>CAOKZL010000479.1:1200000-1880569 GCA_948472985.1 Iguana delicatissima
CATGAAAAGAGATGGTAGAAGAGTGAATAAGGGTCCCCCAGCCCTTTTCAGGGTTTAATCTACTTCAGAAAGAGGACTGGGTCAAACACAAAATGGAAAAGATCAGCTCAAGAAGGAAAGGTTCACATTTTCATGACTTGTCATTCTGAATGCAGATCCCATTTCTAGAAGACACTTATTGTAGCTATTCAGTGAGTGAAAGAAGTAAAATTCTCCAAACCATGCAGTGTGTCTAAAAAAAAAAGCATACTGCTGAAATAATAAATGTACAACCAATGAAATAAATGGGAGGCCAATATCTATGCAAGAATTTGAAATGCTCTTACGAAGCATATAGACAGAAGAAAAGTAAGGAGTATCACGTACCTGGAAGTTAAAGTGCAAATGACAGTCTATCAGCCTAAAAGTATCTAAAAGGAAGCCAAATCACCTTCTGTGAAATCCATTGGCTCCATTTACATCTAGACCATACTAGTTTCAAAACAAGAGCTTGAAGATGGCGCAAGGGTCATAGTTAGGGTGGTCCTGTGTCTTAACTCATTTCAAAGGATGCCTAAAACTAATTTTAAAAGATAAAGAGCCCCAGTAAAGGTACAGAATTTACAGTTGCCCATCCACAGTTACAACTTGGAGAGTGGCAAAATAGACAGGTATAGTCTTCACAGCTATGGTGATAGGCCTTGCATTCTATTTTAGTTTATACTTAGTATTTCAACATTTACATCTATCTACATATATGAGCATGTGCTAGTTTTACACTGCTGTCTCACCACTTTTTCCTTTTTTACTGGAAATTGATTTCCATTTCTGAGCAACGTGTAAGTGTCCGGCTTACTTGTTCTGGTGTCTAACATACATGCTTTCAAAGTCAAATAATTGGCTATTAATAAAACACTATGAAAATACTATTTGGCCTATAGTGATCGAATTCTGCCAACCACTCAACAAACCTCCACTCCCAGCACTCTCCATATCGCTTCAGGACACAAGATCAAGGTACCTGCTGGGGACTTAATTGCAGGCTTCAGCAGTCAGGGAAGCAAAGCAAGGAATTTGTGCCGAGTTATAAAATGCCTGCAGATTTTACATCCAGACAGAGTCTGCAGGAAGTTATGGTATTCTGAGGAATATTCCTTTATCCATTGGTCCTGTTCCAGGAAGGATTTCTTTAAATTAAACAAACTGAATCATAGTGACCTCTAGGGGTAGCTTCGACATTTGCAATCACTCTCTTTCCTAAAGAAAATGAGCAGCCATCTCTTACCAAAAGACTCACATGAGTATGCTGGTTAAGAATGTCCTCTGTATGAAGAGCTCTCTGTAATACAGCTGATGAAATATCACATCATACCTGGCAAGACGTGTTCAACTCTATTTCCAGAAAGATTATCAGATACAACACAGAGACCTTTTCTGGTGAGCTTGGCTTAACAGGAAACAGGATGGATGTGGACAATTTTTCAACATCATACTGAAATGTTTATGAGCAACAAACTATCCTGATTCTAGTGTGTGGCCTTCTCAGAGTAACTGGCTTCCAAAAGTGTGAGGTAACAACTTCTATTTATCCTGAGCCAGCAAGGCCATTACTCATGATGACTAGGAAGCAGGAGAGTTGTAGTCCAATCCATCTGGTGGGTGATGTGTTGTAGAAAGCTGGCACACAAAGGGAAGCAATGTGGTTTATGGTGGGGTGGCCAAAGAAATTTTGCTGCATGGATTCAAGGATAAAACAGGGCGCCTATCCAACCATTCTACTTACATAAGCTGACTGGACTGGCAGCTGGATCTTATTCAGCCCTGATGGTGGAAGAGCGTTGGCCACTTCAACAGAGGGTTGAAAGTTAGCTGAAGGGGTGCAGGGCAAGTTATGTTTAACATCCTGCTCTTTCCTCTGATAAAGAGCAACAGCTAACAAACTGCTACTACTTATCCATCCACTCATCGTCTGCTACCTGAGGCCACCGCTTCACTCTCTCTACCTAACAGGAGGACAGGCCCTGATTTGTGTCAATTTGTATCAAACTTCTGCACCTAATTTACAAATGCAGTTCTCTGAATAGCATTGCTTACATAGCCTAAATGGCACCAGACAGATGCAAGCGT
This sequence comes from Iguana delicatissima, assembly GCA_948472985.1. Lineage (NCBI taxonomy): Eukaryota > Metazoa > Chordata > Lepidosauria > Squamata > Iguanidae > Iguana > Iguana delicatissima. The sequence goes on from CAOKZL010000479.1 coordinate 1,202,107, forward strand.
GATATTTATATAATGAGAGATAATAATGTAAATACAATGCTATCCAAAGAGTATAATAAACTCCAAGTACTTATCTGGGGCAGTACATATTTCCTGGCAACAGCTTCTATTAACTTTAACGTGCTGTTTTATCTTTTGTTTTAGTTCACTTTTAAAACCTTTTATGGCTCTAGCTTGTCTCCATATACAAGTGTCAAATATTTACACTTTTCACACAGATCATTTATTGGTCATTTTTCTGCCATGAGGTGGCTACCAAATTTTATTTTATTTTATTTTATTTTATTTTATTTTTGCAGAGCCTTCACAATGGTGACACCCCAATTTTAGAAAGTTCCTACTGAGCATGTATGTTGATGCCATGTTGGTGCAGGATGCACCATTTTTGTTTTCCTAACCTTTTTATTGAAGTTGTATAATCTCCACGAGGTTCTTAATGGGTCTGTTTTAATACTGGATTCTGCTGCTTTTAATCTGTTGTGTTGTTATTATGTGTTTGATTTTATTATTGTAAACTGCACTAGGAATTTATGTGAGGAATGGAATATTTCCTTCCATAATGCGTGATTAAAACAATATTTCTCTGTATTTCCTTCTATCCTTGTTTTGTCTCTGTGGCTTTTGTTTTTGTTGTTATCTCTTTTTAAAGATGCTTCGTTAAATGTTTATTAGTATGCATTGCACAAATTCATTCTTCATGATTCAGCATAGATGGCAATGCATCTAATTTATAGAGGACAGAGACCTGCATTGGAAAGCATATCAAACGCCCTTCCTGTGTATGAAGAGCTCTCCAATCCAAGACAAAGAGTTTTAAGAAGAGAAAGCAGGGGCTTTGAAGCTACCTTCCCACAGCTGAAACTTATCCAGTTGTGGAGCAAACTGGTACACTGGTCAGCTAGTCATATTCTTCCCAACTCTGGGGAGTTATTTTGCATTTCTAATAAAATTATGGCACTTATTTCTAAGTTTGCATCTGTGGATATAAATTACCAAATTTTACAAACTTTGGTATCTTATTTTTTGGTGATGGAGTTCCTCCTTTTTACTGATGTACTAAATGGCACTTTAATTCAATTATTTTGTGCAGTTTGGAAAATTATTTTTAACATTCAATTAGTTTCCATTCCAAGGTGCCTCTCTCCCAATAATTCATGCTGTTATAGTTACATTTAAAAACAACAACACTCCTTTCCTGTTTCTCAAAAATAGTTATTGTGCTTATTTTTGAAACTATTCTGTACAACACTGCACATGCTCCTCCTGTCCAATCTGCTGTCCTCCCACTACCACCAATTAAGCATGAGGCAACTCTTTTTGCTGGGCAGCATGAGGAAGTTGATTGCATGTTGACAAAGTTAAGGTTCAGTTAGGAGATTCTGTGAAAGCAAAAAAGCGGGGGGTGGGGAACAGGAGGATCAGATCAGTCCTCATAAGCCAGTGGATGCCTTAAGTTCTTATGTAAGGCCCCGCTTTGGGGGTCCCTGCTATTAGTATGGTTTGGATGGGCACCATACCTAATTGGCATCATATGTAATTGGCAACACATTTTATTGGCTCTGATATCAAATTCAAGCCTGAGAGGTGATGGAGAGGTCAAACTGAGCGAGGGAAAGAATTTGACTGTAAATGTGAGAAGGATAGGTCAACTCAAAACTTCCTCCAGGTAAGACTGAGTCATTTGTCAAGCAAATACACATCATTCCTGTGGATAATAGGAATAGGAATAATAGGAAATAGAAGCTGGAATTTTCCAGGGAATCCAACTGTGAGGAGCCCACCAGGACACTGATTGACAGATATCCATCCCTTGTACACCTGGATTCTTTCCTCACAGCACCCACAATAGACAGCTATTACAACACTCATCATGTCTTTGTCAATCAAAGCACTAAGCCCATCAACAGGCAAAAGACCCATTGTTCACAACAGATTCTCTTTGTTTTGCAGCTGGAACCTTCACGGCCATGGGCCATTTACAGGGTACAAATACCCCTGATTTCAGGATGCCCAGTGCAGTCTCTTGCCTTTCTGAGCATCACTCTGTCCATTTGATTCCTAAACTGAGAACTGTCCTTGGGTTCAGTACCTGAGTCACTTCGGCCCACTTCTCTGCTTCTCACTGGATCTGGTAAATATTGCCCGCACCCGTCACAGTCTCTATCTGCTTTCCTCCCTCTCTTTCAGTTAGTTCTTGTGTGAATGCGTGATTGTGTGTATCTTGTGTGCATGGATGAGCGAATTCCCCTCAATAAAACACATTTTTAGCTTACTTTTGAATCTTTGCCTGGTTCTTTTCCTGCATGTGCCCGTAAACACTGGTAGGAAAGATCACACTAAGTTGCTCCCCTCTTCCAAGCCTCCTCTTTGAGCTAATTAATTCCCCACTTTTGCAAGGAGATATTTGGCATTGCAGGGTGGCCCTTGTGGTATCTGTGTTTTGGAGTAACACCTAATCAGCATTTTGCACATCAGGAAGACTCTGGCCCCTATTGGACAAGGCAAGTACATCATGATTGCATCTGGATAACAGCACTTTTGGCTGGGGCTTCCTCATGACTCTTCAATTGTCGCCCCATGGGAGGCCATTTTAAAATCAATTATTCTTACAAACACACACACACACAATTGACCTCTTCTTCCACTTCTGTCACACTATGATTTCCTGTGCAAAAGTTTGATAGTGCTATTAACTCAATTTTGGGTGGCCAGCAGGCAATCAGTGGGCATGTGCTTTGGGTGGGAGAAAATGCCCTTCAACCAAGAAAAAGGAAAGCAAATGACTCTTTCAAGAAGGCATTTTTCTACAGAGAGTTTCACAGCCGAGTGTAAGTATTGTGCCTCCAAGCGTCTTTAAACATTATTTCTCAACTTTGCACTCATTTGATTTAGAAATATCAAATATAAGTCATATTTTGTTCCTTTAGCAGGACTGCAACACATGGAGAGGAAGGGGGAATGTTGGGGAGATTTCTCCAAGGAGGACCCCAACTGGCTGTAGATTGGTGCTGCACACAGGTGGGCAGCTGCTCATTTGTGTTCTCCCCTCTCTCCTTCTCTCTGTCCCTGATGAAAAAGAATGGAATAATTGTGGAGCAGGTACTGAAAGGCACTCTGAGTGCAATAAAATTTTGCCACTAACAGGTGCTCTAGTACCAGAATGGTTGTGAACGTGCACAAGGAAAGACAGCTCTCAAGACATCATAGCATTGTTAACGACAGCGAGAGAAGAGCCCTGTGCAATAAGGCCCTCTCTGCTTGGAAACACCTGCCATTTTCTTAAGGGGAAGTAAGCAACCTCCATTCCTATATTGGTAGGGGAAGATGAAGGAGAGAGACCTGAATGATTAAAAACAAAAACGGTATCCATCTGCTACATTTGGGCCACAGCAGCTAACTAAATATTTGCAGAAGCAACATTCATCAAACTCATTGATTCATTTCTAGGTAAAAATGTTTAGGAGAACTGAGACAGGTGGGGAAGCTAATCATTAGGTTATGAAATTTCATTATAATTTGTCAATCTTTCCCTTTGATGTATTGAGATGGCAATGGAAACTTCAGTACCATCAAGTGCATGTAACCTGCTTGAGATGGTCATGCTTGAGCAGAACACTCAGTATGTAGATATCGAGAAAAAAAAGAAAACTGAAAGTACCTCTTATTCATCAGGTAATACTATAGTTATCTCTAGGAGCTTTAATTGATTACAGTAGTTTGCAATATGACCTTATATTTCTGGTCACCAGACTGAGATAAGTACAAAAACAGATTCTCTTGTTTACTGAAGCAGCAAAGAAATAGTGCTGAACAGCTTTGCAAATCAGCCACCCGTCGCAAACCAGAACATATTGGAAACCTGGGCCTGGGTTTATTCTGGGTCAGGGAAGCAGCACCCAATTGCTTTGGGCATTCTGAGACATCTGGACGCTATTCTGCTCAAAAACACAAATGAATGTGCATCGAACTTAATTTACAGGGGAAATATTCATCTTGCTAGTGCTGTTAGTGGGTGGTTTTTTAAAAAAATAAACTAAAACCCAGGGCACTTAGATTGATATATACACTTCTGAAAAGGGGGAGGAAATGTAAGTGAATTGCAGTACATATGGATTAATCCTAAGCATTCTACTTAGGCTAGACTTAAGAACCTCAAGTCTCACTTAAATACTTTTAAGTCTCACTGATTTCAACAAGAAAGGCTGGATCCATCCAATGATTTCAAGGAATGGTGGCTGCAATACTGCAAAAGGACTGGCTTTGGAATACTCTTTTCCTCTTCCCCAGGTTATAGGCTATGCTCCTTCTTTCAGCTCTTGGTGGTGGGGCCATGTGTGCTTACCCACTGATCAAACTAAGTGATGACTGACACAGGAGAAGGACCAAATGATGAACAAGTTCTAGAGATATAAATCTTCACTTATTTTGTTTTCACAAGGATAGCATTTTCAAATATTTTCTTTCTACTGGGAGAGACTGTGAGTTTGTGCACGTTCTTCTATGATCTTCACATTTTTACAAATGTACACCTTGCTCTGTGTACATCCTAACTCTTAGAAGAATTTCAGTAATAAAATAATTATACCAGGAGGACAGGCACCTCTTCCTTTCATAGTTTTCAGGAAGGAAATTGACAGACTTTGCTTCAGGATGCGCTGGTTAATCTTTAACCTGGGTGACCCAATGTAGCACCATGTTTCACTGAAAGCCATGGTCATGTCCTTAAGGCCATTTTCAATGATAGTTCAAAATCCTATTGCCAGCTCAGTAAACAAATGCAAGGAGTAATTTTCAATGGCAACACTAGAGGTCACTTTAGAACAGTATTGGCAGCATTCAGAATTCATTTAAACTGGAGGACCAAGTTACCTCCTTTTATATTGACATGTGAAACTGTATTGGATGTATCAGTATGTGAAACTACAGGGGTATAGCTACAGGGGGAGGAGTAAAGTGCCCCCATAAGAATTCTGCCCCCAAATTGAAATTTTCCTTATGTCTCCAAATTTCTAGCATGGCAGAATGTGAGACCCTGAAAACCATCCATCTTGCACTTGCAGTGTTCACGCTACCTCAATAACTTTGTCTGTCTGTTTTCTTTGGATGCCTAAGTTATATTTCTAACTGTTCAACTGAAGTTTTAAGTTAGTGCAGTGCTAGAAACTTTAGGGCTGATAGAAAATTTCAGTGCAGGGGACAGAATTCTTATTTGGAGCAGAAATGCCCCCCTCCAGAGGCCACAGCCACATCCCTGTGAAACTTTATTTCCTCTTCAAATTCACCGCTGCTCTCAAAGGACACAAGAAGCATGGGCAAAATATGGACTGTTTTGCAGTTCTCATTTCTTCCAGATTCCCTGTACCATGATATTTGAGATAAAAAAGGAAAAGGAAGGAAGGAAAAAGAGAAGTAAATTACCTTTCCTAAAATCCAGTTTACCGTTTAATTAAAGTAACTGCAGAACTCTCTGTATCCAAAAATACCTGTTTTTCAAAACCAGAAGTGTTTTTCTGCCCACTTTGTGGAGTGGGGGTGAAGGCGCCTATTTGTTCGTTAGCAGTCCATGTGGCCTTATCCAAAGGGTGTGCTCCACAGGCAGAAGATTGGCCTACCATACTTGACCTCCCCTGATCTAAGACTTCCCCAGCTTCTGCTATCTCCAGTTCTTTCAGGTTCCTGGGACTGAAAGTGAGACCTTTTCCGTGGAAAACATATAACCTACCACTGAACTACGTGCTTGTTCTCAGTGTGTGTATTTTCCACTCACATTGTGCTGTAGCTAAATTCAAAAGTAACTGATGTCAATATAGATTCAAATACAGATTTTAAGCTGCAATAGAACACATTGTGCCATGGTTGCCACAACCATCTAGTTTCTTTCACAAGCCACATTAAATGGTTTTACTTACAGCAATGCGCCAGAGGAGGTGAGTATTGTCACATTTTGTCATCACACTCTTCACTCATATGTTTTTCTAAGCCCTTAAATCTTTCCTAGTCTGCAGGAATACACCATCAAAGTATTTTCGACAGATGGCCATCCAGCCACTGTTTAAAAACTCTGAAGAAGGAGACTCCACCACACTGCAGGGCAGTGCATTCCACTGTCAAACTGTTCTTACCATCAGGAAGTTCTTCCTCACATTGAGATGGAATCTCTTTTCCTGAAGTTTGAAGCCATTGCTCTGTGTCCCAGTTTCTAGAGCAGAAGAAAACAGGCTTGCTACATCCTCCATATGACATCTCTTCAAATATTTGAACATGGCTATCATGTTACCTCTTAACCTTCTCTTCTTCAGGCTACACATATGCAGTTCCCTAAACCTCTCCTCATATGGCGTGATTTCCAGGCAGGCCTTCTACCACTTTGGTTGCCCTCCTCTGGACACGTTCCAGCTTGTCAATGAAAATTTTGAGCTTGCAAGATTAACTTTATTCTTTTCTAGAACTACAAGGTTTATCAGGTATACAAAATGCATACACTTAGAATTAAAAAATTCGGAATCCATGAATTTGTTTTGCATATCAGGCCTGAACCAGAACTCAAGGTGTTTTTTTAAAAAAAATATTAATTATAAGAGAAGGAAAAAAATACATAACTTGATAAACATAACAGTGAAGGAAAAAAAATGCTTTCATTTCTATTTTTCTCCAAATCTATTTACATAATATTACTTATTCAATGCATTATAAATCATACTGATTATATATTTTGGTTATATATGTCTGAATCTCATTCTCATTATACTCATTGTTGTTATTTATTCCCATAACTAACATTTTAAAAAATCTACTATTAGTAATTTCATTCTTATTTCTATCCTTTTCAAACTAAATTTATCCTGTTACTATTACCAAATGTGCCCCATCCACAGAGCCAATTATATCTCAAATTACTCACCTTCCAAACTTATAACTCTTCTCATGGAGGTGTGACACCTTCCTCCTTTACTAACACCTTTTCTACAAATATCGTCCATAATGCTTCAAAATCACTGCCTTTCATTATTCCTTTTATGACCTTGATTCCACATGTTAACTTATCATTAATTGCCATTTTCCACACTTCTTTATACCAATCCTCTATTTGAAAATCTCCCTGAATTTTCCATTTTCTTGCTGCAGTTAATAAATTTGTAATTAAATCCTTCATTGCCTGGGTACAATTAATCTTATTATATATAGATAACAATGATATACCAGGACATATTTCTAAATCAATTTCTGTTATCTCTTTAAACACCATTTGCCAAAACTTTTGTACACATTCACAACTCCACCACATGTGAATATAAGTACCAATTTCTTGGCAATCCCTCAGCCCTGAATAATTCTTATCTATGTGATTTAACTTTACTGGTGCTAGATACCATCTCCGAACCAATTTATAATAATTCTCTTTTATCTGTACAGATAAGCTTTTTAAATGACCCTGATTTCAAATTTTTTTCCAATCCTGAATATCTATTTTTTGTATTAATTCTTCCTCCTATATTTTTCTAAGATATTCCTCTTGATCTTTATGTTTTGATAATATTTTATATATTTCACTTGTGGTACCCTTCAAAATTGCGTTTTTCTCCATATCTTCTCTTTGATTAATCATTTGTTCAAATTTAGTATATTCTCTAAAATCTTTATTATTCCTATTCCAATTCTTTGTCCACTGTTCTAACTGAGTATACTTAAGCCATGATATCTTTATACTCTGCAGTCTTTCCTTTATTTTATGTTTATTCCTCATTATATTCATCCAGTCTTTTAACTTATATATTCTCTGCTCCTTTAATTCCTTCTGTAATTCACCTCTCAAATTCACTGGAAATTTTTCCACCATCACTACTGGAGTTAACGGTGAAGTAGTAGGCATTAACTTTCTCTTATCTTTCTTCCAAATCTCTAGAACTCAAGGTATTTTAACATAAATTCCAGACCTGGTTCACTACTTGAAGCTTTCTATGGTAAAACAACTGAAAGTCAGAAATATTCACTGCACAATTTCTGCAATTCACTCAAAAATCTAGTAGGATGTCCAGAACTGCCTCTTATCTGTCCCTTGCCTGTCCCTGATCTAAACTTGATCTTGGAGTCAAGATCAAAGGTCTATCTTGTCAAGCATTCTGTTCACACAGCAGCCAGTCAGTTATTTATGAGACTCAAGGGGTCTTAGAGCCAAAATACTGGAGAGTCTATATGCCTCTAATGACTGGGAGTAACTGATAGCCTATGCTCCATGAATCTGTTCCTTTTTTAATCCTGCCACTTTTTAAAGCCACTCAGTTTAACCAACTCTTCATTTCAGTTGGACTTCATTCCAAGTAAAGTGTGTGGGGGACAAAGGTTAAAACTACTCTTTAGCCCGGCAATAATAATAATCTACATTTATGGAAAGTATCCTGAAGTAAACTTTGAAAAATGTTTCTGTAAACTCTGCGTGCCTTCATGGATACACTGACAGGAAACTGGACCGCAGTCAAGATATATTTCTTAGTAGCATATGAACACATCAGACATTTAGGGAATACAATTTCCTGTGCAGGGCTCCTGATAAGCATCAGAAAAAAAGAAAGCAAAGAACTTCAGCTGAGCTAGATCTTTCTCATGAAGTATTTAAAGCCTGCGGAATCAATCCATGAATGTTTCCTTTAGGCCAGAGATCTTTCTGCTGCCAGCTGAATTTTTGCTGTACTTCTGCTTCTGGTTTCAAGTGTTAATGCAAACCAATATATCGGATAAAGATTACCACAGATTAACATGGAAAAATTCCATTAGATTATTTGAGGTCAGAATGCCAGCAGGGTAAAGTAGCACAAATAGATTCAGGATCTTGACTAGCAAAAATTTATTTTATGTGCTATTCATATTGTAATTAATTCATATTCTGTAGAAAATAAATGTCTAGATCAAGGTGAGCAACTGTAACTTCTGCAGGCTGTATCCCTTCTAGCAAGCCCTGTTTTCCTCTACAATCCCTGTCAAGATGGTGGGAAGAAATCACATCATATCACTTCTTGTCACCAATTTGAGAAGAACTGAAGAGGAAAATGGAGGTATTGGGGGGTAGTACGTGATGCTTGTGGAAGTGGGATGGGGGTGTTTTCACATGTTTTCACATGTTTTCACACATTTAGGGCTATCTTCCTGGTTTGGGGATAAAAACTGCCTAAAAATAATGTCAAAAATGGGAGGGGCTTTGAAGCCCAAAAATGTGGTCCAGAGGCTGCACATAGCTCATAGGCCACACTTTGACTACTCCAGTCCAGATTTTAAACAAACATACACTTTGTCCTCTGCCAGCAGCCAGCCAAGGCTTACAGCTTCCTAATTAGAGTCTGTTATCAACAGCTATGACCAAAGTTTGTAGCAGTTTGTTTGCAGTCCAAGTCCACAGTAAATCCAGAGCGACAGTCCAGCAGCAAAGTCTATACATGAAGCAAAGGTCAACATTTCTAGGAGTACAGGCAAGGAATCCAAATGCAAGCTATGTTACTACTCCTGAAAGGATGGTTGGCTGCAACAGCTTTCTCTCATTCTGATCCCTCTTTATATAGGCTGAGAATCTCTCCCTGCTGTTTGCCTAATTAATGAGTTCTTACTATGTAAATACTCTGAGGCTCCTGAGATCTCCCTTTTTGATCTACACTGATTGCTGTAAGTATTGTCCCTTTCATATATCTGTGTTGTGGCTGTTGGGAAAGGTCCTGTCTGGATCTTGGAACCATACTTTTCAACACAATATGCAAAAATGGGTTTTGGTCCTGTTCAATCTGTTTGCTTTATTTTTTGGTTTTCTAGCTCATCTATCACAAGATTTTAGATAAGATAAATAGAGTGAAAAACAGCAATGCAAACTGTAACTAAAAAAAATTCAATCATAAAACAATAAAACAGAATTAAATGCAGCAGACGACCCAGACCAAAGAAATTTAAAAGTTTCCAAAGGGCATTTAAAAGCTTTAAACAGTTTGGGGGAAAGAGCAGAATAGTTTCTGAGCAAACTACTAGTCTTACTTCCTCAAAAAGTAGAAAGGCATGATAATGCCCTTTTTGGGGGGGGGGATGATAGGATGGGAATGCAAACTGTTGGATCTCAACACAGTGGAGGTGGCCAGCTAATAGCTAACAAAATCCTTTTTGGAGCCAAGCACACCTGCATTTTAAGCATTATACCTAATTCTTTCTACAATGCACAGATGTCCTGCTTCCCAAAAATATCTTTGGTGGACAAATGGAAAACAGAGCAACGCAGAAAAATGGCTCCACAGATCAAACCATACTTTAAATTACAGTTTCCTTTCTGTACCTCTCAAATATGGCTTGGAATGGCTTAGAGTTATTCGTAATTTTTCCACTTTCATGGGGCTCTTGTGTCCCTAACCCTAGTGAATGTGGAGGGATGATAGTATTTGCATTGTCACAAGGCTATCAGAAAAGATAGTGTTAGCTTGTACTGTCAAGTGGCTTTGAAGACAAAAAGACGGATGAGAGGAGATTTATTGGATCTCAAATATACTTAAAATATGACAAATTTGTTTAGATTCATGTCTGTTGTTGGATTTCTCACTATTTGAGTAATTAATAAGTAATTAATCACAGATGAAAATAACATTGAAAATCTGTTGACATAAAGTGATACAAACCTTATATCCACTGGAGGCTCAGGCTACCACAGTCCTTCCCCAACCTGATGCCCTCAAAATGTGATAGACTACAGCTCTCATCCATCTCAGCCTGAATGGCCAACATTCTATAGTCATCAGATGATGGTAAATATGTCAAAGTTAGTCAGCTGTTTTTTATCGAGAAACTCTGAATTAATGAAGAGTAGTTCCATAAATATATCTTGAAAATAAACTGTAAATCAACTTTAACAACACCCAAAAGAGGTATTTCCCCTCAACTTTAAACAATGATGATGAACATTATTTGTATACCCTGGTAAGGGGACAGTTTGGCTTTCAAAGATGTGTTGGCAGTAAAACATGACACAAAAACAGAAATTGCAGCATTCCTTCTCTCATCTAGGTCTTAAAATCTGTTCAGTCACTGAACATTGTTTTATATACATAAAAGTATTAACTTTTCAATGTTTATGTGGTTTTGATTGTGTTTCCAGTGTTTCATTTGGCATGACACACTTGATAGTGCTAGCCTTGGACTGTAAGGCAGACAAAGTTTTGTGGGAAGAAAATGTTCACTCAGAGATTCCATGGCTGACTCTTGTGAAAACATGGAAAGGAATCTCCAAAGCAAGCCAATAAGCAATGCTTATTCTTCTATTTTCCAAGCATCATTCCAATCTACATTTTCCCCTCAGTACTTTTAATTTACATTTTCAAATAAAATTAGTGAGTTCCTTGGAAGAAATGTGGGAGAGAAATGTGACCAATAACTAAAAAATATAAATAAGTAACAAATATACAAATATATTCCCTAGACAAATGCTGCCAGGGTTTCTTTAGTTTCAGTAAACTAAGCCAACCCAGTGAATAAAAGCAACTTAATATGGTTGGTTCTGAGCTGAACATGTTTTTGTGATAACTCACATCTTTTCGACAATATAAAACCCAGGTGGGGATTCTAACACGGGACTATCATTCATGGTAGTTGTACCACCAGCCATTTTCATCCTGCCACCGTCATCTACTTTGCTATAGTGATACCAGCATACTGTACAACCGGAATCCATCCAGCATCTTTAGCTGATCACCTTGTGTAAGTACCAAGGCCTATGATATAATTTGGCTTTGCTCTTCAGTGCCCACACATTGCCTTCATCAATGCTCACCTAGAAGAAACCCTATTAGCATCATCACCTCTGTGGTATACTTTGGATCAATGAAGCTGCCAAGATGGAAGGAAGCGATAAAAAGATGGTCAGGGTAGTGAGCTAGAATGCTCACCAACATCCACTGTGTCTCTCCTTCCCTCAGTTCAGTTTCACTGAACCTATTACCTGAGACCTAATAACATAAGAGAGAGACAAACAATTAAAATTATCCAGACAGACCAACTGTTTTGCCTGGATTAAATTCTGTGGTGATCATCTTTGAATAGATCAGTGGTTCTCAACCTGTGGGTCCCCAGATGTTTGTGGACTTCAGCTCCCAGAAGCCCTGAGCATTGACCATAGTGGCTGGGGCTTCTGGGAGCTGAAGTCCACGAACATCTGGGGACCCACAGGTTGAGAACCACTGGAATAGATCCTTGACATAATGGTATTTTGCCCCTTGGCACCAGCAATTGCTCTCCCTACAGTCCATCATCACTTGGGTCCCCTGACAGCAGCATCACTGGGCCTGCTAGTGTTGTGGTTGTCAGACAGTATCTCCTCTTAGATGGCTTATTTGGTGTATGGCATGGGCTTAGAGCCATGGAGCTGGTCAGCTCCAACTGGTGCTAGTCAGTCCCATGTTACAATCCCCAGCTGGGTTTTACATTGTGGAAACTGACACAGTGCCACTGTGCATTGCCCTATATAATGATAACCAGTGATACCTGCACTGTGTCATCACAGGTAAGCCCATATTGGGAAAGGGATGGCAAGCACTTGGAACACTGCCGAGACCAGCACCATACCTGTGTTGTTAAGGTATTCAAGTGAGGTTGTGTAGGCGCACAGGCAGATACTGAGGGCCTTCTGGAGTATGAGATCTCCAGCATCTGGTGTTGGTATGGGGCTTACCCATCATCTGTCCCCAAACAGCTATTTTGTAAATTTTCAAATAATTCAAAAAGTTCACTGTTAAATATATATTTACTTTTAAACATGGTGAGATTCATCTGGGATTCCCAGCCAGAAAATTGCATTAAGTATAATTAGATTTGAGAAATTAGATTGTTGCTTAACAGTATTCACAATTAGAGCTTGGAAAGAACTAGTTAAAGTTGACTTATTATATAATATCCACACATCTGACCTATTTCCTCTTCACTCAACAAATTTTAGCAAGTAAGTGTGAGTACTAGTTAATGGTATTCATTATTCCTGTGGCTCATTGAGTAAGCTGGTGTGCTTCAAGCGTCACTGATGGAGGTGATCTCAAGGAGACAATAGTTGGGACTACTGGAGTTCTTGAAAACTAAAGATGGAAGGAAGTAAATTTGGGATCCCTGGCCCTTATAGGCAAAAACCTGTGGCCTGGCATCTTTATCGACCACACTTCTTGAGCATAAAGGAGTGGGGAGACAGAGGGTAGAGTTATTCAGCATATTTCACCAGAACATGCTGGTAACTCCAACATCAGTGGGCCAATGGAGTTGCTCTTGACTTAGTCTGAAGTTTAAAGGAACTATCAAAAGTTCTGGACCCAGCTTCAGAGATAGAGTTCAGCACCTTGGATGGCTCTTTTAATCTGGATTAAAATGTGGAGTCCCCTTACTGTCCAACTGGCATGAGAACCACCAGCTTCCACTGTATTTGAACTTTGTAAACTCAGAGACAATATCATAGAATCTTAGAGTGGAAAGGGGCCACATGGGCCATCTAATCCAACCTCTTGCCATGCAGGAATACACAACTCAAGTACTCCTGAGGACAACCACCCAACTCTGTTTGAAGACCTCCAAGGAAGGATGGTTATCACCATCCAAGGCAGTCTGTTCCACAACTGAATGGCTCTTACAGCAAACAGTTCTTCCTAATGTTTAGGTAGAATCTCTTTTCTTGTAATTGGAATCTGTTGGTTCTCATTCCTATCTCTGGAGCATCAGAAAGCAAGTGCACTTGATCTTCTACACAACATCCCTTCAGATATTTAAAGATGGCTCCTATGTTACCTCTCAGTCTTCTCTTCTCCAAGCTACACATATCTTCCTCGTGAGACATGATTTCTGATCAAGCCTTGTTCACTTTGATTCACTTACTGATCTATGTAGCTGCTTTTTGCTGAACTTTACTACTGTAGTGGATCAGTGTTCTCCAACTGGAATGAAGACACCATTCTTTTTCAGTCCAGACAAACAGATTGGTGGGTTGGGGGTGTGGGAGGCAAGAATAAAGATGTAGATAAGTGATACAGTTTAATTTAACCTGTTGTTAGACCTCATGTTTCAAGACCACCTTCCCTAATCTCTAGATGCAGCACACTATAAATCACCCCATCCCCAAACATCAATCAGAATTCGTACTTCAATGCATTGTGAATTTGTAGAGTTTGTACTTCTATAGAAAGTATCAGGCAGGAGAAGGTAACTTAAGCACCAGAAAGAGCCCTTTTGAAGCAACCAGTAACATAAAGGCTCTTTGAGATAACAATAACAACCAAACATGCCTTTCTGTAGTTTACTTCATGGTTTCTTTAACAATTCAATTAAGAAATTAATTAATGATAGCACAACAAATTAAATTCCGTCCCTCCCATTAACAACCACAAATTAATTTCTCCATTTCTAGCAACCTTAATGAATTTTTAAAGCTATGATTCCATACCCTGCTCTCAGCAGAATATCAATGTTCATTGGCAGAAGATTTGTCTAAATTTATTTGGCAAGGAAAGGCACTCATTAAAATACTATAAAATGCAAAAAAAGAAGAAGAAGAAAAAGAAGAAGAAGAAGAGGAAGACTAAAAAGAGGAGGTTTGCCTTTACCAAACTTGAAATTATACTTTGCTGCTAGCTGTCTGGTTTGGCTGAAAGAATGAATAACTTTTAGAAATAGAAGGTTATTGGAGGAACATTACTTAATATTTGGGTGGCATAGGTATTTGCGGTATAGTAAAGTTCAAGTGAATGTGGGTTTTAAAATATCTACGTAAAACATGCCATATTAAGAGTTTGAACCGCGTATAAAAGAAGGTTATGTCCTAAAACACATCTATGGGTGTCTGCACAGGAAGCATTTTATAGAAGAAAGATGATGAGGAAGCAAAGATGGTTAATTTATCAATACTTATTGGTGAAAATTCAAAATTCAAGGTAAGTATAAAATTAAAGCCAATCGTCTTCAGAGGAATTTAGCTTTCAATGGTTTTTGTATATACAACCATTTGATAATTTAAAATGGGCAAAAAGAAATGTGATTCTGAACAAGAAAAATCAAAGTTTGAAAAGCAATTATGTAGGGACGATGAACATCTTATTGCTAAAATATGTGAGCTTTGGTTGAAAATTGATATGGAAGAACAACAGATTAAAGACTCTATGCTTAAATGAGCTAAAAACTTTGGGTAATAATATAAACATGAAACAATGGGAACATATATGGAAGAAAGGTCTAAAATTTACTTTATGCTATGATTTTAAAGAGAATTTTTACAAAATGATGTATTGTTGGTATATGACTCCTGAGAAACTAAAGATTTATAAAGATCTTACTAATATGTATTGGAAATGTGGAGAACAAGGGGCGTTTCATCATGCTTGCTGGGCTTGTGCTTACTGGAAGATATTTTGCAGTTTTAGTTATAGACATTGTTGTTTGTTGTTTGTTTTGTTGTTCTACTATGTCCTCATTTTCTTAATAAAAATATTTTTAAATGTTCATCAAGTTTCGGGTATTTTCTCTGATATAGCATGGATAATCCCTCGAGATAGATAACTGCTTTCAAGGGGAATGTTGAAAAAGGAGAAATCTATTATTAAATCTGGAAGGATAATATGTGTATTTTCATTTCTGTGGCTATAACAACTCTTCATGCAGAGGAAAAGCATCTAGTTTAAAAACACTGGTTGAGCTTGTTTTCTTAAGCTAGAGATCAGAGCTTTGCTTTTCGAAGAGCAATTTGTTATTTACCTTAATGGAAAAATCCAAATGGTAACTCATTACAGATAGTGTTACTGACTAATATTTAATACCTCGTTCCCTCAGTTGTAACATTTTTCATTACTTTTCCATTATCTTTTAGTTCCTCTTTTAAAAATCCATCAAAAAATTAAGAAAATGATTTATAATTAAAAACTTCCCTCACAAAGCATTTCTCACACCTAAGAAGAAGTGAAAAAAGAGCAAATAACTTTTTTCATTACTTTGGAGGGGGACAAAGTTTTCCTCTTCTTACCTCCCCCTCCCCCCACCAGTAGTGTATTAGAGGTAACACTGTTACTTGCAATATGTTCTAAGCTCTGCTCTAGGCTTTTGGATCTAATATATGTTTACTCGGAAGTAAGCAGTGATGTATTTAAGTCTTTTACTCCAAGTCTCAAGTCAAGTCTCAAACCTCTACCTTCAAGTCTTAAGTCAAGTCTCAAGTCTGGGGGCCAACTTTAGACCCTAACTGACATTCCAGAATTTCTGGACTAAGTCAAATAAAGTCAGTTTTAACAATTTAAGCAGAATCAGCCCTCCATGTTTGCAATTTTGCCATCTGCAGCTTCAGAAGTGGGGATAGAATCCTTCTTACTCCCTCTTACTGATGCTTCAAAAGCTTTAGAAAGATCTTTCCTCCTCAAGCCTGTTGCCTAACACATTTGCTGTTCCCCTCTGAGAAATGCACCCTGCATCCTGGGGGCAAGTCTTGTCTTCTGCTCTTAGGAAACGTTTTAGAAGGGTCCTCCAATATGTGTCAGAGACAGGCTTTTGAGCAGACCTCAAGCCCACCTCAGACCTAACCCCTTTGCTATTCCCCTGCGAGAAATGCACCCACACTTTGTGCTTGAGACAGATTGTTATGTAACCAGTAGGCAAAAAGAGGTGGAAGCATTATTCAAAGCCATAAAGTTTCTGGATGAATGTGCTATATTACTGAACCAACGGCAGCAAGTCAGTTACTAAAAATATACAAGTCTCGAGCTGAGTCAGTGCATCATTTATTGCCAAATCCAGTCCGAATCGAATCACTGAAGTGACTTAAGTCTTGACTTGAGTCCGAGTCAGTCAACTCAAGTCTACATCACTGGAAGTAAGGATCCACTAAGTTCAATAAAACTTACTCCCAGATAAATATGAATAGGTAAGTCTATATAGAACTGAAAGTTCAGCTCTGAAATCCAGAGCTCTCAAAGCATATCTCTGAATTGTAGTCAATCAGCCATATTGCAAAGTATGTTCCAATTTCTTCCAGAACTGCTATTTATTTCAGTCCTATTTTTAAGATGGATGAAGTGAATCAACTATCTATCTCTCTTTCCCCTCTCTTCTTTCTCTCTTTGTCACTTGTTATTGTTGATTGTCAACCAAAGGACAGGTATCCTCAAGGGGTGCTTGAGCAGCTTTGCCACAATAACATATGTTCAACGAGGAGCAAAAATGTGTTATGTGTTACAAGATAGGGGAACAGTTGACAGTAAAACAAAGAAGTATGAGTTATGCCAGAAGGAACAGGAAATAATGAAAACAAACATTCAAGCATCAAATGGTAGTGGAATACCTGGAGGAAAACAGAAAATTACAGGGAGAATGTTAAGTAATTTTAAAGGGATGGAAAGTAATGCTGACTCTTTCCAAACTGGACCTATAAGAAAATGTTGTAGTCCATACTGCTTCTGTTCAGTGGTGTTGCTGATCATGCCCTTTTGCAGGATACTCCATTCCATTTTCATATCCACCGAACATTTTCAATTCATATTTGGCTTTTTAAAGGACACTCATGCCTGAAAGTGTTTCCCTCTGTAAAGATTGTTTTATGTTCATGCAAACTAGGCCATTTCCACACCTTACCTGCTCCCATTGTCCTCCCATGATGACAGGAACATGACAGGAATGCTCTCCTCTACACTCAACCAGCTCCCTGTGGAAGGAAGCACAAGAGACACACATTCGCTTTCTGCAGCACAGCCAGGATCTTTCCCATTCTGCGCTGGAGAAGGAAGCACCTCCATTTCACTTTCTTCCCTTCCACATGACCAGGAAGAAAGGGAGTATAATGTGATTGAGAGCGCTTGACAGATTTATTCCATTAAGTGAGTAACCTGCAATCCTGACGGCAGTGGGACCGTGATGATGTCATGCGAAAGCACGACCCATGTACCGCTGACATCCCATCCCTGTGGCAGGACTGCAACACCACACAGAAATGGCCTAGGTCTCCTGAAACATTCCCTTTATGTGTGGCTGGTACTATGCTGGCAGTGTAAGAATCCCTACTCAGAGAATTAATGAAGTTTTGACTTGATCCTGAAATGATACCAGTGTTGGAGTGAATTGGGTCTCCAAAGGAAGGCTACTGCATAACTGGAGTACAAACATGGAGAAGGCCCTCTCCTCTGTCCTCCCGCAATACATTTCTGCTATGGGTGAGCCATAGACCTCAGACCTCCAGCAGACCTCAGTTCTAAGGAAAGCATATAGAGAGAGGTGCTCCGTCAAGTATCATGTTTCCAAGCCTTTTAGGGCTTTAAATGTTATTACCAATACCTTGAATTCAGACTGGAAGTGCATTGGCAGATAGTGCAATTCCTTCAGAATTGATGTTTTATAGTTTCTGAATGGTGTTCCAACCAGAAATCTAGCTTCTATGTTATGTACTCTATACAACTCAGTGGTTTTACACTAGTCAGAATTAACAATAGAATGGAGGCGCATGTCACATTTAGCTGCACCTAATAATGCTACCAGAGTACTGGAACACACCACAATGAATGTTGCTTCATTCTGAGCCTTGATTGATTGATTGATTGATTGATTGATTGATTGATTGATTTTGTTCTTCTCAGGAGTGGTGGGATGATGTCATCTCCTTCTTGGACCATGGACCACTAAAGCTTTGTAGGTCCAGACAGAGGCCATTTTTATTTGCGTTTTTATACTGCTTATTTTAGCCTTTTCTTTCTTGGCACTGTTAATATTTATTCCATCAACTATTTTTGATATTTTGAATTGTTAGCTGCTCTGTGGTGTGAGCTGAAGGGTGGGATGGCAATTTCTTAAATAAATAAAGGTTCTCAGCTAATTAATAGTGTGAATAATGTAGTTGTTAGTCATTTTGTACTATTTTTACAAAAGAGTCATAGAAGTCTGACAAACAAACAAAATAAGAACATCACATATATTTAAGGCAAACTCACTCTCCAACTGTGGAAACTTAGGCCATTTCTGCACTACACTGTTCTAGCGCTATTGTTCCACTTTTAACATCCCACTGAATCCTGGGATTTGCAGTTTAGGGAGGAGCATTTAGAATTCTCAGCCGGAGAGCTCTTTGGCCTCAGTAAACTACAAACCCCAGAATAACACAGGATGGTAAAAGTGGAATAATAGCACTAGAACAGTGTAGGGCAGAAATGGCCTTAATGTCACCAAACGTGAATCATCCTCCACAAAAGAGATACCAGCAGCCTAGAGGAAGCGTCGAGAGTTGAGGGTTCTTCCAAAATATTTTGGAAGAGAAAATGCCAAGGGAGAACAATACCCCAGAACAGTGCCATGACTGAATATACACAATGGCCATGAAATGCTGGTAAACAGTTGGAAATAGGATTGCCAGTTTGCACAGAGGTTGCACAGAAGATGGACTTTCAGCAGGTATTGCTTGTCATGCTGAAATTCCTTCTTGCCTAGAACCATTAAAGACACAGGCATCCATCCCTTATTTCACCTGACAACCCTAGTTGGGAGTGGGGAAAGGGATAAAAAAAGTTGGAAGGGGAAACAGAGTATCTTGGAAAAGGGAATGGCTGGTTGGCTGGCTCCCACAACAGAACTCCACACGGCTACATTGGTTTCCCTCTCTCGCTGCCACAAGATGTACTCTGACCACAAGTTTGTTTTTAAGGTGCTGAGTTTAATTCATAAAATCTTGCTTGGTTTGAGAGTAAATGTGTATAAGCATTCACTTAACCAAATAAGGCTTTTTAGGTAAACTTTTCCTCTTCTGTCTCAAGGGAACCGTGGTGAAGCATAATGCACCAGCTATGAGTCTAGACTGACAGTTGCATTCCACCTCTTGGCCTAAAATCTTTGGAATTCCTTATCTGCTGTGATCTGTTGGATTGTTCTGATGTTTCTTTGTTTCCTTACAGGTAAGGCTGAAAGCCAGTGTGGTGTAGTGGCTTACATAACATTACCAACTCTTTCCATCCAATGTTGAAATCAAAGATACAATGTTTTGTGAACACTGTGCAAATGTCTACCATCAAAATTCACAGGAAATGGAAATGGGAAGTGATTTGGGTTCAACCATCACCAAAAAGAGTCTCTTCAACAAATCTAATGGCAGAGATGGGTTTTTTGTGGCAATAGGATTGCATCATTAACAGGTTAGTGCAGTGCCTGAAAAGCTTCTAACCTACGTGATTACGAACCACCAGACACCCAACATCTGGGCAGATATTTATCTTGTTAAATTAAACATGCACCTGGCCTCTTAATTATCAACTGTAATTGACAATTTCATCATCTCAGAGCACTATTCTGTCCATACCGCACTGGTAGATGTAATTAGGTAATAATTAATGGCTCTTTAAGTGCATTTTTTCCTGGGAGCTGGATTTGCTGTAGTCATGTTAGGAAACAAGGCCAATTTATCAGGCATCAGGGCTGGCACTGAGCAATCAAAACAGCAGGTATGGTGAGGTACCAAGATCTCTGTATCTGCTGTCCCTCATGAGGAGCAGGAGGGAACCACTTGCTTGCTCAAGAGAGAAGATATCTTTCACCCATAGGCCTGGTTTTTTTCCTAAGGTACTGAAGGGGTAAGGCATGCTGGGGCAACCATTCTTTGAGTAAAATTTCCAAGGATTTTTTTTAAAAAATGCAGTGGGATGGACAAGAAGCAAGGGAAAGTGAACGAGAAATCAAGTGCAGGTCCTCAAACTGACTGAAAACCACTGTTATCACTAGCTTCCTCTGCAATATTCAAATGGTTGTACCGTTTTTGTAATATACCTTTGGTATGGCTAAGGAACACAACATTCACCATAGGTGAACGTCTCTCAACCTGAAAGCCCCATATGAGGCTGCCTGATTCTTATTATCTTCAGGGAACAGCTTTATCTCAGTCATGCAAGCATATCTGGTGAAGATACAGAAGACCGCCTTCTCAGGGGCTATTCTTAAGCAATGGATCTCCCTTCTGCAGGAGCCTTGCTTGACTCCCTCTCTAACATTTTTTCCCTTTTTTCCAGCAAGCAAAGACCTTTTTATATAAACAGGCTTTCAATTTTAAACTGGCTGAGACACAAACATTTTGTTTTTAATGAGGTGTGCTTTTTATCATTTATTTAAAGTTTTTAATTTTAAATTAATTACTTTGTTTTTTCACATTTTATATTATAGTTTTAGCTATATTTTGGGATGGGATGAAGATAGATAGATAGATAGATAGATAGATAGATAGATAGATAGATAGATAGATAGATAGATAGATAGATAGATAGGGGGAGGAGGGCAGAAAAATTAGCAGAAAGTACTGTTTACCAACCTTTCTTGCTTTGTTGCCAGCTGCTTTCCTGCACAGAAAAACAAAGACAACTGTAGGAACATACAGCAGGATGAAAAAGGCATTTCTTTTCCAAAGTAGCCTTCTTTCTTCAGCAACGCTGGGGTGTGCTTTTTTAAGACTTTGGTGGACTCACTTGTGATATCAGTAACTCTATGCAAAGATGGGGAATTTTTAGCTCAGTATTTGGGAGGCCTGTGAGAGTGGGGAAACCTAACAAGATCTTTGACACCAGAGTTTACAGGGTCTGTGCAGGGAAGAACCAGCCAAAGTAAGCTAAATTGTGTTTTATTAGGGGAATTTATCACACACACAAGATCCAAACAATCATACAATCACACAAGGCTAAGGAAAAGGGTGGAAAGATTTAAGATAGCAAGATTTCAGGGTGTTGTGATATTTACTGGTCTTGAAGAGCAGAAAAGAAGCAGTGATATGGGAGCAACTAGTAATCTCTGTACTGCAAGCTAGCTGGCCACAACTGGGGGGGGGTATACATAATTTCTGCCGGGAGAGCAAGAGTGTGAATGGCTCTCCACCTGAGTAAATAATGGAACTCACAGGATGGACAATGGGGTCTGGAATAGGCTAATGGTCTTAGCATTAGGTGACAAAAGAGTTAATGGTTGTCTGATAGCTCAGTACTTGTCAGACAGGTTTGAAGATAACAGAGAAGTTTGCAGGTTGAAGGAAAAAGAGGTAAGATCAATCTGTGCTATTGTCCCAAAAGGCAGAGTTGTTAAAGCTAGCTTAAGCCTTGATCTCTGAAGTTACCTGGTGATTTCCTTACTGTGACCTGGCTACTATGAGCTAGAGGGGGTTTCTGACCTAATTTGCAGCGCATGTGTTTAACCAGCTCCTTCCTCTTGCTCAGCATGGCCATTCAGGCACATCAGGGTACATTTTATATTAAAGCCAACTATTTTATTTCACCAATTAAGTCATATTTCTCCAATTAAACCATATTAAGGTGTGGGAGTGTATGGCCCGGTAACATTGGGTTGGGAAGCAACCAAGCTCACCCATGCTGAGAAGGGAACCTATTCATCGAAAGGAATGTTGTAACATTCAAATAGTGAATACAATAATGTTCAAACAGTGTCACAAACAACGAGTAGACTGTTGTCAGTCAGCCAGGCTGGTCTGGCAACTGAAGGGGAGGGTCTCCTGGTTTCATAGTTACTGGGAAGATCTCTCTTGTCAGCTAAGAGGAGATACTTTCTGAAGGACAAGACTGTCCCATTCCAGAGCCCTTCAAGTCTTTGACTCTGTATGCAGGATTACTTCATGTGTTAACCTAACAGAAAAGAGTAAAACATCTTCCTGAAACATGTTCTCAGGCTCATGCTTGCCCCTGCTGACTGTGGACTATCCTGGTCTGGTAAAGATATAAAGGGCCTCCTGGTTGGGGTGGGACTTTGCTGTAGCAATGGCTCTCTTTGTGGATTTCTTTATCACCTTCTTCAGTGTCTTTGACTGTTTCCCTTCCACAACTTTTGTCTCCACTTCAAGGGTAGTGACATAGGTCTCAGCCCTGGCAAAAGTTGCAGCAATTATAATTGAGGTACAGGATAAATCTTCCCTAACCATTGTTTAAAACTTGTTAACACAAGAGAGAAAATTATAGAGGATAATTTTGAAACTACATGGTATCACTTTGTCATATTTGCCCACGTACCTCTGTTGAAATATATGTCATTTTCTATGGATATGTTGTAATTTGATCTTGTTATTTGTACTTAACTGGAGAAGCTTTAAAATTATATCTATGAAATTGATGACAGTGCCTGATTACGATGTTAATTTTTTTAAAATTCCCTCCTTTTGGGATCCCAGCTCTGTGATATAATTTATTTTCATTGTAAATTCATGTATTTGACACATAAATGTACAATACAATTTTTCTGTGGAGACTATGACAAAAGCAGCTGACAAGGAAATCTGTATTTCAGATAGAATGTCAGAATCTGGAAGACTGCTTAAAAAAGTCCCCAGCAATAAAGTCAAGTTGGCGTGTGAGAGAACACTGAATGACTACAGGAAGGTGATGACTTCAATAGTCCATAAATCAACCATTAATCCATTCCAAGCTGCTAAAATCCAGTGGGTTCTGGACAGGGTATGTATATACACATGTATACATTCACATATTTTGTTCCAGTCTTCAGTAGAGCAAGCTTACTTCAATCCCCTTGACTGGTCGCTTTTCCTTTCCTTCTTCCCTGGGCAATAAACAGCTGAAGCAGAGCCCACCCTTGCCTCAGCCCGACAATTTCCTCAGGAAAGGGAGTGTATTAAGCCACTGCATAGGATCTTAGCCACAATGTTTTTGCTCACAGACATGCACACACACACACACTAATACAAACACAACAAAGAAAAGATCAAAAGAGAGGCTGGTCCTCAGCTACAAATAGATACAGACTGACCCTCAGCTACAAATAATTCTATTTTTAATTATATTTTAAATTTGTATCCTGCCTTTCTCCTTAAATTGAGACTCATGGAAGTTTTCTGCGACATCACTGATCTTCTTTCAGTGGGAGGAGATATCAGGTTGTTACCACAGCATTCTGGTCTGGTTTTGGTGAACTAAGATATCATTTTGATATCATAATTTGGCCCTCTTTCCCCATCAGCCGAGTGTTTGTTGGGCGCCACTGAACAAGCACGGCGCTAGGCATGGGCGATAGTTCTAAAGTACCAGATATAGCCAGTTCCGCTTCAGGGGGTAGCCACCTGAAACAAACACCTTGATTGTAAGACAAAAAGGACTCCTTGCCTGTGAAAGCACCCTGGCAAGCCAGGCACTTAACGGCCGAGCTAGCCACATCTGCATACCAGCTATACCATTGTCAATTCAGTTCATAACTCAATCATGCAAATTCCGACCTTTCGGAGCCTTTGTCCTCAGACCAAAACTCATTGTTCTCTTGCAAAAACCAGACTAGCCTGCGGTCGTTCAGTCCCTATAAAACTTGTCCCGTTTTGAGAGCTCATTGGAACTCTCACTGGACTGAGCTGAAATCACTCAAACTCTTGCTAAAATCACTGAAACCGTCCGGAACTCTCGCCGGATCGCCTTCCTGCTGCTCGGCTCCACAGATTCCCCTCGGTCTCCACACTGGGTTTCCTCCCTTCTCCCCAATTGGTGTCTACAGGACTTTGGACAGGTGGCGTATTGCTTATTTCTCTAAATTCTCTTCCTCTCTAGTTAGGTGTGTTTGAGCTTTATTATTTTCTTTGCTTCATAAAAACTGTTAGTATTTTAAACTGCTTGATTCCTCACTGAACCGGTATACATAGGACAAAAGGTCTCGCTGCATTGCCCTGCCTCTCGTTAGCCAAGAGAGTGCTCCAGCTATTTCACCCATTTTTGCTTGTTTGGTTTGGTTATTTGGGCGCCCCTCCTGGGACCCCCAGTTTACAGAGTAACAAGGTGATATGGTTGTGGGTATGCAACAAGCATAACCTATTCAACAGCTGTTTCTTATCTAGCTTTCTTTTTTCTTTCTCAATTATTCAGCAGCCATCAATCAGCTCTTTCTAAGGTTCTCTTTCCTCTTTAGATCAATGTCCTATGTCCCTGGGTGAGCAAGATACTCTAATAATGCAAGCTGAGTACAGGACTTCACACAGTTTTAATCCATTACCATGCTATCCACAGTTTCAGCTGAAATGAAGGCTTGTCAAATGAGTTCTCTTAGGATGTTGGCGGGGGGGGGGGGAGCTTCGATTTATACCAGTATTTCAATAGTTAAAGAACTGAAGGCAAAACTGGAAACAGATGTGAGCTTTTAAGTTATCTTGTGTGCCTCGGAATGAGGCACAGCTTTTGAATAACAAATACTGCATGGTAGAGTCTAGAGAGGGTAACAAGCCTGCAGGGCAGAAGGCAGAAGAGTGAGGTATATACTGATGAGTTCAAAAGTTCGAAATGCAAGAATAATCAACATTATGATTAGTAATTTCATTGCAATCAATTGTTTATTTCTTGATTGGGCAGCTATTTCAGAAGATGTTTTCAAAAAAGCAGATAACACACAACCTCTTTTATCTGAGTGGCCCAGAAATCAGCCAAAACAACAGCTGGAGCCAGAAATCCTCATACCAGAGAGGTAGCAGCTCCTCATGAACAGGTCTGGAGTTAGAAGGCAGAAATGCAACAGTCCTGTTCAAGTGTTATGCCTAAACAAGATACAGTAGATTAAAAAACACTTGTTTTTTCAGTGCTGCAGAAAACCTTTGTGAGAAGCTGAACTGCTTTCAATTGTCAGCTTTCTCTGGGATACATAATCTATTTGCGTACCATCCTTTGTGCACGAGTAATATATCTGGGAAGAATAACAAAGAGCCCCTGAAAAACAGCATGATCTTACCCAGCCTCATGCTTTGAAAAGGCAGCTACATCTTGAGTATAATCAATAACATCTTTTTATAGTAAGTTGAGTGTTCCTGTTTATTTTAGCTGACACCTGTCCTCAAATGTATTACTCTACAGGGGTGAGGAGAAATCTTATTGCTTAGTTGGGATTTCAGAGAACTCACCATTCTTATAGATATGCTATTCCTCCCCTCCCTCAGAAAAAAAATCTGACAAGATTTGCTTTTACTCTGAAAAAAGACAATTTTGAAATCACAGCCCACTTGGTATATTTGTTTCTTCTTTGCTGCAGTGGTAGGAAAAGCAATAATCTTCCATTTACAGAATAACAGCCGGCATGAAGCCAGTCTATCCAGTTGTATGTAATACAGCTAGTGCTACTCAGGGGGTTTATGAGGAGTTGGTAACTACTGGTTAGGAGGCCCCAGTTGGTATTGGAGGGCCAAACCTCCCCAGTACCCAGGGTTGCCCGAGTGAAGACTGGAGAGGGCTCCTGTACTTTAAATAGTTTTGTAGAAGAAATTTCAGCAGGTATTGTTTCTTAGTAGTTGCATAACAAGCAACACTTGCTGAAATTCCTTCTTCACCACAACCATTAATGGTACAGGAGAATTCTCCAGTTCTCAGTTTGGCAACCCTGACAAAGAAATGGAAAAGAATGTTTCAGAGGGCATGCGGGGCCCATTTTGTCGTGGTTTTGGTCCTGTGGGCACTGTTTGTGGCCCAGAAGAGGACATTTTTCAAGGAGAGTTATTTGGAAGAAAAGTGTCCCCGGCCTCTAAAATGCCCCAGGGAGAACAACTGTATGACAGAATTGCCACCCAAAATCTCCACTGGAGGCAAAAGCCATTTTAGGATTCTGGGGCCTGCTGTGACCCATAGGGTGTACATTCCTTCCCTCTGATGTCTATGGCATACCCTTCCATTGTCCCAGTTTGGCAGGGATCAGCCTTAGTTAATTTTTTGCCATCCCACTTTTTCATCTGCTTTTAAAATGTTCCAGTTTTTCCTCTTCACCTCCAACATTCTTTCTTTGTCCTCAGTTTACTTCATTTACTGCAAATTGAGTTTGAACTGCAAAAGCTCAATTAATTCAGTTGGAGAGAGGAAAAGAGAAGCTGAGTCTTGACTTTCCTAATCTCAGTACATAAATTCCAAGGTCTATCTGTTTAAAATAGTTCTTTTTTGCTTCAGAATAGATTTATTAGAGATTTGCATCTCTTGGATATCTTTCAGAGATAAGGTATAAAAGGTAGCTGTGGAAAAGTGGGGCATGACACATGGGGAAGGATGTTGACACTCCCCTAACCAATATCCAAATCAAAGTGAGAGCCTTGCCACGCTACACTGGTATAGTGCCTAGGAGCCCTGGTGGCGCAGGGATTAAATGCCGGTACTGCAGCCACAAGGGTGTGAATTCGATCCCGCCGGGCTCCAGATTGACTCAGCCTTCCATCATTTCGCAGGTCAGTAAAATGAATACCCAGTTTGTTGGGAGCAATTAGCTAAGACATTGTAAACTGCTTAGAAAGCAGTTAGCTGATAAGCAGTATAGAAATAAACATGCTATTGCTATTCTACTTTCAACATCCTATGGAATCCTGGGGTTTGCAGTTTCGGGAGAGAGCTCTTTGGCCTCAGTAAACTACAAACCGCAGAATTCCACAGGATGTTGAAAGTAGAATAATAGCATTATAATGATGTAGGGCAGAAAGGCGCTAGGATTTACATTTTGACATGTGCACTTCTCTGGATTTTACAATGCAGTTCTTCAGTCAAAATACAGCATGTTTTTGAGGTCGTCCAGTCTAGAGGCGATATCTATATGTTCTTCATTGATAGTTGATTCATCTTGGACCACCAGTTGCTTCTCTATTTCCATGCTGGAAGTTTTGGGTGGTCCAAGTTGTGGCATGATCTGGCTAGAAGTTTCTTTAGATGATAACAGGCCAATGTTCCTTTCCTCAATAGGCATCCTATTACTGCACTTAGGATTAATTAAAGAGGTAATAGCCAAGTCTCTATAGACCCGAACTGGTGTTATTTGATAGTTGGACAAAAAACCCTTCATTTTCATCAGCATGAGAGGAATTGTGGATTGTTTGAATGTTAGCACAATTCTCTTATGAGCAGAATAGCAATAGCAATATTGTAGTACTAGGAAGCCAGTCCACAACGAGCATGTCGATACTATGAGGGTGTATGTGTAAAAGTTGGCTCAAAGAAAGTCTAATGGCTCTAACGGACCTCCATCTGCCATTGTTTATTCTGTTGTAAGTGATTTGCAGCATAACTTGGTTTGTTTGTAAAATCCTATTGCCTTTCCCTGTTTCCAGCTCCTTAGAAACCACTAGTAAGCTGCTCCTTGGGACTTTATTCCTGTTCTTTTTACACTCCAGCTTATCTTCCTTGTTAAGCCCCGAGCTACTGGGTTGACCCAAGCCATCTTTTAAAGATGTGTACTTTTGTATGAAGTTGTCAAAGGAGAGTTTGAGAAGCTTCATTTGGTTATCAATTTTTTCTAAACGTTCATAGATAGAAATAACAGTATGGGCTGTTAAGAGACATTGTTTAGTCACAAAATCTGGAGGATATACTTGATGTTCTGTGGGCTGTTCCTTCTCGGTAATGAGCGATTCCTCAAGGACAGACTCGCCTGTCTCTTTTGGCTCTACGGATACTCCTTCCTGATAAGCTGACAAGTCATTGCCAGGATTTTTAAAAGATGCAGATAAAAACTTGTCCTCGTTACCGAAAGTCAAAAAACTATTGGTATTGGTAATTGTAAAATTTGAAGCACTCACATTTCACTTTCTCTTTCTCTCACAGGCATGCAGTTCATCTATCTTAAGTTGTTTGAACGCCTTGCTGTGCTTGACTGTCTCTGGGCTTGTTCTTTCCCATTTAAAACTGTCGTAGCTTATTATAAAAATACAAGAATAAACAAAAGCCCAAACGAGCTCAAAAACCCATGAGGTGTTAAAATCCCAAGAAATTAGCAGTTCTTGGTTTTCATTTCAAGCTAGAAGAAGTGCTAGTAGGCAAGGCAGCTAGTAGTAGGCCTGGGGGAGGAGATAATGGGAGTTCAGGAATTTCCCAAAACAAAACAAATAAACATGAGCAATGCTGCACCGTACAGTATTGTGTTGCATTTTAATATTTTGTATGCAAATGGCCTTTGGTCTATGCATTAATAAATTGATTGATTGATTGATCTTCAGTCAAAACATATGCACAAGTACACATGTTGACAGCATAAGATGTACACTTAAAATGATGCGCAAAAAATGTATCGATCTGGTGGAACACAGAAACTCTGGTAGGCATAGCTCTGCTTCTTCCTTGTCTTCCCACGTACAGAGCCTACCTCCATTACTGCCTGGGGCAAAGGTAGGAGGTTTCTGAAGCTGTTCACACAAAGATGACATCATTCTTCAGAAGGACCTCGAGGAAATCTAGAAGGATGCCACTTTCTTCATGCATCCAGCAGCCCAAACACAGCTGAACATTGCTTGCCCCCTTGACCACTAAATCATTAGCATTAATTTAAAATATTTAAATTAGTCACACTGTTCTAAATCTTTAAACTTAGTTTTATTGTACACCACCCTGAGATATTTAAACAGATGGTAGGATATAAATATTTAAATAGGTAAATGGCTGTAGGGAGTGCCCTCTTGGGAGCAAAGAGGTAGGCTGGGCTGGCAGGTATTATTTCAAACAGAGGTGCTTAGATGTAGACATGAAGGTGTAACATGACATTATGCCTGCATATGTCCCTAATAGGATTCTGGTCATGCCAAAATGCAAACCTTAGGGAAAACTGTGTACAAAAAGGCATGTGTTAGAAGAAATGCACATGTGAGTACTTAGACATATTCATGCTGAAAAATTTTGCAACCTGATACAGGTGTGGGACACAGCAAAGTTACCGTAACACTGGACAAACGAAAACTGAGCCAAACTGAAAGGGATAGATTCACTAATCCCTAGCTTCTAGTTTAAACAGCCTACACCCTACTAATCCTCATGTGAGGAATGAAACATATCTCATATACACAATGGCTAACTTTTTAAATGTAATACTTTGTGTAAAGTATGTTGATTTTAAAAAACACCATTGAAAGCAACCGTAGTAGGAGGTATCTTACAATCTATGGCTCTACTTGATGATAAGCAGTGTCCTTGCCAGTTGGATGGGCGTTGCAGTGTTACAGGGTTGTGCCATTCGTGGCTTCTTTCTCTTGTACACCCACAAATAAATAATGTATAGGCACTCATAAAGGCAGGGGTTCATTTTTTAAAAAAGGAAGTAGTATGTGCAGAATGTGTTACCACAAGAGCAACTTCTTTCACAAGAATAATGTTCTAACTAGCTGAAGACAGAATTCTTCCAGGCCTAGACTAGCCTAGTGAAAACAGTATCAAACAACATTCAACTTGCAGTTGAATTTTTGGAGGCATTTTTTTTAATTCACCCAAAAATTCTCTCCCTTTAAAAAAAAAAAGTTGAAATTTTCCAGATATGCAAGTATACTAGAATGCAGGTGAACACACAGCCAGTAAACACAAGTGACAATGATAATAACAGACAACATATCCTTCTGTCCAAGTAAATTCACGCACAAAAATGAACAGTTTTATAACTGGAGTGAAATGTTAAGTGAACGAGTGAAAATGGTGCAGATGGCTTGCTTTATATTTAAGCATCTGCCTCAAGGCATCAACACATTCCATTTTCAGGAAGAATACCTATGTACGCAGTCATCCCTGCTACATGTACTATCTTTGATTTCTTGTAGTAAATGAATTGGTCTGTGATCCCTTTACATTATTTAGCAGTTTATTATAAGGGAGTCCTTATGCTTTTCAGCAATTACTGCTTATCTGAGCACTCTGAATTTCACATTCTCTATAAATATGCTCCAAAGTCATATTGACTATTTACCTACCTTCCAACTGCCTCAGTTTTGCAGAGACAGTACATTTGGCCTTTCATAATCATAGCTTCTGTATCCACAGATTTAACTCACCATGACTTGAAAATATTTTTTAAAAAATCCAAACGATACTTTGATTTTGACTTTTTATATAAGTGACACGATTTTACTACACTGTTGTACATTGAACGTGAGCATCCATGAATTTTGATATCCACGGGTGATCCTGGAACCAAACCTTAATGGATATAGAGGGCCCTCTGTATTGATTAATCCTTTGCCACCTCATTTTTCAGCTGCTTTTAAAATGTCACAGTTTTTCCTCACCTCCTTCTACTTTCCTTCTTTGTCCTCTGCTTACTCCAGTGGCTGCAAACTGAGTTCAAAATACAAAAGTAGTTTGCATTCAAATAGCTCAGTGGTGAGGAGAGGAGTCACCCTTCCCCGTAAACTCAGGCAAAAGCGAACTGTTGAGCCTCTCTTAGATTGTGTTTTCTTCCTCATTAATTACAATTGCCATTTTGACCACACTCTGGTGTTGCTTGGTCATATCTGTCCTTGTGGTTATGTATCTGTCAGTCAGTAAAATCTCCAGCTACCACTGAAAAGGCACTTAATATGCAGCAGCAGAATATGGTACAGTCCTTCCCAAACTACACCTTCTCAATTCAAACCCTATATGGGGATTCAGGATTGAATGCTCATTCAGATTAAAATCTCCTATTTTACAATTTACAAAATCAATTTACAAAAACACCTATTACACATCTTATTATTTTAAATGGTTTCTTGCTAGACTGTGAAAGTGCAGCCCAAAGAGGTAAATGCTAAATACATGTTATTCATAGATAACATTCCATCTAAACTGCAGAATAGACAATGCAACCCTATACATGCCTGTTCATTGAGCTGATTGGACTTACTCTCAAATCTAACTGCAAGTGTTTTCAACTAGGGGTTCATAGGTGCTGAACTCCTAGGAAAACATGATGTCAGCACTCTTGAATTTTGGAAGCTGGAAATTTTTCATATTTTGTTCATTTTGCAATACCTTTTGCACATGGATGTGTAGGATGTGAATACTGCTGTGAATTTGGCTACTTAGTACATACTTGTGATGTGCCATCAAAGCACGTGAACTATCTAATGCATGCACATATTCCATAACTGTATTTTAACGAGGCCTCTAGCATGGTACATATTATAGAGTGAGCCATAAAGAAGCAAAACACACATTTTGATTTAGCTTCCATTGACTTAAAAGCCCTGTTGTAATTTGAGGCCCATTTTGCTAACAACAACAAAAACAAAAACAACAACAACAGCAAAAAATTGTATTCATTTGGCCCATACAAAGCTATCCTTTACTCCCACACACATGCTTTACAAGTTTGTGCTTATAAGTTTATGCTTACTTGAAAAGACATTGTGCAGGGATGCTGTTTACACTGCTGGTGTTAATTAAAACTGAATGATACTTGATTTAAAAATGGGAAATTTAGTGGAATCTACACTTATTTAATCTTTAACATATCTAGGAGGATGCCACTGTAAAATCTGATTAGTATGATTAGAACCAGAAAATAATCATGGTAGAACTGTAGAAGTACAAAGAAACCAAAAGAAAAGTAACACAAAACCTGAAAACTGTTAGTGGCATCTGAACCATAAACTACCTAATGGCATGCTTGTTTTTAAAATGCAGCCCTTGGGATCCTCCATGACAATCTCTCTCCTCTTTTTAATCCCCCAAATAAAACTAAGCATAATGCTCTGTGATGTACAGTTTCCCTCAGGTTTGTTTTTGGTTTTACAAAATCATAATGGCTGCAGTTTAAAGCTGATAATAGGCACAGGAGAGAGGGGCTTCTAAGGGCTTTTCCTTTCAAGGAATCAGTTAAAAGAAAAATCACATATGCGCATAGCTTATCCACACTCTGGTTTTTTTGCATGCTAAAAGGTGCAAGCATGTTCATATCAGTCTTCTGTTGTTGTACACCAGCCACACTTTCTTGAATACACACTAAGTGTTTAGCAGGGTTATGTACTGATTGGCTATATGTATAATTTAGCCCTCTGAGATTAAAAGAGGTCTTGTGCATTTTTATGTGTTTTTTTTCAAACGTGTGACTTTTTCAAACGTGTGACTTTTAAACAAAATGGTTTTTTTGTTCTACAACAGCTTGGTTTTGTGCAAATCAAGTTTTACTTTTTTAACTTTTTTTGCTGATGATGATTAAAAAAAATACGTTAGCCTTTTCACTCTCACATGGGTATAAAAAAGTTGTGGCAGTTACATTTTTTTACCCTTTCTGGTCGAGACCAAATCATGTCAAATAGTCTTCATATCACTAATATATAATCAATATACCCTAAAGGCACTAGATCCCATTTGATCCTGGAAGTTAAGCAGGGTCAGGACTGGTTAGTACTTGAGGGCGGGGGACCACCAACAAATGCCACCTCTGAATATTCCTTGCTTAAGAAAACCCTACGGAATCCATGGAGCCACCATAAGTTGATAGGAACCTTGAAGGCACGTATGCACACACACACAAATACTCCTCTCAAACAGTGTTTATTTTTGAATGGACAGCATGGAATAGTCTCTGAATTGGATTATACTATAAAGTTTATAAAACTGAAGACAGGAGTTAAAGGCTACTAGTCCCTTCCTACCTCCCAGTCTTGGCTTAGGCAGAGTGCTAGATGAACTCTTGATTTCTGTCACAACTCACCCCTTAAAGGACTCAGGCCATTTCCGCATGATGGGGCTCTGCTGTTTTTGGGACAGGATGGCAGCAGTCAGCTGGTTGTGCTTCTGCATGATGTCATCACCAGCCCACTGCCATGCTGCCCCCAAGGGTCATGCTTGTGCGGTATTTGCAAAAAGGAAAAAATCCATTTTTGTGCCTATGATCGTGCAGCACTCTCATACTTACCGTCATGCAGAAGGGCAGGGAAGCGCAGTGGTGATGCTTCCTTCCATAGTGGAGCATGAGAAGGTGCCCAGCTGCACTGTGGAAGGAAGAGACAGGATCATCACGCTCCCTTCTATTGGGAGCCGATTGAGGTATGGAGAGGAACGTTCCTGTTGCACTCCCTTCTCTGCCAGGACTGCCGCAGGATGACGCACAAGGACGTCATCATGTGGAAATGGCCTCAGACACAACAAAGAGAAGGAGGCAGATTACCAAGAGGCTGCAGCTTTTTCTGAGTTTGAGGAGACGGGGGCTGAGGAGGATCCTGTTCCCTAGCAAAACATGGCAGAGGCTTCAAATGCTAAAAATTACACATCTCTGTCCTTCGTTGGGAGATGGAGGGAAAAGTGCTGAGCCCAGAGCCATATAGGTAATAAACACTGATCCAATTAGCACTATGAAACACCTGTTGACCTTGGAGGAGCTGCTCATAAATATTGTGGCAATTGCCTCCCAGTTTTAATCTTGCAATTGTCTTATCTGGTTGCCCAGCTCTCTCGGGCTTCTGTTTTAACTTGCCCTTGGACTGACTATATTTTGGATTGTTCTGTATACTCTTGGCTGGCTCATGTTCTTGGACTTCTGACCTGCTGACAAACTTTTGGACCAGATAAAGACCACCCTTGTGCTTCTCTCTACATCTTGAACCAGACTGGACTGACTACTCAACCACCTTACACATCAACCTGCTGCCACTGGCACTTACTGACTTGTGTTAAGGACAATTGCTTTAGATTGGTGTGGCAGAGGTAGACCTCTATATCATGGTCCCACTTAGAGTAGACGGTGACTAATTTATCCCATTATTTCAGTAGTACTATTCTAAGCAACACTAAGTCTAGATCGAACTCAGTATATTTCTGAGCACCTGAAGGTTGCCATGTGGCTATTCTGTGTCAAACTACAACCTTAGAGAGAAACTGAGTGGAGGGTGCTTTTGCAGGCATGCTGATGAAAAACTGAGAAAAGCTTATCCAGTTTAACATTTTTGGGTAAGACTGCTTTAAATTTAGGTGGCAAATCTAAGGATTTCAATGTGTTGATTGTAACTCCTATCATTCCTGACCATTGGCCATGCTGGCTGGGGCTGATGGAAGTTAAACTCAAGTAACATCTAAAGAGCCACACGTTCCCTATTAAATGTACTGGGCCAAAACAAGCGAGACACAAATAACTTTTCTCTAGAGTTCATACTCTAGCATCATGAAAATCCTCTGTAATATGATGAGTTCCATTTGAGGAATAAAAGTGAGTGCTCCTAGGTAAACTCTCTTTCTCTGCTTGCCTTCTATTTGAAGGCTGTTAAAAATGATGTACTTGATGTAGAAGTGTTCCCTGTAAATAATTTTACTGCCCTTCTAGGTATGAATACACGTTCTGTTTTTGAGCTTTGTGTTTTTCATTTTACCACATTTTTGTAGATATTTCTGTGTTTCTTTGGTCATTTCCGCACTAGACAGTTATAGTGCTATTATTCCACTTATAACATCCTACGGAATCCTGGGGTTCAAAGGCCCCTCCCTAAACTGCAAACCCCAGGATTCCATGGGATGTTGAAAGTGGAATAATAGCACTATAATTGTTTAGTGTGGAAATGGTTTAATGTGGTTTTATCAAGGAAGTGTAACTGCCTTGGGCTCTTTTGAGGATGGATACAATTAAAATAAAATCTTCTTTTAAATAAATGTTAAAATGCTAGGCCTACATCAAATACTTGCAAATCATATGGTGTATGATTGCTTCAGAGAGCAAGGCCTTACCCAACACACTCTCCCAAGCTAAGCTGTTGTCCTGGGTACATCAGTAAAGGTGGAATATTGTCTACACACATCAGACCTTAAAGGAAGTTGGCCAGTAGGGCCTGCGAACATAGAAAATATTTTTGATGCTGCTGATTTGGGAAACGCTCCACAGTACCACAACAAGGACCTGTATGGGGGACTTTGGAGATAATCCTGTAATCTTACAGAGAAGGGTACAGATAACAAAATGTCATCATTTCTATTACTATTTATGGTACATTGGCTAAAAATATGAAGAACATTTTAACATGTCTCCCAGCCTCTTGCTTTGTCAGAACTGGCAGATACATAGACTCAAAACATCAAAAATAAATCAGGAAGACAATGATTAAAATCACACCAGGGTAAAATTTGACACAACTTTATATTCTTACATTCAACAGTACAAGTTAAAGACTATGCTATAATTTAGCCACTGAATTTTGTACTCATTAAAAATACTGGCGAGCAACAGTCTGTTTTTGCATGGTACGGCTGCTTTTTCAAAAGTGTGCTGAGCTATCACTTTCTCAGCAACAAAAACTACCTATTTTATGGATCACTTAGTGAAAAGGCAGTTTTGTCCTTTCCAGAGCTGGCAGATTTTGAATCAGTAGTTTATTCTACATTAAAAAAAAAAACTACATTGGTAATCTAGTCAGACATTCAGACTACAATTGTTGGGTAAACTTTCAGACTGTATCAAAATAAACTCATCACCACCACAGCAGCAGCAAATATTCTCTCTACTTCAATATCTGCCAACTCAGGATGACATTCCATGCATCTGATGAGCCACAAAGCTTCTGCCTTGCACTTGTTAGTCTTTGAGGCACCATAAGATTAATTGTTGTTATAAACTTTTGTGTACATTTGTGTTTATAAATGGTATTGCTTTATCAGGGAACTTATGGTTTGAAGACCATTTATTGCTCACGGTCATGGTATATGTAAATCTCCAGTCACAGAGAAATGTCATAAATTTGACACTGGCAGTGTTCCTTACCTTTTAAAGCTCCTTACTACAACCATACTGAGTTTCTATTCCTTCACATTATTTGTCTGCCTTCTTATTGAATCAGCATGGTGTGGTCTGAGCATTGGACTATGACTCTGGAGACTACAGTTCAAGTCCCCACTCAGCCATGGAAACCCATTGGGTGGCCTTGGGCAAGTCACACTCTCTTATCTTCAGAGGAAGGCAAAGGCAAACACTCTCTGAACAAAACTTGCCTCATAACAGGTTCACCTCATGCCTCATGATAGGGTGCCGTTAAGTTAGAAATGTCTTGAAGGCACACAGCAATACGTTCTTAATGATGTAAAGTGAACACTCATGTCAAGTCAGAAGTTAAAATACTGGACTTCTAGAAAATCAGCAACAATAGTAATAAAGATAACACATACTTCCTATAAGTGGATGGCAAAGCATGACTTCTGCTGACATGAACAACTCATTCATATTGGTTTTGCTCCTCAATAAGGCCAGGATGTCTTGTTAGTATACAGGTTTTCACACTTGAAAGCTATGGTTTATGTTTCAATGAACCCTGAGAAGATGGGTCTACAATTACACTAAGACTGAATGGCAAACCTGTCATTCATAGGCCACATTCACATGTCCACAAGCCAAAATTTAACAAAATTCTGGCTGCTAGTAGACTGCTATCACAAACCATCTTGACTTCACGCAGTGGTAAGATTCGCCAGAAATTGTTTCCACAGAAGGTCATGGAATTTCCTGGAAAGTCAGTCTGTTCTTTGATGTAGTTCTACAAAATTCTGACACATTCACTGTTAAAGAGGTTACAACTCTTGGCTGTACCACTGTGAACTCTACAGTATCACCCTGAACAGTCATACAAAATCTGAACATGCTAGAAACTAGGATAATGGAACTGCAAGAAAACTGACTGAAGAACTACCATGAAAGAAGATTTGTGTTTTACAGCAAGATGGCCCCCTGATGTTAGTGCAGATACCATATTGATGTAATCTGTGATTGTTAACAAAAATTATTTACAGAAATGCATTTCATTAATGAAGCCATAACACCTGAATACTCCCACATTCAAAATGATTTCTTACACTGAACACTGATACCTGTTACCATAATCTGTGAACAAATCTTGCATAATTCTTTTTCGCCAGTGTATGCCCCAATTATAATAAAGCCATATTTACACGGAACAGGCATGCAGTTAACAAAATCTTGCTAATAACTAGAGAAGCCCAAAGTGCAAACTGCTGGACTTTATACAAATCTCAACTGCAACATGGATTTACTGGTTCTCCCCATGAACATCAGTATATCTAAGTATATAGGTTTCCAGTCTCCTAAACAGACTATCCAACCTTGGAGGGCAAGAGCAAACCAAGAGTAAAATTATAACAAGGAAATTGACAGATAAATAACCATAAAATAATCACACGTTAGGATAATGGGGGTTTCCTCTGATTATATTTATGAGATCTTGACTCCCCTGTTCCTTCTCATTGCCAAAGGACTACATATCAGTGAAGTCAGGGTTGGCCAAAGGAAAACATTCATTGCTGCTTTCTTCAGTGCAATATGCCCTTTGAACAAGGGTCCATTAAAAGGCAAAGTGAGCTATAGATCCTGCCACTGGTTGCACAGAATGGTTTGTCATTCATAAAGTATGTCACATGAGGAGAAGGGGAAAAGTTTTGTCAAGAAAATAAATGCTGAGATGGGGCAAGTACATATATTTGACCCCTGCCTTCTTTTTCCTGGTCTCCAATTTCATTCATCTTTGTTCTTCAAAGAGGATGAAACAGTAAGAAAGAGAAAAACTGGGTATGGATAGCTCTGGAAATGATAAAATATATTGTATTTTAATTCTCAATGTGTTTTCTATATTGGACAGCATGAAACCGTCTCTTACACATCTTTGTCCACCAAATTAAACACACACAAATAAGTCAGTTCCTCCATCACCACAGCTTCAGTAAACCTCCTGATTTTGCTGTCTTCCTGAGACTACAAAACCAGAGGGGTTGTCAACTTCCCAGTAAACCAGACTAGGCATAGCTCAGAGGCTGCAAGACAAGTGGCCTGCTCCATTTCACATTGTGCAAGTTAAACAACAAGACCATATATTCCAAATTTCCAAGGGACAGTTCTAGAAAAAGTTTTGAAAAAAAAACCTTCTTACTACTTTTTAAAGAAAGTATCCTGATATATGTGATATATCTTTGGTGAGAGGAATACATTGTGGTCAAGTTGCTTAAAAAAAAAAGAGGAAAGGAAATTCAAAAGAAGAGTGTCTTTTAGGAGTGTGACACACTTTATAGCAGGCAGGGATATCTTATGGCTCTCTGTTTAATGCTGGATTGCAACTCTTATCAGTCCTAGCTAACACAGTCAATGAAGAGTTGTTGCCAGCAACATCCTAGAAGGCCACAAGTTGGAATGGGTGCTTTATGGAGAGTCCCTGAACAGCTGAATCATTATGTTTTCTTCTCTAAATTCAATGCAAGCAGCACTCATGGTTCTTTAGCTTACAACTTGTTTAAACTTTTGTTTTTCTTTCTTTATAAAGTGAAAGGACTATGGCTCAGTGCCATCAGAGGGTATTTATAGATCATCACCAAAATGGTGGATTTCCTACAATATGGTTTTTCATTGAGTTTTTCTTCTGCATTGAAATTCAAAAGTACAGTATGATTGATATATACATATATGTACGTCCAGGATTTCAGCTGGATATCAGTGCTTTACAGCACAATCCTATGAATGTTTACTCAGAAGTAAGTCCCACTGTATACAATGAGACTT
This sequence comes from Iguana delicatissima, assembly GCA_948472985.1. Classification (NCBI taxonomy): domain Eukaryota; kingdom Metazoa; phylum Chordata; class Lepidosauria; order Squamata; family Iguanidae; genus Iguana; species Iguana delicatissima. The sequence goes on from CAOKZL010000479.1 coordinate 1,241,308, forward strand.
ACTCCTATATAAGTATGCACAGGATTGCAGCCTTAGTGAACCTAGATAGATAGATAGATAGATAGATAGATAGATAGATAGATAGATAGATAGATAGATAGATACTCAATAGAAAACATAAAACATTGATACAAATATATAAAAGGACATAATCAGTATAAAAAGCTTATATTTATAAAAAATACTTTGTTTTAGGCAACAGTCTTCCCCTGAGGGTATACCACATATGTTGGATTCATAAATATTGCTCTGCGCTGCAGCTCAAAGTTCATCTCTTCCAGGAAGAATAAATTGCTCCAGCCACCTGACATGCCTGCAGTGGTTGCCTCAGGATATGTTCCCTAGCTTAAGATGACGAAGAACAACAGCATCAACAGGGCCTCCGAAAAATCTGGAGAAGATTCTTTCTTCCACATATGGAAGATACAAGAGCAAGACCAATAGTAATGGTGAATCACATGACTGGGCTTTCAGTGTTTCTCCTCCTGCAACAACAGTTCATTGGCTTTTTTGGACCCAGTCCCAGCTATCTTCATTCTCTTGCTTATTCTTCTCAGCCTCAATGATTTCTTTATATTTTCTGCGAAAGAAGCCCATCTGAAAATGGAAATAAGAAGGTTTATGGAGATCTGCAAGTGGACCAAATATGTTACATTTTAGTAGATACTAATTTCACATCAACAAGTTGTTAAATGCGATTCCCTGGACCAAAATCTCAATAACTTAAATGGAATTTATTAGGGAGCAGGACTGAGAAAGTGCAATTGTGGGTAGAGTAGAGAGGCTTCAGGAAATTTCATTTCAGGCTAAAGTTGGTGCTTCTTCTTAGAGACATGTGGAGGAAAAGCTAGGACATTTTGCTACTCTTAAAACTTACTGATGTTTTACTGAACAGGTAAATCCCTCGCAAATGATTTCAAATGTCATTTTAGGAAAAAAATCAAGGACAACACTTATTTAGAAAGTTACATTGGAATTACAACAAGGAACAAGGCATTTACTCCATTTTTCTTTTTTCTTTTCCTTTTTGCATTAGCAACTTTGGGACGTATTGTCCAGGAGAGGGCAGAAATGTATAATCAGAGTCTTGGCAAGCAAACACCGGGAATTTCTCCTGCATGTCCCATTACAAAAAGAACAAGAATTCAGCCCTTCTGGACAAACTGTGCTTCTTTCCAATGGGAGATGATATTTATTGCCTCTTAGAAATTTTTCAACCCTTCTGTTCAATTCAGAAGTTGCAGAGTTGCCATATTTTGCTGGACATTTAATACCAATCAATGGTTTTACAAGTCCCCAGTCTTGACTAAAATAATTTGGTTGTGTAAACAGTTGGATATTCTGTTCCTTACTGAGATTTTTATGCCCTTTCCATAAACAAAAATGATTGTAATAAAGTGGTTTGGGTAACTGTTCAAGAGTAATTGCTTAAATGCAGCAGCATGCCATTGAGATCATTAAGTCAATATTTTGTTCATTGTAATTAAACATTTATGTAACTCCTACTGTTTTAAACCTGTTTTCACCCTCCTGCAGGGTGTGATGTTTTAGTCTACCTCCATCAGTCAGATGTTATTACCCTCTTTCCCAACACGGGAGCTTATTGAAAGCTTTGTACATTAGCTTTGATCCTGCTATGCTTCTCTTAAACATGACTTTGTAATTGAAAATCTTTTATCTAATTAAATGTCCTATGAAACTCTAGAACTTTGGGGCCTATTTAGGCTCTATTAAACATGACGCTGGCCATACAAGCAAAAATTATTATCCAGATGGGGTTTCACAAGTGGTCTCATACATGCATGCTGCATTAGCCTACCAGGGATGTGTGTCCAGCATTGTGGTTATATGAGGCCTTATTCCTTATTCTGCAAGACCTTTGTTTATCCCTCTTCTAAGCTACATATAATAAACACCCTTTTTTGAATGGGAGATAAAAGGACTTCAGTTCAAACCATACTAACTCAACAGCAGATCCCATACTTCATGTATAGAAAGTGTTTCTTCCTAACTTCAGAGCCAAAGGCCTGGGATATGCTTTGTGTATGGTTGTCCTTGATAATTGCTGGGAGGCTTCGGATGGCATACATTTTGTTATATAGAGTCTTCTGAGAGAGTTATTTTATAAGAAATGTATTACCTCAGCATTTTTGTATCTAAGTTGCCTTCCACAGGCTTAGTTCCTTTCCTGAGGAAGATCCTAGAATGTGTGGTACCTTCCCAGATCCAGAGCTTCCTGGATAAAGCAAATTATCTAGATCTATTTCAATCTGATTTTAGGCCTGGTTATGGGAGAGAGGCAGCTTTGGTCATCTTGGTGGATGACTTACATATGGAACTGGACAGGAGGAGTTTATCCCTGTTGGTTCTGCTGTACCTCTCAGAAGCTTTCAGTACCATCAGCCATGGTATTCTTTCTGGATTGCATCTCTTAGATGGGATTTGGGACCAATGATTTTCAGTGGTTCTGGGGGATTCTTGTTTAACAATGTGGATGTTGGCCTGTGGGGCTACTTGGCGTTCAGTCTTGTTCCTCATGTTGTTTGACATCTATACGAAACTGCTGGGAGAGATAACCCAAAGTTTTTTGGTTCAGTGTCATCAAAACACTGATGACACCCAGCTCTGTCTCTCCTTTCCATTGGATTCCAAGGAAGCTGTTTCAGTATTGAACCAATGTCTGTTGTTAGTAATGGACCAGACTACGGCAAACCAATGAAACTTAATCCAGACAAGAAAGAGGTGCTCCCGGTCAGTCAAAAGACAGATCATAGAATAGCCTGTGCTAGATGGGGCTACAGAATTCCTGAAATCTCAGACTTGCAGCTTGGGTATTCTCCTGGACTTAAGTCTAAGCCATGTTTCAGCAGTGGGCAGGATTGCATTTGCACAACTAAACTGGTGCACTAGCTGCGCCCATTTCTTGAGATGTCAGATCTAGCTACAGTGACACATGCCTTCCTTACGCTCCATTTAGACTACTGTAACACAGTCTACATGCGGCTGCCTTTGGAAGCTCTTTGGAAACTTCAACAGCCCAAAAATACTGTGGCCAGAATGCGGACTGCAGTCAGTTATAGGGAGCACATAACTCCCTTATTAAACAGCTTCACTGACTACCAATTCATTTCTGGGCACTCTATGCAGCTTAGGTTCAGGCTATCTGAAAGACTGCATCTCCCTCTACAAACCTGCCAGGAGAGGGCTTTCTCTCAGTCTGCCACAACCACAGGCTTGCTTGGTAAGGACATGAGAGTTTCTCAGTGGTTGCTCCCACTTTCTGGAATTTCCTTCTCCGGGATGAAATGCTGCCTCCACTCTGATCTCCTTTCACTGGCAAGCAAACACCTTTTGGTTTCAGCAGGCTTTAATGTATTAACTGGAAACCAACATTTTACCATTGAAGTGTTAGCACCATTGCTCTTGGAAAAGAGATGTTTTTACTATAGAAGGTTGAGACATTTCACTGAACAAGAATATATTTCTGACATGGTTAGTTATGATCATTTTTAAAAATTCCAAAATATATTAATTGCTTACAGGGAAGTTTCTTATGGTGAAGGTGCTTAATTTTTTAAATTTTTTGTATGCTGTTAAAATGATTTCATATTGTTTTAATGTGGTGGTTTTTATTTGTTTTGAAATTTGATGATTAAGTTTCAATTCATTCTTTTGTGAGCCATCTTTGGTGCCACTCTGGGAGAAAGGTGGACTACAAATGGAATGAAATAGAATAGAATGGAATTAAAAAAATAATAGTTCAAGGTATTAATGATGACCTACAAGAACTTAAATGGCCTGGCCCATCACACCTAACTTCACCCTTCTGTTTCACTGTAGTCTAACATTCTGTTAAACATATTGTCTGTGGTCCAACTCAGATCAAAAGTTCCCAGAGAAAGGCCAAGGAGAGAGACATTCTTGGAAGCTGCATCTCTCCTTTAGCATTCTCTTGCTATGGAAACTTTTGCTGTGCAGCCACTTTTCAAACCAATTCAACAAGTACAGAAGAACACAAATGCCACATGACTTGCATTCTTTAAAATATGCACAGATCTTTGATTGATATCCCTTTAAAAATGGCTTGCTGAGCCCTAAAAGTGCCTGTTCTTCACGCAATCCACATCCTTTGAACATTAAAATCTGCACTTGAAGTTATGATCAAAATTACAGAAATGCTTTTTAATTTCCTCTAGGGCGAAACAAGCAAGAGCAAACTATTTCCTACTGTTCTTTTAATAAAAATTGTGTGCTTGCAAAACATCTGCTTCAGGAATTATCTCTAAAAGTTTGTTATATCAATTCCAGGCATTTGTATTCTTTCACAACTGGATAAAGAATATGTTCATCAGGCCCCTCTCAAGCAATAAAAAGAGTTGGAAAAGTTAATAAATATTAATGAGGCATGAAACCCAGAACCTACAGGTGATCCTGCTAGGAAAACAGAGATGCAATTTGCTGAAATCAGAATGAAGTACTCTGAAACCAGGCCAGAAAAGTGAGAACTCAACAGGGATATGGGAATATACATACCACCACAGCCAGACCTGCCATTAGGCTGAATGGGATTACTGTCTCAGGCAGGAGATACGAGGAGGCAACAGCCTCTTGGCTATAACTCCTAGATTCCACATCTGTTTCCTTCTGTAGCAGAGTCTGTCTTGGGTTCCCTAAATTAGCCTGATGCCTCATGTGTCTTGAAGGAGACTTACCTATCACCAGTGAAGTAAGTAAGACTGAGTTCTCAGTCCATCCAGCTTCTATACGTGGCACAGGGAGTGGCTTGTCGCTACCTCCTAGCCTTACCTATCTCACAAGTACCTATCTGTTGTTGTCAGGCTAAAAATGGGGACAATGATTACGAGCCTTCAGTTTCTTGAAAAAATGCTGGGACATAATTGTGTCCAAAAAAACAATTTGTGCAGCAGAAACCGGGTGTTTGGGTGGGATGCTTTTCATGCATCTTATTAGCACTTCATTGATTTTGGTTATGGTGTTTTTCGTGATCACAGATGAAGACAAAACAAAGAGATCAACATGGAAGGAGCAGATACGAGGAAAATTCAGGGGATGAGACAAAGTTCAAGAGAAAGAATTATGGGGAGAAAAGCACATGATGAAAGATGGAGTAGCTGTGAAGGGGAGTAGTGCTGAGTTTAAACAAAAACTCACTAGTAAAATGTATAGACCAATTTCTAACATTTCAGTAGAAATTTCCATGATGAGAAATCCCCACTCAGTCATGGCATTCTCTGGGTGACCTTACACCAGTCAGTCACTCTCACTCAGGCCCTCTTCGCACCTCACCTTTTCACAGAGACATCCTGGGGAGGTCCCGGCATCAGGCCTGTTGGGAAGGGAGCACCACAGCCACACTGGCTGCCTCTGGGGTCCAGGAAGCTCAATGGCCATGCCATTGCACTTCCAGGGCCTCTGTAGGGAAGGTAAGTGTGGGCGCATGGCAGGATAGTGATGCAATCACCAGTCATTGACAGGGAAAACCCATCAATGGTTTGCAATTGTGTCACCTGGGTATGGGAGAAGGACAGGACCACAATGGTGTCATGCATAAGTGTTGTCACAGTTCCATCCTCCTCCCATCTCTATGGTGATTTGGGAGGGTGGAGAGGAAAAGACCTCATACTCTCTCTCTTTCTCTGACCTACGTCACAGGATTGTTGTGAAAATTAAGTAGGTAAGAAGTGGAATTCACTGATATATACACACACACATATGTGTATACAAATTCATTCAATTTACATAAAAGGCACAGACACTGGAATCTTGTGGCACACTATGTTAGCAACTAGTGACTGTACTTTTTTCTACAGGAACAAAAGAGTTGTTCTAGAGTTGGTCAATAGCAGCAAGAGAAGGGAAACAAAGGCCCTTTCTGCATTGGGACACAAGAGGAGTGGGATTGCAACAATGCTTCCACATGACGCTGTCACAATCCCACCTTTCTCGCATCACCAGCTGACATGATTGAAAGCTATATCACTGGTGGAAAAGGTCCATCAGTGACTCCCAGTTGCATGAGTCTTCTGTTGTAGCCAGTCATGCTGGAGGTCAACACACACTTACTCCCCTACTGCAGCATAGGAGGAAGACCAGCTGCAGTCCAGAAGAACAAAGCGGGTCCCTCATGCTCCCTTCCACAGGCAGTTGGTTGTGTGCAGAGAGGAGTATTGGGAACATGCTCCCATCACAGCAGAGGTGCTGCCGGGATTGTGACAGGATTGTGATGGGTCACAGATTGTGACAGGATGATGCATGAGAACATCATCATACAGAAATGGCCAAAATCTTCTGGCTCCGAGCAGCCTGTTACTCTAGTGCCTTGCTTCCTTCATAGCCACTGTGGCTGTTTCCTTCTATTACCACCAGTGCAGTGCATCGATAGGGTTCTGGCTATAGTGTGCAGTACTCCTTGATTGTATGCAATCAGTTTAACTGCACAAGTTAGTACTCCCTCTGTCCTCCACTGTGTAGAGGAGAGCTGTTTTTCACCCCATGTAGATATTTGTTTCCCTAGGACTGTATTATCTTATTAGTAACAGGAACACGACTGAGTCCCAGTGGAGCTGGCATCAATGTGAAGCTTGAATGCCAAGACCAGTTTCTCAATCCTTTAGCCAAGCAAACTCTGTCGTTAGCTGCAACGTAAAAGCTGCCATCTAGAATAGCTACACTGCCATCTGCTGCATGTTTGGAACAGAACTCTTAAGAGTGGGGATTTCATTTCTATTTGGAGAACAACAAGAGATAACATGGGGATTAATTCAAGAGAGTGTCAAAAGCAAAAGCATTCTAATACCTAAAATGCAATTTTTAAAATATCTTTTCTACCTCATTACAAAAATAGGCTATGGAAAACAAAAATAAGACAGCTGGAATGGAACAATAATTAATCACCACAACAAGAAGAGACAACCAAAGGCTCAGATGTCTACTGAACTGCCAACAGAAACAACTCAGGAAAGGTTAGATAGAAGGCATGAGCGGGGAAAAAGTTATTTCCATTTCAGCACTGTGACAAGCAATGCAATGGAAAGGTTACAGCTGGACTTGAACTGCCAGTCCTGAGGCACAGAAAGCAAGTGTTCTAAGCAGATGGAACTTCTGGGCTCAAATAGTGAGGCGTGCAAAAGCCTGACACTAATACTAGGGATGCAAACCTTCACTTCTTTCATTCTTGAACATGAGGGTGAAGAGTTCCAAAAGGTCCCCTCCTCTTCCTGGCTGCAACTCTGAGACTTTTTGCACACTTTAAAGACTTTTTTGCATTTTGGATTTTTTTTGTGAAAATGCTTTTGCACAGAACACATAGAAAACAGATTTTTGTATAAGAAGTAAATTTGCTGCAAAAATCTAAAGTTTTCTAGGCAGAATATTGGGTTTTGTAAAAGTTTTTTGCATAACAGAGATTTCACAAAAAGGGCAGAAATGGCCACTCATCGTAGTTGGCCATTTTTTCCTCCAGTAGGGTGTCTTGATGTGGTGAGATACCCTTTCTAGAGAAAGTATAATTTTTGAAGAGAAAGAGACCTCTGAAGTGGTTAAATGGTTACCTACCCACAAATATGTGAGGCTTCTGCTTATTTATTTACTGAAATTTTAGTCATGGCAGATAACAAGGCCCAGCGGGTGGAGGTCTCAGGCAACAGGTTTGGGGTTTATGAAAGGCCAGTAAATGGTTAATTATTGAATTGTTTTACTGCCAAGAAGTGGGAAAGGCATCTGAGTTACTGTTTCATGGGTCAAAAGTACTTGATTGGTCTACGGTACTATCATCTTGACTCTAGGTGGATAGGTATACCAACCAACCAGTCTGGGCCTGTTATGCCGAGGCCACAGTGTGAGTTGTCCATGTGTGAATGCAAGTTCCCAGTGAATGTGCAAAACATCAACAGTGCACATTCACAGGAAGGCACAGAGAACATGTTCAACTCAATGTATATACACTTTCTCTGTTCAATCCACATGAGTGACACCACATGCACAAAGGGTATGTTTGGCATCTGGATCCTCTCCTTTTAATTTACAGAGAATGGAGTGCTTTTTTGTTTTTGTTTTTGCAATCACAGAATGAGAGAACTGTAGAGTTAGAAGGGACCCCATGGGTCACCTAACCCATCTTCCTGCCAATACAGGAAACTGACAGCTAAAGCATCGCTGGCAGATGGCCATCCAAATTCTGTTTAAAAGCCTCCAATGAAGGGGAATCCATGACTCTCTCACTCTCTCAAGCAACCCATTTTACTATCAGATGATGCTTACTGTTCTTTGTAATGTTTAGCCATTGTCTCCTTTCTTGTAATTTGAGTCCATTGGTTTGCATCCTATCCTCTGGACCGGGGGGGGGGGCAACCAAGCCTATTCCATCTTCTATATTACAGACCCTCAAACAGCTGAAGATAGTGATCATATCATCTCTCAGTTTTTTCTCCTTATGGCTAAACATACTCAAGTTACTTTTACTTACAAGACAGATCCAAACCACTGCTTCTGGGTGTACAAACCATAGTGAGGACAAACAGAGTGTGGTATGGCCCTCCACCCTCCCCTCCTGCCACTCTATGCTGACTGTGGCATGAAGATATTGGGTACATTATGCTATAGTTATCCATTATATCCGAACAGGGAACTATGGCTTAATGCTGGTTCACAAGATAAGACAAGATATGATTGTCTATCTGGCTGAGAAAACAGAACGATGGAGGGGTTGCACGGCCATCCCTTGTCTGGTTTAAGAAAGTGATGATCTTCCAAACATAGCCACCGTTTTTTGAGCTCTGTGACCAATTCTGCAGACATACAGATTATTTACTTTCTACAGTTTAAAATAAATTATTTTAGGACAATGACAAACCTGAATTTTTTTTTTCTGGAACTTGAGCATAACTCATACAAACTTAAAGCCTATTGAAGAGCTTGGCGACCAGCAGGAGAAACTTAATGAGATAGTTAATCTCTACTGAAACCAATGAGATTTAAATACTCTTAATTTTGAATTAATTGTTTCCATTTTATAAAACATAGTTGTAGTAAATTTGTCTACAAAATTCTGTATTGCAGTGAAGATAGTAAACAATATCAAGTGTTTTGCCAACTTATTTACTCTTCAGAAACAAAGACAGTAGAATGTTTACTCAAAAATCTTAAAATGATACAAGAACATTCAAGTTTCACAAATACCAGCTGGAACACAGTAGTAGCTCCATGTCATATCATTATTAGGAAAATGTTTTTTCACTGTGTTGCTCCTTTTTGATTTAAAGAGATGCAAAAACAAAACAAAAAAAACCTCTGGCACTGCTTTTAAAAGTTTACATTTAGGCTAAACTTGAAACACTACTGCTGAGGTCAATAAAAGAGTAATGTAACTAAATTATGGTCCATTTGGCCTGCCAAAAATACAGGATAGTTGACAGAAAAAATGTATCTTTCCCATAATTATTTCCATAAACAACCATTATGTGTTTGGTTCAACCAGTGGTAAAGCAGATCAAGGAATTAATACTTTCAGTTCTCAGAGCTATGAAAGATTCATTTTTAAGTGCATCTGCTATTTTAATGGATGTCTGAAAATTCTGTAATTGTATATATTTATTTGCAATTTTAACTTGTCATGTATAGTGTATCTTGGCTTGGGTTCTTAAGAATACTACATATGCAGAAAAGTTCACTCAAAAGGACTTCTTGCCTTCCAGTGGATTAAATGTGTTTATATGGTGCCAAGATAAAAGCTATAAATGTCTAATTGGTTCTGATGTACACATTGTCCCCATTGGCTAGGTTCTAAACTCAGACTGTTTACCCGTATGATAACAGAGGGTATATTGCCTTTGCAAGCCCACCAACAAAGTCCAAATTATCTGTGGAGGACAAACTGAAATACTGTGAAGAGTGAAGTTTGATCAAGCTCTTACTTATATGAAGTGGTAATTCTGCATAATCCATTTCATTTCTCTAAAGAATCTGCCACAGCACTGTAAATTATTCCAGTGTTCATTATTAGCTCACATGTCAGTAGTTCTTTACACCAAAGACACTATCAAAAAAACTCATCAGGCATATCCTACTGTAATAAAAGCAAAGAATTTCATGGGTTTGTTTCCTGAAGCTGAGGTTTTGGGCCTGTTGACCTCTCTTTTCTTTTAGTGGTGAACGTCTGGTTCTCTGGAAGAAGAAAGGAGCTCTAACTGCATTCTCTTTGGGCTGTTTCATGACTCCAGCATATAGTGGTGAGCTTCACGTGTGGATGGGCCATCACAGAGAAGATGGTATTTTCCCCTGACCACACAGACCATGCATTCCAATGGAGTCAGTTTACATATTCAGCAATGAGTTCTCCAAAGCTAAGCTATCAGGTGAGATTGCTAGCTGGGAAAACTAATCCTTTGGATTGCATTTCTATACATGTTCCTTATTTATGTAATCATTCCATTCATGTTCCACCCCTTCTTCCAAGAGCTCAAAACAGTATTATTCATGATTGTCTATAAAAAAGAGAATACAATTCTTCAGTGCATGTTTTAGCCACTCAACCATGTGGCAAAGTAGGTTAGTCTGAGAGACAGTGGCAGGCCTAAGTCATCTGTTTGCTTCATGGCTGAGTGGAGAATATGAGCCTGGATTTTCCTCACCTTGGTCTATCACTTTAATCATTATAACACATTACAACATACTGTTGTCTGCTTGTAAATCTTATGAGGGAAAAGGAAAGTCAAAGGTGGAGAAGCAACAATCCAAAGGGCCATCTCCACCTGCAATAATCTTGGGTGTACATTAAGATCAATCTCAGTGTTTCTGTTCTTCTATCAGTTGGTAAGACCACTTAAGTTGTTGAGCACAAGACAGGACCTTCTTAGCAGTGATGTACCCATCTTCTGATTGACTTATGCCTTGCTTCTTCAGAAAAGGCATTTAAGTAAGTAATATCAGTCAAAAAATATTGTGCAGCTATTCTGTTTTCCTTCTTTAATAGATTTTGTGAGGGTGTGAATGACAGTAATGGGGAGGAAAGAAAGCAAATTGTGGGAAAACACAAGAAAATTCTAAATGGAAGATTAGTAAAAACCCCTGTAAAATTAAAGGAATAAGACAAGGTGATCAAGAGTCATTTCACAATAATATCCTCATCTGGAAGTACCCTTATTATTATGAGATAGTGTTAAATTCCCTGCAGTGTATCAGACTTACTGAAATCTGTAGTTAAAATAACTATTCTCTAACATATTAGATATGACCTTTTTTTAGAGTGTAGCATCACTAAGCTGACTTTGGAAAACTTGAGAAAACATACCCCTGGGAAAATATAAAAATAACTGCTTCTTTAAAAGATTATTATGACAGCATAAGCCTGTCCATGCTAGCTTGGCTGAAAATGTCACTTTGTTTAATAGAACTTTTTTTCCCAATTAAGCCTGCACAGGATTGGACACCTCCTTCTAAATTATCACTTCTCTGGATTACACAGCCCGTACTTGTTCTTTAAGGATGCCATCCCATACTCTCATAACAGGGAATAAATTCTGTTGAACTTAATGGGATTAATTACAAGTAAAGAGTTACACGATCAATTAAAGTCCTATTAATACTCTTGATCTCCATGAAACAGAAGTTATGAAGTGAGAAGTTGGGCAAGTCTGCTTAGAGCCAGCCAATCACAGCCTTCAGAATGCTGTGAAGGGGAGCCTATGCAGGAAGGGCTGCAGCCCAGAAGCTGCTCTGCTAAAGACAGAGACGGGAACAGGATGAAATAGCTTTAGGGCAGTCAGACACAAAGTGAAGAACAGTTAGGCATAAAGAAATTCGTAAGATTTGAATAGGGTTCTGGGGACAGGGAATGAAGAAAAGAGTTCAGAGACCTCAGGTTTAACCTGTTATCTAATAAATCATTCCTCGATTAATTTTCCACATCTGTGCCTGACATTTAAGAATTGAAAAGGGAACCTCCGCTATTCAACACAGCCATTTGTTCAGTACAGAGCTCATCTTGAGGCCTGAGTACCAGATCCAGGGAAGGACGTGAAAGACAAGAACACGGTGGTTGGAACTGCAGGACCAGCTTGGATAGGGGTTCTGTTTTGCAAGGAAAGTACTAGTAACTGTAAAGTGAATCTTTATAAAACATGGATTCCAAAAGGAGATGCTGGACCTCGCTAACTGGATAGGAAAGAACACCTTCTTTCCTCTTGCCGTTAGTCCTTCAAGCCTGGTAAAGATGAGGCATTTTCTGACTTAAATGACAGGCTATGTAGAAAATCGTGGGCAAAAAATAAATACTGATCCTTTCCTGTTAGAAAGTGTTTGGCTGTGGGTTTTAGTCAGTAGTATAAAGACAAATAACCCAGTTCGAGGCCATAAAGAGGGAAAAGTGGATAGTATTATAGCAAATCTCTGCCATCAAGTTCAATTTCAAGTTGGCCGCTCTTTCACTACATTTAAAGTGTTTTTCTACTGTACAAATAAGATATGGGGTATTTTCAGGAGTGCTCTTGAACATTCTCCTAGCCAGCTTGTTTATATTTGCGGTCAATACTCCCCTAAGCAACCCTGTGACAAACATTGTAAAATATACTGTTTATTTAATTTTGTTTCGGGGAACTCCAGGTATTCAAGTTGCATTATTAAGAAGGGGACTAAAATGCTACCGTAATCTAAAGCATATGACAGTTTCACTTAGATCCCTCCATAGCAGCTGTGAACTTATGCATACGATATTATATTTCCAGATGTATCTCTAAAACATGGGGACGAGGGGAAAAAATGTTGCTGTCTTCTAAAGGGGCAAGGCTGGTCCTTTAGTCTGAATCAGGTAAACATTTCAGGCAGCTGCTTTGATATGTCACCAAACCACAGCTAATTATTATTTATCTACATATTTTACAGTTTTATTCACAGAGGTGTTTTTTTTAAAAAAAATATTTTTCTCAGAAAGATAACTTGGCCATCCTTGGATATTATTCATTTTAACTGGGGCAGGGGGTGCTATTAACTGTTAAGCTTCAGACCTCACAAAGTCTTTCACTTCAGACCTTTCAAGACAGTGCTCTCACCTTGAGATTCCTCTCCCCTGAACCCTGAGGATAGGCGACTCAGGGCCAGGTCCTGAGATCTGGCAACCTTAGTTTAGAGTAGCTGCTCTAAAGTAGCCTGCAGTACACGGTTGTAGTTAAACCACATATCTAATATTCAAGGTGGTGTTCTCATCTTGAGATTCTTTCCTTTCACCCTAGCAGTCCAGGTCTTGAGATCTGGGAACTTGAGACCAGGCCATGACACTCAGAGCCATATTATGAGGGCTCGCAGTCTAGTGGCAGTACCTTAAGTTGACAAGCCTCCTGAAAGATCCCTCTTGATTTTTTTTCCCCTCACTTCTTTATACCAGGATAAGAAATATATCACCCAGGGACTTCAGGGAGCCCTAAGACTATTTTTGTATATCTTGCCACTTCCCAAAAAGGACTATTCAATTTCAACTGCAAATCACACTTGTGAATTTTGGTGGCAAGCAACAGAAAGGACTTTAACAGGAATATTTCCTTTTTCTCTCAATCTTTTTTGTCACTGAAATTGGCTGCCAAATTTTGGCAGTGCAGCAGTGTTGTGAGGTCAGTTCATGGTATGTCTTGGGCAGGATACTGGGCCAACTTAAGACTGCTTAAGACTGATTCACATGTCACCTTCTGATGAAAAAGCATGCTTCTGAACTCTCTTCCACAGAACAAACAGTGTGTGTGGATGAAAGTGGCCAGCAGAAGATTCTTACAGGGGTTAGCTTTCTCCATACTACCTGACAGAAGAAAGCAATGTGAGAGATGGTATCTTGTCTAAGCTTTGCCTATCACAGCTTACTTTTGCCCTCAACAATGCTGCTTTTTTTGTTTAAGTAGCACAATTTATTTTGGTAGTGGGCTCTTTAACCTAGTTAGCTGCTAGTATAAACAAGGCATGGGCAGCTGTCCTAAAACCAAACAACAAATCCACCCAGAAGGAAAACTGCAGGAGTGGGTCAATCTAAATGGAAACCTAACTAATATTTGCTATCAGTAACAGCTTGCTCTAAAGAACCTGACACGAGATGGGACAGAGGCCATTTCAACAATATACTATTATAGTGCTATTATTCTGCTTTCAACGTCCTGTGAAATCCTGGGTTTGCAGTTTAGGGAAGGGCATTTAGAATTCTCAGCCAGAGAGCTCTTTGGGCTCAGTAAACTACAAACCCCCAAATTCCACAAGATGTTGACAGTGGAATAATAGCACTATAACAGTGTAGTGTGGAAACAGACAGAAAAAGAGAGAAAAGGTCAGAATGACTATTTAACAGCCCCTCACAGTGCTTCTCAAGCTATGTGATGTGGCAGGCTGGAACCATATTTGGGACTGTTACCATATTTGTACCCACTAGTTACAACTATTTCTTTCTTTTCTGGAAACTCGCCCTTGACTGTTGACATGTAGACCAGCAAGTCTACTGGCCATCATTCTGACTAGCACTTGTTTTGATGGTCAGTGCACAAGAAGCACAAGCCTACCATTTTTTCTTATGGCAGTTACAGAGAACTGACCCAAGATAGCTGGAAAATAGTTGGAGACTCTTCTAGAAACTAAGATGAAGCCATGAGGAGGTTCTTCTTTTCATTTTCCCCCATGGTAAGGATCTGAGGTCTTTGTGTAAAGCAGACAACACAATCACACTGTGAGACAGGGGAACAAAGAAAGAATGAAACAGAAAGAGAGAGACAGAGAGCTAATTTGAGCTCTTTGGGTGCCTCTCTGGGGATCTGTAAAGTAATGGAATTGCTGCTGATAAAAGTACTATCTCCTCTTACACAATAGTTGCACATTGGTAAATAAACTAAATTTTGAAATAAGTCTCTAGTGATCTCTGTGTCAAGCCAAATGTGGCACTACCCAAATGCTTGATGATTATGTTTCTTTGGGGAAAGGCTATAAACTTATGTGACTGTGTCAAAATAGAATCAAAACAGAAGATATGGCAACAACTGTGTCATCCTTCTTACCCTTGCATCTTTCTTTTTCCATTCTACTGACCACATGTAGGTACGTATTTTGCTTAGGCTAATCCATACAGTCCTTTGTCCAATATATGCCTTATTGAAAGACTGACAACTTCACTGTATCATTTTATTACAGTGGGAAGAACTTAGCAACAACACTTGAATTATTTGTTTTGTTTTTTAATTATTTAAAGATGTAGAGTCAGGCCTCTGCCACCAGGTAGACAGGTTTTAGAGTCATTTATGGCCAAATGTTAACAACTGTGCAGTGGCATGAAAAAGATAAATTGTATTTGTGACCTTGTGAGATACTTTTTGAATCAACTAGGCACTCTGAGGCTAGGAAAAGATATAGAAGATGAGAATGGAGCAGGGGAATGAACTTTGATCTGTTCCTAACCTGCTTGTGCAGTTCTCATAGTTATCTCACGCCTCTGCACTTTTCAGGTAATAACGTTGGCTGGCATTCTATATTGCAGTTACAGATTAATAACTGCTCAATTTTCACTACTCCTACAATGTCACAGCCCATCTTAACAGCTAGCAGCAACTCCAAGAAATGGAAATCTATTTTTCTGGTGTTCATGGCACAAGACGGGTGACACTTCCAGCTGCATTCCACCAGTGAGCAAGCTTGAGACAATCAGAAGCAGGAACTCTCTTGCAATTCCTCATTGCAGCCTCACTCACTGGTGGGAGGGGGCTGGAAACCTCCTCCTCTTTGCATCCCAATTGGCAGCAGAACAGACCACCATTTTTTGGTGTGGCTGCTGCCTGAAAAAATAGGTTTGAGCAGGGGGCTGAGCCAGGAGACATTGGTGATGTAAAATATGGGCTGTTGTCTTTCTTGTCACTATTAAAAAGTAACATGAAAGCTAGTACGCACAATACTTCTTTAGTAACTGCTCTTTACATTAGGGGCAGGCATATGTAGCAGGTCCCTGGGCCAATTTTATGCCCTGGGACCTTCCAGGAACCCCACAGCCTACTTGAAAACAAAACAAGTGTCTTGAAGTCAACTTCAAGTTCTCCAAAACTGGTAATTTTTGCTGTTAAATAGGGAGGCCTTGCAACCTATTTAAAAGGTGAGTTGTTACACTTTGGGCCTTCTAGGAGGAGCAACTCACTGTCTTTTTTGGTCAAAACAACATTGGTCTGGGCATTCTGGAGGAGTCAAGGACCACAGAAACATTCTTGGGAGGTCTGGAGGCAGGCTCCAGGCCATACTTTGCCCGTTCCTAAATTACTTCAAAAACATGAGAATTCAAACGTGGGCATTTTCCAATTTTTTTAAAGTAAATTTACTAATAGATTTATTACTAGATTTATTTTAGAAATATACTTTATTTTATTTTATAATTTAAAAGTAATGCATTAGCAAGTTGTTACTTTTAAAATGATGTTCCAAACTCTGAAAGTGCCCTCAATAAAGGCAGGACTAAGCGTTGACTAAACAACATATTTGCAGTATTTACTGGAATACATCACATGATAAATGCACTTATGTGGAAATAGCTGCTGTGTCCTTCACATCAAGCATCCGGTATCAGATTCTCTTTATGAACCTTCCATGTTCCTCATAAGGGAAATGTACACAATTTTTTTCCTGACATTTAATGGTCTCAGGATAGAAGACGGTTTACTCATTAAAGTTAATGGATGCTAAATACTTACCAGAGACGGCACAGATTGAAAGAGAGACAGCAAGAGAAAGTGGGGTGCATTCAGCCAGGGCCGTGGCTAATCCTTGCGTCTATACTGTATCTGACAGATAGCTTACCTTCCATAGCAGGACTGCCAGCAACAGGAAGATGAGAATTCCCACAAGCAAACTGATAGCAATGATCCATCCGACCACATAACCACGAGGCTCCAGATTATGCAAGGCCTCAAAGACCACCTGCAAAGTAATCAGGACAAACAAGAACCTCTTATACAACTAGGTTTCATTATTTCATATGACAAACATGATGTGTTGCATTTTTTCTTAATATTTTAAGGCCCTGCAGAGTAAAACTGTCAACCACATTTGTACAGTTTATCTTTCAAGACTATTTTTCTCAAGGGTTTTAAAAACCTCCTAAAAATATGGTCAGATATTAAGTACAGATACCAAGACAAGTCTCATCCTTGGAAATTCCATCCTACCGCAATTCCCTCCCTCAATATATAAAGCTGTCTTCTGTGCCAACTGTTGTGAGGGTGCAGCTGCTGGTGTGGCAATGCCAACTGTCTCTGATTTCCATTAAATCTTTTAGAAGCTTGTTTAAAAAGAATACAATCTACCATGAAAGAGGAACAATTGTTACTGAACTAGGTCATCTATTTGACAAAAGGCTGCTTTGTATGCCACATTTCTCCTATGGAAAGATTACCATTCCATAAGAAAATGCAGGTCTATTCCAGAGCATGAGGAAGTTACTTTTTTTGGACTACAACTCTCCCAATCCATCAGCTGGCATGGCCAGCAATTTGAAGATTGTTACCATAATATCTCATAATATTCTTTTCTCTAGAATAAGCATACTGAACTTTTTAAGCCACTCTTGTTACACCCTGGTTTCCAGGTGACCCACTGAAATTTGTCTGCATCTCCTTGAAATGTGATGCTCAGCACTGGAGATTGAATTCACTCTTAGTCATACTTAGAGTAGATCCACTGAAATTTACAAAACCTAGCCTAGTCATGACCAACCCAAGTCCACTGATTTCAATGGGCTGGGCCACATCTAAGCACAGATTCAAGCATGAAGTTTGCCATGATCTGGACACAATCCTTCTTGAGACACAGTATTTCTATATACGAAGGAGGGTTTAGGCGATATAACCACTTTCACACAAGTGATTCACACAACAATTTTGAGGTAATGAATGCAAAACAATGAAAGCCTGCATAGATGCCCACATGTTTAAGTTTCTCCGTAAGCAGAATTTTCTCACTTGTCTTCCATGCAAAAAGTTAAAAAGCTACATAAATAAAACTGCCCCATATCTGCACTAAGAGAAACTCCATTTTGCAAGCTGTATAATCCATGCAAATTTTAGTCCTCTTTCATTTGTATCACAAATGGAGGATTTTTCAGAGGTGGGGAACAGGATCCTTCTTACTCCCCATTACTGAAGCTTCAAAAGCATTAGAAGGAAGGATCCTTCCTCTTCAAGCCCATTGTCTAGCACATTTGCTGTTCCCCTCTGAGAAATGCACCCTGCATTCTGGGGGTGAGTCTTGCCCTGTCTTCTGCTCTTAGGAAAAATTTTAGAAGGCTCCTCCGATATGCAGTGGGGACAGGTTGCTGAGCAGATCTCAAGCCCACTGTCTAACCTGCTTGCCGTTCCCCTCTGAGAAATGTGCCCACATTTTGGGCTTGAGACAGATTGTTATGTGACCAATAGGCAAAAAGAAATGGAAACATTGTTCAAAATCATAATGTTTCTGAAATGTGTTATGTCACTGAACCGAGAGCAGCAAGTCAGCCACTAAAAATATATAAGTCTCAAGTCGAGTCAGTGCATGATTTACTGCCAAGTCTGAGTCAAGTTACGGAAGTGAATGAAGTCCAACTTGAGGCCGAGTCAATTGACTCGAATCTACATCCCTGGGATTTTGGTTATTTTTGTTTTTGTGGGGAGAGGTGGAGGTTTTTGGCAAATATATAGGAGGAAGTACATGGGATGATGACCATTTAAATTCTGAGACTATTCTTCATAATAACAATAACAGTAACTTATAGAAAATTAGCTCACCACTCTTCTTCACAATATTCAAGTTTCCTATTGGCAGAAGCTGTGAGAGGACAGTCAGACATCTCAACGTCTGCATTTTGAAGAACTACAGTTCCAGAAGGGCTGTATCACATCCATTTATTTCCCTTTTAAAAATTTGAAGATCAGCCCTGTGACCAATATTTCCATATAAAGGAATGCCAAGAAGGAAATCGTGCTTGAAGTCCACCTGTGTCTGGCAGCTTATCTCTATAATTTATACTGTGTCAATATACAGCATATTTATTTTATTTACAGCATTTTTAATGCCTTTAAGGCATTTTTAATGCATTTTTAATGCCTTTAAGGGCTATACATTTTCCCAAGGCAGTTTATGATGCTGAACAGATCTAAAAAAAACTTACCAAAAATAACTATCAACAGTTTATACCATCTTACAACAATGGTAAAGGTAATATAAAGAGCAATCGTTTTCAAAAAGTTCAAAAAAGTTTGATGTTCAGGGTGGCATCAGGTAGAAGACAGTGGGAAGAATCAGATCTTTAAACTTCATTTTAAAATATGCAGGTTAAGACATTTCTTGTGCAATCGAGCTCCAGGGACACCACCAGCATGGGCCAGTATTGTCTATATTATAATTGTGCAATGCAATTTCATAGCATTTCTAAGAAATGATGGGTTGGCCACCATACTTTGCATGCTCTCCTGGGAGTAAGTCCTGTTTATCTTATTTGTGTAGCCCTCTACAAGATCGCACTGCCAGCAGTAAGCTGGCAATGCTTGAACACAATCATTTTTCTGAAAATAGTTAAAAATCAAAGGCAATTTTGATCTTACTTGTGCCATGCTTCCCACTTTGAAAGATAATTCCATGTGCTACCAGTAGATTTTTGAGCAAGGGCTAGCATTATATCTGACTAATAGCATATTTTCTAGCAATCTGCTCAAGCCCAGCTGACCTATTGTATCAGGAACTTATTATAGCTACACCCTTCCTAGAAAGAAACATATGCATTTAACTGTATTCAAGATGTAGGCTCCTCTCAAATTCATAGTGAAATTAGATCACTCAAAAATAATTCAATACTTCTGCAGATGAGTTTCTTGATGGAAAACAACATCTGGATGCACAATTATCACACAGCTTCTTGCTTTGATGACATAATGGAAGTTGCTCAGCTTGTGTTTCTCCATAGCAATGGGTTCAAACCTTCTGCCAAGAACAGAGGAACAAAGGCCTATACTATTAAAAGATAAGATTTTATTTTAAGTGGTAAACCCAGTAGGCACTGACAACACTGCCATTATGAGGTGCTGATCTTGAGCAGAGCGGACAGCTCCGTGAATCAGAAAAAAGCACAATGCAAATAGACTGGATACATGAGGCAGTCATTTTTAGAAATATAGTAAGAAGGGATAGTTCGTTTACTGAACACTTCTCTGCTACTCCATAATCAGAGATTTCAACCACCCAAAGACAGTTATTGAAAGATTGTCACTAGTCTGTTATGAAAAGATGGTTCATCTTGCTTGTTTCGTGTGGTTTTTTTTAATGTTTGTTATATCAAATTCTGTCACTTCACTCCCTACTCCCTCTGCCCCATAAGATTATTCTGCTAAATACAATAAAATGAAAGTTTCTAGAACGAATTTTTAAAAAATAAATAAATAAGGAAATT
This sequence comes from Iguana delicatissima, assembly GCA_948472985.1. Classification (NCBI taxonomy): domain Eukaryota; kingdom Metazoa; phylum Chordata; class Lepidosauria; order Squamata; family Iguanidae; genus Iguana; species Iguana delicatissima. Next base: position 1,261,742 of record CAOKZL010000479.1, read on the forward strand.
CATGTAGGATAATCTGTCAGTGGGGATATATTAGCCAGTAAATAAAGTTTCAATGTACAAAGACAGGATATCATATCCTGGAAACCAAAAACCAAAGAACTTCACCTTTGTTTCTGTTTCTGAACATAAAGAGGAATCAATCTGCTGCAAATGGAATACTAGACCAGAGGGTGTCTTGGTCTTGGTCTAATTCTTCAACACAGCATGTTTTAAAAAAAAAATTATAAATATTTGATTCATTTTAATAAGCCTGATCTATCATGAGGACAGACCACAATTTTGCCCAGTGTCAGCATATAATGAAAGTCATTGTGCTGGGGGCTCCACACAAGCATATGCATGTGCCTGCACGTACATATGCAAAGGAACATCCCTTCCCATACCTTCCTCTTGAGCACATACTCATCCATATGTAGAAGAACACACAATGAATACAGCTGACTCTTCTCTCCTATTGTGTTGGGTAGAGGTGGAAGCTCACTGAACAGAGTTCCAGATAAGCACTTTGCTCTCACTAAATCTGGAGCTCAACAGAGGTCTTTTATAATTTCTGACCAAGACTACTGCTCCAAGCAATAGAGGCTGGTTGCTCCCATGATAGTCAGATAGTGAATCCATTTCAGGCTGTGGCTAGTTTAAAACGAACTATTCAAGGTTAATTCGACAACAGTTAATTAAGCACTAGCTGTACTGATCTCTGAACCTATAAAAGCTGAGCCATTCCCCTCCAGAACTTGTCAGTGATCACCTGACCATTTCTCCTGCTGTGTCTCTGACCTCTGCCTTAGGATAGTATTGACTGTGCTTTGATATATGAATATTGCTGGGACTGTTGTTATGCTTTGTATTTGTTTTGAGTCTTTTTCCCTACTAGATTAAAATAAGGAATTGCACTGTGAGACTGAGGCCCTTTCCGCATGTGGGAAAGGAACCGCGCAAATACGGGACTCACTGGATTTCTTCGGCGTCTGGTTGAGTCCGTCGGGATGAGGAGCAGTGCGAGCTCGTCACTCCACACTGCTCCGGCGTCCAAAATGGCGGCTTCCGGTTGGTGGAGGCTCTCCACCAACCAGAGAAGCTCGCCAGCCTAAAGCCCACCCCTGGCAGATCTGCAGGCAAGCACTAGTGCACGCCTGCAAATCTGCACCAGAGTGCAGCGATGGAGCGACACGGAGTCACGCGCTCCGTGCTTTTTAAAAACCTCTAAAAAGAGGTTTTTAAAAATCACGCCGCACGATGAGTTCCAGTCGCTCTGGAACGGACTGAGGTGTGGAACTGCAAAAAGTAGTCTGCCCCAGTCCACTCTATGGTGCAGAAGACCTCCGTCAGAGATCGCTCTGCACCGTTTAAAAAGCCCAGTGCAGAAAGGGCCTGAGGCTCATTGCTGCTACTGGTTCTTATCAGCTGTTTTTTCTTTGGCTGACTGCCTGGACTGAGAGTGGACAGAGTCATAGTGCTATACTTGTGTAGTGTGAAAGGACCCTAGGAATGGATTCATTGTCCCACTGACATGGGAGCCACCAGATGCCACTCTCTCCAAGGCACCACCCCTCTCAACAAAGTTGAAAATCTTAAGTTATGGACCTTCAGCTTGAAACCTAGTACCCCTTTGATCTGTCCAGCATGTTTTCTGGCACGCATGCCAGAAAAGTTAGCAGTGGTAGTTCCAGAGATCATGGCGCTCCTGGCAGAGAGCGTTCTTCCATGGACCTAGGCTCAAGGCTGCCAGTGCTAGGGATTTGGGTATCAAGCTCTCCAGTGGTTTGGGGGCCTGTTATCTCTTCTGCTGACACCATGGGTTTCCTGACCTCTGAATTTGTGTCCAAGCCACTGCTGGACTCTTGGGATCATAATGTTTACTATTAGTAGCTAAACTGGGCTTCCTGGGAGGTGAAATTATATCCTCTTCTAACCTAGTATTCCTGATGAAGTTCTTTGCAGCACCAAAAGAGCTGCTACTGAAATAAGCGATAATGAATCTCTGCTGCACAGCTTGATTTAAACATTTGTACAGGTTTGTGTTTCAGAGGATGTGTAGTAGAATGTTGGAGTATTCTGGATGCTGATTGGCTGGAGACAGAATATGATGACTGAAAAAGGAGAGTGAGAAATGATGGTTCAGTTTGAAGGTGGGTGTTGTTCTGGTGCATAGGAAATGAAAGCAGAATAGGCAAATATTTAAATCAGGAGTATAACTGACAGCAATCTACTGAAATATCAAGTAGAAGGAATTAGAAAGCACAACCACAGTACCCTTCTTGTTACCATGCTTACTGTAACATTATTTAATAAAATTTATTGGTTCAAATACACTGTTTATTTGGTTTGGATATCAAGGACTTTGTCAAACAGCAAAGTCAGAAAGGTCTTAAGGACATGATGGCAACAACTTGTCACTAAGAGGTAGAAAGTAATAAATTGTGTTATTTTTTCAAAATCAAAAGTCCACAAAACAGAGATACTGTTATTGACCAACAAAAATGCATTTTGTGCAGTCTGGTAGGCCAATAAAGCTATCACTGATTTGTGGATTTTGTTGTATTTTCCTGCATGGCCAACATAGCTACCCCTGATTGTGTTATTTTTATAAGTCCCCCTTTGCTTTTGAGGAGCAGAGCCAAGGTGGAGAAGGAATTATACTACTGCCCACCTGCAATTATCTAGGAAAACAAAAATACAGGAAGGATCTTAATCCAATAGCTTACTTTTAACAGCAAGACACCCAAAACTGGCCAGTGAAAGCTGTGAAGAAGTGGGGGGTGTTCATCTTTTCCAGGTGTTGGCAAAGATGTTGCTGAAAAAGAAATGTGCCAGCCAAACTCCATTCTTTTGAAGTACTTACATCTTTGTTGCAATCAAGCAATCTGTTAAAAAGCAAAATTTGGTCTCTTCTTTCTTGGCCTCCCTAACAGTAACATCTCCTTTAGGGTAGTTAATACAAACTGCGCTTAATGCCGCCTTAGATCTGACAGATTTCCAGCAGTGAAACATACATTATGCTTGATACAGGAGAAAGGAGAAATGGGCTGAGAGAAGACTATAGGCCTAAATAATATTAAATGCCTACAAAAACGTGGAGTGAATTAGAGAGTTGTATTCATGCTTTGAACCAATGCCCGAGAATCTGAGTGCAAAACAGGATTCATTCTAGAATGCCAAGGAAAGAGAACGCCATCTTATAATGCAGCTTCAGTTCCAGCATTATTTAGCTTTTATGTTTCTCACCACACTGAAATGGTCTCATAGTAGATTTATTTAGTTTTTACATTTCATGATACCCTAAACAGCCCTTTCAAGAGAACTTACAGGACTGAATTAACCACTTTTAATCTCAACTAGAATTTCTTTAGGAATAAATTGACAATGACGTTTGACAGCTGACTGTGATGACATGCTTGTTGCAAGCCTGCTTTGTCCAGGCACCTGTATATTAAAAAATGACAAAAATATTCCCACAGGAGGGAAAAAGCCACCTTGGCTTCAGTATCTCATGTAGATGAAATGGCAAGGGGTGTCTGTCATGACAAGCTTAAGCCCAATTGATTTCAATGGCTCTATCAGCAATATGAGAGAAAGCGTGATGTAGCAGTCTGTGTGTCAGACTATTACCCTGAAGACAAGGGTTTGAATCCCCTCGTGGCCATGGAAACCCACAGGGTGACCTTGGACAAGTCACACTCTCTCAGCCTCAGGTGTAGGCAATGGCAAAAGGCCTTCTGAACAAATCTTGCCAAGAAAACCCTGTGATAGGTTTGTCTTAGGGTCACCATAAGCTGGAAATGACCTGAAGACACACAACAACAACACCAGAAGTATCCCATCCACATTTTAGTGTTAAATCTCACCAGCTGTTTCATGTCCATGAAACAAGAGAACAAAGAGAGATGGAGGGAAGAGGGTTTACAAAGTTTGCTTTAAAGTAATCAGTTACTGTTACTTAGCTACCATTATAGCTACAATTTTAATAACAACTCATCTCTTTATCCTTTCTTGAAAACACTTTCAGGTACTTTAAAAATTGAGATGCATCAGCACAAGACAAAACACAAGCTAGTATATGAACCATATGGTATTCTTCATTTTCACTAAAGCCCTTTTCGCACGGCATTTTCCGTGCGAAAGGGTGCCTGGAGCGTCGCACGATTGTGAGGAGCAATCTGCACGACGCATTCACAATTGCGCGATGCTCCAGGGGCCGATCGCGCACCTTTTCATTTTTGGCTAGTAGCCAAAAATGGTGCGCGATTGCACATTGCTCCCGGGCCCCACACACATTTACCTGGCGTGCGGAGCCCCTGGAGCCGCACCAGTCGTGCTTCCTGCCCCAACGCAGTCTGTGAAACTCCCAGGCTGCGCTGCGGAAGGAAGAGGTAGGGCTCTCATGCGAGCAGGCAGCTCATGCAGAGCTGAAGGACCCCGGATACGAGAGCCTCTCGCCAGCGGCTGCTCGCACAATCCCCACACCCCAGCCCCGGAAGAAGGTAAGGTGGGGAAAGGGCCTAAGAGAGGAATCTACTATAGCTATAACGATAACTTAAAAGTAACCATTACCTTATAAAATAAGTGAAATTATTCCTCATTAAGTCCCACTTTTAATGTAACTTAATTATGCTCCTCTTACTGGAAAATAGATTGATTAGTTATTGTAATTTCACATTGTGGGGTGGGTGGAAGATAAATTGATATGGTAAAATAATCAAAGGCAAAAGAAACAAAATCTTTCAAATGAAGAAGACCTCAAAAGGAAAGGGAACAGGACAGTGGACCAAAACTATTGTTATGTATTAGTAATTGCGGTTGCAAAATCTGAATGGTTCCCTTCTGCATTCCACGTGGGGGAGGGGAGTGGGAATGACTACCTGGAGCCAAACCACAACATGTCTTACTTTGTGCATTCCTACTATTCAACTTAAAGCATACCAGTCCAAGAGAAGCCAAGAGACATATGGAAATTGCATGGGTGAAGATTAAAAACTAACATTCATATTAGAAAAGAATGAGATTACACACTGATGTTTCATAACTACATCATGTCCAACATGCTTCTTTTCAGGTTGTGCTTCCTAGAAGTGACAGCAGTCATCCAAACAGAGACAGTATTTCTTTTTCTACAATGCAAATCAACTATAATTGTTATGACACAAAACTGCTTCAAGAAATCCACACTAGCAGCAAGAGTAAGTTATTTTAAAACCAGTAAATAATAAAGAGAAACATTGTATTCCATTTAGTTTTATACTGAGTTCATCATCCTTTTTCAGTATTCTTACTGTAGTATAATATATGTTAAATTTATCATTGTAATGCACCCTGTCTGGAAGATCATGATCTAAAAAGGCTGCAAGGCCAGCAACTGCCCAGAGAGCTCTAGGCTTCTGCAGTATATAAACCTGGGATCTAGGTAGTTCAAGGTGTCGCAATCTCTATATGAGAAACACTCCATCACCTAGGAAGTTTATTAGGCATTATCCTGTTTGCATTTCTCTTGCACAAGGAAATTAAAGCCTGTCTCTACATTGACCTGAAAGTAATCTCTGTGATGCTGATGGGAGAGTGTTGTACTAGATGGAAAATTTGTAGTGACATGATCTGAGAGCTCTACACACACGCACGCACACACGCATACACAGTGGTCACTTTGCAATCATAAAACATATTGAGATGAATCTCAAGTCACTCACAGTTTCATGTAGTTTGAGGACTGCCCTCATATGTTCCTTGCAAATTTTTGGTGCAATCTTTTTGATCATACACTTTTTCACTGCTACTCTTGTAGAGAGCTTGGCTTCTGCTCTCAGGCACATGTTCACATCACGGTCAAATGCTGACAGGTATCCAGTGGCATAGAAAGGGTTCATTAGTAGCTAGTAGCTTTTCTAGATAGTTTTGCTTTAGTTTGTTAGTCTGAGGCTGGGAAAAGATATAAAGTCTGCAAACAAGGCAGAGGAAGTAAACTTTTCTTCAAGAAGCTTGCTGTACAGTCCTAATAACTATTAGGACACCTGTGCACTGCTATTTCCTTTACTTCTGAACTATATAACCCAGTGGTTCTCAACCTGTGGGTCCCCAGATGTTCGTGGACTTCAGCTCCCAGAAGCCCCAGCCACTATGGTCAATGCTCAGGGCTTCTGGGAGCTGAAGTCTACGAACATCTGGGGACCCACAGGTTGAGAACCACTGGCTTAGAGGCACAGATGAAGAGAGCATAATTTGAGCAGAAAATTGGCCATAGTGAAATAATTAGGCAGGTTGAGAACCACTGATATAACCCTTAGGAGTCCAAGCAGGAACACCCTGTCTCAGGGACCCATTTAGACAGCCATGGGAACTGGAGCATTGACCAAGGGAGAATCTGAATAGTATTAGTTGCTTAGGGAGCCAGTTCTCTCACTTGCTGAGAAAAGATGTTGGATCTGACCTGCTAAATGACTAGAATGCTTCTCTGCTATACACCGCATTCTGCATCATTTGCAATGAATGTTTACCTTACAGCAGTAAGGTGTGTCAGGTTTTGTGTGTGTCAGGTTTGGGAGACCTGGAACTATAGGTGGTTCCAGCTCAGAACAGCTCCTAAGAACACTCTGCGCAAGCATCTGTATGCCTCACTTATTCAGTTCGGCTAGCCCTGATCATTCACAGTGCAATAAATTCTAGCCCACCTTAACTCTAAGTATCTCTAATGACATTTGAGGCCGTTAATCCTTGGGAAGACTTCTAATTCCTGGTTTCATCTAGTGTAATTGGAATTGTGGCTCTAAAGCCCCTAGGATGCATTCAAAATGGCAGCCAAATTGTTTTAGGCTGTAATCCCAACCACATTTGCTTGGAAGCAGGTTCCATTCAAAACACTTCCAAATAATGTATTTAGGACTGGTGTGCCAGCCGCTATTACAAAACTTAGAAATTATTTTAAACATCTAGCAAAGATGGCTTGATATCTAATCCAATGAAGTCTGATAAGCACACAGAGTAGGATTTTCCACACAACCACCACACCCATCACACACACAGGAAGCAGGCTGTGTTTTTTTTTATACTGTATAGCCTTTAAAAGGGATTAATTGGATTGAGTTCATGCTTTTCAGATGAACAATACCGAAAAGGAGACTGTGGGGTGGAGAGGCACACTTAGGGGTTAGACATTATAAGCAAATATGTGTACTGAAAATGGCAGCACATTTCAAAAAGGGCTGTCCTGAAAGGATGATTTTGAGAAACAGTCAGTTGTGGAGACTGCACGGAAAATCCCACACTAGGTGCTCATCTGGCTTTCCTGGTTTAACCACTAAAAACTTTTGCTAAATGTTGTTATTAGTTTCCAAGTCTTCTAATACTGGCTGTCAGTAAGTGTGGCTATCCCTGGATTTCATACAGTTCTCTACTGTTCCCTCCAATATTTCACAGATGAAAACTGGGGCACATACGGCCAAGCAACACCAGAATGTGGTCAAAATGGCCATTTTTTTTTTTTATGACATGACCAGACATGCTGGGAGAGGCTGCAACCGTTCAGTTTTGCCTGCGCCTATTGGGAAAGGTAAGATTCTGCCTCCTCTGTCCTCCCCTCCCTGCCAAGTTGCTTGAGTACAAACTACTTTTGCACTTTGAACTCACTTTGCACCAACTGAAGTAATCTATGAACAAAAAGCATAAAGTGGAAGGAGAAAGAAACTTGGTCATTTTAAAACCAGCTGAAAAGCTGGGACGATAAAATGCTCATTAGGACTGTCCTTGCCAAACTGTGATAAATGGAAGGTATGACAGCAGATTGTACTTGCAAGCTGCCTTTCCTCCACAGGCAGGAATCTGTCCTCTACCCCTCATAAACACATCTTTGAAATCTTTCAGGGAAAAGTGGGCAGGGGCCGGTTTGAAACAGAAAAGCAACAGGCAAGAAAATGTGAGCACATCTTCTTTTTATTGCTTCCTACTTATCTGTTCTAATTTGCCCTTTACACAGCAGCTTCTCCCTCCACTTCAAGACTACTTTGGGAGGGGGTACTATATACGTTTGCCTGAAATGCTTAGTTCAGCTATTAGTTTCAATGTCCAAGTATAAAATAAGCTTCACCTCTTTTCTTCTTTTCCTTTTTCATATTTTATTTTAGCCCTGATCATCTTCAAGGCTGTACCATAAACAGGCAGCAACATTAAAAAAAAAAATCAGATATAGCCTTCCCCCAAATCCTTCTGAAGCAGAAAAAACTTTGGAATCTTTTACATCAAGCACATTTTGCAAGAAAGAATAGGTATCACCAGTCAGGAGATCCTACCTCTTGAACCTACTACTCTCCTTTGAAGCTTCAGTAGAATCTTTTTCATAACCGAAATACATGGAAAAAGTCATAAGGGGAAACATAGACCGTTTAGAGCTTTAAAATGTACCATTTCTAAATATAATCTTACTTATTCTGTGGCTCTCCTTACATTGGGCCAAACAAATCCATCCCTAAACCAAAAGGAGCCTTTACAGGAAGGCACAGGCACGCTTCAGTTAACAAAGCTTCTGGCAAAGAGACTAATTTTTACAAAGTCTTTTTATGCCCCAAATCCCATTTCCTCCTTATTTCTAAATGAAAGCTTTTTAGCACCATTATTGCTGGAAAGATGGTAAAGGAGTACTGGAGAAACACAAGCTTTCAGTGTTGGGTAGAAGCAGTGCATCTGCAGAAAACAATGCAAAAAAAAATAAACAGTGCTTAAGCTAGGAAAGAATGGAATTTTGCTCTAGCTGATTCTATTGTAGTTGTGTGTGCCTGACTAAAACAGGTAAGGTGAACAGCAGATGCCTTCAAAAGCCCTTACTAAGCATGCACAAATGGCAAAATAGAAAGAACAGGGGGAAGCAGGCAAGCCTGCCTCATCTCCTATGCTTAGCATATTAAAAACAGTACAGGTCTACTGAATTTGGCTACCAAAATGGAAATCATGAGAAAAATGAAAGCTGGTAGAAGAAAAAAAAAACATCCCTGGATGCATTTTGGAAGGAGTTTTCCAGTGGGCTCTAGAAAGCTCAAAATGTTTTTCTTTACTTATGGAAGGTTTACCTGATGAGGTAGTTTCATTTCACACATGCACTTTGATGGTTCTAAATGAAAAGTTCGATGAAACCTGTTGAAGTGCTCTTCTTTTTTGTGGTGTAGGACTCTGTCACTATTTTTTCCATGTTTCTTCTGCCTCTTTTGTCAAGCTAAGGAAGTAGCGCCCAAGAGGACATCTATTTCATTAACTGAAGTATACCTGTGCTTACATTAAGGGGCTGGTAAGAAGCAACAGTCTAATTTGTCCACTCTTAAAGTTCTGTAAAACTTATTTATAATTTTATAAACTTTTTATGTTAATATTAAATATTTTACTTTGTCAAATGCCTTTGGAGGACTGAAACCTTGAAAGGTAGCTAGGAAATGTGTCAATTAATCAATCAACTAATGGCGGGAGTGGGAGACACACAGCAACATATGAAGTCAAAAGGAGAAGTGGCTAATACTTCAAATTCTTCATTCACTTGCTTATTCTTTTTGAGCCTTAAAAGTTAATAAAACAATGTTGCAATCCTAAACACAATTACTTGGGAACAAGTCTGTGGAACTTAATTCTAAGGAAACATGCTTAGAATTGCACTGCAACTATTTTATAATATAAACTGATCTTCCAGAAAGAGATAACTTTCTTGGATTTCCAGCAATGTGTGTTAGATTAAATCAGGCTTCAGTTTCACCCTGGGAAACTGAACTTCTTGCTTAAGGTACATTTGAGGCCTTTACAACGGGGGTAGCAACAGCACAATATGTATTAAAGTATTCTGAATAACATTATTTGTAAAAGGGACCTGGCTTATCACAGCAAGCAAAACCACAAGAGGATTGTAAGACTGCAGCACTGCTGGTGAATTCAAAAGAAAGGCACGTTCATTCATTTTTGTAGGCAAAGCTTAGGCCTGGCCACAAATTCCTCAGCTCAGGGTAGGCTAAACTAATGTATTCCATATGCACAGCACAAGCCAACTTCGAAATTCATTCACTCACCGTTGCATCTTCTGAGTTCCCGTTGGGTACTTCTACTGCCCGTATGGTTGTGTCCACTCTCACCATTGCTCTTGTTATGAACTGAATGACAGATGAACTGTCCTAAGGATTGAAGAAGAGTCAGAATTGAGGAGCACTGTCAAGCACACAGCCTTGAAAAACTTTTAACTGCCGGCTCTTTTACGACTTTAAAGCAGAGACAAAGTCTACAAAGCAATATTGCAGACTTAAACCCAACCCATCCCATTAAATTTGATATGCTGTAATACTGTTTTCTTCATTTTCAAACTTGGATCAGATCTAGATGAAAAATGCTCCCATCCAGATACATTGCCCAATTAAAGGAATGGTACATTCTGCCAAACACCACCAGCAAAGAATATCTTAACCCAAATGAATTTCATATAATTAGGAACAGATATTGAGATGCAGTTACTAAATTGCACTTGCATACAGTATCAGATAAAATATTTTTATTATTAAAATAAATCTTACTGTGACACATTGTAAAAAGCCAACATACATACATACATACATATATACATACATACATACATACATACATATGTGTGTGTGTGTGTGTGTGTGTGTATTTCTCTCTTGCAAGAATGAGTCTCTCTCATATTTCCTACAAAAGATTTTAAACATAAATGGTCCAGCTGGTTACCTTTTTAAAGCGATTTCTGCACGAGACTGTTATAGCGCTATTATTTCACTTTCGACATCCTATGGAATCCTGGGGTTTGCAGTTTCGGGAGGGGCCAGCTGGCCCTTCCTGAAACTGCAAACCCCAGGATTCCATAGGATGTCGAAAGTGAAATAATAGCGCTATAACAGTCTTGTGCAGAAATGGCCTAAGCCACTGTTGAATCACATGCCCTCTGCTGGTCTCAGATCAGCATTTCAGTATCTTCTTTCTAGATAGTGTATATGGTAGTAAAGCTATATGATGTGAGGGACCAGGAAGGTATATTTTTTCCCCCAAGTCTGCCAGGAACTGGCAACATATTTATGCCCATTGAATACAACTGTTTCTTTCTCTTCTGGAAATTTACTGCAGACTGGCAGTCAATAGTTCACTGACTGACAGAGCCAGGGTCTTGGAGGTGGGAGTGAAAGACCAAAGACACAAACAGACCTAGCAGTCCTGTTTAAATTTTCTGTTTCTAAGATCCTTCCAAAAAGAAGCATGTAAATAATTCCAGTTTAAGTCTCACTATGTCCTAGATAACACACAAAACAGTTGAAATTAAAATCCAGACAATGACACTCACCTTTTTTAGTATTTCAGTATTCAACAGCATTTGGACATCTATGCTACGGGATTCTGCTTTTGCTAGTGAGCTTAAGTTGCAATGTATAATTAAGCAAGGCCTGCCTGGTCTTTCACAGTCCTAAGGGAGACAAGCAAAAAGCTGTCAAGCAAATAAAGAATGGGGAAAAAAACAAACAAAAAGCAGGCAAGCTCAACTTTTGAATTTAGGATAATATTAGCTGTATTTTTGTTAACTCTTGTTCAGCTTCATGAAAAATATCTCCTTGGACAAAGCAGATCCTGTTGCCCAGTTCACATTAGTCCCATCCAGACTGGCCAATGGTAAGGCATGACAAGGGGTGTGGTTCACATTTACAAAGCCATAGGTTCCTCACTGTTTTACGACTTTTAGAATGACAACAAAAATCCATCTAGCCTTGTAATCTCTTTATTCCTATAAATGAAAGCCACAAAGTACAGGCATTTAATACTAACTTTAGGCAGCAGGAGCAACCTAGTGCCCTCACACCCTCTTTTAGGCTGCAGTTCTATCAACTTACTCCAACAATGAAAGCACATTTGTCCTGAAATCAGGGTAACTCTGTTCATGAGTAAATATATACAGAACTCCTTTATGTCCCTTTATATAGACCGCTATCAGTTGTTCCTTAATACATAAAATGATTACTGAAAGAAGGCAATTAGATGAACATATTCAGAGAGGATTTATTAATTTGAAAAATAGTGCCTTTCACTTTCAAGTATATACTACATTCCAACTATTGCTGGCTTACCCCCTCCCTCACTATATTTCCTTGCCCAATGCCTTTGTCCTGGGTGTATAAGGGTAGCCAGAGGTTCCTGGGTGCAGTTCTGCCCTTCCTCCTGACCACTGACTGGCCATGGGGTACACCTCGATGCAGTGATGTAGACTCAAGTCAACAGACTTGGACCTGAGTTGGACTTAAGTCACTTCAGTGACTCAATTCGGACTCAACTCAGCCATAAATGATGCACTGACTCGACTCGAGACTTGTATATTTTTAAAGACTGACTTGATGCCCTTGGTTCAGTACATAACACATTCATCCAGAAACCTTATGACTTTGAACAATGCCTTCATCTGTTTTTGCCTACTGGTCACATGACAATCTGTCTCAAGCCCAAAATGTGGGCGCATTTCTCAGAGGGGAACAGCAAATGAGTTACGCAGCGGGCTTCAGGTCTGCTCAGCAGCCTGACCCTGCTGCATATCGGAGGAGCCTTCTAAAACATTTCCTAAGAGCAGAAGACAAGACTCGCACCCAGAGTGCAAGGTGCATTTCTCAGAGGGGAACGGCAAATGTGTTAGACAATGGGCTTGAGGAGGAAGGATCCTTCCTTCTAAAGCTTTTGAAGCTTCAGTAATGGTGAGTAAGAAGGATCCTATTCCCCACTTCTGAAGCTGCAGATGGCAAAATCACAAACGTGGAGGGCTAACTCTTGCTTAAATTGTTAAAACTGACTTTATTGCATTCTATCCAATAATTCTATAATTTTGGTTGGAGTATGAAGTTGGCTTGCAGACTTGAGACTTTACTTGAGACTTGACTTGAAAGCATCTTCAAGGACTTGAGACTCAATTTGAGACTTGGAGGTACAGACTTGCAACATGACTTGGAGTAAAAGACTTAAATACATCACTGCCTAGATGCCACCCAGCCAATCTTGTACAGCCAGGAAAAAAAAAGCAGTCTTGCCCTCATCTGAGAAGCAAAGGCCACTTTTCCTTTCTGTGTGCCTAAGAGCAGTTGGATACTGTCTAGGCACAGCCTTGTCACTGATTAATGACTGGAAGGAGTAGAGTTACACATGAGAGTCTCTGCCTACTCTGGTATATCTGAAGAGAGAGAAAATGCAAGCACCACAGCAAGTACACTGGTGGGGATTTATGCTCTACCAAGAGTCTCAGTGGATCCTGGCTATAAGTTTCTTTGACTTTAAGGTCCAGAGTTCTCTTAACTGAGACGGTAGGAAGAACATGGACAGATGATATATAAAGCAACCATCTGTTTGGCATATGATTGACACAGTAAACCTTCTTTGAGAAGTGTAAAGGGGGAACCTTGTTTCCATCTCCATTGGATTCTACTTCACCTCACCCCAACCAGAGAAGTAGGAATACATCACAGCTTGCTATATGCAAAGTCTTGGACTTTGGATGATGAGGTTTTACCCACTGCAACAACAATTCACGTAGGGCCCAAAGGAGGACCATAAATCAGTCACAGAACATATGCTTTGAGATCTCTGAAAAAGACCCCTCAGCTTCAACCGGGGGAAAGCTGCTGCCCATCAGCATGGATGATACCAAGATGGAAAAGTGGTCAATTATTGATCAAAATCAAGTAAGTAGTGCTGGTCTAAACACAGTGGGACTAGCTTTTGTGTAACCCTGAACAGGACTGTGCTGTAAGAGTGGATGACGGTAAAACTACATACAATGTGGAAATATTGTGGTTAGACCTCCTGATGTCTTTTTCTTTTCCATCATAGCATCAAGGAACCTCCATAAAAGGACACTTCACCTCCCCATTCCCTTGCAACAAAGCCCCAATCTGATTTACAAAAAAGAAACTGAGGTAAAGATAGTCAATCACCTGTAACTGTACACCATAAGAACATAAGAAGAAGCCTTGAGATGGAAGGTTTATTTAGTCCAGCATTCCATTCCTTCAGCCACCAATCAGATAGAAAGGCTATAAACAGAATATGAACCCTTCTAACTGATGTTCTTGAGCATCTGCTTCCAATCCCAAAGGAAATCCTTACTGAGGATTGCAGCATGGAATTTATTATCTGCTGCACTACCTCAAACATTAGTCTACCTAGAGTACTTAATGGTACTTACGTTAATCACAGATAACAAATTCCATGCATTTTGATGGACCTTCCCTAAGTAAAATTAACATTCGATTTAGGGCACTGAAATTCTGTCTCTCACTTTTCTAAACCTCTGCCCACTTTTTCCTCCTCCACCACCTCCAATCAGGCAGATAATTCTGCACTGTATGTGAATCTAAATTTGAGATTTCAAATGGGAATGCATCAACGATGAGTTAAATTATCACTTTCTGTATATAGTTTGCTACTCAAGAGATCACCAGTTTGGCCAACACACCCTGCTGCAATTAAATGCTTTCAGGATGTGGATCATGATGAAGATAATTAGATCAACAGGTACAGGAAAATACTCCTTGTTGCCAAATGCAAATGGAAAGTGCCACATATATTCCCTGAGTTATACTAGCTGTGCACATACTGGGCTCCAACATGAAGCAGTAGTTTTGTTTTGTTTGTTTTTTTAATAAGAGATAGGAATTCTTACCAATACTCTTCTGCCAGACTTGGTGAAAAAAGCAAATATGGTGTGAAAAATATTCTCCTTTTCTTGAGGAATGACACATGGGGTTGGGTTTCTCTGAAAAGAGCAGTTTCCTTTGTCCTGTGCAACCTAAAAGAAGAACAAACAAAACACAGATAACTTACTTAGCCCAACTTTCTTATACACCAACTTTTTCATTAGATTAAATATGCCATCAGGGCCTTTGCTTCATAGGAGAATCGCTGGCGATTTCTCTTTGAGAAAAAAAATGGTGGAAAGCCTGCAAAAATAGTTGGGGATCACATGGGTGGGGACAGAAGTGTAAGGGATGAGTTTCACTTAGGGGTATCAAAAGGTCCCAGACTTTTGGACAAACTTAGCCTGTGTAGTTGATATCAATATTGTTAAGAAAGCAACATATCTGAGTGGTAAAGCATGTGCTTTTCATGTAGAAGATTCCAGTTTCATTCCCTTGTATTTCCAGTTAACATAATCAGGTATCAAATTATAGGAAAGCCATTTACCTCAGACCCTGGAGATCTGCCCTTATTCAAAGCTGATAGTTCCAGGTTAGATGAATAAATCGGAGCCGGCCCAGGTATGCTTCTTAGCCATTAAAAGCCCTCATAACTAACACAAGGCTAACACAAGGGCATGGTGTGGTTGTTCTGACAGTGTTTTTGATAGAATGAAATACACTGCTTTTCAAAAACAGGATATAACCACAGAAGTAAAAAATATGAATGACCTCATTCGCAAAGAATAAGATCTATGCTACATGCAAAGTAAGTTCACCCAGGTGTTTTGTTTTGTTTTTGTACAGCAGATGTATACTCCAATAACCTTGCGGAACAGAGAGAACAGAAAAAGAAATAGCAGTGAATTTTAGCCAGCAGATCTTCATCTTCTCTAACAGCAGGCAATGGCAGCATATATATTTTTACAAGATTAAATACTTAAAGATGTAAACAGGAAAGATTTACAGTAAACATAAATTAGGATAATACAGGCCATTTCCGCACACCACTCTTATAGCACAATGATTCCACTTTCAATCTCCTATGGAATCCTGGGGTTTGCAGTTTCGGGAGAGGCCAGCCGGCCCCTCTCGGAACTGCAAACCCCAGGATTCCATAGAAAGTTGAAAGTGGAATCATCACGCTATAAGATTGTCATGCGGAAATGTTCACAGATATCAAACCAGAAAACAATATTCCAAGACAGTAGATTTATTTTTTGAGAGGAATGATTCCCTGCAGACTCTCCCATTCCTATTTGGAACTGTCCTTGGAAAAGGCTTGAGGCCCCTATGCCATTAAATGTGAATTACAATTAACTGAGACCCTACCCAGATTGAAACCAAAGGGCAATGCAAGTACACAAGGTATTCTAGGTTACTGAATGTTTGAACAAATACATGTATTTATAATGCATAATTTAATTCAAGACAGCAGACTCCTGTGGATAACACGATAGAATACTCTTCCTACACCATTAAATGATTTGCTTGCTTACTTTTCATCAAAAAGAATGGACACCAATTAAGAGATATAATCTCATACAATACCAATGGCTCCTAAATTTTTAGAAGAAAAAGAAAACTGTACAAAGATGCTTCGAAAACTAATTGTGTCGAGATTAATTCACTTGACAAAACCAAACCAAGAACATTTAAAAGATTGCCTCCAGTTTATTTAGGGATGAGAGTATTGTCCCTATTTTCTCTACTGATCCTAAGGTTGACTCTGTCTGCATATTCCTCCTGAACCTGTGATTTTTTAAGTAGAAGAATTATGAAAAGCTGCATACTTTGATTCTGGAATCAAATGTTAAAAAACTGGTTCCGGCATCAGCGCACGTCGCATGCACAGTTCCAGTTCAGTCCATTTGTATGTTTCGTTGTATGTTACCAACGGACACATACATATTCAGAAAACATTGCAAATGACTGTACATATAACAGCATCCTTTTTGTACAGTGTTTTATTGATCCATGCTATGAACTCCTTGCACATTTGTGAAACATCTTACAGATCATAGGTAAAACATATTTACAGTGGCATATACACAAGTATGAGTGCACATCAAGAATTCGGATGCAGTCATTTATACATAAGAATATTTCCAAACTGTTTTGCAGTGTTTTATCAGTGAGCCCATGTGTTACCAGTAGTGTCAAGGGGGTGGCAGCAAATCAATGAATGTAAAGGATGTAAAGCTACTCCAACCTTTATTTGCATAGCGCTCAGTACAAAGTTCATAAATTAAAAATAGATCAATAAAAGATTCTTAATGCAATAGTACCACTACCAAAACAAGATCAGATAACTCAGAAACCCAGACTCTCACTGTTTGTGATTCCTGTGTCTCTTAATAGTGCCTTGCCTACTATCACTTTTCCATAACAATTCCAAAACCTCTTCTTTTCTGCATATTGAATTTTTAAATTCATTTGCACAATCACACATGCTACTCAGCTCATGAGTCTGCTTCAGCTGCCCACACTGCTAAGCAATCTGATGTATTTGAGCACTCCTGAATGACAAATGACCACCACTGGTCGGACACTCTTCTGGGATGAATGTGAATCAGCTGACTCTGTTTCAAAGCTAGATGCTTTATTCACAAGCTCCAGGGTATGCTGACCTCAATAACTTGTCAAATGTTTCATTTTACAATTGTCACAATGTTTGTTTGTTTTTCCTGGTGGGATGTTATCTTCAAAAAAAAAAAAAAATCCTGATGTACTCAGAGTACATATCCACAACCTGTATAACTTCTAATACCTGTCCTTTTTTCTGCAACGGTTCCAAATTTGTTGAATAGCACATTTTACAAATTAAGTATCATCATAAGCTTCTCGAAGTGGGAGAGACTGTTTGTTCTCCTGGAGAGATTCACAACTTAAGCAAAAAACGGGTGCTTTTCACATGGCAAAGAACTGCAAAAGAACAGATGTGCTAAGTAATCTTGCACATTTGCCTTCTATTGTTTCCTGTTAAATGCAAGGAACATTCTCGTGAATTAGGGTCACAGGCCCGTGGCAGACTACATATGTTGTTAGCAGATTTAGTCACCAGATTCAGTCTCTAGTACAGTTGGCCTTCCACATTTGCTAGGGTTAGGGACGCAGGATCCTCGCAAAAGTGGAAAAACTGCAAATATCAAACTCTCTCTCTCCATATGTGTGTGTGTGTGTGTGTGTGTGTGTGTCTGTGGGAAAGGGGCTGAGGCATGGTGGGGAGAGTGGGCACCCCGAGTCCTAACCAGATCAGGGCAAGGAAAGAGAAGGTAGGTAGGTGAGCAGGGTGGCCCTATACTTCCTCTCTCTCACCCATCTCCTTCCTTTGTTATATGTGGGGCCACTGGGAGAAGGTTATGATGCTGAGAAACTGGGCTGCAAGCTGTCTTTAGCTGGCCAGGCAGTGGCTGGTAGAAGAGAAAGAAGACAAGAGGCAGGTTTTTAAAGGGCTCTGCAGCCTGATTGCAGCCTCCAAGAGGGAAGAGAAGCACCTGAGGTGTGGGGGGGGGCAGGCACTGGAGAAACTCACAAATAATCTAATCTGTGAAAGTCAACCCCACAAATATGGAGGGTCTACTGTATATCCATGTAGTTGCAAGAGGTATCTGTCTAAAACCTTGGGCAACATACAATGCTGAGATATGTGAGAAAGGGTCTTATTCAGGTTCTTTCTTACTTCCTATCCACCAGGTACTGAAGGTACTTTCTTATTTCATATCCACCAGGCTTGCAGGATCAAAGAGTCAAGACATTTTGCTTATCAGAAATAATATTATCTGAATCCCTTCAAGTTTTTCCATTCCCTCTGAGTTTAGTTACAATCCTTACAGTATCTAGATTCTCTGTCTCTCAGTCTCCATGTGTGTGTCTGTATGTTTAGCCAGAAACAATTTATTCTTGTGAGCTACCTCGGTTGTAATGCCAATTATTTGGGGTGTCTTGGTTTTGAAAAGGCAATTATGGCCCACTGACATTACAAAAGGCCTATTCCTGGTAAACGTGAAAGCTGGTTTGTTGACTTGAGATAAAGTAATAGCTGCTTGCATTTCTAGACTTTATGTAGGGATGTGAGTATGGAGACTGTCATGGTGTGCATGGTATGGATAGCATCGTAAATATTCTGTGACAAATGATGGAAACTTCTAAACTTCCATGTGATGAAAAATTGCTGTAATAGGTCAATAGCAAAGGATGGTTTATATTTACATTAAGCTTATACAAACTGGCACAACATCTAAGAATAGGCATAATTAGCTCTGTTTGCAATGAACAACAAAGGTATTTAAGTCTGTGTGAACAGGAAGGACAGGCAGCATCCAATATATCATCAGGGAGATGAAACATTTGTTTTATTTAATTTTAGCGCTCAAATAGTCTAAACCTACAGCTTAAAACCACCATACATGGCTTCCAAAAGGAACGTTTATATGTAACATTCCCATGCTCAAGTGCTCAACAGCTGAAACCTAAGACAGTGCTTACATTCTGCCTTTCTCTGGTGGTAAAGCAGGGCAATTTATGCATTATAAGGATGCCAGCTGTGACTTGATATGGACAAAGTAGAACTGCTATAAATAGCTGTTACAAGATACCAGGAGAGCTGGTTGACATAAAGGTGAATGCAGCCCATCCACCACAGCTTAGGGACCAAGAGGGGTTGAATACCAAATCTTGGTTGGTGAGTGAGTGGTTTTCAAGCCTGTTCAAGGCTGCAGTATATCCCCTGTTATTTATATTCAACTTGATGGGTTACAAATTGTTCAAGACTTGGTGTATGGTTTGATCCTTCAGATCCCTTCTGTTTTATTTGAAAACCCCAGCGTATCTGTGTATCTGCCAGATGCCATCCCACACCATACCAAAACATTTCCCTGGCAGTGTTATTAACAACCATAGCTTGAAATAGTTGCCTTTTTGCATTACAGCTCCCAAAATGCCCTTCTGTGTGATGACTGTGCTGTCTGAGGGATTCTGGGAACTATTCCAAGCACTTTGACAACCTGAGGGGTTCACATCTCATTGAGAGTCCATAGTCTCCCTAGAGATAGATATGCTCCAATTTTTGTATAGATTTACCCCAGAATGTCACGCTAAGTTGGACAGTGCTTGATTTTACTGCATGGCTCAACTTTTGAGTTCCATTGCATCAGCATTAGTACTCCATTACATAAGAACAAACCTTTCCTTCCTACAATGTCCTTCCTTCATAAAATGATAGTTCAGAACAAATTCACCAGATCATTTTATAGCTCCAATGTGGTCATTCATTCAGTAATGTTCCATTCTTAAAAAAAAAAAATTCTTTTGCAATTGCTGTTGTTTCATTCAGTTTCACAAAGTACACGTGATAAATATGACATAAATTATAAGGAATCTGAAAGTAAATTAGAGGAACACAGAAACATTAACCATGTAATTGCATAAATGTAGAAGCCTTTAGATGAGGACGTGTCATGGAAAATTTTGGTTTTTATTTCTGTTTGATTTAATACACTGCTGCAAAACATTGTTGAGCACAAGGAAATCTACAGAAATTCTAGAGAAAGGCAGGGACGAATAACAAAGAAGCACTGTTCGGGCAAATGTTAAATGTCCCACCCATCCACATGTACCTTCGCAGCCTCTTCATCAGCTTTTCTCATTGCTCAATTTAATTTGAAAAGCATGACGTCTTTGTTGTAGAGGCATGTACATAACATGGCAAGAAGGCCACAAGTAGATAATAGTGGTATTATTAAGTACTTTCATAAATACTATTTACAAATAATTATTTCTGATAGAGACTTTGGCCTTCCGGGATTTTAATCAGGGCTTAAGATAATTGCTTTTGGTTTGAATAAGAAATAATTTATACAGTATTTGCTTTTATCAAGTTTTGTACTGTAATATCATGACAGAACTAAAGAGGCTTCAGGTTTCTGGGATGTGGATTTGTGTTCTTGCTTTGTTTTTTTAACCAGGATCCTAAGACCCAATAAGAGTCTGGGTGCAAAAGACACAAACCTAGAATTAATTCATTCTGTGCCATGCATCTGTACTTCCACACAAAAAATACTCTTCACTGCCCCAGGCTTTTAAAATTTAAGCAATACTATTTAGGAGGGGGATGTCATTTTATCACCTTTATTGTTAAGGAACGGAAAGTCAGAATCCTTGATAGGTGTGTATGTGTCTTCAAGTTGCTTGTCAACTTACACCATGTCCGTAGTTTTCTTAGGCAAGGAATACTCAGAGGCAGCTTTGCTTGCTCTTTCCTCTGAAATACAGCCTACAGCACTTGGCATTCATTGTCAGTTTCCCATCCAAATACTAACCAGGGCTGACTCTGCTTAACTTCCAAGATCAAACAGGACTGGGTGCCTTTAGGGTACCCAGGCCCACAGTCCTTGCTGTTCTACTGCAAACCACCTGGAGATCTCCCAGGAGATTCAGATCTACACTTCCTCTCACCTCTGTATTTCTGTATACAGCTATTTATTATACTGTGGATTAATGTTATTAGTTTGTAGTTCCTTTGGTCATTGTATTGAGAAGCAATCTAGAAACTAAATAAGCAAACAAAAACATTTCCATTAATAAAAACCTTAACTAAAGTCCAGCACACATCAACTCAGACATACGTCCCATTTAACTGCCAACTATGTGGGCAATATATTAGGACTGTAGGCTATCTTAAACAACAATGAAAGATGTTGGAGGGGAAAAAATATTGGCTTACTGAATTTGAAAACAGCAAGCCAAGGTAGCAGTTACCTGGATGGAAGTGCTTTCAAGTGACAGGAAATACAAAATCTTTCAATGCTTGCCCAAATGTACGTTGTTCCAACAACAAAATATTGTGCCACTATAGGAGAATCTTGCCAAGATCATTGTGATCAATGTTACACTTGGATGTGATGGTCCTTTTTACTATTTTCAGATTTTTATGGGTTTCATTCATTGTGCTACTTTAATGTCTGAGAAGAAACTGTAATATGCAAATGAACCATTGCTGCTTTTGCAAACCCTGTTACTTGGATCCTTCCCAAATTCAAAATGAACTTGATATAGCAATTCAGCACTCTTGTTTATGAATTAGTTCCTTGAAACTGTGTCTATTTTTGATACATCTCTCTGATCTTAACTGGTACAATTCCAATGGCTATTTAAAAAGAAAAACCTTTCTTTGAAACAATAGAAAAGCTGACTAATGAAAAATAGCTTACTAGAATACACATTCATTTTAAAAAGCAGTAATCAATCATTTTCAATTTCCTTCTCACTGTTCCTGACAGAGTTAAAGTTACATCAATGACAGGACAGGGACATTATCTCACTTTCCAGTGTCCCTCTGGAAAATTATGCTGTTCTTTTTCCCAGATTCAGAATCTCTTAAAAAGAACTGCTAGTCAGGAAACTGGAAAAGACCTCTTTCCTCTGCATTTGTTCCAGCAGTCATTATACCCTACGAAGCCTTCTGTTTCCTTGCTGCACATGATAAAAGGTAATCTATGCATCCAGCTTACTCACTGAGTCTTCCAAAATAGTAATGAAAAATGCAATTGTCCCACTAATGTACTTTTATCCAAATTTCTTCCTAACATATTTGTTCTTAAATGATGTAGTTTCATATTGAGCTGGTCCTACTATTAGGCAGTGTGAAGAAGCTGCCTCTAGCAGAGGATGCAGGAGTGGAGGATGTGAGAGCAAATGTTGGAAGGTATAGCTATGTCCATTGTTTCATGCACAGAATGTCCTGGCCGTAGACTAACCCACTAGTGTCTAGCATAGTAATAAATATCCGATAGCCAGTACTGAAGGAAGAATCAGCTCTCAGTCCAGTTGGCTTCTGTATATGGAATGGGAGTGGGACATCATATTCTTCTTCTTAGACACCAAAGTATCTGGGTCCAGCCTTGACTTGGGCTTTATGTCCTAGTCTGGGCCTTCTTCATGAATGCTTGTCCTTAATATCTGAACTCTCCACAACCTACACTTCTTTCTCTTCCATTCTCTCCAATCTACAAGCTATACAGTTTCCCATCACACCTTGCTTCTTTGCTAAACGTATGTATTCTGCAGATCCAATATTTGAGAAACACCACTTTTGGGGGGGGGGAACCCTGCAGAACAAATTCATGGCCAAACTAGACATAACACATGTTTATGAAAATGCTATACAGCCAGGTTGGCTATAAATTAGGGAGTGGACTCAATTAAGAGGAGCATAAAAGGAATGGGAAAATCTAGCCTTTCTGTTCCCCTTTGTCCTCATGCTATATTCTTGAAGACTTTTCCTACCATTCTTATTCTCAACGGTGGATCTGGACTGGAGGAAAAGATTTAGCTTCCAATTTCTAGTTTGGCCTTCAGTCACACAACTTTCTGAACATCCAAAGCTGTGAATATAATTTGGAGTAGATAACACAAATGATGTATTTGCAGATAAATGCACCTAACTATAAATGTCCTTTTCTTCATGACAATTATTGGGGGGGGGGGACAATGAAAGCCAGGAGGAAAATAAGGTTTGGTAGGGTTATACAAAAACACTATAACTGGGATGGAGAACGTATGGCTCTTCAGGTGTTCTTCATCTGCAGCTCCCATCATGTCTCAGCATTACATCTGCTAGCTACAACTGATGAGAGTTGTAGTCCAACAATATGATCCATACTGCTATACAGCACCACTCCTCAAAGTGGTGGTCCCTGGACTGGTGCTGGTTCCTGGAGAGTTTTTGGGGAAAAATGATCCAACCATAGCCAATGGGAACAAATATGGTGCCAGTCCCTTGCGCATATATATATTTTTTTTAAAAAAAACAGAAACAAAAACAAAACAAAACTGCTGGTCTCCTACACCAGATATCCTAGGAACTGCTACACAGTATTTTTCTCAGAAGAAAACCCATATGTTTAGATCATAGATGGGAATGATGTGGTTCTATAGATATTGTTGGACTGTTCCTCCCAGCATTCCTCACCAATGACTATGCTGGCTAGGGCTGCTTGCACATGCCACCCAACAATGTGTGGAGGGTGGCATGATTCCTACTCCTTGTTTAGTGATTGTGCCATACAGATCCAAATGATGTTTATTACAGAACTGAAGATGAGCAGATAAATTCAGTCACAATGGCTATATTCATAAATGGTATAAATTTATCCTCTGATTTACCGTTGAGCATCACACGCAGAGTAAAGATCAATGACAGCAAGGGCCAGCTGTTACAATGATGGTGAGTTTTAAAAAGTATTACCACTGAGTATTTACATGTAATCATAAGCTCTTGCTGTGCGGTTTTCATCAGAGCCAAGTCCCCAAACTTCAAAGGAACAAAATTAAGCAGTTAGAACGAGCTGCCAAACACATGTGCATAAAACACACACACACACACACACACACACACAGATTACATCAGTTGAAGAACAAGAACTTCCAGAAGATAACAAAAGATATTTCTATAAATGATAACAAAGCAACAGCAAACCCTACTTAGCACACAAAAATTTTCAGCCCAGCACTGGATGTTTAAACATTTATATCTCACCCTCAGAACAGCTAACAATAAAATCAATTTTAAAAAATATATAATACCAATAGCTTAAAAATATATTAAATAGTTTATTAGTTGAAACCAGATGATTTAAAACCAGCTAAAACAATTTTAAATAAGGTAACCATAGGGCATGCACAAACTGGATGAAATCAATTACGTCTGAAAGCTTTAATAAAAACTTAAGTTTTGACTTGGTCCTAAACGTTCCCACTGTTGGTGACAACTGGGCTTCCAATGGAGGGAATTCCACAACTGGAGTGCCACCACCAAAAAAGCCCTCTCGCATGCCTCCCACAATGTATTTCCCCAACTGGTAGGAAACAGAGGAGGCCCACACACATACATACATAAACATACATACAGAGAGAGAGGGGGGAGATTGAGAGAGAGGAGCACTTCCTCAGGCATTGAGATCCTAAGCTGTTCAGGACTTTAAATGTTATCACCAGTGCCTTGAATTCAGGCCAGAAGCATATTGATAGTTAATGAAATTCTTTCAGAATTAGTATTATAAGGTATCTGTACAGAGTCCCAGCAAGCAGTCTAGCTCCTACATTTTGAAATAGCTGCCATTTCCAAGTCATCTCCAAGGGCAGCCCTACACACAATACATTGAAGTAGTCTAGTTAGAAGTTGCTAGTGCGTGGACTTACCTGGCTAAATTAAGCCATATCCAGGAAAGGCCACAGTTGGCCTCAAGCTATCCAAGCCACCGAGTCTATCTAGGCCTCCAGCAAATGGATGGATCTCACAGAACTCCCAGGCTACTCAACTTCTCCTCTGGGGACAGTGCAACCCCATCAAGGGAAGGCACCCTATCCAATTTATGGACCCAAGAACCACCAATCTTCAGAGCCTACATCTTACTGGGATTCAGTTTGAGTTTATTTGCCCTCATCTAGCCCATTACAGCATCCAGGCAGTGCTCTAGTACCCTCACAGCCTGACTCAATTAGGTGACATGAAGTAATAGCACTGGGTGTCATCAACATATTGATGGCACCCAACTACAAAACTCTAGCCAAGATGAGCAAGGATCAAGACTACAAGTGGTGGAAGGAACTAATTCAAGCATCCTTACAGATGACAGCAACTCCTCAACCCCTGACTTCATAGCCTAGGTTGATGCTGTGCTGAGTACCCAAGCAGACAAAGCTGGGACAAGTCCACTCTACCAAGCTTATCCAACCAGGTTTCTGCAATGTATAACCAGCCTGCTCATTCATACACAACAAAGTCATGGATGGTAATTGTTTTATTACAGACTGGTCTGACAAAGACATCTCAGTTGTATGAGATAGCACAATGGGGCTCCCACACAGTTTGATGTTCAGGGCAAAGGACATGTGATAATAGCCAACTGCATTATATATCATGCCAACTACTGCAATTGATGGAAACAAGAGGAATGTCATTTTGCCAACATCAGACACTAAAACAGTCGGGAAATGCTGTTTCCCTGTAATGGATGCTCCACTTTCTCATCTAAAGCTGAGGAACCATGAGTAACTACAGAAATGCTGCACGAAAAAAAAATCTAGAAAGGCTCTAAACATGAGGGGATGGCTATCTCAAAACAGCTTTCCTATACAACCAATTTCCAATTAAAAATTAGCTTGTTTACAGATATCTTTGATAGCCACTAATGAGTACTTTCCAAGGAACAAAGAAGATTTCCAGCTGTTATGTAGCAAAGGGTCAAGCCATTTCAGAGAAACAAAATCTGTCCTCATCTTTACCTATGGGAACTCTTTCAGCTCCCAGCCTTTGACCCAGACATATTCAACCCCTCTTTTGAAAATTCTTAAAATATGAGGGGTTTTAGGAAGGGAAGAAGTATAATCCTAGAAAAAACAACTTTAAAAGAAGTGACCTTTGACCCCTTGACCCCTCTGATGAGTAAAGAGTCCTCTTTCACTCTACATGCATCTTAAATGAGGAGATTTATTTATCTTTCCCGTCAAATATTTCAGAAGAGAGGCTAGTAGCTGGAAATACTGAGGGATCAAGTGGAGCAGGAGTGAATGCTAAAACGAGAGCTTGGAAAAGTTAGAAAATACCAGGATCTCCAATAGTGGCATGTGAGGATTCTACTTTTCCATAGCTTTCCCAAGCTCTGCCAAAAATCATGCAACAAGAGAATGGGCACTATGCAGAAAGATGCTCCAACCACTGTTCCTCCCATGAGACAGGATCTTCTCATACTCCTTCGGTGCTCCAGAAAAGGTTAGCACAGCAGTGGCTGAACAACACAAGGATGAAATGATCACTATCGGTGGCAGAGCCTGGAGTGTGTGGAGGGGGCGGGGCTACAGTGCAAGGGGTGGGCTCACTGTGTGCAAGGGCGTGGCTGTGGTGGGGGGCATGGTCAGGGTGGGCGGGGGCCTGGCTATGGGCCAGGACGCCCTAAACACATTGCTCCTCATGGCGAATTGCCCCCTCCCGCTCCCACATCCCTACGCGACTGATCACTATGTCTGGGATATACAAGCCTTCAACTTTTAATTGGTTGTGCAGAAAGGTTGTTTTTTTTTTAAACTGAGTGTGCTGGTGTTTGATTTTTATGTTTTAAATCTGTTTTTAAATGCATTTAAACTGATGCCTAAATGAACTTTAATGGTATTATCTATTTAAAGATTTGTTTAAAAAACTTTTGTATTGTTTTTGCTGTATTGTGTTTTAACTTATAGTGTACGCTGCCTTGAATTAAATATTGGGAGAAAGGTGGGATATAATGCAGTATAATATAACATAAATTCTGTGTCTCTGCTTTTAAAAAATGAGCATTATATTTGGAGTTGTAAATGATTCTATAAACAAGTCATTCACAGTTACAGTATACAAAAGGTGTGGACCAAAAGGAAAGGGAATGTGATCCCCTATATACAATCTTCCACCCTGCCTCTCTCTCTCTCTCTCTCTCTCTCTCTCTCTCTCAATCACACACACACACATTTGTTGAATAGATTTTATTTTGGCCAATATGAGCCTATGAAAACAGAACTCCCATTTGTTTGTCACAGATTATCTGAATGAGTCAGCAGGGGGAAAATAACATTGCATTATAGCATAGACAAACCATGATAGATGATGGCTGGGGTTAAGGTTTTTAAAAACAGTTGGCACATTAGAGGAGAGAAGCAAGGCCAATATCTTTCAGAAAACCAGGGAACGAAAATGTAGGACAGTAATAGATTCATAATTGAATAGGTACTTAACTTTATTAAGCAGAACTAGGCAAGATTCCCACATATAAATGAGATCAAAGCCAAATTTTGCACTCTGAAGCTACCAGTGCAGCAATTCATAGCTTTATTCCTTGAAATGGCAGGTCTGTAGAACAAACTCTCATTTTACTGCACATCTCTTAAGAGCAGCCTTCAACTAGTACAAAGAAAATCCATTATATAGCAACTCACCATAATCTGGCGAATGTGAAACATCTCAGCTCCAGTAGCTGAGAGACGGTTTGGAAATGAAATGTCAACAAAAGATCCAGGGAGTGTGCTTGGGCCAGCATTGTACACCTTGAGGGGGAAAGTAAAAAAAAAAAAAAAAGAAGTAAAAATGAAGGCGCACATACAAACTTCCAAAAAGGTGTTACTAGGCAGGCCATGAATGGTTTTCATTCATTTTAAATTGCACAAAAACTGTACTGAGAACTACTGCAGGCCTCCTCATAATCAGTCCCAACCTGGGTGTAAACTTTGCCAGCAAACTAAAATCATATGGAAAACAAGGGTAGCCAGCAGATTTGTTGCTATGGGGGTGCCAAATTCACCCTTGGTTTTCCTGCTTCTCTCCCCACAACTGTTCTGAGTGGCATGAGATCTCTTCCAAAGCTGAACCTCTGTCAGGATAGAGTCCAGCACTGGGAGAACTCCTGGGCAACTTCGAACAACTACGGGATGAACGGTTGTAACACCAAAAGTAGATTTAACACCCCATGTAGCAATAGGTATACTGGCCAGCCCAGGTGGAAAATAAAAAAGGACAGGAATCATTACGTTGAAAGAAGGGCTTTACAAGACAAATCCATGTGTTCATACTTGAACTAAGGTCACCATGTCCCTGGACATGCCCAGAGAACAGAGGGCAGAGATGATTTCACTCTCCTGATAGCAGCACATTGTATTAACATGATGTTACACCAGAGGATGCTTTTAATATGAGCTACAGTTCAGTTCTGAAACCCTCCTTCAACAATTAAGGCCATTTCTGCACTACACTGCTACGGTGCTTACTCCACTTTCAACAGCCTATGGAATCTGGAGTTTGCAGTTTAGTGAGGGGCATTTAGAATTCTCAGCCAGAGAGCTCTGTGGCCTCAGTAAACTACAAACCCCACAATTCCACAGGATGTTGGAAGTGGAATAATACTCATGTGTGGAAGCCTGAACATCCGGTTTGAAGTCTTCCTCTGACTGGACTATTGCTTTACAGCAGAGCTTTCCAAACTGTGTGTCACGACATGTTACTGTGTCGGTTGCAGTGTATAGGTATGTCATGCGAACGTGATGGGTGGAGGGGCTGCCTCTCCCACTGCTGTGGCAGGCCATGTCCAGGTGGAGGGACTGCCTCTCCTCTCTCCTACTGCCACTGCCCTGGGTTGAGGAAGACCCTGGTGAAGTCCAGGTTGAGGGGCTGCCCCTCCTGCTGCCACCACTGCCACCCCGTGCCAAGGAAGACTCCATGGAAGGCGGCAGCAGGCCAGGCTCAGGTGGAGGGCCTTCCTCCACTTATTTAATTACTTACTGAATTACTGTGTTGTGAAATGATACATGTCTAAAAAGTGTGTCACCAACATGAAAAGTTTGGAAAGCTCTGCTTTACAGTGAGACTGTGCAGCAGAACTTCTCATTTCAGAAATGTTTGACTTGATTGGGGGTCTCTCCACAGAATACTTAATCTTATGGTTAATCCAGCCCTGCATACCTATATATAGATGCATTTGCCTAAACATTTACATACTGAAAAATAAATAGTCTCAATTAGACATGGCTATCAGTGTTTAGAATTTAGTCTTTGCATATGCAGTGGTCTATACATGGCACTATTCAGAATCAAACTGACTCAAAATATCTAAACATATAGATTTCATCCTCCAAACATTGTTCATGTTTTGAAAAATGTATGAATGACAAAGAGAAGTGGTGCACAATGCCAAACCCTTACAAAATCCCAGAGGCACTTAAAAGGGGAAAGAATCCAGCTAGAACTACAATAAGCTCTAACTGTTTCATGAAATGCAAGCATAATAAAACAAACTGGAAAACAAATCATCTCGTAGTTCTTTAGAGAAACAAAATGAGAGCTAATGATTTGGAAGGGGATTTGGAACTCCACTATAAAGGAAACATCTTTTCTTAAAAAAAAAAAGGGTTCACAAAAAAACTTTCAACCTATGGTTTGCTTCAACATAATTTTAACAATCTTTAATTTTTTTTAATTAAGTGCCTTCCTTCTGTTCAGTAACAAGAACCAACCTATCTGCTTTTCTGCAAAGAAAATCTGCATTACTTTTTCAATATATAACTTGTCAGAGACATCTGAGCATGTCTATGATAAAATGCTGGTTTACTTTCACCACTTTATAGAAGAAAAATTTGGTGCTTTGTAATTTTTTTTAAAAAAATCAGCATTCATGTGAACTATACTACTATATCCAGTCCTGACCACACTTGTACTCCTCAATTAATTGCTGTGAATGGTAGTCTTCCATGGTGGGAGACGTGTGCTATTGATTAGCCATAAAATAGTACCATGTTTGGGAGAGAAGCAAAAGAATGTTTTTAAACACACACACACTTGAAGTATTACAAAACCCCTTCACTGAGCAATCTGTCATTCTGTACTTCCACCTAGTGGCCGGAAAGACTTTCACAATGTACGGGCCCAGGAACAGTTTGGGCAAGAAACTGACGGCAAGAATACGGTCAGCTGGCACTCTATTATTTGATAGGGTTGCTTCCTAAATAATACAATATAGTCCAGCCAAAGTTATGTCCTTTTAAAATGCTAATGCTACATTTATATGCACACTCAGATTTCTCCCTCTGAAATCAATGCATCTAAAAAGCTCTAAATTGTGCCCTTCCCAGAGGTAAGTAATAAACAGTGTAAACCACACTGAGTTCAATGAGTTCTCAAAGAGATGACAATTCATTTATTAACTGGGAGAATAAAATTAATATGGTGCCTCTCTTCTAAAGAACTTAAAGCAGTCCACATGGTGCTCTCTCCCTCCCTCCCTCTCTCTCTCTCCTGTACATATAAACTCACCTGTGAAGTAGGTTGCACTGCAAGGGAGTTATTGACCTAAGGCCATCCAGTGGTCCTCATGTAGAATTGGAAATTTGAACATGACCAGCACCCTAACCATAACTCTGCATTACCACATAGTTTGCTCTGACAAGAACTGAATGAATATATTGCCACACTGAAGACATACATTGTTGCATGAACCAAAGTATAGTGGGCTAAAGATTTTATTTATTCTTTGGATTTTTTTGGCCAAGTCACACTTTGACTTGAGAATTAATGGAAACTGAAAGGACCACTCAATCTGTGCTAAAAGTGGCACCAAGGTAACCACAGTTAAAGAAGACTTCTTCTAGAAAAAAATATGTGGGCAGGATCCTAAGAGCAACTTCTTCCACTTTCCAAAGGAGATTTTGCATTTACAGGGTTTTTCAAATCACCCTCTCCTCACTCTGTATCGCAAGATAGTTTGAATCTAATGGATATACATTTTCTGTACCATGCTGTACCAACAGTAACACAGAATACAGTTGTTGTCGTGTGCCTTCATTTTGTTTCCAACTTGCAGTGACTCAACTTATAGCAAAACTATCACAGGGTTTTCTTGGCAGGATTTGTGCATAGAGGGGTTGTCTTTACCTTCCTCTGAGGTTGAGAAAAGTGATACTTGCCCAAACCCCCGCCTCCAGTAGGTTTCCATGCCTGACCATACAATTTTTACAAAGCAATCCTATACATATCTACTCCAAAGTAAGTCACACAGCTTTTAATGGGGCTTTCTCCCAAGTAACTGTGTGGAAAAGATTGCAGCGTTGGAGTTCAAGGCATTTTATGCTGTATAATTCAAGGCATTATATGTTGTACTGAAAATAAGAACATGCCAACACAGACATATTGCAGGGTTCTTTAAAGAAAAAAAAATAAAGAACATTTAGCATGAAAGACTTTTGCACATCATATTTACCTGAAAAGTGAAGTTGAGGTCCTGAAAATGACATTCAAAATCTTCCAGCTGAATAAACTGAGAGGCTGCCACAGACTCACCATAAATGAAAGAACTGGGGGACACCACACTGAATGAGAGAAAGAGGAGATAATATAAAACTGGAAAAAAATGACTTTGTTTTCTGTTGCATAGTCTCCAATTCTGATACCCTTTGAAAATTATCTATTTCTCTTCACGTTCTTTTATCTTAGAAAACAGAGGAAAACATAAACAGAGTGCTGACTGTGAAATTAAACAGAAAGGCGTACAGCTAGACCTCTATGCGACCTGTACTATCCCAGAACATTTGACTGCAACCTTTGGTCTGGCAAATCTGAACCAAAACATTTGACTTGACCTCAGAAATTATGTTTCTTTCAAAAGTTAGCTCATAATGCTATAATTAATGCCTAATGTTTCTGTGCTTAGAAAGAATAATAGTAATAAAACCTTTTTCTGTATTGAAACTAAATTGAAAGTGTGGGAAATAAACTGAGAAGAAAGAAACACTCTGTTCCCATCTTTCCTTGTAAACAAGGGAAACATATATTATGTTTGCATATATCTTAAAAGAGATACCTAAAATAACAGTCAGAATTTTATACATATGCAACATGCTTATCTGATGACAAATGCCTTACCCTGTGATGGATGAGTCCACTTCATGCATCAGAGGAACAGAGAGCGTGAGAGAGTTGTCATGGAGGTTGTGTTCTAAGTTCCCACTGTGTCAAATTAATGAGAATTAGGGTTGTTGTACAAACGATTTTACATTGACAATAACAGTCTAGTGATATTTCTTGTATTGACAGCCCTTTCACTCTACCCAGTTACAGCAGTTAGATTCTTCTTTAGCTCCTACAGTGTCATTCTATGGAATTATAGGATTTGTACTTTCATAAGGTATTTGGAATCTTCTCTCAAAGAGATCCAGTGCTACAAATTCTAACTATCTCCATAAATAATTACAGATTCCAGGATTCCATGAGATGTAGCTATGGCAGTTAAAGTGAATCATAGTGCTATATCTGTGTTGTGTGAAAGAGTCTTGACATTTATACTTTTCTTCTAGATGGCTTCTCTTATTCAAAACTATTCTTAAGTGTAAATATTTACTCCATTCTGATACCAAAATAAGACAGCTAGCTTCTCTGTGAAGTATGAAAACTATGCACACATACAAAAGCTAATACCAGATTTTGACTAATTGTGTTGTTCTCTGTCCAGTTTTCTGACTGCTTCAGCAACTGGGATCATGTTTTGCTTTTCAGCAACGTCAGCCAGTCATTCTAATCTCCCATTCAAGTAAAATGTAGCCTTCTGGGAGCAAAAGGAGGAGTTACTTGTCAAAAATCTGGAACTGCTAGAAGGTTATGTGGCTCATGGGTAGGCCCAGGTTTTTTTCACATTTATCTCCTCAAAAGAGGTCATATGAATAACTAGTAAAGGGCTTATAATGCCACTGCAGTATCTCAAAATTCAATTTATCACTGGTGTGTTCTGAAACAAAGATTGAACAGAGAATAAGATACATGCTTGAAACAAGCATCACAAATCTGAAAATGTATTCCCAAGAAGCCATCTGACTCTATAGGATGTACATTGGCCATCATGATATAGTTGATGGAAGCAAGAAATATAAGACATATTTTTATTCTCTAGCACAACATATGAGCTTATATTTCAGAATACAGAGAAGTTTTCCATGGCCTGCTATCACTTCAAGGTAAATATGAGTGATTGTGTGCAAATACTCTTCTTTTTAAAAAAGAAAAGGAAAATGTTCCTACTTATTTTGGGACTACAGAAGCTATTAATTGTGTTTACTTAATTTGTACCTTTCCACATACCAGAACCCAACATGCTTTTTTTATGTTGAAGAAGCTCCTTCATGGGAGAAAATTTCAATATATACCCTCCCACACAGGCACACACACACTTGAGATGATTTCATCCTAGCCTAAACTGAATCGTTACTCTCAATTAGATCAGAAGCATGGAATCAACAGGAACTTGGTACATTAACACCAAATGTAAGCTCCATTATTTAATGGATCTACTGTAGTTGGGACTAAGAATTTGATTTAGAGCCTAGAAAACCTAAATCACATAATTAATTGAAATGTATAAGCTGTTCCTAATTCTATAGTTCAAAAATTCAGAAGACATACTGTTCAATATCAATTGGTTTGCAAGGAATAGGTGAATGAGTTTTACTTCTTGGCAATGTGGTTTAGAAACTACATGAACTATTTGACACCAACAGAGCACTCATTGTCTAAGCATGGATATTTATTCTAAATAGTAACACATAGTACACATGAGGGAAATATTACCAGGTTTGGAGAGACCACAATATTTCTAATCATTAAGAGAAGGGGAAGTGAAATATGGAGGATGAACCAAAACAGCTCAATGAAATCATGAGCATGCCCAATAGCCAGGGAATGTTCTCTGACTGTTGCATGGAAGGGTAGAAAACTGGGGGCCCACTCCTACTACACAAATACAGTACGATATTCCACTATAACTGCCACGGCTGCATCCTATTGAATTCTGGGGCTTGTAGTTTGGCAAGACACTAGAGCTCCCTGGTTGAGAATTCTAAATTACATACATCTCCCTGAAGTGCCAATCCCAAGATTCCATAGGATGCCACCATGACAATTAGGGTGAACTATAATGTTATAATAGCATAGTGCAAATAGGCCCTGCATCTGCTGAGAAACGGAATGGAGTATCCCAAAAGAAGGCATAGCTAGCTAACTGGAACACAAACAGTCACTCCATACTGCACCATTTTGTTACAATTCCCACTTGTATTTTGGAATAAATTCACACAGCTCCAATTATACAGGAACAGATTTACAAGCTTTGCAAACTGAAGGCAACATCCTTATGTTCCTTCTATTAATGAAACATTGCTTTCTCATCCTGTGGCCTCTGTGCCTGCGTTGTATGGCTGATTCTGCACATCAGTTCCATACCTTAAACTGATCACTAATGCCCAAATGGAAATAAGGAAATCATCTGAGCGGTGGGAATACTGAAAGCCAGATCACTAGAAACTGGGTTTTGCCTGAGTTTTTGGCAACTGAAACAATGCAAGAGGCAACAGAATCCAAGCCAAAACCCAAAGACCAAAATGTGATTACTGCAGCCAACAGGAAATTGTGAAATCACAGAGATGGCATGAGTCAGCTCAGACTTTTATCCCTTCCACAAACACATCCTTTCATAAGCACAAGGTGGAGCATTATTTGAAAGCCTGTTTTAAGATCCCTATATATCACATAGACATTCGACATTAGAAGTATATATGCTTTTTCTAACATATGTTAGGGTATTTTTTTAAGGAAGAACTACACTACAAACTGTACTAATTTAATTGTTTTGATTTTATCACAGCATTTGGGAATTATAACTTGGGGAGAGTACAGAAAACCTGCTAGAAATTCCTACTGCTGCCCATGCAATTACACTTGCTAGGGCTTCCGCATAAACTGAATAACTTTCAAACCAGAACGCATCAGGTTGGAAGTACAATACAAAGGTGATCCCCCTGTCTGAATCAACTGTTCTTCTTATTTAATAAGAATATTCTCTAGAATATGTTGCAAGTAGGGAACTATCTGATGTGGTAAGTTAACTTAGCAGACATATGAGCACCACAAAAGTGTTTAAGGTCTTTTCCACACACCTGGTATTTATGGAGAGTTACTTTCTTCCCCTTGAGTTTCACAGAGCAACTGCTGCTTTCTTTCTCTCATCGATCTCCAACTTTTCTGCCTAGTGGCTTCATGTTTGTTTGTTTGTTTGTTTGTTTTAAATAGAATATTAAGAATTGTAATATTAGATGTCACATGGGAGATGCCAAACTTTCACGCATCTACCATCACATCTAACAGCAGGATAAAGCAAAGCAGGAGCCTCTGCTTTCAAAGTGGTAGGCCTAAGAGCAACAGTTCACAAAGCAGAGCAATAATCATTCCCATGTGAATATAACTATTTCCTGTGGCTAATCACAGAAGGGTTTGCTTCTTTACGACTTGTGAGCATGGGAAGTGTGCACTGTGCATCAGAGTTTTCAACACTCCCTTTAGCAAATCCCTCTGCACTCATTATAAAGAATCTATAGTCCAACAGAGAGCTGGCCTAACTTTCTCCTAGCAGACTTCAGGACGTCCTCAGAGACCTCCAAACATTCAGCTCAGTTGCCTCACAAGTGCTCTCAAACCAGAAAAAAGGAAGCATGAAAGCCCTATGTGTAACCCTGTATATGCCATTGTGCAGGCCAACCAATATCAAACAAAAACTATCTGCTTTTTGACTTGGATCCAACTCTTTTCCCCCACTGAAGTGCAGAATATAAGGATTTTGTGGTTCTGACTGAAAAGCACAATTGAGTTAGCTTACTGCAAGCAAGAATGGAAGAAGTAAATCTATCCCAGCTTTAAGATTCTCTCAATCCTGCCTTGACATACAGTGCAAGAAAGATTAGTTATGCTGTCTCCAAGTAGTCCCTAGCCAATTGGGATTATTGATTATATATCATATACAAATTGTGGCTGTGATGACTAATCCCTATATTTAGAGAGACTGGAAAGCATATTTTTTGGCCAGTTTGAGTCTGATGCTTGGAAATGGAATAATGTCTCTTATATCCTGCATCTTAAAACATGATAGAATGGAGAAGGAATAAACCAATGCACTGAGCCATTTTTATGAGCTATTATTGAGCTTAAGATCACAATATCTCTGGACCAAAAAACTATATGGATCCTAATAAATCAAATATGAAATCATGCTCTGTGTTTTCCCTTATTGGTCTGGGAAGAGAACGGAAGCACCAAATGCTGTTATCGATGGGATACCCCCAAAACAACTACTAATTGGTTCATTATCCATGTCTCAAAACCTTTTACATTTTTTTCCTAATTAGGAAATGAACAAATTGGCTAAAAGTAGTGCCTGCATTATGGTACAGCCAGACGCCATTTCAAAATACCTGTTGGAAAAGTGTAGGTTTGGCATGGTATATCTATCATGTCTGGAGTGAAAAACAGAGAAAAGAATCCATGCTTTGAGGGGCCCAGGATGTGACTATAATGTATCCCACAGCAGTAGAAGGCAATAGAAATAACCAGTCTGAAAGGAATTCAAGGCCACATTTTAAAGAATTAGCAATTTGGAGATGGACTGTGCCAATTATTTAAGAGGTTGTCTGATACTGTATCACTGACATTACATTCTTCCTTATAAGGAAAAGAGACATCCTTCATAATGCATTTGTTCTAATCCCTCCAGGACTCTTCCTAAGTATTACAACTTTTTGAATATTCTTTCAATCTATCCACTACCATTACTCCTTTTCACCTGCGTAGACATCATGGCGAATCCAAGTTTTATAGATTTGCCAAATAAAAACAAAAACAAAAAATCTTCCACCAGCATTCAGTGGCTTGATACCACTGAAACATATTAGAGTAGTCCCATTACAGTAGTTGAATTGTATTACAGCAGCCCCCTTGAAAGCAATGTTAGCTAAATTGGTCAATTCCAGGACAGAGAGAGCCCTGCAACCTGGTATGATAAAACCTGATGAAAGTTATATTACCTTTGAGCAGAGACAAGGAATGAGAGACTCTCGTCTTCCCCAGATAAATGACTGGTGTCGAAGATAACACTGAACTCATACTAAAGGAAAAAGAAAAAGAAAATAGCATTTAGCACAATGGTGGATATTCTTCTTGATAGAAGTGATCCATACGTAAATTAGATACTTTACTTTCATT
This sequence comes from Iguana delicatissima, assembly GCA_948472985.1. Taxonomy (NCBI): domain Eukaryota; kingdom Metazoa; phylum Chordata; class Lepidosauria; order Squamata; family Iguanidae; genus Iguana; species Iguana delicatissima. Next base: position 1,298,990 of record CAOKZL010000479.1, read on the forward strand.
ATGTGGAATATATTTAGGATACTTTATCATATTCTAAATTTGTAATGCTTACAAACTTTCAAAAACAGTAAGCCATGAGGTAATAGTTTTCTAGGCACACTATCAACTCATTACTGGTCATTCTTAAAGGACTTACTAATATGAAAGAAGGTGGGGGTATCTGTAGCTGGATGCGTTATCACACAGATAAGTTAGGTGACCTACACGTTCTACATCATAAACTCCAACTAAGTGCAAAAACTGTGATGCACATGCTGCCCTTTGATAATCAGAGACAGCACTGACCATTCAAGAGATGAAATGGAAGGATTACCATTTCCTTCCAACAGCTGTCCGAATGTCATTTATACAACATGGTGGATTGGACTGGTAGTTGTATGCAGATCAAAGCTACCATTTTTCATCAATAGGCTCAAATTTATGATAGCCTGGCAAAATAAAATCTGAAATAATTTTGAGTTTTCAGACTTATTAGGAATTCTGTGAGCACACCAAGCAATTTGGATAGTATATAAAGTTGACATTAACTACTGAAATGGAAGAGGCCTTGGAAGTCAGCTGGTCTAACTCCCTGATCAGTATTAGCTCCTCCATGCAGAATCACAGCATCACTGACAGCCATTCAACCTCTGTTTAAATGTTGTTGTTTTTCTTCTTGTGAGCCTTCAAGTCATTTCCAACTTATGGAGACCCTGAGGTGAACCCACCATGGAGCTTTCTGGGGCTGAGAATGTGTGCCACATCTAAGAACACCCAGAGGGTTTTCATGGTCGAGCAGAGAATTGAACCCTGGTCTCCAGTGTTGCAGTCCAATGTTCAAACCACTATACTTCCTGCTAAACAGCACTTCCCTACCTCCTGAGGCAAGCACCTTTCACTGCCAAACCTCAGTTTCCTTTACTATTTAGCTAAGATTTTCTTCCTTGCAATATCCAGTCCTGCTCTCTGAAAACACATCGGCTCCATTTTTTCCATGACAGATTTCCAGATAGTTGAAGGCCACAATCATGTCTCCCCTTAATCTTCTTTTCTCCAGACTAAATATATCCAGCTGTTTCAACCATTTCTCACAGTGTTTGGTTTCCAGGTCCTGCATCATCCCAGTCACATGTTCTAATTTGTCAATATCTTTCTTAAAATGGCATGCCCCAAATTGGGTACAGTTTCATAAATGAAAACTGAATACCACAGAAAGGCACAGAACTACTGTCTCCTGTGACCTGGACCTGAATCTTCTGTCAATGTAGCCCAAAACTGCAGTAGCCTTTCGTAGAGTCACATATCCAGTTTTTCATCCACTGAGACACCTAGATATTTTTCACATGTACTGACACCAAGCCATGTTTTCCCCATTCACTGTTGAATCTTATCTGGTTAGCTTTTTCCCAGACTATCTAGATTATTTCAAACCTTGATCCTATCTTTAAGGTATTGGGTAACCTCCTTGTTTTGTGTCACATGCAAATGTGATGACATTCATGATTAATTTGGGTGATCACTTACATGGCACTTTTATCTTGCTCTTGTAAGAAAAGTTATGCCAAAAATTATGCCTCTAGTATCAATGCAACTGAAACTGATATCCTTGTGTAACTGAAGCTCATGCAGTCCTCTACTACAATACAAAGACATTGCATCTCCTTTGCACAACAATCTGTTCTTCCAGGCTCAAAGGACTAAGGACAGGTACTACAGGAGAAAACTGAGAACTTAAAATTGGTCATAAAATGGACATTAAAACATAACAAGGGGTCACAAAAGATAAAACAGAGATTGCCCAAATCAGGATCAGATAACTCTACCACTAAGTGAAATGAAACAGCTACCACTTGTAACTGATTGTCCATGTAACGAAAAATTAGTTGTTTAGTTGTTTAATTCATTGTTTTAATTCATCATTTTTAGACAAGGTGAGGTGGCTGTTTCAAGTAGTGAAGCACATGCCATGATGTGTTGGCAAGGCCCTCAGTAGCCAGGCTGAGCCTGGCTGAAGCAGTAGTGGCAAGAAAGCACTGACAGCCCTGACCCTACTGTCATGGCAACAGCACCCAAAGCAGTGCCTGTTCTTCTGCCTCAGGTGGCAGGACAACTTATCCCACATCTGTTATTATTCCATTATTGATGGGGAGAAGTATAGAGGGTCATGTATTTTACCTTTACTGAGCCTTAGTAATAGCAACTTTGACTGGGGGCTGCAGCCCATGCTATTTGCTGCTATGCCTGAAGCAGCAAAGTGGCTTTGAAACATTCAGAAGCATTGACAGAGTAAAAGAATATAACCCCAACTAGTTAATTAAATGAATATGACAAATAAAATCTTGGAAAGAAGAAAATTTTTTTTTTTTACTGGCTTTGTGTTGTATATAGTTGAACTCAACGTATTTCGCATACCAAGATAACTCTCAAAATACAGCAGACTAATCAAGGACAGAAATGGTGGATAGTCCACTTCCAAATGTCTGCAGAGGAAGCTTTACAGAATCAATTTCTGACAGCTGAAATGAAATTCCATTTTAATTCCCCATCAAATTCCATTAAGGCTTTCTGACTATGAAGTCCTGTGATGTCACTACTGCTGAACTCTATTCAGAGAAGAGTTAACAGCAACATGGAGCATCTTATAGGAAGAGTAGAGGTGAGCACAACCTCTTGTGGGCAAAGTACAAAGAGAAAAGCTTGTCCTTACCTGTGAGATGGTCCTTTTCAGTGGAAGAGGGGATAAACATCCTGTTTGTAGATTGGTCCTCCACCTTCTTCAATACACTGGAATGTGGAAGTCTTTTCAAGAGTGCCCTCTAAGGGAGCAACTCGCTCCATGTGCTCAGTAATGCTCTGATGCTCCTGAAAGAACCTAGGTATGCATTTTTCTGTATTCTGATATCAATAAAACTTGGTCTTTTTGATCTCCCATACAATGACTAACACCCATACTTTCTCTTTTTTTATTATAGGTGAAAAAAACCACAAGAAAAAACAGCAACAGGTGATGAAAAGGGGGAAGGAGTATAGAAAGAAGATTCCTAACAGGTAAGTATCAAACTGAACTAGTAGGCACTCTACATTCTGCTCCTTGAACAAAATTATTCACAATAATTTTGCCCACGCATCAGCTATCATCCTAGGATGGGGAAGATGTTTATCTTCTCTTCCACTGAAAGGGACCATCTAACAGGTAAGACAAATGGTTCTTTTTCCAGTGGAGAGGGGAGGAACATCTTGTTCGTGGGATGTTCAAAAGCTCCCTTACTAGGATAGAGCAGCTGGTGCTTGGGGAGAAAACTTTCAATGATCAACACATACCCACTACCAAAAGGCTCCCTCAGTGGAAGCAAAGGCATCCTGACTGTAATGGCTGAAGAAAGTGGATGGCATCTTCCATGCAGCTGCTCTGCAGATCTCAACCAATAGTGTGTTGGTTGTAAATGCTGCTGAAGTGGCATTCCTTCTAGTAGAGTGTACTTAGACCAGTTCTGGTAAAGGCACTCTCATGGAGTTGTCACAAGCAGTGATACAGTCTCTGATCCACATGCCTGATGTGGAAGTGGAGCTTATCTTCTCTCAGGAGTGTTGCCGGAAGGCCACAAAAAAGAGTCCACTCTTCAGAAGCAGTCTGTCCTCTTCAGATATACTTTGATGACCTGCCAGACAAACAAAGTGTCCAAATCTTCTCCAGGAGCTTCACTGTCTTGGGGCAGAAGGATAGCAATGTTACCTCCCATTCTCCGTGGAATGGTGAATTGACCTTCAGTATGAAAGTGTAATCTAGCCACAATCAAATGGAATCCAGCATTATCAGACACAGTTCCTTCCTGGGTTACAGGGCTCCCAGCTCTGAAACTTTGAGGACTTATGTGATAGCAGTTACAGGAACACCTTCCAAGTCAAATGTTTGAGCGATTCTTCCCTCACCGGCTCAAAGGGAAGTCCTGTAAACACCTTGAGGACTGCATGCAAGTTCCATGACAGGAACCTGTGGGCTACTGGAAGGGCTGAGAGCATTAGCTCCCAGATGACCCTATGGACATGATCCACTGAGATCTTGTCCCCCTGGCGGAAGAATGGAAGTGATGGCAGTGATCTGTCTTTCAATAGTGTTTGGCCTCAGGCCTTTAGAAGGAACTCCAGAAGCAAGGGCACAGAGACTCTGAAGTAGTCCTGTTTCTTATGATTGCACCATGTCCCAAATACTCGGAAAGTGTTCTTATATATCACAGTGTCTATGAGTATACTTTCCACATCATCTTGAGGACAGGATGGTCACCTTGAGGATAGCATGGTGTCCACTACACTGTCAGAGTAGCCATGCCACTGGCACATGTGCCTCTTAACAGTCACACGTGCAACTAGAGACACTTCAGGTCCAGATGATGGACCTTTCATTGAGACAGCAGGTCTAACCTAATTGGGAGGGGTAACCTGTCCACTGCCATGCTCGCTATCTCTGACTACCATGGTCTTCTTGGCCAGCTGAAGTGATGAGTATTACTAGGGCATTTTCCATTCTTACTATTCTTAGCACATCTGATAGGAGCAGACTCAGGGGATAAGCAAACAGCATCCCCTTCAGTCAGGAGAAGGACAGTGAATCCAGGCCTTTTGTCACCTCTATTTGGTATTTTGACAGAAATCCAGGCATTTTGTCACTGACTGATGACACAGACAGGTTGATTTCTGGGGCCCCAACTCTCTCCACCATGAGCTGGAAGACCTCTTAATGAAGACTGTTCTCTGCCTGGTCCAGATTGGATCAGATACACCAATCTGTTCTGGGGTTGAGTACCTTAGGAGTGTTCTGTTTCCAAGGACAAGACAGTCTTGCTTCTTCCATGAGATGGGCCTTGGCTGTGACCAAGTTTGTCCTGATAAGGATTACTCTCCCTTCCTGATGGTTCTCACCTTCAGACACTTTATGATGTGTGCTGCCTTGTCCTTTCCCCATATCCCTTACACCAAGTGGGGCCTTAGACCCATAGAATGTCATTGGTTGTGACTTGGATTTTTGGCATATCCCAGAAGAATCTTCCCCTGTGAATAGCCAGAGAGGTCCACCAAGCCAGGAACTGGATTATTTCTCTGGGAACCTAGATCTTTAGGTAACACTTGACAGCTATGTCTCCCTGGTTGGGGAAGAAGATGGTACTGGAAAAGTCTGGTGTGGAATCTCACCTACAGAAGAAAATCTATTGTGGCAAACATGAGACCTTGCAGATGAACCAGGAAGGTCAAATCTTCCTTCTTTACCTGCTTGACTTGTGCTGATGCTGATGGTTCCTGATGCTCTGAATCATCTCTGGGGTCGCTGTGCCTGAGCTGGTGTCCATCACTGTTCCCAGATGCTGGATTCTCTGGGCAGGGATAAGGTGGCTCTTGATTTACCAGAAAACCATGGTGTTCTGTCCTCTGCACCTCTTAGAAAGTCTTCTCCATCCTTCACAAGCACCAGAGATGAAACAAGGGCTGCCACAGCCCCATCAGTCATTGGGACCTGGAGCTTGGACATTACATTGTCAAGTAGCTTGTAAAACTTCTTGACACAACTGGTGTTGGCTCCATTGGCAGTGGGCTTCCTCTATTCCTCCCGAACAGCACACATGAAGCCTGCAGCAAAAGCAATGTCTGAAGACACAACATTGACCTTGGAAAAGCACTCTCAACTTCCCTGAAGTTGATCAGGGTCCTGGCACTTTGGAGTCTGACCAGGCATGCTGAGTAGGCATGCTAACATCGCTTCTTTAGCAGGACATTAAAATCCTTTTGCTGGAAGAGCCTAAGAGAAGGAAGGACAGCCAGGTTGTCCTGGTCTTCATCAAAGGAGAGTTCTCCCTCTTCAGCATCAGAGTATTTCCTATGCTGATCCTTCTCTTCTCCACATTCCTCACCAACCAACTGGCCTCAGAAGTGGCAGAGGTCACCTCCCTACATCTCTTGGTGGGTGAGACCTGTTGGGTTACCACTCCTTTGTCCTCAGATTCAGATGAGTCTGAGGTGGTGAGGTAACTGCCAGCCCCTCCTCCCCAGGGGTAGGGAGGCCATCCATGTCCCACAAAGCTGTATCTAGGCTCTTGGAGATGGCAGCTGATTTCTTCTGGGCCCTGCTCTTGGTGTGCAAAAATGGCAGCCATGGCTTCCTTCTGGAAGCATGGTGGCAATAGTGCAGCATAGGAAGGGGATGTGGTGGACTGCCAGCCTGGTCCCTTTCCTCCCTCTCATGGTGGCACCCAGTGACCTTGACAAAGCTTGTGAGGGTGCTCTGGAAACCCCTTCTCTGGATGCCAAGTGTGCCAGGGGTGGGATAAATGGCACAGTCTCTCTGGACACATGGTCCCTTAACCAGGTTAGAAAGGTTACCCTTTGGCTGAACCGGAATCCACTGTATTCACAGCTGTCTCCTTAAACATTATAACTTGCTCCTCTGCCTCTAACCCTGGACCAATTTGGGTTGGGTGCTTGTGGTGCATTTTAGTGGAACAGAGGGATTTTCCTTCACCTGCTGGCTCAACAGGCTCCCTTCCACTTTGTTCACTCTCAATGAAGAGCTTTCACTTGTCTGAGTCAGTTCAAAGGGGCCACTGAAGGCCCACAGCATCTCCTGTGCTTCTCATGTCTTCCTCCATGTTCTGTAATGGTCAGTGCATTCTCTTTGCGCACAGACTCTCTTGGAAACCAGTAAGGAGAAGATAGATACAGATGAGAAGCAAGATAGGTAGGAAAGTAGAAAGGGCTAGCACAGATTACTCAACAAGAAGGGAAGAGAAAGAAACAGAGATTTAAAGCTCTTTTTTGGGGGTGGGGGTGGGGAAGAGAATATTGAGAAGGGGAGAAGAAAAAAACTGGAGAGAGAGAGAAAGAGAGCGAGGGACAACATGAAGCCAAGCTCAGTGCATGCTTATTGGACTAAAGGCAGGGACTAGAACTGACCACATAAAAAGAGTTGCTCCCCTAGAGGGCACTCTCAAAAAGACTTCCATGTTCCTACCTATCAGAGAAGATTGAGGACCAACCCACAAGCAGGATATTCATTCTCTCTCCACTGGAAAACCATAGTGTATTTGCAAAGTAGCCAATGAATCACAAGTTCCCCCTCACACACAGGGAAGCTCATCACTAGTGTAGTCATAAGCCATTACCTTGGACTTTGATCTCATGAAGGGAAAACCGACACTGCACTTAAGGAAGTCCGAGTCTGGTTCCAGTAATTCACATGCAATGCCCATCTCTTCCTGAAAGAAGGAAAGGAAGGTTTTTTTAAAAAAATGCTTAAGAACATCAAAGAAGAAAATGTTGGTTCGGATCCAGACAAATTTAATTATTCTTACTTGGAAGTATTCCCTAAGTACCTACTTACTATTCATTTCTGAGTAGACACGTATAGGACTGCACATTTCACTCCCACTCTAATCAATGGGACTTCAGTCATGATTAACCTGAAACCCATTTCAAAAATTTCTATGGCCACTTAAATTACTCTGGATCCAATCCCATATTTGTCAGCTTTAAGATATACAGCAAAGCAAGAGAGAGAAACAGTATCTTCTCTGAGATGGTTTCTAGACAATTAAATGGTCACAGTAAAAAATATATTCTTTGCTCTCCTGAAGATGCCGATGAACTGCTACTCCCAGCAAACCTCACCACTGGCCAAACAACCTGGAGCAGAAAGGAACTGAACAACATCTGAGGAGTCACAGGTTTCCTAACACTGTCTTAAAGAGACATAGATGCTTTCAGTGTGTAGACTGGGACAGAGCCAGTTGCACAGACAGAGTTTTGTGTATTGGCTAGGGTTCTCTTTGGATTGCATTGGCTCTACCTAGTATGATAATGTTGGGTAAAGGCTCACATCCTTTTGTCCCTGATTATGCTCTGTATTACAAATGTACAAATCCTTAAGTCTGCAGTGTGTCTTCACATTCAAAAGAAACCAAATCAAGCCTAACATTAGCACTGGAATTTCTCTCCAAGAAAAAGAGTTGTATACAACCATAAAAGCAAAATATTGGTGGCAATATCTGTCCCAATAATAGCGACAAGGCTTTTTCAAGCTAATAGAAAAGGGTATCGGTCAAATATTTGTTGTAGCTTATCCATGTCAACCATTATTGTCTTTATCCATTACAGGCCTTTTGTAATTACGATGCAATAAAATATCAGTACATTCAAATTTTATAAATTTGATTACAAACTGAGGATCCTTAACGTCAGCTTTTGTTGCAATGGTTTTCTGTCCTTGTTAAAAGGTTTCTTCTTCTCTGACTGCATCATCTATTTTTATAGATGCATTATTAAAATGATTTTATAACTATTAGCATTATTTAAGGGGGATAGTATTTGGAAAATCTGATTTCATGTATGCAGTTCAGGCCCATGCCCTACTGTTCCAAATATATCAATAGAATAAAAATATATTGTACCACATATTTTGGAACAATGCTTCTTAAGATTAACAGTGTGTTTCAAGAAGCTAGCTAGTTCCACAAGATGTTTCATGGCTTACATCAGTAAGTTTCTTTCTCTTGATCCAAGGGATATCTCTCTTCTTCAGACAGATAGCTAATCTCAGTCAGCAGTTTGCAATTATCTCTGTCTCTTGATCAGCCTTTTGGCAGCTCTTGGTCAAGTTTTCTACTGAATACCAGTCCAAATTCTGGATCTTAAATTCATGCATCCTCTGTTTCAAGCCAGATCTTTGATGCCAAGTAACACATAGGATTCTGATCTGGATCACGAACACTAGCACTGCATGCCACAGAACTGATCCAGATCTTGTCAGACAGGAGACCATTGAACTATAACTCCAGAAAGCCCAAACCCAACAAGCAACATCCCCCACTCAAGCCAGTTTGCCCTTTCCACCACTTCTTTTACATCAAAGACCTCTCACTTTCCATTGTATTCTCACCAGCACAGGCAACATGCAAGGTACGAGTTGACCAAAAGAAGTGCTGGGCTCCAAGGCAGAGGGTTACCCTTTTCATTGCTCTATACTACACAGTCACTGGGCTACAATTCCATTTTAACTCGCATGGCAACATTCTAAGAAGTCCTGGGGTTTGTAGTCTTGTGAGACACTAGACCTCTGTGGTTGGCATTCTAAATATCCTTCCTTAAAATGAAAATCCAACGATTCCATAGGTTTTGTCATAGCAGTTATAGTGGAATTATAGGCCTATAATTGTGTAGTGTGAAAGGGGCCTAAGTGTCATTATTGTTCAGGAAGGAAGTAAAACTTAGGAGGAACAGAGGGCTTAAAAGCTCTTAACTAAGCTGTAGGATTTGCTGGGGAAGCCTTAGAATTTCAGCCCATTTCTAACAGCCTGACTAAGCCAATCTCAAGCATTCACTAGACCCCTCTGACTCCTATTTCTGGTCAGGACAGGCAGCTCCTCTCTCTTCAACTCAGTACAGATATCAACCATCTCCTGACTGTAATAGATAGTCATTGTGATAGATTACTGCAATATGGTCTACAGGAAGCTGCTCTTGGAAGAGGTTCCAGAACTACAGTTAGCACAAAATATGGCAGCTAGACTTTGATAGGAGTGTGCTTTTTAAATCACATTATACTTATCATGGAAAAATTTCTAGTTTAGGCACTACTCAAGAAGCTGGTTTCGATTTACAGATCTTTAAATGATTGGGGCCAACATAACCGAAGGACTCACTTCTTCTATGAATTAACTTATTCATAACTTATCATCATCAATCAGAGGCCCTTTAATTTCTGCATCACTTAGAGAAACTAGAATGGTGAGATACGGTCTTCTAAGTAGTAGCTCACCAACTGTGAAACTCTCTTCCAAGGGATGGTGAGATTGACTTCTTCTTTGTTCTGCTACAGAAAAGCAATAAAGTCTGTGGCTTTCAGTGGTTTGCCTTTAATTTTAATGAAAACCAAAAATTTTCAGCTATTATTGTACATTGCCTTGGATGCCCTCCAAACTAGAGAATGGAAATTATTCACTAAAAATTAAATTGTTACTAATGATTCATTAAATGAAAAAAAAAATAAAACTTGTTTTTTTAATTGCTAAAGAATGATGATGATATGTTTGAGTAACGTTTAATTATTCCTGTTACTTTAGGATATTACTGTTTTTTTAATTATTTTTAATTTGGCAAATCAATTAAAGAATTAATCTGACATTTTATTTAGCAATTTAACTATTAGCAATACTATTAACATTGCAACTTCTGTGCTAGATGGAAGGTTTGAGCTAATAACTCTAATAAATAATAACAACTTTGTAAATTGTGTTTTCAGAAACCCTTGACCTTATTATCTAAGGCTGAATGGTTAAGAAAAATCAGCTTTTTGTCATTGCAAAAGCAAAAAAAAAAAGGTTTACAGAGCATTAATTTACTTTCTTTACACATCCAAGTGATATTAAGACTCTTCTCATTTCCAAAACATGAAAGACCATCATATATCTCTGCTCATATTTTAAGTGGTTTCAGAAAATTCCTCCATATAATTTTGACAAGGCCTACCAACCAGAGTGATTACCAACCATACTACTATGGTTTCTTCAGGGATGTTGCGGTATAATGTTTAGTTTAGTTTAGTCTGAAATACCCCATCTCTTCACAGCTATTTCTTTAAAGTACATGTTCAGATGTTTAACAGAACTACCATTATCTTAGGGGATTTAATTGCAATAATGGTGCAAAATTATAGCTGAAGAACTACTGACATACACACTGTGTCCACTCCAGAGATTACTAATGAAAACCATTCCATAATTCTGTTGGAGTCTGTGTCATGAGATTCTACTCACTATATAGAAATAAAATCAAAATATGGATCTTTCAGAATTGCCATGGGCTGATAAAACTGAATGAGATGGACCACAGACCAGCGGTAGGGCATAAGCTTCACATACAGGAGATCCTATGTCCTTGCAACTCGAGCTTTAAAATGATCAACTGAAACATGCTAAGGAAGATCTCTACCTAAGACCCTGGAGCGACACTGTCAGCCAGAGGTAGGCAATCCGGGGCTATATGAACAAACCTTATAAAGCAGCCTTCTCTACTTTCATGATAGCACTGGACAATGCCATACCCTCCAATATTTCACAGGTGAAATCTGGGAAACATGTGGAAACATGTGGCTAAGCAACTTCAGAATGTGGTGAAGATGGCAAAAGCCATGAATGAAGAACACGTAAGCTAGGAAAGGCTGCTGCTTTTTGCTTTTGCCTGTGCCTACTGGGAACGGCCAAATTCTGCCCATCCTCTTCTCTCTCTGCCTCCAGCTGCAACTGAATGCAGCCGCAGCTTTGAATGCAATTTGCATCAACTGAAGCAAGCTGAAGAAAAAGAAGGAAAGTGGAAGGAAGAGAAAGAAACTGGGATATTTAAAAGCAGCTAAAAAGGTGGAAGGATAGAAAATTAACTGGGACTGTCCCTGCCAAATTAAGACAATTGGGAGGTACGCAAAATTCATCAAGATACTACAGTCGTCTCTCTAAATTTGCAGGTTTGACTTTCACAAATGTCGTTGTTTGCAAGGTACTTGTGTGCCTTCCCCCTCCATTCTCGTCCTTCCATTGCCTTGCATTTTGCTGGGCACAGAGAAGGAAGGCAAGCACCTGGACAAGAGGCAAGGAAAGGGGGGTGAGGAATGCATGCACTTGCCTTCTGCCTTCTGGAGTTCCTCCCTCCCACTCCCTTGGCTCTGTCCCTGGTGCTCAGAATTCATGCTGAAGCAAAAGACAAGAAAATGGGAAGGGGAAGGCTTGAATGAGTCTTCTTTCTCCCTTGCAGAGCCCTCCTCCCATTCTTTTGCAAAAGGCAAGTGAAGGGGGGGTGCATGCATAACTATACATTATAATAAACAGGCAACAAATTGCAAATCAAAATGATAGCTATCATCTATGGAAGCTATGGAACCTGCTAGTTGACCATGGGCTAGTCACTCACTCTCAACCTAACTTGATTCTCAGGACTCTTATGAAGATAAAAAGAGTGAATCACAAGATAAAGCGCCATCTATTTTGCCCTCAGGTCCACAGAGCAAAGGTGGAATAAAATAAGAAGTCTTAAAATCCAAAATTACTGTCTACGGATTAGCAGCTCTCTGAAGATGTGACTACCACATCTTCATCCTCATTTTTTCTGAGACATATGTTGTGTCAAAGGACTCAGCATTTTTCCTGTAAGTGCATCTTTCAGATTGTGGAAGCACAACCACATACAGTCCTGTGTACTGCAATTACTTTGATAAATATCATTATGCAGTGTTTCTCCCAGAAAAACATACTGGTTGATGACAGGAAACCCACTGGGGGGGCCCAATTTGTGGAAATCTGCTGTAAAAGGCGGATCATGAGGAGACAGTGCTGAATTCAATGATAAAATGGATTGTTAGCACACTAAAGATCCCTGGCATCTCCATATAAAACAGGGAAAGTCATTTGTCCAAAATCTTGAAAAGCTAGTGTCAACCAATGTAGACCAGGCTTCATTAACACAGTGTCTTTCAGATGTTCAGGTCTACAGATTCTCATTGTCCCAGACAGAATGGTCAGTGTTTTCTAAGAACTGTAGCTGAAGGATCTGGAGGTTGTAGTATGGTGGCGGCTGTGTGCCTTCAAATTTTTTCAAATTTATAACAACCTTTGGGGAAACCTATCACAGAATTTTCTCAGCAAAATTAGTTCAGAGAGGATTTGTCATTGCCTTCTTCTGAAGCTGAAGGAGTATGACTTCCCAAGGTTACCCAGTAGGTTTTCATAATCAGTTATTAATTTAAACCCTCTTGTACCCCAGAGTCCTAGTACAACATTCAAACTGCTATACCACTGGCTCTCATCTGATGGCTACCAGTTTTAAAAAATGATTAGGCCAGTGCTACACAAAGTAGTGATCCATGGACTGTTGCTGGTACATGAACTATTGGCTGACTATGCGTGGTGAGTTTCCAGGACAGAAAGAAGCAACTGTAGCCAATGAGCACAAATATGACAGTCCCCCCTCCACATCAGATACCTTGAGATGCAGATGAAGAAGTAGTCTAACTCAATACCAGACAGCTTTAATGTTCCTGAGAGGTCACATGTAGATAGGCATCTCCCTGAAGACCATCTTACATTCATGAAGCCCTGCTCAGCCTTTCCAGATGTGCATACATATGTGGACACCATCCATATTACGTAGGCTGGAAACAAGAAACACCAGCACAACACTGGCCATTTCTGCACTACACTGTTACAGTGCTATTATTTCACTTTTAACATCCTGCAGTATTCTGGAGTTTATAGTTTACTGAGGCCAAAGAGCTCTCTGGCTGAGAATTCTAAATACCCCTCCCAAAACTGCAAATCCCAGGATTCCACAGGATGTTGAAAGTGGAATAATAGCACTAGAACAGTATAGTGCAGAAATGGCCACTAACTCTTCCAGCAAGTGAGAGAGCCACTTTAAGTCTCTTCCATCTTTCATGTTATTTGCAAGATAGATATCTGCATTGCTCGCCCCCACATTCTTTGTTTTGTGTTGTTCATTTCATAAGCAGGCAACTATGTCTTTAATACAGACTGTTTTCAGCCTGACAGTTTAACAATCTTCAGTCCGAGAGAGGGCTCAACATCAAGGAGGCGTTAGGAAACATAACTTTGAAACTGCTGGGTCAACTGGGTGCCTTAATGAAACAAATTCAAATCCATATGCATATGCTTCCCTTTAAACAATTATTTTATATCAAATTCTATTGCACAGAAATAAAACCTTTTTAGACAGTTCTAATAATGTACATAATGAAAAAAAGTTTACTAAAACAAATGCACTAAAATAAGCCACACTTCCTCCACAGAATACTGACATTTTTAAAAATAAATTAGGTTCTTTTGAGAAGATCCTGTGAACTGATTGCTATCATCCACAGAGAGGAAGCTCAAAAAGCAACAACAAAGATAAGCTACAGCTTATTCAGACCATTTTGCACTTAAAAACCCCCAGAACACATCTTTGTGTTCTTGATACAATTTTAAAAGAATGCAATAGAATACGTTATGTACTCAAGGTTTGTTTAAATACCAATTTAAATTTCTATTCATTAAAACCAATGGGAATGAATTAAATACCACCATAAAACATGGCATGCCATTGCTCCACTTATCCACTACATTAGTTATTGTCGTGTGCCTTCAAGTCATTTCCAACTTATGACAACCCTAAGGCAAACCTACCATGGGGCATTCTGGTGCTGAGAGTCTGTGACATGTCAACCAGTGGGTTTCCATGGCCAAATGCAGAATCAAATGCTGGCTTCCGCTACACCACACTTGCTCTATATCAGTTACCAACTGATAATACATCTTGTATAAAGCAAAGCAACCTTATCTCTCAGAATCGCTGTCTGGTAGAGGTCAGGTTAGTTGCCCTTGTATAGACAGGTGGCATCTCCCTGCCAGAGGCCACAGTTATACTCTCCCAAAGTCTTGTGGGTAAAGCTTACAATCAAACAGATATAATATAAAAAGCGAAAAGAATCAGTCCCCGCACCACTACCAGATACACTTCACGTGACTGAACTGTATACATTTTGTAAAGGTTTAACCAGAGCTGAGCTGTAACATACCACAAACACGATGATACATTTTAAAAAGCAACATTATTGTTTTGGGGGAAAAAGTGTATTGTTACATTATTTTGGCATAAAAAGTAATGTTACTTCACAAGTGTTACTTTGCACTCCTTGATTACTTTTTAAAAAGTAATTAAAAGCAACATGATATACATGAGCAATATAATGATTTACTTTTGTATAACAAGCAACATCATAAAGCTATTCTTAAAAAAAGTAACAAGCGAGTAGTAACAGATTAATTTTTTTAAAAAAATTCAGGTCTTGATATAAAAACAACATGACAAACAAAAAGAAAAATGTGTATAACAGTGTGTGTATGTGTGTGTGGGTAGTTAAGAGGGAACTAACCAAATTCAGGTACTATTTCTTTATAATACTCTGTATATTCCTAGAAACATATATGTTTCTCATGACCAAATCAATATTTGGAAGTACATTAGTGTCAACCTTTCAATGTTTGTCCTAGGAAGGGGAGGAGAAGAAGAAATTAGGAAGGAATATTTTCTTTGGCACAAAACCCAGATATCCTGCTCTCTTCCATGATCTCATTAGTAAGTGCTGAAGGCACACCCACAACCCAGTTCAGCAAATTCTAGTTTCACATCTCGGATTCCCGGCTTATTTGGGGAGACTTATTCCAATAAAAATCAGTGACAGAAAACCTCCCCTCACAGCTGAGTCTATTTTTGGATCATGAAATCACAGGCGTTGACGTACACAGGAAGTGTTCAAGTGAAGGAAGGAAAGGGGAAAGAAGCATTCCCGGGAGATTTTGGCATATTCCTCCCCGCTCTCCACACAACTCTTCTCTACTTTTTTAACTGCACAGAGAAAAATTAACACATAAGAAAATAATCCAGTGTCCAAAATACTGTAGCTAATGTGTCCAAATTATGACGGAGAAAGTTAGATCATTTTTTAAAAAAACAACAAAGCAACCCCCACTCCCCAACAAAAACAAATCATGAACACCAGAACCAGCGTGTATGTACAGCTGAAGCCATGCTTGCAAGAAAGTTAAGGTAGTCCTGCAAAAAGGAAGATACTATTACATTTCCAATTCACAGGATATCTTGGAAGAATAATAAAACTGCAAGTATGTTTTGTTTTAATAGTATTAGAAAATTATTTACACTTACATTCATTTTCTAAAGATGAATTCAAGATTTACATAAAATAGGTATCAAGAATTCACTTCAAGGTTAGATTTAAAGCCATTTTGTGCTTGCTTCCTTACAGTGTTTATGTACCATTTGGCTACTTTGAATGTGGAAACCCAGCTTTTGCTAAGATGGAAGGATACTTATTTTACAAATATTTGTATACTCCTTAGATCCAAAAGTTTCAAAGCAATGTATTTCAGTAACGCATACAGTATGAACAATATACACATTAAAATATACTCTTTAGAGGGGGTCTGTGCAACAGATATTAGCTTGAACTAAACAGGGAAAGTTTGCACAGATATGTTTTTTAACTCAGAAGATTAGTCATCAAATATCTGACGGAAGAGCATTTCACAAAGTAAGTGCCACTACATCCCACGCCCCACTCTGAATGGTTGCTGACCAGATCTGAGGCAGATGCGGTACTACCAGGAGGGCATTAATATCAGCTGCTGTAGCATGTCCAATTCTTCCGCCCACTCTGTAACAATCTATGGTTTGCAGAGTAAAAACCAGAGTGAGTACCTGTACTTTTAAAGCTCTCTCTCTTCTACAGAGCTTGTCAGCAGGTGTTGCTTGTCACACAACTAGGTAACAAGCAAGAGGGAACGTATAGGGGTTTTCACTGTGGTAACCCTATTTAGACCTCCATTTCAACACTTCACTATGACTTAGGACATTTCTGCACTATGCTGTTATAGTGCCATTCCACTTTCAACATCTTGTGGAATCCTGGGGTTTGCAGTTTACAGAGGGGCATTTAGAATTCTCAGCCAGAGAGCAATTTGGCCTCAGTAAACTACAAACCCCACAACTCCACAGGATGGTGAAAGTGGAATAATAGCACTGTAACAATGTAAGGTGGAAATGGCCTTAGCCTTACAGGACATCTGCGTGGTGGTCCAGTTTAATTTTCCCTCTTTGAGAACTGCCAAGCACCCTTCTCCATCATCATCTCATTACGATTAAACTGTCTTTGTTTTCATCTTTATAGTTAAGGGAGACATTGGCCCCTAGCTGTGCTAGGAAGGCCTGGGGTCTCCACATCATGAAAGTGGCTTTGGTGAATTATTCCTGGGATCCTGATAAGTGCTGTTAGCTACTGGCTTATACATTTAGCATGTTTTGTTATATTTTAGATTTTTTTTATTTTTCTGCTTCTTTTTTGATAATTTTGTTAAAGATTAAAATAACATTAAAAAGATAAACATATTAAATTGGAAGCTGGAACTGATTTATTCTCTTGCCCAGCATAAGAGCTTGTTTTATCAACATGCCGGCTACGCTGAATAGTTGGTAAGGAGCTTAAAGTGGTTACTCTGTCTCCATCAGTACATCCACTTGTTTTGTGCTATATCTAGCACACAGAAATTATTAGAAATGAAAGAGGTGAGTCTTCTGTCCAAAGAATTCCACAGAGTTCTACCTTGCAGAGTTACAAGTATAAGCACACTGGTTTAACAGAATATCCAATACTTTCAAAAGCTGCATTGGAGAGTAGTGGCAGCACTTGGTAATTTTATCCTCTGAGGTAAGAATGCTATAAATGTAACCAACTTATTCATTTTTCTTATTGGAAGCAGCTTTGGCTCGGTGTGTCAGGAATTTCTCCCTGCCAGGCTACAGCCAGCAAGGGAGGAGAGAGGCCAGGAACATTTGGGGAGTCTGAATATACCAAACACCTGGCAAACACAAGCCGAGCCAGGTCAAGTCCAGTCCAGAGGTTCAGGAGGCAGCAATCCGTCCGGTGGGTTTCAGGGAGCAGGAGACACAAAGGTTGTGAGGGTTTGCTAATAATTTGCTACAAACAAGGAGCAGCCACGCCAGTAGACTTAAATAGCCCCCGTGAGCAGGTGCTGCTTGTTATTGTTTCCTCAGCCTAGTCCGAGCAGCCTCCCTCTCCACAGCCCGTTTCAGCCTTCCGCGTGATTGAGAGCTGATGGGCCCAGCTGGCTGCAACTCCTCTGCATCACTGCTGGTTCCCTCTCCGTCATGAGCTGGCTGGGGCAACTCAGTCTCTGTTTCACCTTCCAGTGCAGGGAATGTTTGCAGGTCACTGGCTCAGGCCCCTGCACAATCAGTTGCTTCTCAATGCCAGCATTATCATCTATCACACTGTGACAGAGTGTGTTCTTTGCACACATACAGTTTTATGTTCAATCCATCTCATCTTTGGTTAGCACTGGTGAGCAGATCCATGTCTTCAAAACTGTAAACATCTACTGACAATTAATGTAGACTACAGAGCTAGATGGACCACTACTCTGATTTGTTATAAGGCAGCTTGCCATGTTTTTTCTACCTACTTGGTTCTAGCTGACCAATGTAATGAGCTTCAGTCAAGTCCCCTTGAAATCACCAAGCAGCAGAAGCTCTCAAACAATCATCTTACTAACTATGTCTGTTCTGAAAAAATGTGCAGAAAGAAAGCTGCCATCAGTCTAGAGCTAAGCCTATTATATAGAAAATGAGACAAGGACTGATTTGGAGTAATTGCTATCTTTTCATTATAGCCCAACAACTTTTTCCTCTTACCTTTTATGGTCTCTGAATGAACATTATTTTAAAAAACAAAGCTCAGAATCTTTTGATGTTTCAAAATCTACAGCTCTGCAAAAGTTTACAACCTATATTATACCATTCTGGGAAGAAAAGAGGCCAAGGGCTCTTTAGAAGGACAAATACTGAAAGACAAGTGGGAAAAAGCCACGAAGATCTACTTCTGGCCAAAATGGGCAAACCCAAAATGCAGATCAAATCCTGTGCAAGTCACACTATTTGTATAACTCCAGTGATATTTCAACTAATACTGACCTATTTACATTCCCAGGATATTTTAAAACTTCCATGCAAACAATCTTATATGAGAAACACCTGCATAAGAACTTCCAAATACTATGTTAATCCTTGATAATACAACACCCATCATGCAATATAACCCATGAGTGAAACATATAGGCCCATAAATACCAAGGGCCTATATCTAAAGTGAAGAACTGATACTACTGAGGTAGAACTGGAATGTGCAGCTGGATTTAAGCAACTCAAGATTTGGAGGGAGAAATATATATATTTTGACATATATATATTGAAAAGCAACAAATTTCATCTAATAGCTTTTACAGAATTTGAGGTTAAAAGTGGCTCAGTCCAAATTAATCTGATGAATACCACTCTAAGGACTGAGCTCTTTGCTGCTTATTGGAATCTGCCTGGAAAAACCAGATCTTTCAAGCTGAAAATATATCAAAAATATTTTCATGGTTGCAGAGGGGAAGGAGGAGGCCAACAAGAGTTCAATTGGGTGTTCCTTTCATTTGTGTTCATTTCCCTGCATGTGACTCCTTCTTGTTCTGTAATTGGAAAGGACGTGACACAAGCTAAGTTGCTGTTAAGATGAGCTGGATGTGAGGAATATCCGGCCCTGTCTGGAAACAGGAAGCTCTGGAAATATGGGTATAGAAAAATAATAACCAAAAGATTCTTCTGAAACTTGAAGAATTACCTGCTCAGTGCAAGGCTCTGAATTACTCCTTGGGACAAATTAAGAAATGTCACCACCACTTTTGTCTGAATCAAGACTCCAAGTTAAACAACAGTTTTCTCATTAAATGGGATTTTAGCTTGGAATTGGACTGACTTCGGGCTTTCTGTTTGCATGGTCTGTGGGATGTGCAAGATTATCATCAGCACAAATGTCAGTTCGTTCATTTTCTTCCAAAAAAGGAAAAGCCTGTTCCCTCTTCAAGCAAGGTTCTTTTAGTAAGATGCCATTAAATCTACAGGAGTCTAACAACATCTCCCTTAAGTAAGTCCTGAATGTCATTTTGGACTCAATTTTATTTTCTCAGTCTTTAGAAATGTTAGCTGGCCTCCTTCCATAAAAGAAGACTATGCTATGAAAAGAAAAAGAAAAAAAAGATCATGGTTCTATTTAAACAGTATCACATGCCACAGAACTCTACAACTTCCAAAAATTATCATGTCAAGGAAGAGATGAGAGGTTGCTGCTGATGTTGCTTTTGATACAGACAAACAGCACTGTATGTTGGATAGTTTAGCCAAGACCCTCTAGAATAGAATAAAATCACCAAAAGAGGACACAAATATGCGTAGTATTTACATTTGCTTACTTATATTTGTAGGCACAAATTTAAGCATGATACAGTCATTTAAGTAGCAGTATAATATGTCTCATCCTAGTGAGAAAGATTACATTCAAGTGACTGGTGTACCTTTCTGCTCAATGTGCTCTTCAGACACTAACTTAGCCACAAGGCTTCTCCTCTCCCTTCTCATACTTTTTCATCTTTAAACCAGACTTGAACTGGTTGTTCTTATATTATTTGCTATCAAGTCAACTTTGACTTATTATAATCCTGTGAATGAGAGACTTCATGAGAGACAGAAAATTTTAAACAGAAGAGGTCTTTGAATAGAGAACTGATCTCAACAAACCTTTAGACAGAGTACTTTCCTCCACAAAGTAGGACACATGGCTGTTCCATTCAAAGAGAAAGCTGAGAGCTGAAAGTAGACTTCCACTGGCATAATTGCTCACATTTTCGTGAGACATCTCAGCTTTGATATTTTAAAAAAATGGATGAATTGATAGAACATTGATTACCATCACTGCAAGGAACTCAGTGAGGAATGTGGGCATGTATAGATATGGAGACAGAGCAAGTGAGCAAGCACAAGAGAGCACCTTGACTTGAGCAATGGCAGGGGTGCCTCAGGCAACCAAACATCTCAGACTGGCCCTGGAAGTAGTTGCTTGTGGTCCTTCCCCCATAGCTTAGAGCAGTGGTTCTCAACCTGTGGGTCCCCAGATGTTTGTGGACTTCAGCTCCCAAAAGCCCCAGCCACTATGGTCAATGCTCAGGGCTTCTGGGAGCTGAAGTCCACAAACATCTGGGGACCCACAGGTTGAGAACCACTGGCTTAGAGGCACAGATGAAGAGAGCATAATTTGAGCAGAAAATTGGCCATAGTGAAATAATTAGGCAGACCTTTCCTCCTTCTAGCTAATCCACTATAGCTCTTTGCAGTTGTAGCTGTTTTAAAATTGAGACTGACTGTCTTGTGTGATTCAGGCCTTAAGTCAATTAAGCAAAAATGTTGGGCTCTGTCATCTTGTAAAGCAGGCCTGAACAACTTGTTACCCAGCCAAACCACATTAATCCTTGAATGGAAGCATGGAAAGTTTTATCACAATCTGCTCTTACTCTTTCCAAGTCTTAAGTCCTAGGGACCCAGCAGAAGCAGGAGATTTACTGAGACCCATGAGGAACTGCCATAAACAAGGGTGGTTCAATACATCTTGCTGCCTGTGGCAGAAAAGCAAGCAACACACATACGCGCACACACACACACACATCCATATGTCAAGATGTACAGTATCCAAGAAAAGTCATATACTATTTTCGTATATGAAGATGTAGTGTGATGTCATGAATCAATTTGACAATTGATCTGCAGTGGACCTCTGAACTGTATGCTGTGAAATACAGAAACTGATGTAGTCACTGTGCTCCTATCTATGAGGTATAAGTCATGTATACCGAAAAGACATGCCATTCAGTTTCATTAAGTGGGATGGGGTACGTGGGATGGAGTAAATGGGATGGTGCATTTAACTTAAGAAATCCATAGCTCTTATTCCAAAAAAATTTTCAAACTCATATATCCCAGTTCATTCATTAGTGTGATATGGGCAAAGTTTCAAAAGGCAACTGTGTCTTGCTGCCAAGCAAAAGAAATTTCATTTCTTAACAGCCAAAACTAATATAGCTCACATAACATTGAAAGACCAGAAAGAAGCCCCTTTACAGGTGTTACTTTGTATGAAACAGACAACAGACACCGTCAAACTAGTACTAATGGATAGTTTTTATCTATGTTCCATCCTTCACAAAGATAGGCACAGTTTTGCTAAGATCTGTCATAGTTTAAACTGTAACAGTTTGATTTTGTGTGACCTTCTCTTCCACATACTAGACAAGACTAGACGCTGGCTATACTATAAAGACACACACACACACACCTGTATACATATATACAGGGCACTCAAATGTATCTGCCACTGTAGTAAAACAGCACATATTGTTACATATAATTTATATGTCATTAATTTCCAAAGAAAATGTTAATTCATTTTGGTGTAAAATGGGATGAAAATGCTCACCCACTCAGAATGAATGAACAACACATTGAATCCAGCTGGCTATGCGGTAAGACTATTCAGAATGAGTGCAATTCTGCTTGTGCTTTCTCTGATTTGGCTTTACAGTGTTACAATGCAATAGTCCAGTGGTTCTCAACCTGTGGGTCCCCAGATGTTTGTGAACTTCAGCTCCCAGAAGCCCCAGCCACTATGGTCAATGCTCAGGGCTTCTGGGAGCTGAAGTTCAAAACATCTGGGGACCCACAGGTTGAGAACCACTGCAATAGTCAAATCTGAAAGGCTACCAATGGTGTCAAGATGTCGTTACACTGCTGTTATGATCCTTTACAGACTCAGTCATGTAACCAACATGAAAAGCACTCCAATTCAGGATACAATAGCAAAGCAGCTATTGAGTGGGCCGATTAATAGAAATGAATTAGGGTTAAAAAAAAAGTTTAACACAATGCAGTAATTAATGCATTACAGAAAGGCAAATCCCATTGATTTTATATTGATAGTGTGTTAAAATATTTGTGTAACACCTCTGAAATGTATTAAAATACCTGAGTAATATATTATGTTAGTCATTTTAGCTGTTTAGTCATTTTGACCATTTTCACTTATCATCAAGTTCATAAGATTAGAACAAGAGACTAAAGTTTCTGGGCCCAACTCATTTAACCTCAACTCTGTATTTATATCTTTTGCTCTTAGGTTTCAAATAAATGATGAATGAGGCATCATAGCACCTTGATACCGCTTTAACCACCATAACTGAATCCCACAGAATTCTGGGATTTGTAGTTTGGTAAGACACTAACTTTTCTGACAGAGAATTCTAAACATCTAATGAAACTAGAAACTCCAGGGTTCAGCAATGGCAGTTGCTTCAAAATGCTATAATTGCACAGCATAAAAGATGCCTTAGCTTTTCTGATTTTCAGAGAACTCCTGTCCTCCTTAAAAAAATAAAAATAAAAATCAAGAGTTTTACAACAAGTTTAAGAATGTAGGCATACCTCCCCCACCCCTTCCACAACTATCAGTAGCAGGAAGTTAACTGATGTTGCTTCCTGGATGCCTCCATCTATAAGACTGAGGTATCAGCAGAAAGTAAGCTGCACAAAAACTACAAGCATGTGTTAAATTTTTTGGAAAACCCTCAGAATCAACCAAAGCAGGAGAAAGGCATTGACTAGGCCTTCCAACTAACTCTAACCAAAAGTATTCAATCCTACAGCTTCCGGACACCTTCTTCTATAGTTTTCTCAGGCAGGAGCATGCAGACATCTATGATTTTGTCCAATTCAGATCTTCAGGCCAGCTCTAAGCCTGTAACTTCAAAGTCACAATTCTTTCTTAACACAACAGATAAAAAGAAGCATACCAAGCTTTCAGAAAATCGTTTCACAAGCAACCTAAAGGGAGAAACAAACAGTTAAAGGATTTCCAGGGGCTGACAAGGTTGTGGAAAAGGATATTGTCAAACTGATATTTTGAAGATAAATGTCTTTCCTTTCCTTGCCCCTTTAATCTCATCCTAATCTTTTAAAACCAGGATATCTGCAACCAGTTACTGCAGATACAGTAGTCTCTGATGTCTCAAGGTCAAACAAATCATAAGCAGCTGAATTTATTCTACATATGCACCTGGAGATCTCTATATAGCAGATTCTCCAGGGGAAAAACAAGAAAATACCAAGAATCAGTCTCTAGAATCCTAAATGCTACAGATGGGCTATTAACAAGCTACATTTTGGGAACAACCCACTAATTATAGGCAGAGACAAATAAAGCTGCAGACCTTGCAACGGTTATCATTATCTTATTATTTCCTTCATAATACCTATACAAGCAAGCCCTCTGTTATTTGTAAAATGAATTTGTACACCAAAAATCTGAAGTTTTGTGTGTGTGCATGCAGAAAGCTACCTCCCAATTCTTGACAGCATTTTGCTAACTCACAGTAGGAAACTTAGAAAAGGGTCCTCTAAAATAAATCTCATGCAAAATAAACCAACTACATGGACTATATAGCCTGCACATCCTTTTCCATAGGGATACCACAAATCCTCTTAATAGTACCTTCGAATCTGTTGGGGAAAAAAACCCTTAAAGCTCTCATAAAAAGTAAATGCCTGACCAAATGGAATGCAAGCACGTGAAACAGGAAATGAGGCCTGTTGGGTACACAACTGACATGCCCTAAATTACATGGTAGCATATCCAATTTGAAAAAGAGCACTTTTTGGAACGACCACAACTGGACTGATGAAGTGATCAGACACTATGTGTTATGCAAGCTGCTGTCATATTGCTTGTATCTATTCCAGTACCAATCCTCTAAGATAGGGATGGGAAACATGTAGCCCTCCAGAAACTGCTGGATATCAGTCTCCGTCAGCATAACCAGTGGTGAGTGATGATGAGAGCTGCATTCTAACAATATCTTGAAGGTCATACATTTTCCATCACTATAGTAAGGCCCGGTATGGACATGCAGTAGGGTGAGGTAACAGAATAGAGTGTGACACAATGGATAAACATGTTTTACAAAACTCGCCTATGGTAAAAACTCCCTGGGAAAAGAAAACCAGGGCTTTATTTATTTAAACATGGTAGATTATTTGGAAGTGTTATGGCCCAACTTATTATGAAGAGTACTACTGCATGTAAAGCCCCAGCCTATATCTATTGTAAATGAATGTTTTAATTTGTTTTAATAAGGTTAATAGTTTAATTCTACATTAATGTTGACTTTTTAGATATTTTAATGTCAATGTAATCATTTTAATTTATAAGCTTCCTTGAGTCCCAATCTTTGGGAAAAGTGGGATATAAAATACAGCATCATCATCATCATGACCACCACGATCATCATCATATAGATATGACCATAACAAATGCATGTGAAACAGCCATATCTCTGACTATCCACATTCAAACACTCAGATTTGGGAAAAGTCCCAGATTTAGGGTGGAAGGTGGGGTATAAATAAACCAACACAATGCAACAAAAACACAGGGGTTTTTAAATGGAATTAGTATCACATCCATTAGGCAGATATTATTTGAAAGGTCATACCTGAGGTAGCACAGTACACACAATATCAGAAGTTAATTTTAAAGCAAAAATTGTCAAAAATTATCAACTATTCAATAGCAGGAATATGTTTAACTATGCATGTCACTTTGACTGACATTTCTTCCAGTTATGCACACACCTCGTGATGTAACAAGTGCATCTCCCACCAATGCAATTGTTACAAGGAACTAATCCTTACTTTAAAATGTGAAAAATATTCTTAGCTTATATAGTATAACATTGTTCTAGGACTGAGAACTGACCTGTCTCTGTCTACTCAGAAATAGGCCCCATTGAGTTTAATAGTGTTTATTTCCAAGTAAGTAGAGAGCACCAATCCGAAATTTAGAACATGGCAATCTCTGCTTCTGATGAGACAAAGATAAACCACTCTCATAATCTAATTACAACAACCTTCATTTCTGAATAAAATATTGTATAATAATCTATACTGTAGCCTCAAACATCATCTTTACAAAAGAAGATGGGGAACTTCCAGCAGGAAGGCCTACTCCAGCCAAGAGAGGCTTCTTGTTGGACTCTTGGATTGGGCATCTCTCTTACTAATCTCCTGGTGCCTTGGAGATTAGCAAGGAGAGAAATCTTCACTTGAACAAGTGATCAGAGGTAACAGAAGGACTTCTCCTCTCCTTCCCAATGAGAGGCCTAGTGGCTTGCTAAGAGGAATCCCCACTATAGAAATAACAGCAAGGATCCCATGAGTTCACACTGTATATGCCAGTGGTTCTCAACCTGTGGGTCCCCAGATGTTTGTGGACTTCAGCTCCCAGAAGCCCCAGCCACTATGGTCAATGCTCAGGGCTTCTGGGAGCTGAAGTCCACGAACATCTGGGGACCCACAGGTTGAGAACCACTGGTATATGCCATTAATAGATTGCAAAACTGCCTTTTGTTGAATCTGTGCTTCCAAGAGATGGCAGAATTTTTACATTGGAGTTCACTTGGCTCTACTTCTGCCTGTCCTCTGTAGGAAGTAAAAAGATAAACTCCCAATCAGTATTTCCCAAAGTTATCTGACCTCTGACTTTGGAACTCAGCCAGCTTCTAGAAGAAGAGCTGAATGGGTTTCTGCACAGAAAAGGTGAAGAAGATGAACTGATCCCACACACACACTCCCAGGAGCTGGCTGAGTGCATAGGTTGCAAATCAGGTTGGAAGGGCTGGTTGAGAGTGCTTTGCTTCTCCTTTGACTTTTTCAAGGCTCAATGGTGTTCTGGAAGGCAAAAGGTGGAGTGAAGTCAGATCACACTTCTGGCTTCCTGAAGTCATTTCACTTGTGGAGAAATCAGAGGGGGAATCCAACACCAGCACCACCAACACCATCCCAAATCCCAAAAGCAGTTGCACCACTGGCTGGAATATGCAGTTTTAAGAGACATTTTGCTTAGTTAAAAAAATCCAAATCATGAGAAAGCTGATGCTAGTTGACATGAAAGGTAACAGATAGTCCAAGCTTTTTTACAACTCCAGGCCCATATCAAGCATATTAGCTGCTTCTCCCCCTCACCAAAATACTCCACATTGATTCCATTACCACTTTGTCCACATTTTTCATCAGCATTTCAAAAATCAAGGAAATATCTTTTTAAGAACATTCACACTCCTCTTTCTACCAGAGTGAAGTGTTTGTGTTAGAAGTCCAATGTGATATCAAACAACCACAACAACCAATATGGGAATGGAAATTTTTGGTCTCTTCTAAAGATTTAGAATACAATTCCTGCATCCCCCTACCATTGGCTACGCTGGCTGAGGCCGAAAGGAGTTGCCACTCATCTGAAAAGCCAGAGGTTCCCTTCCTCTGCCACATAATCTTCATGATACTGCAAGAATACATGAAACAGTTGTGTCAGAAAGCATCAGCACAACATAGCAGCTAGTCTCGTCCACAGTGGGGGAAAACCCCTTCTTGATTCTATATAAAGGTTCTCCCAAACACAACAAGTCGTCACTCAAGAAAAAGAAATCTTGAGTTTCAAGAAGAAAGAGATCTTCTCCTGGATACAATCTTGTAATGAGATCTGCCTCATATATTATAATAATAAATCTAGATACATTTCTCTGTTCTGGAAGCTCAAGAATTTTGGCACTGATGCTACCTTGTTGCATTTGGCAGAATGTCATAGATAGAAACATGTCACCTGCCTCCTTACATATGACAAATCAAAAGATAGCTATGTCCTTCACCGCAGAGAGAGGAGATAGAGAGAGAGAGAGAGAGAGTCTGTGAGCATAGTTTTCCTCTCCACTCACACAGCCCTCAAAACTGTTCAGTCAACCAAGAGCAGCTCAGTTAGGCAATCTACAAAAACATGGGCTGTTTCTGAAAACCTTTTC
This sequence comes from Iguana delicatissima, assembly GCA_948472985.1. Classification (NCBI taxonomy): domain Eukaryota; kingdom Metazoa; phylum Chordata; class Lepidosauria; order Squamata; family Iguanidae; genus Iguana; species Iguana delicatissima. The sequence continues at coordinate 1,326,358 of CAOKZL010000479.1, forward strand.
ATGCTTTTGGTGTACACTGGATTTTTTAAATCTATATCAATGCAGCTCTTCAGTCCAGGGCAGATTCAATTCTTTTTTTTTTCCTGCTGCTTGTGCACATGTGCTCATGTATGCAGCATCATGTCCAATAAGACAGGACTTCTCCATTAACTAGTTGTCACCTGTGCTTGTATCCAGACAATCAAATCATCAGCACCATTCTCTCCTTGCCATCTTCCTTATCTGAAAGACATTAGTCTTTGAAAAGTCTATGAAGATCACGGACTTTGCCTTCATCCAGCATGGGAGGTAGTGGGGACAAGGCTAAATGAGGATACTCTAGTTAAAGGAGAAAATATAGCATGCCAGGCTTATATCTGCTGCTTGAGCCATCTGAGACACATACAATACACAAACATAATCTGAGACACATACAATTCTCACTCCCAAACCTTATCCCTACCAAAATAGGCAAAAGCCAAATCTTGTCCCATAGTGCTATCATAGGCCAACGGTAGAAATGTTGTTGTAAAGTAAGTCCAAACTCCCACCACTCACATAAAGCAATATTGTTTTGGTGTACCATTTTGCCACTATGCATGCTTCTTTGAGATGATTTTCTGAGCAGCTTCCTCATAACTACATGATTTGTGTGGCTCACCTGGACTTTCAACTCACCCCAAATAGGCAAGCAGTTTTTTATTTCATTCTGCCTCCAGGTAACACTACTGCCTCTGCTCAATGCATTCCCAGCCATCATTTCCTAATTTCCTAACCAGAGGGAGCATACATGTGTAGCCATTTTAGTATATGAGAACAGTCAAGGAACTATGCAACTATGTGAATATGTGATGAAATGGCACCATAATTAAAAGCAACACCCTCACTGCTCTGAATCCATTCACTCAAACCCAGTTCTAAGCTGGGGAGTGGGACACATGGGATTAAAGATAAAGCCTGGGTCCATTTTCATACATTCTAACAATCCTTCCCATAATGACCCCTTCCCAGTGAATCCCCTCCTCAGTGAGATCATATTTTATCTGATTGCTCTCAAAGGAATTGGAGGCAATATCTTAAAGACCAGCCAGCACCCTCTTCTTCTGTGCAACAAGCACTTGTGATGTTTTAGGTCCAGAAGAGAAAGTAAAAAAATGGTTCCATAATGGACCAACTTACCCATAAAGCAGTACCAGGATTTTGACTCCTGCTTATAACACTAAATTACAGTTTACAGTTACATGTGATCTGGATCACTTGCTTCAACAGAAAGAAAAGACACTCAAGACAAGTGTTCTGCTTATCTCCTGAGAACAGTGGCCCTAACAACATTTCCATTTTCCCCACTTCACTGTATCTATTTTTGGGATATCCACTGATGGGTGATCCACCAAAGATTTCAACACAAGTATGAGCTCAGTGAGACCCAGTGTGATATAGTGGTTTGAACACTGGACTGGAGACTGGGGTTCAAGTCCATAGAAACACTCTCTTACCTTGGGCAAATCACACTCTCTCATCAAACCCCCTCTGAACAAATCTTGCTAAGAAAACCCCATGATAGGTTTCCCTAGGGCTGCCATAAGCTGTAAATGACATGAAGAAACACAACAGCAGCAGCAGCAGCAACAGCAACAACAACTGATCTCAATATGAAGTGAATTTGATCATCTTTCAGCATGTTTCGAAAGGCAAAACACTGAAGCAGACAATGACAAGCAAACAGAAGAGATATAACATCTTGCCCAATTTCTAGAAACATTCCTTGTTTCCCAGAGAACCCTCCTTTTTTCCCTTAGGAGTTTGCTGGGGTTTGAAAGTCTGAGAAATTAAAAGAAGAAGAAAGAATCTACATCCAGAAAAACAAACAGGGATGTTTTCCCACACACTGGCACCACCAGCCATGAAGTTTGCAGCAGTGCCACCAATAGTCCAGGCCCCAAATCAGCCTTCCCCAAGCCAGTATTTTTCAGGTCTGTTGGACTACAGCTTCCACAATCATCAGTTAGCATGCCCTAGCTGGAAAAAGCTGTGTTAAGAGAGAAAGCAGGAAGAAGTAGACTGCTGCCAGTAAATGGGCCAGACCCAAAAGAAGCAGCTGAATACTGGGACTTCATGCTACTGGGCCCATTCATCAGCCATAGACAGGGAACAAAGAGTACTCTGTAGGCTTGCAACCTTCTCCCCATTCACTCCTATATTCTCTCTCCCAGACACACACTCATCACTGCCCATTACTAATGATCATTAAAAAAAAAATTATTCAAAATCCACATAACCCTGGGTTCTGAAGATTACTGGCAAGCAAGTTCCATAAAAACCAGTTCTTGAATTGGTAATTGTGGGGTTCTACCATTTTGCACTGACCCTTTCAGTTTATAAGAGGCTACAGATGACTAATATGAGAAAGGATGAAGTCAAACAGTTGAGGATTTCATTTCAAACCATTCCCCATGTAATTTACAAGTGCCCAATTTCAATCAGCCTAACTTGCACATCTACTGGTGAGGGTTTGTGGATGTTCCAGTCCAAGAACATCTGGAGGGCCTCAAATTTCCTATTCTTTGGACATTTCCTGCTTTTACCAGTTCCAGTTTTGGAAAACTAGCTAAATACTTTGCCCTTACTCAGGGCAAAAATGAGAGATACCAGCCAAATACAAGTTCAGCAAAGCAACTTTGATAGAGTTAATACCCTAGGGAGCAAACATAATGTGTAAAATATGAATATGTATAAATATAAATTGCAAACAAAAAGAAATCAAATATAGTCTTAAGAAAGCAAGGGAGATTTCTGCCCAGGTCATTTGTAAACTCATTCACTCTGCATTTTACTTGTATCTTAGTGCCAACTTGAACTGCTATGCTTAAAACTAAAAGATTCTCTTGTGCAAAAGATGCTGTACCTTCTTGCAAAAGCCAACATATGTCTAGGTCCTGTTACAAAAAAAATAAGCCCAGAGGTCATTGCCTCCTGATCTTTCCAGAAAAAAAAAAAACAAAGAGGAAAGAACCAGGCCATTAAAGATTGACCGCTGTTAATGACTTACAGAGAGGGCATTAGGAGATTTCATTTAGCCACGCAAGACCTTACTTCAAAGGAGTTTAGTTTCCTAATATGGAGGTAAATCACTGATTTAAGTGTAACTTCTTGCCATAATGACAAGACATAGTCCTGTTCCTTTCAACACCAATGTACTGCAGCAGATTAAGCACTGGCCACTGCAGTTCCAAATATCAGAAGTAGGAGAAGAACAGATAAAAAGTCACTCAACTGACCATGGCCTGGACATCAATCTGCTTCATGCCTTGGATTTTTGTTTTTTAAGGCTGAAGACTACCACATTAAAATACACAATGTACTTCAATAACACAATACAGTAATACTATAATAAATGAATTTCACCACATTACCCAGTTTCCAGAGAACTACAGTAACATCAATAGCTGTACAACATCTAGCCACTTTCTTTTTAACTTAGAATCATCTACTCTACAGTATAGTAGAACATGCATGCAGTTTCCAGTTCTGCTCCACATCATGGAAAGAAGAGTTCCTGACATGGAACTCAATGATACTTCTCCCAAAGTGTAGGAGGTAGGACATTAAATTAGGCTAGCACTGAAAGCTTTTCTGAATTTGGGCACTGGTAGTTTAGCCAAATAATCTACAAGTACAAATGTGCACACAAAAGGGGATATTTGGGAACCAGACTTAGAAAGTATTGTAATTCTATGTCCCAAATTCTTTGTTTAAGCTTTCCAACATCCATTAAACTACTAGGTGTAAACCCATCAATCTGTAGTTTCTTGACCTTCTTCACTTTGACCGAAAAACATCTATCAGATTCAGTGAAACCAGTCCGATATGCCTGATTTCCAAAGGAATTCCATCAATACATCCAAATGTTTCTTCATCTGAAATCAATTGTTACTATATATCTTTTGATGTACATGAATATGTTCAAAAAGTGTCTCCCCTAGGCATTGTTCATTGACTCCCACCCAGAAAACAGGAAAGGCAGGTACCTAAGATACCTGTAGGAAGGGTACTATGTATTCTCACACAAAAACTGACTAAAAAATGCAGAATAATGGTAAAATTTTGAAGTGCAGGTACTTATTATAATAGTTTCCACAATGACATACCCAAGAAGACTTCAAAAATTCAGGCAACTCTGTTGATCCACATCAACACACTGCTTCTACCACAATTCACCTTCATCAAAAATGTATCCCTTGTGAAGCTAGTGATCATTTATTTTCCATTCAAAATCCAGAGCACCTCAAACCACAGGACACCTCACAAGGACATACTGTCGCTATCCTCTACCAGATACCTCAAGAATTATAGTTAAGCTTAGAGGGTAGATAATGTCTTTCTCCCTCCTAATTGAGAAGTGCCAGTGTCCCAACCCTGCAAGTCCTGACACCAAGTTCAATGCAAAGATTTCTGTAAAGCAACACTACCACCACAACACTGATCATTTCTAAGCCAACAAGCTGAAAATATGCAACATGTCTAGTGTATACCTATGAAATAGTTTCTTTTCTGTGTTTTTCAAAAGGGACTGTGTTAGTGTCAGTATGGGCCAAGAGAGTCCCTGAACAGGAATGTTTGATTTTTGGGGGGGGGGAACCTGAGCCTTTTTTGCCCAGGAAAAAGGATGAAAATGCTTAAGACAAGCAAGCAAATGTTTTGCTGTCTTTCAAGGCTATGCAAAGCACCCTTTCGGTCCAGAGCCATGGCACTGTTGCTGACTGATTGCAAACTGAGGGGAAAATGAAACCGTTCAATAAATGAAGCCTTTTAAATATCAGTCAATGTGCCCTTTCTCACCCCAGAGAAGAGGAACAAGGGTCTTGCCAAGAAATGTCATTAACACGGCTCATGAAATTTCAGAGTCTAAAGGAAATGAGAGCCAGCAACAATAACACTTGCGTGGAAAGTAAATGCCATTCTAATAATTATGGAGCTGGGGCATAATTTTTCCTTTAAATAATAATATGAGATGTTTGGTGTCTATATATCTAACATACCTTTCCAGAGGTTTACATAAGCCACTTGAAACAAAGAGCCAGTTATTGTCCTTACTTCTTGTAGCTGATGAAAGCATATTACATTTAATCTACTAAGCAGAGCTTAGCAGGCAAACGAAAAAACAAACCAAAACAGACAGTGGGTTACCATATACCAAGAAAACTATTTGAGGGAGATTATAAACCTGGCTGCCAGGGTGGTCTTCACTCTGAGTTCTGTACCTCACTGAGAATGTATTTCAGGTGGCAATATTGGGAAAACAGGCCTCTCCTTTTGGGTGCTTTACTGCAATAGGATTTTTTTTTGCCACTGAAAATATTTAATCATTGTTTTCATAAGGCCAGTTAAGATAATTCCATTTTTATTTTGCCCTGGCAAACAGTCCTGACCATCCCTAGATATGTGGTAATGTAAACCCCCCCCAAAAAAACATATAAAGAGGGCCATTACAGATATAAGGCACACAAGCTTCTTCTGTGAGAAAAACACAAGGTTCACACAGCAAAAAGGAAGCCATATGAATTCTCAGTAACTGAGGAAACTAAAGGTATGCCATGATGTCACCCTGAGAGGAGAAGAAAACTGGTGGCCATGAGACTTTCATCTCTAGTTATGTCACTCAGCTAATCTCTCCTACAAACTACAAAGCAGGGAAGTTTAGCTGTCTGAGAGAGATAAGAGCAGAGATAAAAGCCTGCAAGCCAGCAACTCCCTTTCCTCTCTCACTATGACATAAAAGCAAGTCCCTCCAGCATTCTTCAGCTGTCAGATGTCATAACGAAGTCCCATAAGATTCAACAAGGACAGCTCAGTTCTTTTTCTCATAGTGAATGCAATATACATATATCTAAAACAGGTACGAGCATTTTACCCATTTGTTATTTGTGAACTGCAACTCCCATAACTGTTCACCACTGGTTACAATACCCATGGCTGAGAAGAACTGCAAGTGAAAAACATCTGGAAGGCTACAGTTGTCCACCCAGATAGAAAACCTTTCCAAAATCCTTTTCCTCCAAGGAATGGTCCAAAACAGAGTATTTCCTTGACTTCACTTCATTAAGCCAAAGATTTTATTTCAATGATGCGATCATAATACCATTTTAATGATATTTTAAATAATAAATTCTGCAGTTTACAACCAAAGACATGCCTCTTTTGCACCTACCCAAATGCTACCTCTGCACAGACATACAGACACATCTACATGTATACAGATATTACTCTTTTCCATGGTAACATATTCATGGAATATTCACACAAAACACCGTTCACGTGCTGAGTGGAGAGTGGTTATTATTATTATAGTCTGGGGTTTGCAAACACCCCAGCATTGGCTTGGCTGCAGACATACAAATAACAGCAAAGAGCGTTTCCAATGCAGAATGTAAAAACATGTTCTACAGAAAAATGTCCGCACTATCATATACTTTACAGATGGACTCCCCTGTAACTCCCGCTTTTGGAATATGAGAGGCCAGAGCTTGAGAACATAAGTGTTAGTGTTAATGCATTAACCATAAAGAAAATTGATTTAAATAAAATGTAACATTAAATTGTTAAGAAAAATTGGTAAAATTAATTTGATCATTAATCTGTTAAACTGTTGAACTAAAGATCATTTAAAATGGCCAGTCATTACTAAAGTTAATGAGAAAAAAAATTCTGATGATTAACTATCAAAATAATTTGAAAACTATTGGAAAAAATAACACATTGGGGGATTTAAAAAAATAGCTTTTAATGAATAATTTCCAAGTTTTGTGTGACAAGAGATTCTACACACGTACCAAAGTACATGGGAAGAGATCCTCCATGTAAGAGGGGTCTTCAACACAAATTTTCAGCTCATAAAATAACTACAATCAAAGTAAGTCAGGGGATCAAGCTCTCTTGGTTATTCCTTGAAACACATGAGAAAGCTTAAAATTCCACTCAGTGACTTCAGCCCTTCAGATTAACAAAAATATGCCTTTGCCTAGCTTCAGATGAGCTGGCTGTTCCTACCTTTTGCCACATTTTGATGAAGAAGAGTTCCCTGGAGAAGTTGAAAGCTATATTGGTATCATAAGCATCGTCCCCAATATTGGAGATGGAGATGTTCAGAGAAATGTTCTTCACTGCTCCCAAAGCCAGATAGGGAGCCCTGTCATCAACACTGCCAACAAAAATGAAAATGAGTTAATAATTTGCTAGTTTCCATCTTCTCTTCATTCACAGCAGAGAAATTTGAGGGCTCATTTACAAAATACAAGTCAAAAAAGCTCATCTACAGAGTCAAACTGAAACAAAAGAATTATGTCTCTGGCTCTTCCTACAGTCTATCAGTGTTACTTAGGACTACTCTGCAAATCAAATACCATGTTCATCCAACTTCAGCAGTGCATGTTAGTATTATTTTTCTGCTGAAAAGAATGGGAAAATTTGAAGATAACCCAAGACATACCACATGGAACTGATTCAAGGAAAACAGGTGGGTAAATAAGCAATAAACAAAATCACAGAAGCCTTTGTACACATAGGAAGAGCCATGATGGATTACATCAAAGGACTACCTATGTCTACATTCTGTTCACATAACAGTCAACTAGTTGTTCATGGGAAACCCACAGAGACATGAATAGAACAGTGTCTTCCCACTCATGTACCCCAGCAACTAATTTACAGAAACCTATTATCTGTGGTGCTGCAATGATATATATATGTATGTATAACCATAATGATTCATACTCCAATAGCCCGACCCCACCAACACCAAGGAATTCTAATCTTCTTGTGAAATTGTCAGACTGACAGACATAATCTCTTCTCAAGGTAGCCATATGCATAGTGCAAAACAATACTTCCTTTTATCTGTCCCAAATCTTCCACAACTAAATTCTCTTTCCCATAAGCACCCTTCTCCCATAGGACTGGATCAGTCATAAGGGCATACTGTGGAGGTTGGTAACCATCACTGAATTTTTAGAAGCAAAGAGAGAAACTGGGCATGCAAAAGAATCTTTGCTGACTTGCAGGTAACAAATGGCATATGCGGCATATATTCAGTTCTGCACTATAATGCTGAGATAGGTGTGTTTTTTGACCTGGGAATATGGTATACCAATAAGCCTAATGTAACTAACCACCTGAACTTTGGTTAGACCAACAGAACAGTTCACATCTTCTTTACCCAACCCCCAGGTTTTCAACTCAACTGAACAGATTCAGTGTGTATCACTTTCTCATTCTACCTATGGACTAAGTTTTTGGCTGTGACTCACAGCTTGATTCTCAGTGCTATCATTCATTCTTTCTTTCATTCTTTTCTTCATATTAAGTATTTGTATACATAGCCTTTTAGGGCAAAAAAATTTAGGAAGGCAGCTTACATTAAAAACCCATAAGAGAATATACTATTATGCTTTAATAAAAAAAATGTAAAATGGCCAGTAATATGCTATTACAAAATTAAAAAACATTTTCAAATTTGTAGTAATATAACTCCTTTAAGAGACAGGAAATCCAACTAAGAGGCTTTTCAGAGTCTGTTTTAAAGGTGGTGTTAAAAAGCCATGCACAGATTACTCTGGAAGGAATTACTGAACTGTGGGGACATCCCTGAGAAAGGCTTGTCTCTTCTGTCAGTCAGTTTGACAGATCTTAGGGCAGGCCTATGAATACTACCTGTGTTCTTTCATTTCACTTTGCTTGCATCCTTTTGAACACCACTAGCTGTTGCAACAAGTGATGTGCCAGAAATGTCACTATCTTAGTGTGCTGGAATAAAATAGCAGAGTGTTTTGTTACCTTAAAGCAGGGTGGGGTAAACTGTCATCTCTCCCGGTATTAAAGCCTTCAAGGCTAGCAAATTTATTGTGGTATACGCTTTTAACAAGAGTCTACTATATGATGCCTCACACAGCAGATGTATGGGCACTTGACTGTGGATCTGTGTGAGGTGGATAGGTTCTAAATTGTTGAATTAATGAAAAGTAAATTTTTAAAAATGGAGCATGAAACAATTCAATTAAGTTGAATTGAAATTTAGCCACACACAATTGTACTGGCTGAAGCAAACTTCCAAGCCCCGCAACAGTCCCTCCAGTCCCTTGCACATAGTGATCCCTGAACAAAGGGTAAGAGAGACTTTTCCATATTTGTGGATCATCCGCCCCAAAAGTAGATCCTAGACGCAAGTATATGTAGGCAAAATAAGTACAGAGGCCACTCACAACAGCAGTAACTGGTAAAGATACAGTTGATCTTAGCTTATTAATATTTATAGCATGGCAGAAATGCACAGCATCAAACTTCATGGTTAGTTCTCATTCAGTTATTTTATGTTACAATCTCCTTTTGAACTTTGTCTACTGGGGGATAGCAGGACAGGAGTTTCAGCTCCTGATAGTGGATAAAATGCTCCAAGTTTTCTGACTTCAGACTTCTCTTTCTCCTGCTGCTTCTGCAAAAACTACGTCTCAACCTAACCCCAAATTCAGCCAAAATATTTATTTGGGGGTTTTCTCGTTCATTCTCATTCTGAAGCACATAAAAAAAAAACCTCTCTTCCTCTGCAAATGGACTTTGCTTCTCCTACTGCTGGCTCACAGAACCAAATCTAGTCACTTGCCCAATTCTACAAGGGATCAGGCTGTAAGCCGGACAAAAAATCCAAAACCAAAACCAAAAATCAAAACCAGCCCCTAGAAGTTCTAACTCACCAGCAGTGCAGGGTTTTTATGAGTAAAGCTACAGCTTTCTAAATGGATAAACAAAAACAAAACAATTTTCTATATTTCAAGTTTTAAATACTGCCTTGTGATGTTTTAAACCTGACATGGCTTCAGGATTCAACATATCTTAATCCAGCCCTGCCCACTAGGCTGAAAAATACTATTCTTCACTGGTAACTAGCTGGGTTTCTTTGATAAAGTCCCTATCTGGATCTGATTTCACTGAATTTCTGTTCTGACTGAAGGCCTGAATACATGTTGCTCTTCCAAGTATATGGAACCTAATGAAGAGAGAGCTCTTTGGAGAAAAGGACTTTGGAGTGGAGAGCCAACACAGGCAGTATCTTCTCAAAAGAAGACTTTTGAGAAATGATTTTTTTTTCTTTTTGGAGAGGAAACAAGCTTTGAATAAACTGCTGGACTTTTATTTGTTCTTTAAAAGTTTATGTTTTTAATTGGTCTTAATTTTATGATGATTTATTTCCTTTTTAATTTTTGTATGCTGTGAATTTTTAACTATGTTTGTTTAACCACTGTAAGCTGCCTTCAGCCCTAAACTGGGGAAAATGACAATGATTATGATGAAGAGGATGATAGACACAAAAAGCTGTTAAGTACCCCAATGGTTTCTTTACTCTAAATCACTCTTATGAAGGGTTTAGTGGTTTTTAAATTCTCTATAAAATTTGTCCACAGCACCCTCTTTCAAATATTTGCACTAGGGTGGTTTATAGCAATAGAAAATAAGATGATAAAAATGGCCTCTCCAAAATTATCATGATATTTCTGGGTAGCAAGGGGGTGGTGATTTTAATGAATATTTTAATGGGAGGATGATATTTTTTACAGAGAGGTTTCTCTTCCGAGAAAACTTCTGAGAAATTTTGTCTCACTTTATGGTGAGTGACAATCTGTTCTGACTCTGATGGATGAAAGAATGGGCTAAAGGAAAAAGAATGGAAGGAACAGAGGAAAAGTCTATTCCCTCTTTCAAAAATATTAAGCATATTAATACTTAACTGGATCAACAATTAATCCTCAAATTCTACACATTACTTATGGGGGAAAATAAGGGATTGGACATTTTATCAAATATTCTTGTCTGGGAGAGAACATTACCCAAGAGTTCAAGAGACACTTGAAAAAGGTGTTTTTTAAAAATCAAAAAAATCTTTTTCTAATAAATTTCAGCCCATTCCCTCAGAGGCAGAGACCAACCTAAATGATTTAAAATCCTGTCTCATCAACGTAAGCTGATTTAATTCTTTTTAAGCACCCAGACAATATGTTAACAGTAACAATTATTTATTCATATGTATTCATCATATACAAGGAACAACTGCTATCATTTTTTGCCAAGGGAACAATAGATAAATGCAACAAAACATTGCCTGTAGCCCCTACTTATCTGGTAGACAGAAAGTCATCAAAATTAGAAAAAATAGTTGCAGAGATAAAGCATAGCATATGTTCTATCATTAAGGCGAAAAGTTTTGTTCCTTCCAGAATCACAAACTGAGCAAATCGAGACTGAATTCACAGCTTTGGAGTACTTTATTTTAAATGTCATTGGTTGGAGGCTAACAGGGGATTTCAGATCACCCTCACAACAGCAATGGGAGAGCAAGTTCAGGCCTTTCTTTCAAGAGAGCAGTTTCCTGAGTCATTAAATCTCAGGACATCTGGAATGAATCAGGTACACGTTCAGTATGAAATGGATTAAGGAAGGGGGATGAACCTCTCTGCTCTCAGGGGAATTCTTAAGCTCTGATTGCTGCTCTTGGGGCAGGCATGATATCATTGGGTATGGACTGGCTGCAGTGATGTATCAACTTGATTGCCCACGTGGTACTTTCTTTCTTCAGCTAGTTAATAAACTGCAGAGTTTATTATACAAGCTGTTTTACCATTGCCGGAATATGTTGGCCAAGTGGCATTGTTCAAGGAACACACAACACTCAAGGGCACTAGGAAGCAAGCAAGCAAAATAGTAATGGGAGGGAGGGAATTGCAATATCATTGCAATGTTTCATTGACTGATACAGCATTAATGTGCTGTGCATATTTCCTGTTAATATAGGGCTAATTCATGTGACCACTTTGTTCTTAGGCAGACCTCACATTTGAAATTCTGGATTGCCCTGGGCTTATGTGGAGGCTGTCTATGTTATCTCAGCTTAGAAGTGGTTTCTAGAATGCATTCTTAATTATGTGATTGCCCAAGTATCCCAGCATGGCTTATATCATATTGGATCTTAAGCTCATCAAAAAAGCACGCAGACCACTATAAAAACTGCTCAGAAAACCTAGTTATATAATAGAAGAGATATAACTGAAAAGCAAATAAATTTGTCATTCACAAATAATTTGGGTTATCTAGGCCAAGCCCCTATGGGCACTGCATACAAGACAGTAAATTGTTGCCATACCAATGCAGAAGTGAAACACTCAGCAAATACCAAGGAACTGAAATTACCTGGTATACCCCACTGTTTAACTTCTGTCATGCTTCACCTTAGCCAAACATGGTATTAAATATGGTATTAAAGACATGGAATGCAATTCTTTTGGGGGCAGGCGTAAGGTTTCCTCAAAAGTAAGCAAAAGGGCTCCAAATTGTATCATGGAGGAACTAATCTTTTTTCCCCCAGCCATAACCTAACCTTCAAAATGTCTGTGCCTTCTCCTAGCTCAGGAGGAATGGCCAAAGCCTCCTCAGCATGCTACTCCATACTGCCAAACACTGGAGTTCTCTGTACATACTTCAAACTATACAGCCTTCTCACTATACCATCAGATTCTGATTAACAAAGGGATCACATAACCAAGAGCTACCCACAACATTATAAAAGCTTAAAATGGCTGGAAACTGAAGCTCTTAATGGCTATGCCCTTAGCACAAGGTGGAGGGACTTCCCAAAGTCTGGGGGTACACACATCCTGATGGACCTTATGGCACAACTTCCCCTATATCATAAAATCATCATGAGAGCAATTTCACTCTGTCCCCCTGTCCCTGGTGTGATTTAAGTCCAGGAAGAGCGTTTTCTCAGAACCAAAATAAAGATGAAAAGAATATTTAAAAATACTTTTAAAAGTGGTTGAAAAATACGTTTCTTGGATGTCAGGAAACACTGACAAGGAGAATCTTGGACTAATGAGAATCTTTGCACATCAAGAATATGCTATTTGATACACAGAAAATGATGTTTTCTTTCAAAAAAATTTTTAAAGGTCAATATGCAAAATTTGCACAGAATAACTCCTAAACTTTCTTGCAGAGGGAAGAAACTTGCTAAAATTACTTGTTGCTTCCTTTGGGGCTGTAATTAATGAAGAATTACATCCCTGACCAGAAGTCACTTCTGGTTATGAAATAAGGCCCCCATGAACATAAAACAGCTTGGGGGTACCACAAGCATAGTGAAACTGGCCCCACCCCACTTAGAAAGGGACCATTTCTGTTTTAAAATACCAAACGAGGGATACATTTGAGCCTGTGGGTGCCACTCCACTTCAAACAGGTACATTATTTACCTGTTACACAATATTATTCAGTTCCACCTCCTTCACTACCTTGGAGCTAGATAGCTGTCAGTGGCAGATTGGTGGACCTAAGTCCCAGATTGGGCCACTGGTGTACGGACAGGAGGTTATGAGGGCAGTGTGCCCAGGTGGCAATTTTTCAGGGGCGCCCTGCACTACATGGTCACGCCCCCACGTGATAGGGCCACACCCCCACAGCAACGTAGCCACACTCCTGCCCCTCTGCCCGCCCCCACCACCTCCCACTCCAAGCTACATGGCTGGATTTGGCTGATTACTGTGAAGACAACAATGATACATTTCCTTCTCCTACACTTTTCAAGGGTCCCAGAAAACTGTAGCAATAACTCTCCAGAAACCCTGTGCCTGGTTCAGTTCACATGGACCCCGTCTGGGACAACATCTATCAGGTGTATGTTTTTCCCCCAGTTGCCTACTGATTCAGAATATGAGGCTGATCACTTAAGATGTGATTTGCCTTCATTCATGTCACTGGGGTCTTTTTTTCATTAACTTCAAAGAAAGCTCTATCAGGAATTCAATGGAAAGTGGGCCACAGACTTGACTGTACTGACTGTATACAACTTCTATCACAGATAAGCTATGATGGACAGAAATGCAAATGAACACTTCACCTGTCAAAGGAGGCAAGTTTATAACTTCACAATAGCAGCAGGCACAGGCCCCTTTCTCTGGTGGCTCTGTCACTTGGAATTCATCTCCCATGGAGACATATATGACCTGATTTTTAGGAGGACCTTAAAGATTTTTTTTTTAATCTAGTCAGTTTTTGTTATGATCATGGGGTTCCTCTGGACCAACCCTACCATCAGACAAAGCAAAGCAACCACTTCAGGTGGCAGATGCAATGAAGCAGGGAAGCTGGGGTGGGGGTGGAGGTAAGCAGCAATTATATTTCTTAAGCTTTCAGCCCTGGTCATTACTCTCTTCTAGAGGACCCTGCATGCCATGCAGACTCTTTTATTTTCTTTAACTGGCCTGCTGCCATCAGGTGTAGGAGAAGACTCCTTCCCACTGCTAGTGTCAAGAAGTATTCAGTTGACAATCCAAAAGGTTCTACAAAATGGAGGAGAAGTGGGTGCCATCTGGCTCTGCACCTCAGGCAGCCATAGGTTTTTGGTCAACTTGAAGGGTCATTTTATAACCATTTTATCTGCTGCTGTCACTTTATGATGATTATATACAGTGATCCCTCCACATTCGCTAGGGTTAGGGGCACAGGACCTCTGTAAAAGTGGAAAATCTGTGACTAACTCTAGGCCCTCCCAAACCATATTTAACACACAAAAAAGTATGATCATCATATTCAACTGACCATGGATTCCTTTGAGGCATCAGGGTTCCTTTACAAGGCAGAAGTGGGTGGCTGGTAGGGCTTGTTGCCACCTCCACTGATGCCCCACACCATTTTTAATAGGGACTTACTAGCCTCGCTCACAGTTTCTCAGTCTCACGAGGCTTGCTGTCCCTACGGAAAATGGCACAGGGCAGCAGCAGAGCTGACGGCACATAATCCGTGAATAATCAAATCCGCAAAAGTGAAACCTGGAAATGTGGAGGGCTGACTGTACAATTATTTAGCCAGAAGGCCAAGAAGTGATATAGTTGGCATTGGTTATTTAAATCCTAAAATATAGAAGAAAACTGAGTCCCAGTTTTTAGGGGAAAGTGGGGTATAAACAAAGTTCAACAACAACATGAAAAGGCCTGCAGATTGTATGAATTTGTGAAATGATCTTCATCTATAGGTCTGATTCCAACTGATAGTCCCAACTACAGTAGACCAACTAGATCAACTGCTGAATGGTAGGTAAATCTTAACAATTCAATGGAACTATTACAGCTTGAACTAGCAACTGAATGGCTTTTTCCCCTGTGTTATTGAAGAACATTTATATGCAGCTATATACTTGAAAGAGCTCCTTCCTCTACTCCAATCCTTCTTTTGTCTGGAAGATTCAGTACCCAAAGAAAAGAAACCAAAAAGTGGTTACAATAATTTAGCACATTAGTTTTCTGCACAGCAGGATTTCCTGGTGGAGTTTTCTGTGGCTTTGGTTCACATCATTTACAGTAGTTTTCTGGTAGTCCATCAGAGAGCTCCATTCATCCTAATCATTTATTAGGCAGGTGCTGCAAGGAAGATGAACTCCCAATGCATATAAAACAGAGAGATGTTATACATATGGGTAAACTACTTTCTTGTGGGGTAGAAACCCCAAACCCATCCTACAGTATTCATTCCATACGTTTTTAGGTAATCCTTGTTCTCTTCTTGCATAACTACAACTTGGAAACAGTGTGTTACAAGTAATGGCACTGCTTATAATGCATTACTTTGGGATTAATGAGGACATAATGCTGCTCCTTTTGCAAAGCATTAGTTTGCAACAGCATTAGTTTGAGGGCAAACAACTCTGCAGTTGTAGGTCTGCCCCTGCCATGACCGTTTCATTTTGCACAACTTTTTGAGAAAAAGGACACCACCGCTCAGAAATAGAGGGATTAGATACTAATGTGTTAGTATTTTAATTAAATTTTTATTTATATTGCATACTAATTATAATTATTAATTATTAATTATAACATTGCATACTTGAGTTTGGGGGCTAATCTTGCTTGATAGAAAGGCCAAGGCACGCAGCAAAAACCATCATCAATCTCCTTTCGCACTCTAGTCCAAGATACCCCCAAATAACGGTCTCTATGGACTCTGAATCTGCTTTCCTCTTCTTTCTTGACCTGCCTGTCTACTCTGATTCCCCAGTTCCTTCTCATCACTGCTAATTCATTTCATCCTCGCCTAGGCTACTCCTCTCCCGCCGCCAACTCCTCCACTGCTCTTCCTCAGATTTTGTTGCAGGGAGGGGGCTTCAACTTGCTCCCTGAACTCTCTGAGCTCTGAGTCTGCACTCCTCTTCATTCTTGGCCCACCTACCTACTCTAGTTCCCTGATTCCTTCTCATCGCTAATCTGTTTCATCCCCACCAAGGCTTTTCCTCTCCTGTCACCCCCTCCCCTCTTCTCCAACCTTTCTGGGCAGGTTTTTGTGCAACTTGCACTCTGAACTTTCTGTATTCCACTTCTTTCTTGACCTGCCTGCCTGCTTTGATTCACCAAAGAAAAGGAATCAGGGAACCGGAGTAGGCAATCCGGTCAAGAAAGAAGGGGAGTGCAGAGCCCAGAGAGTTCAGGGAGCAAGCTACACATGCACACACACACACGCACACACACCAAAAAAAAAAAACAGCTGAGAAAGAGCAGTAGAGGAAGGGTTGGCAGGAGAACAGCAGCCTTGACAGGGATGAAGTGATTTAGAAGAGACAACGGTCATCATTTTCACAGATAATGTGTGCAACCTTAGGGCTTAGCACTCAAGGAATGTTCTACTCCATTCTCCCCTTTTCAATGTTGAACCATTCAGACACTTACAAAAATTGTGCAGTTTTAGTTAGTATAGGTGCCCAACATTGCCTTGGACAGCTGTGCTATATTCCATCCATGCAGCTCTTAAAGTTCAACAGAGCTGATGAAGTTGGCTGAGAACAATCAAAAGTTCCAAGAGCTATGTTTCTTCCCATCAGTTTTTTCCAAGTGGTTGGGAACTGCAAAATTTGACCATATTTGGACAATTGTCAAATGCCCATTTCATCCCTGCTCCTTATACACTTGTGTACGAAGTACAGCCACCAATGTAACATAGAGTTGTGCTGAAATAATTTCCCAATGATTCCAGCTCATGTTTTGCGATCAGCATGGGGCATTTCAATTTTTTGTGACTTCATACAGGGTACTATTATTTTTGCAAAGAAATAATTAACAGGATTAGTAGCTTTAGCATGCTTTGGGGAAATATACAGTACACTACACATTCTTAAGAGAAATGAGCATGTTTAGCATTCATTCAGCAAAATGTCTCAAGCCCTCTAGAGGCCACTGTAGGTCTTCTTGCCATTTTTTTCAGGCATCTTGGGAAGGCTTACCTTTAAGGAATCCAGAGGCCTTCCTTCTGCCTACAGAGGAAAGCAAGAAGTGAACTGACATCTGGCTCTATTATTTCCTGTTTTGCAGAAAGGTCTCTATAAACTGAAAGAAAGCTTTTAGAGGCCTAAAAAAAGGTGAGGTGTGCAAATCACCTCCAGATATGGCAAAATGCCACCCAGAGACTTAAGAATGCTTTTGGCCATTTTGGAGATTAAAAAAAAAAATCAGCACCTTCCCCAATTTTGCATACCTTTGAGAGAACAGTGGGATGGAACCCCTCATGGAACCAATAGGAGGGCAATGCAGTCCCAAGTCACAGGCTGGTTAAGATGAAAAGCTGGCCGAACACATGCTTTGCAAAAACAGGTCAGGTAAGACCTCAAGGCACAGCCAGTTCATAGTCAGGAAATCACCAAGAAATTCCACCAATATTGCACTTACAGTTAGCCTTTGATGACTCAACTTTTAAAGACAATAGCATCTGCAATATTCCTACAGAATGGCTGACTATCTTAGTCCTTCTTCCTCTGACTACCAGAATTCCCTTTTGATCCCACACCCACCCAGCAATCAAGGAACTATCAACACTACCGTCAGCCCTTTGTCACCTAAGGCTAAGGACTTCATCATCCACTCTCCAGACTCCACTGTTTACTCTGCAGAGAGCCATTAACATCTTTGCTCTCTAGGCAGAAAAGCAGTATTTAAACCCCAGTTTTTGGTTAGTCAACTCACAGTACACTGGTTGCTGGTTGTCATTCTTCCACTCCGATTCCCATTTGTGCACTGTCCTTGGACTCCTAGTCTAAGCCACATCACTTCTTCACTTCTCTATTGGCTTGGTAAATGTCACCCACATCGCTGTAAATTCTCACTATCCAAAACCTTCCTCTCGTTTACTTCAGTTAGCCTTGTGTGAGTGTGAAATGCTTGGATCCTATGTGCATGATTGCAATTCCCCCAAATAAGTTTATTTTGGGTCTCCTGCTGGTTCTTCCTTGCACTAATACCAGTAGATATAGATGTAAAAGATCTCATAAGGTTATCCCCCCACTCCTTGCAGACCTCCTCTTTGAGCCAATATTCCCCACTGTTTCACAGAGGCATTGGCATCATAGGTGGACTGCTGAATCACCCACGTTTTGGAGTAGCATGTAAGCTACAATTTGAAATTCTCTACCATATATAATGTAAATATTTTGCAATAAGGCTTAAAGACATCATGGCTCTGAACATGTTTGATACTTTGCTTAAGAACTATGCAAAGGAAGTCCCCATTTTTTTTCCAAAAAAGGAACCATCATTCTTGAAGTTCAATCATCCCACAAATTGTGCCTTAGCTGATAACTAGTTTCCTTCCTTTCTGCTACCCTGCTTTCACAAATTTACCAAGTTTTTTTTTTCCAAGCAGGCAGCAAGTGGAAAAAAAATAGCAATCAATTGAGAATTTTAGACTCTGGGAACTGTAGCTTTTTTTATTGTCTAGGAAGACTTTTTTAAAAGCCTGTAGTTCCCAGACTTAAGCCAATTGCTGCTTGTTTTAAACAGTTCCAGATTTTGTACTGGAGACTTCTGAAAGTGCAGTGAGCCTGCAGTAGTGACCCAAGCAAATTTAGTTCTTTGTTTCTCCAAAATCTTTAATGAAAAAGTATAGGGGGAGGAAGCTATACTTTCAGAATTCCACAATGGGGATTCTATAGTTTGGGCATCGCCATCTAGTGCTGGAAGATGAGAAAGAAGCTTGTTCTAGCACTCCAGATTGCCTATTTTCCTCAAGCTCTCCAGGCAGACTTCTGAATTTGGGTGTGGAAAAGGTGGAGAAGGAAAAAGGAAAACAGCTGCTGATGGTGAAGGAGTTTCCCAGTTTGGGTCCTTCCAAGTCCTGGAGACTCATTAAACAAATTCCAAAGAGTTATCCAAAATGTCTCAGAAAGATCAAACCTATTCTGAACTGAGATGGAAGGAAAACAAAATTAAAAAAAAAAACAACCATTACAATCCATATAAGAAAAGGAAATTATTTTTAAAAATCATGCTATATGCCAGTCAACTATATATGACAATCCTAGCACACAGTCTCATAAAGTTTACTATTGGATGCAATAAAGAATTTGTTGCACAGTAGCTAGTGATTTATGCTGAGAATAAAATGTACCCATGCCAAATATTTCTAGCCAAGAACTACATTAAGTATGGAAGAAAGATGATCAAACAAGAGTTCTTCTGTTTCAGCTAACTCACTAGGTGACCTTTAAGAATCATAACTTCAGATTTCATAGAAAATGCCTGTATGTAAGGTTAGTAAACTAAGTTTATGTAGATGCTTAAAATCAAATCTACTGGGTCAGATTTATATTACAAAAAGCCAAACACAATTGTGTATTTATGGTTTCTGGCTTTCATCACACATTTTCAGCCTGTAGAATATCAACTAAGCCTGGATTTACTATTTCAGAAGTTAAGCCTTTCTCTTTGGCAAGCCTTCTTTTGTAAGCACAATATGCCAGTTATGCACATGCAGGGACATGCAGGATCTTCTTCAGGGCCCATATAACATATAGTCTCTGTGCCACCAGAAAGGAACAATTATTACCATGTGCAATGAATGATGCTGAGCCCAATTTCCACAAAGATCTATATCTCAAGAAATCAACTTCACTTGATTCTATTACTATTTCTCCCCCACCCTAATTTCCCCCCCGCCACCAAGATTTCTGTACAGGTTTAATTAATGTTCTGCAGTTATTTGGAAATTGTTTTACCAAAGGCAACCATATGCAATTACTTGATCTTGATCTTACTTGATCTTTCACATCCATTAGGGCCTCTGCAAAAACCACAAATATCAAAATATGTATGGGTGCCTATGGGAAGGGGGGTGAAGCATGGTGGAGAGAGTAGGCACCCAGAGTCCAAACCAAGTCAGGGAAAGGAGAGGGAAAGGGGGTGGGTTGGCAAGGTGGCCCTATACTTCCTCTCTCTTGCCTATCTTAGGAGTGTGGTGACATTGGTAGAGGCACTGTGGTGCTGAGAAATCAGGTTGCGAGCCATCCATAGCTGGCCAAGCAGCAGCCAGTTGTGGAAGAACAGAAGGAGCAGAAGTAGGTTTTTAAAGGGCTGCACAGCCTGACCAGAGCTG
This sequence comes from Iguana delicatissima, assembly GCA_948472985.1. Classification (NCBI taxonomy): domain Eukaryota; kingdom Metazoa; phylum Chordata; class Lepidosauria; order Squamata; family Iguanidae; genus Iguana; species Iguana delicatissima. The sequence continues at coordinate 1,346,782 of CAOKZL010000479.1, forward strand.
CCAAGAGGTAAGGTTCTCTTGGAAAAGAAGTGCTTGAGGGGGCAAGTATTGGGAAAACGTGCAAATAATCAAATCCATGAAAGTTAAACCCACAAATGTGGACTTCATGTATAACAAACAAAATGAGAATTTCTTAAATTTAGTAAATTTGTATCCTTCTCATAAATAACAATTACTTCTGAGATACCAACATGTTTAAAAATGCAGCTTTCCCCGATCCTATGCCCTCCAGATATGTCCGACTGTAATTCTATGGTTTTTGTGTTTTTATTCCTCTACAGTTAACCCTACTGTCACTAGTTTTCAACATCAACTGTGTGTAATATATTATAACTTCCTATAATCTATATTCTTGAGTTCTTCAAAGAGAAGATAATATTGTTTTTACTCATTATCCTATGTGTCAGGCTTTAATGTTCTACTTAAATACTTGTCCCAAGCATCCCAATCAACATCCCTTGGACGAACATAGAGTATGCATATTATTTTCACAAGAAGATTGAAATTTCTATTATTAAAAAGAAATCTTCAGTTGCTAAAAAGAGTCTTACATGTGGATATTCAAAGTATCTATCACAACAATCTTCTTTTGCAACCTGTTCACCTGGTTGAGTGCTGTGGTGAAGAACAAAATGGCACCTCTCCCATTCTATCTATAAATATGGATTGCATTGGCAAATGAATGCTTTCTCACCATGATATCATGTCAGTGTCCCCACTGTATATGATGGAAGCAGGCTAGCTTAGGGAACAGTATGGATATAAGTGTCACATGAAACAACTGCATTTGTAATGTATTACTTGATGGAGAGAAGGGTGCAGGTTATGATTTGGTTAAAAATAACATTGTTGTGTGCCTTCAAGTAATTTCTGACTTATGGCGACCCTAAGATCACAGGATTTTCTGGGGCTGAGAGTGTGTGATGTACCCAAGATCACCCAGTTTTCTTTTACTGTAAGCTACTTTGGAGGCTTCTCAAACAGAAAATCCCTAGGTAACTATTTGAAGTAAGTCAATATTACTCTCCTCCCAACATTGTTTCCTCCCAAGAAGGGCAAAAGAGTTCATGTTCTAAACAATAAAGGAGTTAATTCCCTTCCTAGGAGTGCTGAACTATCCCCCTCCCTGCTGTCTTTTCACTGGGGAGTAAAAACTTTTGTATTCCAAAAGACTTTAGGGAACTCAGGCCATTTCTGCACTATACTAAAAGGCCTGGTGGTGCAGTGGTTAAATTCTGGTATTGCAGCCACAACGTTGTGAGTTCGATCCTGCAGGGTTCCAGATCAACTCAGGCTTCCATCCTTCCGCAAGTTGGTAAAATGAGTACCCAGCTTGTTGGGGGCAATTAGCTAAACACATTGTAAACCACTTAGGGAGTGCTTTGCACTGATAAGTGGTATAAAAATGTAACTTCTATTGCTATTGCTATATTGTTATAGTGCTATTATTCCACTTTTAACATCCTGTGGAATCCTGGGGATTTAGGGAGGGGCATTTAGTTTAGGGAGGGGCATTTAGAATTCTCAGTCAGGACGCTCTTTGGCCTCCGTAAACTACAAACCCTAGAATTCCACAAGATGTTGAAAGTGGAATAATAGCACTATAGCAGTGTAGTGTGGAAATGGCCTCACTGTTCCACAGTGAGGGGCTTTTTCTTAGTCTGCTGTACTACTTATAAATGGATATATTTTAAATTTCAGTAGTGTTAATTCTATATACAGTTTAATGTCATTTTATAACTTCTTGGATTTTTTTTTTATCCACAGCTCTTTTATTTTTATTTTTTTAATGTGCAAGCTGCCTCAAATCCCAGAAAAGGGGATATACATGTAGTAATTAACACAAAGGTTTGCCTCTTTTTTCTAATCTAGGTACAGTCATGTTGTTAAGCATAATTGGTTGTCCTAAATGCAGATGGACACATGGAGTCAAAGGCGCTCTGGAATCCACTGAGAATAATGCAGTGCTGAAAGATCTCATACTTCGATTCACATTCTGATATGTATTCCACCTTCATCCTCTCCTCTCCTCTCCTCTCCTCTCCTCTCCTCTCCTCTCCTCAAATCATTGCCAAATCTATGTCTTGCCATTAGTTCACCCCACTAATGGAAATAATTCCAGGTCAGAATAATTGGCTGCACTACTCTGACGCCAATTTCTTTATTGGAGATAGAACGTGCTGGATTACTTGCAGCACTCCTAATATAAATCACCTTCTTTTACCCAGAAGATTCAGAGGCATCTAACTACATTGAAAGAAGCAAGAATGAACTGTGTTCAACTGTTTTCACTTTTTATAAATAGTAATGTGCTATATAAACCTGGCCTTTTATAAGTATTGTCATGAAACCAAGATTAAAACCATTATGAGAAACAAAAGAATAGTTTCTTGTGAAACTGATACTAAAACTGAATTCCTCTAACCTAGTTAAGTACTCTGATTCAAGCTGTTTCAGTTTTAGGATTTTTCTACAATGCAAATTATTTATAGTACTAATGAGTGAGAATAGTTTGGCACACTGTGAAATGAATGACAGGTGGCAGATAGATTTATAAAGTCACTGCTAAATTGTCTATGCCAATTCAAGCCAGAAGCAGGTATTCAGAAACAATCCTGGCACATAACTTAACTCTAGATTTAATGACAAGTGCAGGAAACTATTGGTACCACGAATATATGGGAAGAAGAAAAACAGCTTTTGAAGATCTCCCATCAGTAACAACTATTTATAATGAGACCTCTTCCATCCAATGATCACACACACAGCCTGTCTTCATAAACCAACGCACAGTTCATTCGCAAGTCTCATTACAGCCTCTCCCCCGCAAGGAATGCAGAAGCCATATGATAAGTCCAGCCACGCTGCTTTTTCTATTAAAGTTCCCTATCAAGCTGCTTTGCTCTCCATGGCACTGCATTTGTACAATCTGTCAGGCGGGATTTCCTCTCCAGCTGCACTTACAGGAGTCACCTGCCCATTCTGCCCCAGGGCTCACACCTGTCCATTTTCCTCTTCTGTCTGCCTTTTTTTTTTTAATAACCAAGAAGGTTTCCCTCCCCCCCCCTTTTCCAGATGCGTAATGCCACATGGGCAAGTACATTGTGTGTGCCTTTTTCATTCTTTGCTTCAAGGTCCAATTTCATTATTGGGATATTCCAAATGTGGCTTAGACACCACTGTTCTTTCCCTAACAGCTGCCAACTGCATGCTGCTAACAGTTCTCTCACCAGATGCAACCAAAAATGGCCTGGGTAGCTTGAGGAGTTGCAGAATTGTTCAGGATCTGTCTTCAAAGAGGAGGAATGACACTGACACAAATGCAAATAAATTGCAGCATGCTCTACTAAACCATTCAAAAATATTAAGAAAGAGAATGAAGGAAAGAAATGTGGACCAAAATACATGAAAAGAGTTTAAAATGATGACAGAGGAATTTTGTCAATGTCTGCCTCCTACACTAGAGTGTAATTACAGAAGAATCTTCTAAAAATGTTGCAGAGTATTATTATTAATTATATTATTACTGTTATTATCACTACCACCACCACTGCTACTACAGCATTTGCCAACATTTGCTATCTTCAGCTCTTTCTGCAACTCTGTTCAGGGAAATCAAGCCAAACAACAGTCACTCTGTTTGGTTAGAAGAGGCACCATTACACCATTTTTAAACAGTTGTTGACTCTAGGTTATCACAAGTGATTTGGACACTAACTCAAAGCAAGAAGAACCAACTGACTCGGTAGCACCACCTGAAGAAGCACCAAACCTAGTCTGTGATGCTGGGCCCAACTCCAACAACCAGCAGCCATCACAATCTAAAACCGTTTTAAGCTGAAACTCCCAAACAAGGACACTTAGGGATTACAGATTGTAACATGGCCCCGAGCCAGACTGCTGATCCAACTAACTTGCCACCAAAGGTCTTATGCCCCACAACTGCTCACTACTACAGATAGCACGCCAAGCAAAAGATGATTGAGAAATGCCAATAGGCTAGAATCAGGGCTACAGCCCTGCCACTCTAAGGATCTCTGTTCTCTCCAGCAAAGGGGTGGAGCCTGGACAAGTTCAGGCAGCAAAACAGCCCTCTTCTGAACTTATCTTTTCCCTGGGATCTGGCAGGTCCAGACTACTGAAGGGTCTGTCTCTGGCCCTGCTTACTTTCCAAGTGAATACAAGGACCATGTATGATAGCCCCTCATTCCTGCGCCCTCCCTGATGTGTTTCATCCAGACTCTGCTTGGCCTCATCCATTCACCCCTATACAACTGCATAGTTCTGTGGCTGCTTGTTTACTTCATTTCTCAATGCTACTCAAGGGCAATTCTAAATCTTCTCTCCCACTGCCCCAAGGAAGAACAGCGACTCTACATTGGGAATAATTTGCTGATTGGGCATACAGCAAAGAAAAGTTCATATATTACTATGGAGGGAGAATGATGTTCCTAATGCCACAAGCATTTCAAATACCTTCCTAGTTAATACCACACCCTAAATATGGCATTTGGATATTTCTCCTTCTCAAATATAGAATTCCTACAAAAGGCATAAAGTGTCATAAAGATAGTTTTCCCTAAGTGGTTCACAGCTCAACACATCAAACATAGTCCAGATGGGCAAGTTTCACATCAGTACATAAACCAAATTCAAGGATCTACTATATTAAACACAATCAAATGAAAATCAGAATGTAAAATTAGAAGAGTAGATCACAGATATATAGATTTCAAGTGTTCCTTAGAGTTTAAGGAGTTACTTCTCAAATGAGGCAACAAGGAACCTCATGCAGCCACTTTGGCATAGAATCAGAAACAGGAAGAAATAAGAAGAAAATAAGTGGTTCAAAGAGGCTAGAAGAACTAAAAAATGGGGGTAATTTAAGACAACTTTAACATGAGCAAAGAGAAGAAATATCATTGATGGGGGACACATGTCCTCTCCCTACCACAACCCAGATGATGAATTGTGATGAGAAAGAAACAGCATCTGTTCCCCTCCTTTTGATGGTCATAGGCCTTTCCCCGTAGCATACTGGCTTATGTGAACAAAGGTGGGGGGTCTACAATTTCTGGTGGCAATCAAGTATGGTTCTCAGAATTCAACTATGGACTCAATTATGCACGAGTTTAAGAAGTGCTGATTTAAAGCACAGAATTATCCTTATCTTATCTGCACCATAAAATGGGTGAAACAGCTCACCACAATTCCTATTTACAAGCTGGTGACTACTGGCTTATGCAATGTCATCTGCAGAATCTAAGATTTATGTTGAAGTACAGACCTTAACATATGATATGGATTCCATAAGTCTCAGTCCAATTTGTTTTCTGATGGACCATGAGAAGGTGATGACATCTGGATTTTATTCCCATCTTTATCAACAGCGCACAGTAAAAGTTATTTCTTTTTCCCCTAAACTCACCTTGTGGAACCTCAACTGCTTGGAGAACTTTCCTGAAGTAATAAAACCTGCTGGAAATTATTTAATATCTAATATCACCAGATTCTCTACTGATGATCTACTGCAACCAGTTTCAGTTACAATAATGTTGTTCATCTATTGTTATAAGCAACATAAATACAAAAACACAGGAATCACAGAAGAGGTTTCAGACTGAACTTACATACTTGACATCTTTGAATCAAATAGTTCAAGAAACATCAATGTTTCTTCTCCACTTCCCTCAAACCTGGCAATTAATTAAAAACAGTTTGTTCTGGTGTAAGAAAAGGTCATAATTTAATAGTGTCACTCACCTGGATAAGAACAGTTTCCCCTGAAGTTTCAGGTCAGCAGCACAGTCATCTGATTGACAGTTCCTCTCAAACACAGTCTACAAGAATGAAGAACATAAAGTTAATTACGAGGAAGGGAGCCAAAGATCGGACAAGATCAAATTGTTGCCTGGATTGGCAAGAACTGGTAAACATATCTCAAGAGACTCAGCAAAATGGATCATGGACTCTTACAGAAACTTTTAAGGAGTATACAATACAAAACGATTTATGCAAATGCAATTAGAGGAGCTTTTCAGTATGACCCGCAGACATATGTTAAAAACTAGTTGCTCCCATGATCAAAGAGATCATTTTCAAAAACATGATGGCAAAAGTATGAGAAACCAGAAAACAAGAGGAAAACATGTTCTTCAGTTGTAACTCCCAGGAGTCTCAAAACCATATAATCAAAAATTTCAAGGATTAACGGTAGTGATATGGCCTCCCCAGAGAAACACATCTAGTACCTTCCTTAATGTCTTTTCAACACTAGGCAAAGATTTTTTAGATCTTAAAAAAACAAAAAACAAACCAATGTTAATGTTTCAGCCAGCAGTCTTACAGATCAGCCATGGGTGGCAACCAGAAGGTCACTGGCTATGCTGACTGGGGGTCTGTGAATTATTATTTAAAAAAAAGTAACTTTTCAAGCTCTGCTAGGAAGCTATGTAAGTGCTCTCCTGTCAACAAAGAAAGAAGTCTTCAGGCAGGTTAAGATCTATGCCATCAGAGGACACTCCCACCCCCATACACAACCTGACAATGGTTTTGGGGTTAAGCTGGAGGCAGCCATGGATCCACAGAAACTAATCTCCTCATTCCTCTGACACATCCATAAAATCAGCCCAGGTCTCTAGTGGTTCATGATGACTACGCTGTCCACACCACCTCATGCACTGGCAGCAGAGACAGCAAGACAGTGGGTGTGGCACTTGCTCTTCCACAGAATCTTCGCACGCATACACACACGCACACCGACATTCTGTTAGTGACATACTCATGAGTAAGTCACACTATCCATGTGAGGCAAATTATTCATCATAGTGTAACAGTTCTGCTGACAGAGACAGAGGCAGGGCTGTATATGCAGCAACGTTGCAGATTATGTTTATGAACTGCACACTGCAGTTGCACATTACAATTGCAAAATTGTGCATTGTACAACAGCACCCAGTCATTGACATGTGCTGTGCAATGTTGCTATTCTGTATGGGGGTTTGCATAGTGCTGGTGCAACCTATCCCCACATGTGGATATTTGTGCTATGCTGAGGGGCTGTTGGACTGCAGCCATAACTTTCCAAAAACAGGGTTGCTCTGTCCATTTCTAGATACTGCCATGCTTTTAGTCTGGCTTCTGCAGCTCTGCTGAGGTTATTCATTGTTCTTTGCATTTGTAGGGCCTTTGTGCTATTGTACTTTGCTGATTGATGGCTTCTTGGAATTTAATTAGAATTAAATTTTATTTATATTATTCTGTACGTTACCCAGAAAACATATGTCACTGAGGAACAAATAGAGAAAAAAAAATGTAATAAATTTAAGTTATGCAGAAAAGAGCTGGAAAGGAATATTTAGAAATGCAAAAAACTGAGGCTAGTAAAGGAAATCATAAAAGAAACAAGATTCCTTTGGACTGGCTTAAATGTGGGATACTACACAGAAAATTTTTCATCCTTGCTTGATCAAGACTCCTTCCTTCTTGCATTCAATGGTAACAAAGCAAAAGGCCAGTTGCTTTTTACTGCATACACACAGCCCCTTAGCTGTTCACAGAGAAGATCTAATAAAACATATCTCCTGAATCCCAGTGCATGCACCTGATTTTATCTCATTGGTGACAAGTAATTAGCATTCCTGAACACTTTCCAGGATTTAATTACATGCACTGGCTATACAACAACAAAGTAACTGGCAGAGTATTTCCACAGAGAGTCACAGCAGGTGAAGCAAATGAGAGTGAATTCCTTAAGAGCTATAAATGTAAAAAAGAATCCTGCTATTAAACAAACCAGACATGCTAATGTAAGAGGTGACCAGGAACAGCTGTGAAATTCCTTAGGGGGATGGGAAAACATCCAGTTCTACATGGATGATAGTATTGTGAAGAGAAAGACATGATTTAGATATGGGAGCCTATACATAAGAACCTATGGAAGCCCTACTCAGTCAATTGATAGAATAAACTATAATGATCCCTCAATCAAAGCTGGCTGATAATAAGAGTAAATAGTAATTCAGGGGGCGGGGGGAGCACAGTCACTTTGTACAAGGGAAAATGGTTGACTACTGACAATGTTATATTTCACATTAACACAGCCAAACCAGCAGTATAGTGATCACAAAAACCCATGGTGGTAACAAATAGCCAGGATATGATTAGCAGATCAGATATCCTTCTAAGCTTCTAGTTTTGAGGCAAGCATTGTATGACCACCACCATCATCATTATCAATGCCAGGCACAAAAAATTACCTTGTCTGTGGTGGGCAGGCACGCACAGCTCAAGCAGGATTCACTAATGTTAAATCCCATTCTTTCCCAGCTCAAGCTTCATTTCATTGTTTACTGCAGATATGTTTCTGGATGGAAAATCTGTGTTTCTTCTGTCCTTTCACCCCATCCTCCCAGTCAATGCAGCTAAAAAAAACTCAGAGCTAGACAGAGAATGAGGAGGAAAAGAGAGGGCTGGGCTGCTGTAAAAAGACTTTGTAAAAAGGAGCTTCTTTTTCAGAGGTCTTTTTAAAATGAAGTAAGCCTGAATCTGCACAACTGAACAACCTTCCAAATATCTGAGGCATTTTCCCCTGATATTCAACATAAAAGTAATAACAGCAATATGTAGCTTATTCGGTGATCATTGTTATTTAAACGAACTAATTATAGAGATTTCTGAGTTCACAACTTCCTATATCCAAATTCAGATCTAAATTAGCTCCAAATGTCTTAGTCCTGGTTTCCTTCCCACGTACTGACCTGGTTCACCAAAGGAAACCCATTTCAAAGATCATTTCAGTCCTATTGTTGGTTTGGATCCTTGAGAGATTTCCTGGCATGGAAAGCGGCCATTCCTATCAGTTCACGCTGACAATTCATTTCTAGTTATAGATGGGACCAAATGTATTAGGGATTCCACTCAACCAAAGGTGGAAGGGAAAATATTTTGAGTTGAACAACAAGGGAAGGATGGGAGAAAGTGCCTTTCAGTAATAAAATGTGTATCTTGGACATACACAGAGTACTGCAGACTTCTGCTATCTGTTCTATCTTCACCACTCAATAATTTTATTCCCACAGGCCACAGATAGTCTAAAACAGTGGTTCTCAACCTGTGGATCCCCAGATGTTTGTGGACTTCAGCTCCCAGAAGCCCCAGCCACTATGGTCAATGCTCAGGGCTTCTGGGAGCTGAAGTCCACAAACATCTGGGGACCCACAGGTTGAGAACCACTGGTCTAAAAGGATAATTAACTAGCTAGCAACCTTATGTCTGCAAGCCCCATTATTTTCTTCCTCATTTTAAACATAGGTCCTACATTAACTTTCTGAGTTATACAAGGGCTTATCCACATATTATCCTACCTGCTCTCTGGCCACTTCCTCATAGTTTTCACACACATAACTTTTAACTGTTGTGAGATTTTTCCCTATTGTATGAAATAGTATTTACTTACTGCTTGCAGCCCTGAAATGGCATTAGCTAGGGAAACCGAGTGATAAGTTGCCATGTTGTTATTGGTGTTCAACATTTTAGCACAGAAACAGTGTTTCAGCATGAAGTGTTGGAAGGGGAAAAAAACAAAGAAGATACCAGTCTGCCATATCTATTCCTTACTGTTAACACTCATTCAAGCACAGTTTTCTCACACTTAACAATGAGGCACTGCTTTTTGCTGAGAAACAGCAAGCCGTGTAATCAGAACTTGGAAGCATTCCTTTTTGGATTACAATTCCCAAAATTCCCTAAACCAGTATGGACAGTGACCACACTGGCTGGGGACTTCTGGGAGCTGTATTCCAAAGAAGGAAGGTTCTCTCCCCAGGCTCTGAGTGTAATGAAATGGAATGCAAGGGAATTGCTTGGAAGATCAAGTGTTTCAGTAAAAAAGGGAAAACATTTACTGGACAACAGGATTCAGGCAAAGGAGCAGTTGGCATTTCTGTGGTCCTACTGATCACTTTAACTGCATAATTCTGTACTTAAGCATAACTCCTGCCCTCCAGATTTGTAATATATTCTCTCATTAATCTGGATGCTAGTATTGTGTAAGAGACAAGATTCTTTAAACCTTCCCTCGTGTACACACATGCACACTGTGTGGCCCCAATCCATTTCTAGGGTCCTATACCAGAAAAATCCCACTTACTTCAGTGGGATCTGTTCTTTGCTATGCAAATTTCAGTAACAGAGCCCCCAGTCCAGATGAAGATTCCAGCAGGAGACAAATCATTAAAGGTTCTCAACACCATCCCACCCAGTAGGATCTCAATCCAGATTGGAAGGGTTCCTACTCCAATTTGTAGAGGCGGAAGACAGTACTTGTGGGCAGGACTACACTGTTAAGGTCACAATATAGTGAGCCAGGGAACAGGCAGATGGAGTTCTTAGGTAAGAAGCAGACCTAGGCATGAGGTAGACACATACTTCCTGTTTTGAAAGTTTCAGTGTAAGCCAATTTAAACCAACCAACCAACCACGAAGAATTCATTACAGTTCACCTTCCCTACCTAGTCGACTACAGCACATGTATTGTTACAGCATGGGCAAAGATGGGGATGATGGGAGCTGTACTCTAATACATCTGGAGGAAGACAAGTTAGGGGAAGCTGTCAACCAAAGTAGCTTGAGATTTTATTTATTTCCCATTCACTCATGAACAGCAGCTGTTCAGTTGTTAATCCTGGTCCATCTCCCATGGAATGCACATTTTAAGGATCTGAACATTTACCCCAAAGCAAAATATTCACACTTGGACTGTGACAAAAGCTTAACACTCTCTAAAACTGTCCAAATTTCATTTAGGATGACAGAATCACAGGCCGTTCATTTCAGACAACTGCCCAGCAACAGTATCCACATTTATCAGAGAACACTCACACACTTGTGTCCCTTTGGAAAAAGCGCTATTCAATGTAGATCCCTTTGCTCGGGCCAATTAGAAGCAGCTATTTTTAACTACGTGGGTTTTGGAATACAGACCAAACACTATTCTGCTGAATATGTGCTGGTCAATGATTGTAATAAAGATATCTATCTATCTATCTATCCTGCTGAATACACAGCAAGTGAAAACTCAGAAGCTTGTTCAGCACAGATTATTTTAATAATTTTTTTCAAAAGCTGGTTTTTAAAATCAATGTCTATAGTTTTACACACACAAATGGGAGGAGGGTAAGAATACAGAGGGATGCCTGAATAATATATGTTAAAAACGTTACTATAGAATGAGATATTAAGATTTTTTTTTTAAGAAAGGATATTTAGTTTTATCCCTGTGATCAGTCACAAGCTCCCAAATACCTGCCTGCAGTGCAAATGCTTTTATCCATGGCAATTCCTGAACACAAGAGTATCCAGGATGGGAACAAAAAGAAAAGGAGACATGAAGAAGTTAAAGACTGCATAGGGAAACCGGGGCCTTTTTACCTGGACTGTTTAAACATGTAGCCAAGTCCGAGGAACAGCACTTGACAATCCTCTTACAAAGTCAGAAATCTGCTTTAGTAGGGAGACTTTGGCCCTTTCCACACGGGGGACGGGGAAACGGGGCAGCACACGCAAGGGCGGAGCTTATCTGGAAGCGGGTTGCTCCGTCCCTGCGGGGAGCGCGCGGTCGCCGTGCCACACGCTGGCGAATTTCAGCGGCGTTCGGCGGCGCCCAAAATGGCAGCCGGCAACTTCCGGCAGCACTCCGCCAATCAGGGCAGTACGCCAGCCGGAAGCCCGCCCTGGGTAGCTCTGCAGGGACGCGCTAGCGCGTCCCTGCAGTTTCAAACGGGGCGCTGCAACGGGTTAGCGCGCTCGCATTTTTTAAAAGCCACATGAAATGTGTTTTTTAAAAAACGCGCCGTGCCACCCCTTGCGGCCGCGCGAGGGCGGTTTGAGGTGTGGAACCTCCACTTTTCAAACTGCCCTAGCGCACCCCACAGTGTGGACGACCTCCGGGTGAGGTCGCCCTAAGCCGTTTTTTTACCCCGTGTGGAAAAGGCCTTTGTGTGATATAATTGTTAGAGTGCTGGATTAAAATTGCAGAGACCAAGTCTCTGCTGAACTCTAAACTTCTCTGGAAGAATTTGGGCCAACCACTTTCTCATAGGATGGTTGTGAGGGTAAAAATGACAAGGGAAACAACGCACTTCACCTTGAGCTCCTTTAGCTAGTCTATATATCTAATAACTACACAACAACAACACTATGGACACATGCCTATGAGTAACATCCACTTCAGAAAATGTCACATAATTGAAATGAAAATCACAAGTCATCTTCACATTCTAATTTCAAATCAAATAAATGTTGTATGTGCATCCCTTTTGTATCCAGTGAATACCATACTGTAAGAAATTAAAGTCAAGAATTAAGAAAAAGAGTTACTGCACAGAATCTGTAATTATGAACCAAAACCACAAAGTTACAATCCTATGCTCAGCCTGAGAATAAGTTCCACTGAATATAGTGGGCACAAGGTTGCACAGGACTGGGATGCATAGGACTGCACTGTAAGCTAAGTGTCTGTGAAATACTTTACTTGCATCTTTAATTATTCTTTAAAATGCTTTTCAAGAGGAATTTGCTCACAAGGCACTGTACAATAGTGAACAAAACAGTATGATGAAACTACATACAATTTAAAAAATTTTTTTAAAAAACAGTATGCATTAAAATAAAATGGAACCATAAGGACTAGAAAACTTATGAAGCCCCTTCCTCTGTGTGAAATGGAGTATGAGGCAAGAATACCAGAGAAACAGTATGCAAATGTTGGACTATCAGTCCCCCAAAGTACAAGTCAGTAACTCAAGGGTTCAAAACAACAGTCTTAACTCTGGTCTCACATGATGGGGCCAACTCAAACATAAATGTAGAAATGAGAACTTTTTTCTTTCCTTTCTAGAATCTCATGACACTTGTTTTTTCTTTTTTACTCAATATCTAACCTGATTTCTCTGAGCCATCTTCTGTCCTCTTTTCCATCGAAGTACAGGCTTCAGCACAGGTAATTCTTTGTCCTCCTTTGTCACTGTGTGTTCCTCAAGGCTATACACAGCTTCAAATACAATTGGTGATATCACATCTTTGACTCTTCTCTGTAGGATTAAAGAGAAAGAGAGAGCACATTATATAAGTCAAAGCATGGAGAGGGCTCTCACTGTAGGATGGAATATGTGAGACAAATACCAGCAACCTATTTCACAACTTCATTTCCATGATCCTTTCTCTTTTCCACCTGTATATTCATCTCTTTTTTCAATCCATGGATTTCTCTTTTTATACCTCAGACTAAAATTATGACATTTTCACATTTCAGGCTGAAACACAGGAGTTAAAAATACTGTTGAACACTTTAATTGTCTTTACTTCTCAAATTGTGTATCTCTTTCAAGGGAAACCAAGTTTTATGCTTCAACAAAATTCTTTTATCTTCACAACAGATACACTTTCATTCTAGAAGTCTGACTGGGGCAGTGCATATAACTGCATCCAACCACTGCATCATACTTCAGAAACAGACTGGGCCACAATTTGCCAGTCAAATGATGGATTCAGAGAAAGGCCTGTGGAAATGATTAAACTTTTTTTTTCTTGACAGTTCAGTTAATGTGAAACGTGTATAAGAACCTGTTCACAAGATGTTACCTACTGCAGCAGACTTGCACATGCCTAAGCGTGTTTGTGTGAGTGTGGTGACACATAAATCAAACATCAGAGCTGATACACACAAATGTACTTCTCCTTTTCTCTAGAATCTCATTTGGCTGTTTGTTTTTAGTTGAAAACAGTGTAAAATATTGCAGAGTACAGTGGTCCTGCTCAGCCATTCTGTGACCTCTTGTTCCCCAGTTTCCCAAAGGTTCCCTCTGAACAATCAGCACTCCATGTTCAATGAGCACAGCTAGCCCTTTTCAAGTCTATTTGAGCTTTTCTGATCACTTGGAGACGGGTTCCTCCTGAATGTTTTTGTTAGTTCAACAAATCTCAGGTTTTCCTCATGGATAATATCTCCATCTTGCTCCCAGATAGTGACATTTTGGTAACACAAGGAGTAGCACTTGCTGGAGTTCACTGTTAGTATGTATTGGCCTTCCCAAACTTTACAGTCTTCAAATGCTTTGAATTACAACCCACAATATCCCTGAAGAATGGCCAGTCCTACTGGGGATGATGGCAGCTACAGTCTACAGTATACCAGAATGGAGAAAGCTGGCGTGTATGATGGCAACCACTGACCCACAGAGAGTCACTTCAGTAGCAGACTGAACTACATAGAGTTCAAAGTGTAGGGCAGAGCTTAGAACAGTTTGTCTACCTGTCTCCTTCCCACACTATGGTTTGTAGCAGCTGCACAAGAGAAGGAAATCTAATTCTCTTTTTCTACCTTCTTCCTCTGTTTATTCCCCCCCCCCACAAAAAAAACCCCAATCACACACCTTCACTTCATGGCTAATTGAAGCCGAGAAAAAAAAGATGTTAGGAGATCAAATCATGAGCCTTCTATGTTTCATCTATTTTAGCCTCTATAAACTACTTAAAAAGACTATTTTCTTCTTCACTGGTTTAAAGGGCTCAGTGCAGCAAAGTTTGTGAGTCCTGACAGAATAAAGTGTAAAAAGTAGGCCAGCATGCCAAGAACTGATTAAATTAAAGATGACATTTGGAAGTGTGGCTGGCAGCTAGTAGACAACCCGTTCTACTCACTGCCTGCAGTTAATGCCTGATCCCAGCTTTTGCTAGGGCACAAAGAATAACAAGCAATTAAGCCTCCCCAAAGCAGCATCCAAGTCCTGGTTCTCATTCAATTTGTCACTGATTGCAGAAGAACCAAAATGACAAAGTGAAAAAGAAAAACAGAGGTGGACATTTGGTTGGACTTTAAGTCATACCTAACCAGAGGGAATTTGTAGTGCTTTTAGAAGACAATGATGCCAGTTTTGGAATTATGTGGGAAATTATAGGTGCTCTTAATGAAAAATCTACACCAACAGATCATGACTCTCTCCTGTAGCCTCCTGAGAAAAGTAGCTCTGGGAACCACTGTCAAAGGTAATAGAGTCTAACGCACAGCAATCCAAGAATCAAAAATGGCTGTTCACAATCACTTTCTCTTTAGCAGGGGGCTCAGGTGAGTGAACTCCAAGAGAGATGAAGCCCCCAAAGCTGTGCTGCTATTGAAAGGTTTTCTTTCAAGATCTAATAAATGAATAACATACCACTGCTGAAAAAAGAACAAGCTAGTAGTATATACGAGAGAACACTGAAGTTTGTAAAAATACAACTAAAAGTAAGGTGGAAGAGATTGAGAACTTGGCATGCTTAGTATCCACAGAACACTGAATTGCAATTGGGAAAGAAAACCAGTCAACGTAGGGAGGGAGGAGAAAGCATTAAATGATTTATTTCAACCCCTTACAGTTTATAGCAAAGGTTGGGGATCATGTGGGCATCCAAATATATGTAAATTGCAATTCCCAGCATTTTACACCTTTGGCTCTGCTGACTAGAAATGTTGGGAGCTGCAATAAAACATCTAAAGTGCCCCCTAATTCCCTGCCCTGGTTTGCAGCATCACAGATGAGGAAAGTCCAGCTGACATTATCAACAGGAACACTCCTGTTAAGAGGAGAATGATATACAGCAATATTTTGTAGACTTGGAATTCTCACATTGCCTCACTAGACTGTTATGAAAAATAAATGACAAATATTTCTGGGAATCCAAAGTATTCTATAGATCAGAAGCCATGTGGCTAACTCTTCTCAACTTTCCTCCTTTAAACCAGATTCAGAGCTTGGAAACAAAGCTCAAAAACAGTTTCAGAATTTTGGACAACAATTTCCTGTCACCATGCTGGATGCAAGATTCTGAGCTATAGTAAAATAGTAGCAGGAGGAGGAGGAGGAGTTATCATTATAATTACTATAATTCCCAAGCTGTGATTCAGCCTTTTCTGAGATACAGGTAGTTCTGCCGAGTCTTTGATGAGGGCAAAAATAGGTTCTTCAAGCACTCCACATACAGAGATATGACAGAATCACCTTTTTGCCCAATAGTGGAAGTAGACTGGAAAGCAGCAGAACAGAGGCAGAGGCACAGAAATGGCAGAATTCCTGCCCATAGAGAAAGCTGTGCATTGTGTGTTCTCACAAACTGCTGCTCTGGGACTGCATCTTTCCAGTCAGAAGGCACTGGCTATGCTAATGTGACTGGGGAGGGGATTCTAGGAGCTGTAGTATAAAAATTCACTTTTTCCAAGCTCCAGCGTGATCTTAACAATTTCAACTCTGGAGAGGAAAAGTTTGCCTCCTCATTCTGAAGTTTGTGGAACATTTGCACAGATGGTAAAAGGTCTGTCCTACTGCTACTGTTTATATTATGTAGAGAAAACAAAAACTGATGAACCATCAACATGTCCCATCTACAAAAAAAAAAAAAAGGTCTCCACTCCTGCAAAGTGACTTCCAAACAGCTACTGGATCCTTTGCCCAGCCCCCAACCAAGCCCTACTATTACATTTCAGCTACTTTTGGAGCTTTGGTGTCTTTCCTCTTCATTGCTTTAATGAAAACTATGGCAAGGGAAGCTAAATTAGTCACATCAGTAGACAGGCTGTGGAGAAAGATTTTCACAGTGCCACTGTCTTTAATCAAACTTTTTGAGTGCAAATTCCATCCAATCATTCATTATGCCACAGGTTCCACTCTTCCAATTAATTTCCTTGCAACGTACAGATGAAACCAACTTTTGAGCTGGTATTCAGATTCAATAACAACATGATTTGTAGGTATTTCCCTTGCCAGCCATTGAAATGAAAACAGCACTTAGCTCCAAGAGGGAATGTAATCATTCTTGAGATTAGTCTCTTTTTGGTGGTTTATTTCAGGAGTTCCTCTGACTCAACAATCTTTTGATCACACATCAGTGATGTTCATCTATGCATCTCTTCTCATTTGTTTTTTTAAAACTTTCCTTCTAATTCACATTTTGCACGCTGCAAGGGATGAATGCAAGGCAGAGAGGGACAGAGTAAGAGTTAGCACTCTCTTTCTCTATTGTTGTTGTTGGAAGATGCCTCGTTCATTGTAATTTGAGACTCCTCTTATTAAAACAAGTCCATAAGCACAAAAGTGTTCTGCTGGCAATATCAGACGAGACTCTAATAGAAAGAGTGGACTGCTTTATAAATTCTCTTTGTTAAATTAAAGACACTATAGCAAAAATAAATGCACTGCCCTAGCTTATCAGTTTAGCCCCAGCAATCTTTACTCCTTGGCTTGATTTCCCCTCCTCATCTCATCTCTTCCCCATCTTCCTCTGCCCCCTCCGTCATAACAGATCATATGAGTGAGGGAGAGAAGGGGAATTCTTATTCATATTATGATTCTTACAATTGCAGCAAGAATCCATGTACACCTTGGCCATCGGACTTAGGAAGAGAGCTCCCCACTTCCCCAGGTTAACTGCTGTGTGTGGATAACAGTTTCCACCACAATGACAGCTGAAGAGGAAAGGATTTTCGCATTAAGATTTATATTGATTGGTGAAGTCAGGGAAAACGTATGTGCAGCATAGACAGATGGATGTGTGTGCAGGGATGCATTTGAAGACAAGAGGATATGTGTTAATATGGAATGTGTACATGGATGGATGATTGGACGTGCATAAATGTGTATGTGAAGCAGCAGAACTGAGAAGAAAAACTTCCTTGTCTACAATATGAACATAATCCTTCATGATGGACAGTACATTCTAAATAATTTTAACTCCTCAGTAAGGATGTTCAGAATATTATGCTTTTTAAAATGATAATAATATGGCATAGATACTGTGCCAGTTTGCCACATCAGACAGGCTGAGAAGCACTCAGGATAGAGTTCTAGTACTGCCTCTCAGTTTCCCTGTTAAAGTGTTTGGCTGTTTGTTTTTAGTTTTGTATCTGTAATATAAACCTTTAAAATATTTGTACATCACTCTGGAATCCATTTTTGGATGAACTGCTGTCTAGACTGTAAAGACCTAACTGTTTCAGACTTGTAGGCTTGTAACTTAATGTAGGCTTTTAACTTGAATGTTTCACTTTTAATATGATTTTTAGATGTTTCTGCCAGTTTTAACTGTTTGTGCTGTTCTGATTAATTGTGCTATATATTTTATTGCTGTTATTTTTATTTTGTGAGTACCTTCATTGTGGCTTTCTCTCAAAAGATGGTTCTACAAATTAAATAGATAAAAAGGAAAAATTGAAAATACATACAATAAGGAGATTTGTTTTGCAACATAAAGGCACCAAATCCTGTCTGATCTTGGAAGCTAAGTAGGGTCAGCTCTGGTTAGTACTTGGATGGGAGGACACCAATAAATAGCAGATGCTCTAGCCTATATTTCAGAGGAAGGAGCTAGCAAAACCACTTCTGAGTATTCCTTGCCTAAGAAAACCCTATGAAAATCAAAATTGATGGGGTCTCCATAAATCAACAGACAACTTGAAGGCAAACACAAACACACAGGGCACATGTATTTTGAACACTGCAGTACCTAGTGAGGATCTTCTGTTATATTCATAATCCATTCAAATCTGTAAGCCTTTCATAAATGCAAAGTGGGGGAGACATTAAACAAAGGCAAGTACATGCAGCAGCTACCTCTTCTATTTCTCCAGATTTGCATAACAGAACCAGTAGCTTTTAGCAGGTACTGAATCCATCACCATGACTAATCTCTGCTTCATGACTCCCAGAAGAAAACAGCTCTGGCTGAAATGTCACCCAATTCCACTCTTAACTATTGGCCATAAACCAAAGTATAACTACATGGCAAGAAAGTGTACTTGACTGTCCTTCAATGTCCCAGTGAAAAGGACTGGCCTGCCCATTGTTTTGATGGACATCAAATTCCCCCAAGGCAATCTTTTAACATTAGAGACTGTTTGCACTGCAGCCTTTATTGCATTCCCCAAAAAGAAGACACAAAGAGTGGGTAATTAATTTCACTAAAGTCAGCAAGCAAACAAGATATGGCTTATAATTTAAAAAAAAAACCTCAAATATTTCCAATTCAATTAACAGTACTGTTTTCACAGTATCAAAAACAATCATTTTGAATTATTCTTCTACACCTTGGAAATCTGCTTGTCATTGTTGCTGTCTCATCCAGGGCGACTGCTGTGTGTGCTTAACATCCTATCTGAAGTCTGTTATGAATCTGGAGTGGGAACTTAAACCAAATAAACATTTCTTGC
This sequence comes from Iguana delicatissima, assembly GCA_948472985.1. Lineage (NCBI taxonomy): Eukaryota > Metazoa > Chordata > Lepidosauria > Squamata > Iguanidae > Iguana > Iguana delicatissima. The sequence continues at coordinate 1,366,019 of CAOKZL010000479.1, forward strand.
CCCTTTTGTAGATTCACAATGACTCCCACATGTCATCCTAAATAACAGAGAAAATTGTTTGAATGCACACACGCTGCCAGAGACCTAGGAGATCTGGAAGATGCCATAAATAGACAAATGCAATGTTAGCTGTGTCATTTGGGCCAATGATGAAGAGAGCAAAAAGGTGGAGGAGAAGGCACACTTGTCCCTAGTAGAGCCCCAAAAGCCAAACAAGAAGGAATCACATGGAATATTGGAAGAAGTAGTGCCAGACAGAGGAAAGAGGAATTCAAAGAGTGATCATAAGAGGAAGGAGACACAAGAACTAAGGCATTGTTCAAACAAAAGAATGTAGAACCCAAAATATTTTGCAGAGAAAGAATGAGATACTGAGAAAATTTCCAAAGTTGGCTATCTCTTCCTGGTAGGATCAACAGATATATAAAGTATTACTTCTACTCTAGTAGTAGTAATAATAGTCTCAATATTTAGATAGGACTGAGAAATATTTTTCTGCTGAGGAATATTATTTCTTTGTGGCTAAACTACCAGAAGCTGCATGCCACTGCTTGAAGGGACTGAAACCATTTAAGCATGGGGCCAGAGTTTGGAAACATTATTTTTTTAGACAATAACTCTCAGAATCCCCAAGCCAGCACAGTCGTTACAAGATCTGGGGAGCTGGTCATCTAGACTGAAGCTTTCAGTGGGACCAGGGCCTCCTCCTTGTCTTCATTGCTGAGATCCCTCTGTTGTTCTCCAGCTTACTTCCTGCCCAAAAATTGCCCGAGAAGTGCTAGATTGCTCTTGCCTGAACTGAGACTTGCACAGGACTTTTGAAATCAGACCAAAGACTACTTGTTGCTGCAGATCACTATCTCCTGCTCCTTCATTATTGTGGTTGCTGCTGTTGCTGTTGTGTACCTTCAAGTTGTTTATAGCAACCCTAAGTTGAACCTATCACAGGGTTTTCTGGGGCTGAAAGTGTGTGACATACCAAGGTCACCTGATAGGTTTCCATTACCAAGCAGGGAATTGAATCTAGTCTCCAAGGTTCAGTGCTCAAGCCACTATGCCATGTTGTCTCTCAGCCCCTTTATTGTTTATTTATTTACCTACCTATTTCTCCCAATATGAAACCCAAGATGATTTAGAAGGCAAAACAATACACAATTAAAACCTGAGGCTAAAGGGCTTTTTTTTAAAAAAAAAAATAGCTATCATAACAATAAGGATAAAAATACACCATGCACACACATATTAAGAAGCTCTTCTGCCCAATCAGATAGTCAGCAAATGCCTGTTGATATAAAAGCATTTTTACCTGCTGGTGGAAAGAAAGCAGAGACAGGCTTGGCTTAGCCTCCTGTGGGGAAAAAATTCCACAGCCTGGGAGCAGCCACCAAGAAGGCCTCCCTCAGGCTTCATCACACCAGCCTGTGACAGTTGAAAGGAAACCATCTGCCAAGGATCTCAAGACTCAGAAAGGATCATATAGGGAGCTAAGGTTTTTCAGACAGTCTGTATCTAGAGGGCTTTATAGTGCATAAACAGCATGCTCAACTGTGTCCAGAAATTAACCAACATGGAGATTGCTTTTTCAAAGAAACATAGAAAGATGTTTTATATTTAATCAGATCCCTGGACCATGCAGGTCAGTATTATCTTGACTGACTGGCAGAAGCTGTGCATTTCTCCCTAAGCAAACTGTTTCATCCATTTCCTTTTCCTTCCTCTCTGCCTCCATGTTACAGTCTTTGATCATTTTGTTCAGTCCTACATATGTCCCCCTCCTTCCAGGTCACATTTGCACAAGTCCATAATTTTTCCCTCTGTCACCTAACACTCCTCTAATACTTTCTCACTTTCCTCACTCTTGTCCCTTTTGAATCTTTTGTCCTTAAAACACCCTTCCCAATACAGCAACACATCCACACATCCCACTTTCTGCATATAAATTCCTTCATTCTCTCCATTCCTATTAAGTACTGTCCAAAGTGGCTGTCATGTAAAATGGGAGAAGGCAGCTCTTTCTCCCCACTCCCATACTGCTTGGTACTTCGGTGGGTGCCTGATCTAATCTGTCAGTAGAGTGGAGTCACACATGGGCAAAACAAGCAGGGCTCTACATGCACTTGTTTCCCTCCTCGTGCTCTTATCCTCTGACATACCAAACAGAAAATGAGATCTTCCCACAATGCCTCAGTGTCATAACTGCAGCTATGTCCCCCTCCCAGCCTCAGGGGGCCAAAAAATTAGCTATTAGTGGAGAAATGAGCATCAAAGAGGGTGGCAATAGCTAATGTGAAACACACAGCAGGCCACATTATTAGCTGCGGGCTCTCCTCCCTTCCTTCCCTCTTTGATGAATGGCAACAATGAGCAAAGGCCATTTTAAGGGAGAAGGAGTGATAACCTTTGCATTTCAGTTCTTTACTTTATACTGTTGCAGCAGGCTAGTAACAAGGTCTAGAGACATGTGTATGTGTAAGAGATGAATAATCGAGCAGTAAAAAAAAATTTTATCTCCAAATACTTCTCCAATTCATCTTAGCGGGAGAGAGGTCCAATTCTTTTGTGTTTCTTCACTTCCCTACTGCAGTTTTTCAGCTGGGTGCCTGAAGTTGGGGACTTCAGGGGAAAAGGGTAGATCTAATTGTAGAGATTCCCCAAGGCAGGCCTTGGAAAGAAATCTAAAACAAGGATCCACTGAGGTAACTGAAATATCTTTTTTTATCAACAGAGACAGCACACTAATGTTTTATTCTAAAATTATGTCAACCACAAGATCTTTGAACATTATTTTCTCACTGAAACTATTTTTTTTAAAAAAATAAACAGTTTATTTACCAAACTTATGTTTTATTGTTGGACAAATCTTTGAGGACTATAGCACAGTTCTGTACACATTCACTCAAACACAAGTCCAACTAATTCACATAAAAACATGTTTCCAGGTAATTGTGGATAGGATTTTTGCCATCTTGGTTTAAAATGCATATTTAGATTTTAATGTTTCAAGTGTGGATTTGTGAAATGCTTGGACAATATATGTCAGAAGAAAAGAAGTTCTGCTTTCCTGTTACCTTTTTGCATGCATGTGTGCAATTCTTCAAGCTAAAGATGAAGAAAATGAATTCAGCATAGCAGAGTATGCTGCTATGTGCAGGTTTTTGTTTGCTTGTTTTTTCATGTACCCAAACCTTGCAGGAAGGGTAATAGAAACTCCTCTACAGGAGAGAATTACATAAAGAATTATTGCTGATTATTTTCCAGAAACAAGGAAGCTAGGAAGGTTTTTTACTTTTGTCATAAAGTCACAGAATAATAGCGCTGGAAGGGGCCTCCTGGGTCATCAAGTCCAGCCGCCCTGTTCAACACAGGATCTCCAGCTAAAATCCCCAGCAGGTGGCTTCCCAGCCTCTTTTTGAAGTGTCCAGAAAAGGAGATAGAGATATTCAGAGATGAAGAATATATTTATTTAAGCCAAAGGATGCCACTGCTCCCGTTCCACAAAAACAGTGTTTTTGTTAGTGTGTGTGCATATGTGTGTCATATGATACATTTAACTCACCCAGCTACCTTCAACATTCTGAGCTTCTTCTCTCTGGCTGTTCACAGTCAGACACTACACTCTGAGAGAAACCTCCTTTTCTTTCTTTCCCTCTGAAGCAACTTCTCTCCCTCAGTCTGCTAGCCACATTGTTACTACAGTAAGCTTAGTAGTAGTTGTTGTTGTTACTACAATGATTATCAAGAAGTGCTTCCCTTGCTTGGCATGGAATTGACTGATTTAAATTTATTTATATTTCACCTGCGTGGTGGCACAAAAGCATGAATGAGCCCATGTAACACGCACGCGCTAAAAACCCACCATCCATCAGTGCCGAGTGTGAAAGGCACACCCAAGCCTCGCACTCAAGGCCTGCTCGGCCTTACACCTCTTTGTGATCAGAACTGAACAGCCAGGGAGATCTCTGCATCAAGCCAGGGCCAGGGCAAACGGGTCTGCCTCAGTTCTCCCTCTCTGAGAACACAATCCCTTCGTCACTCTTGTCCCCCCTTGCTTCTTCCTTTCAGGACTCTCCCCCCTTTACTGCCTTCCCTAAATCTGCCCTTCTCTCAGATGTAAGCATCAGCAGTGATTTATATTTTCCAAGACTGTGGTACTGTTGGCACTAAGGTCAAGATGATATTATTGGTAGCGTGCATATTCCAGGATTCAAAATAAGACTCTGTGACACTGTTTTAAGGAACACAGAACTTCAAACATTTATTGTAACACTGTTGCTTTAAATGTGTTTTGTATATAAATGTTTTTAAACAGCACACCATTCATCTCTCTCTCTCTCTCTTTCAATTCATTCACTATCTCTCGTACACCAGGTCCTCAGTTCTCTCTCCCACAGAGCTCTTCAAATCTCCAACCTCTCCCAAACACACCACAAATCACACTCCCCTTTCAAACACACACCAGACAGTTAAAATCCGTTATTCTCCAATTTCTACCAGCCCCTCCCTTGGGCTATCCAAGGTTCCATTTCACCAGCCAATCAGCTTAACACTCTCAGTTACCAAGGAGGCTCTGTTGTCAAGACCCCCTCCCATCAGGTTCGTCACAGCCCATGCGCCCCAGATGGCCCACTACTGCTGAAAGAGGTCCAGCTAGTCACGTAGGGATGTGGAGGTGATTTGCCCCAGGCGGCAACATTTCTGGGGTGTCCCAGCCCTGGGCATGACCTCACTCACCCTGGCCACGCCTCCGTGCACCGTAGCCATCCCCCTCATGCCGTAGCCCCTCCCGGACCCCCCTCCATGCATTCCAAGCTCCACCACTGGGTCCAGCAGAGCCATGTTATGGCAGGCCAGAAAGCTCTGTGGCCACTGGCCACTCTGACATGGTACTGTTCCGGCCAAATAGTTCCCAGAAAGCTTTAGAGGAGAGATATGACAGTGGAGGTGGTATACAACTGATATAGATCTGTCGAACTGATATTTATTTTATGTCTTTCCTTTTTACCTGTTCACCACTCCCTGCCACATTCTGTCCTCCCTCCTCCTTTACTCCTCAATTCTTACTATTGGTTTACTATTTTCAGAAGCTCTGGTATCTCCTCACTAGTCCACATTCTTCTTTTAACCACCACCATTCTATCCCCGCTCCCAGCACCTCTTCCTTTTCTCTCCTCTTACTACCTTTATCCTGACCTTCTCCCCTTCACACCTATACAACACCATCAAAATTCTCTAAATAATGTTTGGCAAACCATGAATAATGACATCTTAATTAAATTAAATAAAAGAGATATGAAGCATTGAGGTGGAACACTGGCATCTGGTCCATCAAGAACATTTGGCAGGCTTATAAGGCGTGGTGCATTAAATGTTGTTTATGTACAAAGCCATCTCAAAATCCACCACACCAGTGCCTCTGCTCTGTTAGAGAAAGCAGACATGTCATAACAATTGTTTTAACAAGCTGCCCTCTTCCAAAATTGATTTCATATGTGGCTTCCTAACTGCCTCAGCTATCCATACTATCCCCACCTGAAACCATGAAATGAACACAATCAAAAATGTTTAGGCCTCTGAAAATACACTATAAAAACTGGGAGGACCGGCAATATGACATTTACATAAGATGAAATTTATATTCTGAACTTACAGATAATTTATTAAAAGTCTTCAGGAATGGAAAATGCCTTTTAAAAGAAACTTCCAAGACAACAAACTTATTGGATTTTTTGCTTTCAAATTTATAAATATGTGTCTTTTCAAAGAGACGCAATGTTTTCAGTGATAAATCAAAATAGTGATTAAAACAGAATAACTTCTTATGGTGTGGATCTGATGTTTGGGTACTGTGGATTTCAAATGAAATAGATCTTTTGGGAAACCCCTCAATTTCTGCAACAGAAACCTCAGCTTATTCTGAAACTTTGGGAAGAAGGAGGTGGTCATGGTCATATGTCCTGCTTCACAAAGGACAACCCTCTGTTTGGAAGTGTTCTCTATTTGAAACACCATTATGTCCAGGTCCACTTTAAAGATAAATACCTATAAGAAGAGACAGTGGGGACTGTAAACTCAGTACAAACGCAGAAATATGGTTTTCAGTGAAGCTTCACTGCTATTACTGTTTCATCAGGTAACATTCAATAAACATCTGAAGTCCCCCAAATACAGCTAGAAAACCCACTTAACTAGCATTTCAATGGGTAAAAGAAGCCTACCTTTATAAAATACATTACAAGAAAAAAAAGGGGGGAAATGAATATGTGATTACAACATCCCTCAGTCTTTCAAAAACACACAAAATATTCTTTCTGAAAGGCAACTAGTGTATGTGTGTGTGCGTATGCGCGTGCGTGCACGCCTTTAAGTCATTTGTCAACTTACAGCAACTCCATGATATTCATAGGGTTTTCTTAGACAAGGAATATGCAGTATAACCTATATAATCTGGTATTAATTAGCAGTCCCCCATCAAAGTGCTAATCAGAGCTGACCCTGCTTAGCTTTCAAAATTAGACAGGATCTGGTGCCTTTAGTGTATAGACAGTATGAATATATTTTAATCTGTAAGAGCAACTAAGAGTAAGCTCAATATAAATTCAACAAAAACATTCATACAATAGATACTTTAAGATTTCCTCAAACGCTTGTTTAATCATGGGTTGAAGAACACAAAATAACTAGTGTGGTGTAGTGACTTGGGTGTTTGACTCTAGGACTCCGAGAGACCAAGCTTCATATACCTGCTCAGGCATGGAAATCCACCACCTTGGGAAACTTGCACTTCTTAGCCTTAAAGGAAGATAATGACAAATCTCCTCTGAATAAATCCTGACTAGAAAACCCTATGATGGGGTGGCCATAAGTTGGAAGTGACTTGAAGGAACATAACAACGAACAAACAAACAAACAACAATATTCTGAAATCTGAATTAAGATCATTCCAGGGCATGTAAAATCAGCTTGTATCTGATCATTTCACCTTGTAGTGCCATCATATATATTTCAGATGGAACCAAAAGGCCACAAAGGATCAACTGTGATGCCAATTCAAAGGAAGATTCTCATGAAAATTAATCTCTCTCAAACACACACAAGCAAGCAACCAGTAACAACATTAAAATGATGACAACTTTTCTAAACTCGCCATGTTCTCTGAAACCTTTGTCCTTTTACCAAAGAGCAAGCACATTCACTTCCTAGCCCATTATGTATAAGCATTCCTGCATCTCTATTATACAGACAGCCTTCATATAAATAACATTACAAATAATCAGGTTGTAGCATTCATGTAATACAACATAAACACTCTTGGAAGACAGAGCCATGGGTGAAGTCTCCAAGGAAACTCTGAGAGGACTGGGAAAAGCTGTGGATCAGAAGTAGGTGCTACACAGACATGTAATGAAATATTTTCAGTATGAAAATAGGATAATCTACAGGAAATGAGTAAGTTATAAGTTCTACCATGTGATGGTTATTCAGTTTTTAGGCTGTGATTCTCCACACACAGTCTATGGCAAGGAGGGCATCCTCTAGCATAACTATCACAAGATCTATCATCCTCTGCCAGTTCATTACAATGAGAGCGTGAGACATGTTGGTCTTCCCACTTTCTAATTAATGAGAGGAATGATCTACATGAACACCAAGCTGCATGTATAGCCCTGCCAATTCTGGGGACACACTGCAAAAGCATTGGGTGATGTTAACTATGCACTGATATACCGCATTGCCCCTCCAGCCAACAGACTGAATACTGCCTCAGCACAGCATTTCACCTCTGTGGCAGGTAAAGGCCATCTACCAGCCAATGTGCACAGCAGCATGCACATAACTTCCTAAATCCTTTCTGTCTTCCTCCAAGAAGGTATAAGATGGGACTAGGTCTCCCTTGATTCAGTGGGTTTTCTCTCTGAACATCTTGGACAGCATCAGACTATATGAATGATTTATTTTGCAGGTTTAGGTGAACAATCTTGTTACAGAAAGTTCTGCCTTTTATTGTCTAGACTACTCAAAAAACAATTACACTAATGTAAAATAAATGATGTAGATAGATAGGAATTCTCCATTTAAGTCCTATCTGATAGCAATAAAGTTTACTTTTACTAACATTTTCAGTATTTGTTTCCATTTACTATACAGACTTCATGGAGTGAATATGAACCCCCCCCCCCAGCTAAGGATTTGGTAAGACCTCAAACACCTATGGAAATTGAATTTTTCTCCTGCCAGAAATCAATAAATTTGAATCCTTCTCATTCTCCACACATCATATTTTAAAGAAGTACAAGTTAGAAAGAAGTAGATCTCCACAGAAGGGTCACCATAAAGTACAATCCTGTAAAACCTGTACAATTTATTTGCTGTTTCCTGCTGTACTTTAAAAAAAGGTCATTATTATGTTTTCCCTTATACTGATAAGCTCTAGATTCAAATAAAAGAAAATAAACTAGGGATTTGAAGTCTAAAATCATAACCAGATGAGCAAAAGCAGAGACTTGGATGTGAAGTAGTGTTGTGGTGTTAATAGTGATTTAGTGTGCAGTGATGCTGCTGTGTTTTTAGAGAGACTGACCCCAGCTAGGGTGCCTGGAAGCTCCCATGTACACAAAAGCTTATTATGTGCAAAGATGGCAGATATGTAGACACTGGCTTTATTTCCTGGGCCCTTGCTCACCTTTGTCTGTGATCTGAGTAGACTCCAAACATGGCTTGGGACTAGCTTCAGACTGTGTGTGTGTAAAGCAGACCAGTATATGGTACAACCTGCCCTCAAGTGAGTCAAGCAACCCAGTAACACAAATTCAGCCAAGTTATTCTGTCACATGAGACAGTTAGTGAAAATACAGCAACCAAATTAACGAATTACTTACTGATTTTGCACGATACTGAAAAACTGTTGCCTGAAGCAGCTGCTTTACTCTCCCTAGTGGTACAGCCAGCCCTAACATGGGTCACTAATGTAATTTCTGGAAGCTGCAAAATGACTATGGTGGCTTCCTTATGTTTGTTTGTTTAATTTATATGTCATTTTTTTCCCAACAAGGGACTCAAAGTGCTTATAAAAAAATTTAAAATGAAGTCCAGCTAAAATCCTATTTATAAAAGTTAAAAAAACAACAGTTAAATAGAATTCTGTTTTTAAAAAACACCCAGTTTGCACAATTTAAAATACATTCAAGATAGATAATAAAACCACAGCACTCCACATTCAAAACATGTTTCTGCCACACAATTTAAATACCAGAGGCCTGCCTAATAAAAAAAAACATCTTTGTCTGCCAGCAGAAAGATGGCAGGAAGAGGGCCAACCAAATTTCCTTTAGAAGAGACTTCCACAGCCTGGAAATGGCCACTGAGTAGGATATTTCCCATATCCTCACCAGATGTCTCTGTGATGGTGATGGGAATGAGAGAAAGCCCTCCATCAAAACTCTTAAATCTTGGGTCAGCTTATATATAGAGATAAGGTCTTTCAAGTAGTCTGGGCCAAGCCAGACAGTGCTTTAAAGGACATAACCAGCTTAGCCAAACAACTTAGCCAGCTCCAAGCCTACTCTGTAATCAGTGTGAGTTGATGTTCCACTATAAACGCTCATGCTAGTAGCTGGGAACCACTATATAAAAGGCAACAAACAAAATAATGCCACGGATACACAGAAAAGCCATTCAAAATATCTTTGGGTCTTTCCACACTACACTGTTATAGTGCTATTATTCTACTTTCAACATCCTCTGGAATTCTGGAGTTTGTAGTCTACTAAGGCCAAGGAGCTCTCTGACTAAGAATTCTTATCCCTAAACTGCAAACCCCAGGATTCCATAGGATATTGAAAGTGGAATAATAGCACCATAGTCGTGTAGTGCAAAGGGGCCCTTTGTCAATGGTATCAAAGTGGTATCAAATGAACTCTATATTGAGTGCTTATAGGTAGTTTTTTAAAAAATTGGATTTTTCCACAGTGTCCTCACACAGCATAGGCTGGTTTTTGCATGTGTGATTGTCCTATGTTTCTTTTTAAAGGAAATAGAGGCACTTCTAGCCATGGTTTATCAATCTAACAGAACATTCAGCTTTGTTTTAAAGACCCTTTAAAGTCAAGCTACCAGAGGCTTAAAGAAAATGCACATGTGCTACCACACATGCTTCTTTTATTTCCTGATTACAATAAACTAAATGGGGGGGTGTACATTCCAAGTTGAAGCTCAACACAAATTAAGGAAACTCACATTCCCTAGGTATTTGCAGCTCCAGTTTCTTTATCCCTCTTCTTTTGATGACCCAGGCTGATTAAACTACAATATTCCATTTAGTCTAACAAATGATAGCTAAACAAGAAACTGGAAAAACTTTTTAAAATCATGCATAATTCCCATTCTGAGATCAAACACAACCAGGTCTCTTTAAGTATTATCTCTCCTATATAATATATTGGAAATGGTAACATTAAGGAACAGTATTCAAAATGCACTCAGCAGAAGTGCATTTGACTCTAGTGTCCCTTTGTGTAATGGGTATAACATACAGGAAAATTCCATCCCTCTCCCCCAAAATATACAGAGAGTGTTAAGTGGTGTTCCAGTAATTTTATTGCTCTCTTTTTATGAGAGTTCTTGGCAGTTCAGGACTTATTCTATGAAAAAAACCGCACATTCTGAAACTAAAAGAGAGCGCAATATTATTGTGCACGAATACTTGTTTTCTGAACAGAAAATACCATTTCTCAGTTGTATACAGTATTTAAGGCAACACAGAAAACATGCTACCTTAAAGATATTGAGTAGTTCTAAACTGAAAACCCTCACCCTTTTACACAAATGTGGTTGTAAGTGGGGAGGCAGAGTTGTATGGTAAAGACAGGGTGACTTATCAGATTGGGAACTGTCACACCAATCTGGGAGAAGTAAGGGCCTGTCACATTCCCAAGCCCGTATTTTGACCTGAGAATGAATAATTGCAAATATTCTTTCCATCTCTACAAAACACACACACTGGCCATTTCCGCACAGAGTATTTGAAACGGTGCAGTCCATCCTCCAGGGAGGATGTCTGCACCTGAGAGCGGACTGGGTCCGGACTACTTAATGTAGATCCACACCTCAGCCCACCCCGGAACGACCCCAAGTGGTCGTTGAGCGTGCTTTTGAAAGACCAGAAAAATCAGGTCTTTCAAAAGCACAGAGCGCGCCACTGCAAGCCTCCTCCCTTGTGCAGATTCACAGGCTCGCAATCTGCTGGGGGCGGGCTTTAGGCTGGCGAGCTTCAGCAGTTGGTTGAGACCCTCGACCAACCAGAAGCTGCCATTTTCGACACCAGAGCAGTGCGGAGCGACGAGCACACACTGCTCCAGAGCAGCCTGGACCAGACCAGGGAACCAGAAGATCCGGTAAGTAGTGGCGCGGGGCAATTCCCTCGCCCCATGCAGAAATGGCCACATTCTCCAAGTTGTCTGGCATGCACCAAGAATGTGCAATGGCTACTTAGCTAAAAGCTTGGGACAGTCTACAGATAAAATACCTCTTGGTATCCATTAAGTAATCTCCTAGACAATAAGGTATCCACATGCAGTGACTGGGTGATAGTAGGGAAAACACCTCAACCGAAAAACCCAATTCAAATATGATCTCAAAGATGCATAGATTCAATTATGTTGTCTAGACCCAGCTTCTAGTAATATTACAGAATCCTAGATTGGTCATTAAATACTTCTCTGGTTTTGTCATGGATGGTTAGAATATGTGTGCCATTTAAAAAATATTGTTTCCAACAGAATTATTGCAAAACTCCTGCCTTCTTATTGAAAAAACAATATTTCTTAAAAGAGCTATTATTTGAGCTACATGAATGATGGATTTTAGGTCTACAATATTTTATTATAGATGCATTTATTGACTGATAAAATTAGCTATACAGTTGGCCCTCCCCATTCACTAAGATTGGGGTACAGGACCCCCACAATAGTGGAAAAATTGTGAATATCAAAATGTGTGTCTGTGTGTCTGCGAGAAGGGGGCTGAGACATGGGGGGAAGAATGGGCACCCAGGGTCCAAAACAGGTCAGGGAAAGGAGAGGGAAAGGGGAAAAGTTGGCATAGTGCCCTATACTTCCTTTCTCTCACTCATCTCCTTCCTTGGATGTGGGAGGCATCAGGAGAGGGTTTGCAGTGCTGAGAAATCAGGCTGCAAGTTGTCCTTAGCTGATCAGGCACCAGCTGGTGGAGGAGGAGGACGAAAAGGAGGATCAGAGGCAGCTTTTTAAAGAGGACTGAGCAGCCTAATTGGAGACACCAAGAGAAAAGGTTCCCCTGGAAAAGAAGCACCTGAAGTGGGGGGAAGGGATTAGGGATTAGAGAAACTCACAAATAATCAAATCCATGAAAGGTTTAGCTTTCGTAGAGAGCCGTATATATATGTAGTACACTTGCTAAATTGACTCCTTGTGTGTAGATGCAGGTGGATCCACTTCATTTGAATAGTGAATAGTGCCACTGCAGCATAAGTATGCATGTTTAATCAAAGTTAACTCCCATTGTATCTGTGAGGCTTATGTCATGGTAAATGTGCACAAGACTGAATCCCTCTGTAAGACCAAAACAAACAGACACACACACACACACCAATATTGACTTAGTGCAGGGATCGATAACCTGGTGCTGTCTAGATGTCTTAAACTGTTACTCCTATAAGCCACTAAGCATGGCCAATGACCAAGGATTCTGGAACCTGTAGTTCAAATCAACTTGAGAGCACAAGGTAGCTAGCAGCGTTTCCATGCCATAAGAACAAAGCAAACTCCACTCATTGAGAATTTGAAATGTGGCATGATCCTCTAACTTCTCTTTAGAAGGCCAAACAAAACTGTCAACTGCCCAAAAAGGAATGGAGAGTCTTTATTGTTTAAAGTGATGTGAAGAGTAAGGGATGTGGAGAAAAACAATCTTAGATGTTACAGTCATTTCAGTTTATACACTAATTCAAACACATTCTTTTTTTTTTAATTTGCTTTCAGAAGAATTAGCTTTTCCTAGAATGTCACGACTCACAATGAGCCATTCCATCTGTCCTCATTCCACTGAAGTGTGACTGAGTTCAGTGTAGTAAGTCAGTACAATAAAGCACAAGAAACTTGTTTCCAATTGGAAAAATACATACTGATTTTCTCAGCTGATATACATGGCTTTGGCTGATTTGTGTCTTGGATACACAATCACAACAATCACATTCTCAAATCACAGTTGGGAGTTTAGAGTATTAATTCCCTATCACCATGCTTACCATGCTAGCTACTGCCCCTGCTCCAGATTTTGGGAAAGCCTTTTGGACTACAGTCCCTGGAATCACTGGGAACCCAACCATGCTGGCTGCGAGATTCTAGGAGTTGTAGTCTAAAAAAAACTAACTTCCACAGACTTCGTCTCCTGTCTATTTTTAATCATGAGAGCTGTACATTTAATTTTATCAGGATTTTAAAAAGCAATGCCAGACAAAACAAGGATCTAGCAGGATGGGACAATGTAAACGACTTCTATTGTGACATCAGATCAGTGACTTCTTATGGCTTGAACAGGAATCCTATTCATTCAGACTTGGGGATAAGTGTGTAGGGTTTGGTTTTGTTTTAGTCCCAAATCCAACCAAAACTTCTAGCATTATTTATTGGGCAAAAATAGAAGTTGTGACCATCTTTAGAGCTGCTAAGGGACCATAATGTGAGCTATAGGGAGCCATAACCTTCCCACAGACATTATCAGCAGCATGAGCCCCGGGATTTCCCTAACCACGCCAGACAGTAGTTGGTGCCGAACCTTCTCAGAGCTGAAGCTTCCAGTAGGTCAAGCACCTGAAGCCTGAGATGTATCAAGTCAGAGCTGAACTTTTGGACAATCACCAAGTCCTAGCTAATGAAAGGTACTACAAGGTATTCAGCCAGATGAGCAAAGAAGCTTCTTGAACACCAAGGGACTAATCCAAGAAAGACTGGTCCCTCATGAACACTTCTGGGGCTGGCTTTTTTTCTGATCTGCTCAATCTGGTGCTGTTCCCAGACACAGACATACTGCTTGTCTCAAATTCATGCCTTCCATGGCCCCAAAAGGAACTATCTCTGACACTTTACTTTTCTACATGACCTCAACAAAAGCATATACAAGTCATGTAAGTTCCTGCTCTGCTTTTCTCTGCTTCTTATTCAGTCTCTCAGAATAAGGACTACAAGTTGAAAGTGTTTGCCAGATCCAAGGATCTCTTTGGTATTCTCAGTTATCTGGACACGTTTCTCTCTATTTTGCTTCAATTCCAAATCTAGAGCAAATAATCTCCTCCCACGTCCTTATCAACATAGAGGTATTTTCATGTCATGTTGCAAAACTTGATTCAAAACCAGTGGTTGACAAGCCACAGTGAGTCAGAGCAAAAGAAAAGGCACACTTGTTATGGGGGGAGGGATATAGGAATGACAAGACTCTTGTACTTAGAAGATTTAGATATGATGTTCAATTGTTTAATTAATTAAAATAACAAACAGCCTTAAGAAGCAGGTAATTTTGGCACATATCTTGGCCTAACCCACCTAAGGTGAAGAAAAACATGATGTCATTCCATCACCCACCGTTTTCTCCACTCAGGTCATTTCTCGTACAGGGGTCAACTGGACCGGTAGCTCAATCTTAATTCAGCACTGGCAATGGGACAGCAATCTCCACCACACTTGAGGGGGAAATCTATTTTAGTGTGGCATGATGGCCCACCTTGCCATCATCCCCATCTGGCAACATATACTGCCAGAAGTGGCTGTTTTAGAGGTGACAAAGTCAGATTTTCCTTTAGAACATGTTGTTCCTTCTTCTGATGAAACAACTGAAGCCACTAAAGATCTGTTCCCCTCCCCTTTCAAAAAGGATGTTGTTAAAGTTAACCTGAGCATAGAAGCAACCTTCTGGGTCTAATAAAATGAAATAAAATATCCTGAAAATGTAGGTCTTTTTAACAATCAAAAATGGTGTGTTCTCATATACAACAATCACAGCAGAGAAAATGTAATCCATTCCAATGGCTAATTTGATATATTGAATATACACGTGTCTGTGTGCATTTGTGTACACATACATAAATACACACACACATTCATTCATTCCTATTTCTGGGAGTACTTTTTATGATCACTTACAATATTTTGACTGACATAAAAAATAACTGGCTTATTGGCACAACGGAGCCTTTCAATGGTCATGAATAGGAGTAGTTACAAGCTAAAGGAATCAGTACAAGACCATATATGTGGTTTGGTGACTCAAGAGTATATGACTTTTTCCTGTTAGTACTGAAATATATTTTTAGTGCAGAGTTGAAGAGCACATAGAGGTGAAGTGAGACTATGAAATTTATACCAGTTCAGAGCAGTGGGAGAGGGGTATAAGTTGTTGAAGGTCATCTGTTGCTATATAGCATTATTTCAAGACAATCACATTTGAACAAACTCACACCGTAAAAAATACACATTAAACTTTGTTGCATGTGTCATATTTTTTAAATTTTCTGTATGACCCTTCCTATACAAAAAGAGATCCCCATAGCTGAATGCTTTTTAAGTCTTTCCTCTTCACTCTAACCCATGGCTATTATCTGGTGCATTGCTGTAACAAACCCAAATATTATTTCAGAAAGAAGTCCCTAGTATAACTCATATATACCATTTAATGGCCAGTTCTTCTCTGGTCCCTCTGAAATGCACCTACATATTCTGAGGATAGCTTTGGATATATACTGGTGTACGAAAGCCCCCGTGCCCTTCAGTGTTCTCACCTGCACATGAACCATCTTCTGTTTCTGTAAAATGTTTAATAGGACAGAAACATGAGTCAAAACCTAGGAACACCAAAGCCCTGTGCTTTTCAGTGCTTTTATCTACACATGATGATCTTCAGACGACCCGCTTCCAGAAAAAGCTTAATAGGACAGAAATACATGACTGAAAATCTGTGGACAGTTTCATGCCTCCCAGACCATATTCTCCTCTCTCCTCAGTGTCAGAAATTTAACTGACCTTAACTTCTACCACTGAGTATTTTCCCAGTCCACACTACTTCTACAGCAATACATGTAGGCTAGTTGAATTAATCATTACAAACGAGAGCAGGGTAGAATTTGACATTGGCTGCCATTTTCTGCCACTGCCTCACCTCATTAGTAATGCATAGATCTGCCCTAACACCTCATAAATACCATTTGGACTTCAGCACAGCCTGGCTGGTTGCTATGATATAGCCTTGCCCAACCTCATACCAACAAGACTGAACAATAATTCCCATCATTCTCAGCCAAAGTGCCAGCAGCATTATAGCCCATTAAGACATTTGTTGTAGGTCAACATAGTTGGAGGGTACTAGGTTAGAGGAAGTGGCACCAACCTTTCAAACTAACCTACCTCACAGAATTATTGCTGTGCAGATATATTGGAATAATGCATCAGATGCTGCTTCGAGTTCCTTGGAAGCAAACAAGAGTAAATGAAAAAGGATGGTTTTGGTGCTAAAGCTATATTGGCTACGACAAACAATAAAACCACATGAAAAAATCAGGAGCCTTAATCATTAGCATCCTGCAACTATTTTACAAACTGATTGAGCTTTGCATACATCCAATCTCATTTTGATGTGTAGCTTCCTGCTACAAAAGCACATGCATCAACAGCAGCAGAAGGATTTAATTCTATGACACGGTGATTAAAAATGTGGTTACTTTTTACAATGATTCCCTCTCTCTCATTGCATTTAAGTTATTTTACAAGAAAACCACTTAAAAGCAGTTAAGAAAAAGTACTATCTAAATAATGCCCAGGAGGTTCTCACCTGTGATATAAATCAGGGCAATTTGCAATTTTGAGTGGGTTAAAAGTAAGCTTCACTACTGTTCACTCATCTTCAAAGTAACCTGCAAACATTACTGCACTGAAAGAACAGGTGGTACCAACAGCAGTGCACAAAATATCAACAATGCAAGCATAATGCACCTTTGAAATTCCTTGAGAAATGTCTATTTCCACTGCAAGGTTTTCCCACTGGAACATGTAAAACTATTTAATCATTCCATGTACATAGACACAGAATGGTTCATCTAGGACAGGAGCACATATGCCTACATGACACTAAGATTTATGTTTAAGAACTACGATATTCTGATGCCTAACACGGGAGACATTTGAGCACCAAAACGATAGTATACCATCTCCATTTCTGGTGGGAGTATACCTTCCAATCTTAAAAAAAAAGGGGGGGGAAGACATGGTATAATTTCTGATCATTTGAACTTCTCAAATTCAGCATCCTTGAAAGCCTAGGCTCAGATGGAGAAATGGAAGAGAAAAAGAGTATATAGATCCTTTGTGAAACCTTAACTTTGCTCTTAGCACTTCCTCACTGATATTTCCACAGTACAGAACAACAAAACAAGCTGCTCTCTTATAAACGTACTATTTCAACACTATTTTATTTCCCTAAGTTGGAGCTCCTTTTACAGACTGATAGTTATTGTAATCCTCTCCCCTCCCCCAACTTCTACTATGTAAGAGTAATACAAGGAAGCTCTCATTCTCTGTTCATAATACACAATTCCACAGTTATGCACAGTGGCATAGTGGAGGCAGCGCACACAAGTTTGGTGTGCTAGGACAACCAGGAATCTCCCATGTTCCCACAGCGCTCAGCTGTAATCCTCACAGCGGTCAGGAGTAAGTGAGGACAGATTCCCACAGCAAGGATGTATTTTTCTGAGCTCTCTTTGTTGTCATACTAAGCATTTTGGGGTAGCTTGGCCTTGAATGAATAATTAAGATACACCGGATGTACAAAAGACCTGCTCTTGGTGAAGATCAAAAGTTCTTGAATTGGTTTGTTGATAGTTTTGGACACTCCATAGGCCCATGTGAACTGTCACAATGAGTCTCTTTATTTTCAATTTTATGGTGACCCTGCTGTACAAGAAAGGATATAATATTTTGCATGCACTTGGCAGTAAGTCCCGCTGAACTTAGTGGGACTAACTTCAGAATAATAGGCTGTAAAAGTGATTAACAGTCAAGTGGGTCAGTCACAGATACTGATGCACAATGAGAGTGTTCAAAACTTTCTGGTTCTGAACAGGAATTGACATTATCACCCCCAAATTCTATGGTAAAGCTCACATACAAAGCAGCATGTGAATTAACTCAAATCCACACCGTCTGGTATCCTGCAGATTACTGCAGCCTTTCAAGTGTTGTTTTAACATGGTTAATATTTATAACTTTTGCAATGAGAGCCTAACCACTTCCTACTCACTATGGATAAAAAGAAAGGCTCTCCTCTTAATTTTGCTGCCAAAACAATCATATTCCATGCCTGAAAAGTCAACAGAATGCTTCAACTGTCACTATACAAAAAAGTCAGACACTATTCTTTGTTTCTCTCTCTCATATATACTTATGTTTTTGCCTAGAAGCCAAGATGTCATCTAACGTATGATTTATTTATACTTTAAAATATTAACAGAGGACATACTATATACTTTAGATTAAAAAGAATTACCCTTGTGTATGTCAAAGCAATTTTTCTTATGAGCCTATCAGATCTCACAAGCTATGCTGGCCAGGGCAAGGCCAAAATACCTCCAAAGAGCAATTCATTAGAAGGGAAGGCAAGCTTTTCCTGAGCCATTAAATAAACAAACACCCATCAAGGACTCTACTGGGATAAAATACAACAGGAAGTGCTGTCTTCAAGTCAAGGTCTTTAATGATCCTTTAGCTTTTCAAAATGCAAGAACCATTTCAGTCTTACTATCTTGCTTAGAATTCTAAAAGGTCAATTAAACTCTTCCTGTCTCCAGTTTCACACACTTTGCATCTGCATCTTATAAACCGCCATGACTCCCTCAAGTTCAGAAGCCTGGAAAAACAACTTTGACACAGCACAGGGTGGTCAGCGCCTCAGTTTTCAGAGCCTGGAAAAGTTAGAGTTCAGACTACAGCTCCCTTCTTAGTTGCTGAGGGATTCTGGGAGTTGCAGTCCCAGTTACCTTGACTTTTCTAAGTCTGGTGTAGCAGTTGCACATCAAAGCAGCTCTTGCAGTGACACAAGCCTATGTGTGTATATGTCCCTTCTAGTCACCTGGCAACTTATGGTGACCCCATGAATTTCATAGGGTTTTTTTTCATAGGGATGATTTTGCTGGTTCCTTCCTCCGAAATATAGTCTACCTCGTATTGGTTGAGGGTCTCCCATCCAAGTGCTAGCCAGAGCTGACCCTGCCTGGATGAGTTCTGGTGCCTTCAGGATCTAAAGATTGAGAAATCTGGTTAGCTGGCTTT
The DNA here is from genome assembly GCA_948472985.1 of Iguana delicatissima. Taxonomy (NCBI): domain Eukaryota; kingdom Metazoa; phylum Chordata; class Lepidosauria; order Squamata; family Iguanidae; genus Iguana; species Iguana delicatissima. The sequence continues at coordinate 1,385,365 of CAOKZL010000479.1, forward strand.
GTCTCACATCAGCTTTCTAAAATCCCAGGTTCTTCCAACTCAGACATGAAGAAAACTGTGACTTTAGCTAAGATCTTCAAAGACACAATAAGATGAAATTCTCCCTCATTTACACCAGCCAAATTCAACAACTACAGTGATACTCAGCATGTTGCCCCTGCTACAGAGGTGTTTAAAAAGATGAGGATTGCTTCAGGGAGACAAAAAAAGGCAGAACACCTAATTTGGCATTACACACAGTACTAAGTACATCTAGGCTTCTAAGAGCTAAGCATACAAAGCTCTCAACTGAGATGAATGAATGTGTCAGTTTCAGTTTCTCCCCTGTGCAATTTAAAAGACACAAACCCCCTCTAATTCTTCCCATCCTGAATATAAAGGAAACTGTGGATTTTGCTAAGTTCGTATTTTTAAAAAATGAACAGAAATGAAATTTTCATCCATCCCTATACACTTTAAGTAACACTGCAGAAGATGACTCTTTGTTTCTAATGACACATTAATATCTCTTTCTCTCTCCTACCCTTTCAGTCTCTCTATTCTGGGTGCATGTAACTGGAAACAAGGGCTTCAAACAAAAATTGCACACATTAACTCCAAGGAAGGGCTGGCACTACAGAACAGTGGTTGAGACCTGCCAACTTCAAAAGAACCGGACGAATTTATATACGTGACATCCTGCCACCACTTGTCACCTGAAACGCAAACGCAGTAATCAGTAACCATGCTGTTCTTTGCAAGATTCAACATAAATTAATTTCCTGGCAAATGTTATTATAGCCTGAAATACTGCAAACAGCATCAATAGCAGTCTGAGTGGGTATGACCGCCTCCATTCTCCAGAGTTCAAATTTTTCCCTCATACTTTTTAAAAATGTGCTGCATGCTTGAAATACAGCTTGGATTCCAGATCTTGTTCAGTCCCTATTTGGAAATGATTTCTCCCCTTTGTTCAAGCAGATATGTGCCTTGTGAGCCAATGAAATAAAATAATTTGTTTAGCTTGTCCAGAATCCTGAGTTAGACACAAACATGCTCTTAGTCCAAGAAGTGTGTTCAAGTTATAAAAATAGCAGAGTACTATTTTCTAACATGGTTTGTTAATCTGCCTTTCTAAGGTGGAGGGGGAAGGAATCATTAATAATAAAATTCTGACAGCTTCATTTTTTCCTATATCTGGACAAAAGTGTTTGCTTCTCTATTTATAAGTGCCCACACACAAAGTCTTATACTGGATCTTTCTCATCATCTTACATCAGAGATTTTATCAACTGAAAAGCAGGTTATAAACATTCTAAACAAAAATGGGATGCTGTAGAAAAGGAAAGGCTGCTGATAGTTGATTCCATGAGTCTGATTTCTTGTTCTGACTCTCATCAATATGACCAAAGGTTGTTCACGAAGGTGGGATTTTCGAGAAGAAAAATGACCATATTGAATTCTGAAACCCTATACCCACCACTAACAGAAGAACATGGAGCACTACACAGACACTAAGCCCAGCAACAAGAAACATGTTTGTAAAAGTCATCTAATTTTGGTGGATGCTGTAAAAATTTTAGTCCTTTTATCTGGAGATGCCAAGTGCTGAAATTGGCAGTTCACACAAAGCAGGTGTGCTGCCACTGAGCTACAGATTTATAATCCACCCCCTTAACTTTCTCCATGACTATGAAAGGAGGGGAAATAGGGCAAATAAGCCTCAAATAGTACAAAATAAGCCTCAATTTGCCTTACAAATTCTGAGAACTCAGCTTCTTGGAATAGGATACAGAGACTAGACATGTAAGCAATTAATAATCCTAGATTTAATCTAGTCCAATAGATTATGAAGGGGAGAACACATGGGATTCTTGTAGAACTTTTAAGCATAACAGATTTATTTTAGCATGAACTTTCACTTGATTACAACCCTCCTTCCGAGATGCTTAGATTACAAAATTCAAGGCACAGTGGGATCAAAGTGCAATCAGATACAGAAAAAAAAAAAGCAATGGTACCCTGCGGATCGCCTAAATACCCTAAAAGCATCACATCGCATCTGATCTTGGAAACTAAGCAGAGTCAGCTCTGGTTAGTACTTGCATGAGAAACAGCCAATGGACACCAAGCGCTATAGGCTATATTTCAGAGGAAGGAACTGGCGAAACCACCTCTGAGCATTCTTGTCTAAGAAAACTATACTAAATTCATGAGATTGCCATAAATTGACAAGCAACTTGACGGCACACGCATACACACGCACACATATCATTAATGCTAATCAAACACCATCAAAGGTCTGTGTTTAATATAAACATGCTGGCAACTGTACACAAGACTGCCAGGCTGTTAACTGCCTTAATTCAGAGCACAAGACATTAGTTTGTTTCTGAAAAATTTATTCTGTTGAAACCAGTGTATCTCACTTCAAAAACTTCCTCCAACTGAGACCCTGAAGAATACAGGACTGGGTGCTCAGAGGTTTCTTACAATCACTGGTTGTTTAGGATTATCAGAAGGTGAGCATTCACCCAGCAACAAAATAAATTGGAATAACTTTTAAATCAGGGCCTTTGTGGTTTTATCTGGAAGCATCCCAAAGCACTCCAAACACCATGACTTACAGGAATGGTTTCAGTCAGCCTTTAAACTGAGCCATATTTGGGTAGTAAAATGATAGCTGATTTACAACACATATGGCAACAGCATGAGCAATGTCAAAGCAGCTGGGTGGGGGGAGTGATATTAATTGCCTGGGCAACAATGCTTTGAGTTTTATTTCTCATTTCAAACAACAAGGGCCTTGAGGTAACTTAAGATTAATGCTGGGCTGGGATACCAGTTCTGTACCAAGAAAAAGAGCCAGTGGTAGCTGAAACAACAGGTCCACATTTTTGTTGGTCCTGATTCCCTGCCACATGGAATACATACAAGTACTTTACAAAGAGCATGGGTTGTGGTTAAGGGCATGAGATACGAGCCAGGAAAACTCTTGTTCCAATCTCACCTCAGACATGAACTCACTTGTGGTCAGTAAAGACATCATAATGGGGCTCTCTTTATCACAGTTTATGATGTGGCTGCAAGATCATGAGCCTTTCCAGAGCTCCTTTCTCTTCTCAGAGAAATCCCACACACACACTCTCCCCACAACATCTGATCGAATTAAGCATGATGGCACAGGATAGTTCAACTGGGGGAAATGATCTTTTAGCCCAAGCAGAGCAACCAGTCAAGGTCACATTCAAGCGGCAGGTAGGGCCAAAGCTGGCAAAGGGCAAAGTCATAATGCCTCCCACCCTCCTGAGGGTTGCCAAGTCAGAAGCTTCCTGTCACCTTAGATGTCAGGGCCAAAACCAGAGACTAAGATCATGGAGGCTCCTTGTCATGTCTTGGGGTGGGCCTTCTATTAACAATTGCAAAATAACGTATGTGCATGCATATACACATGTGTGAGTCAGAAAGGCAATGTGGAGTTCAGGCACTACTTCCTAACCAAATATTATATACAACACATTTATGGGCAGACAGCCTAGTACTTTGCAGAACTAACACCACTTCTATTAATACATTTATACACATCCACATACACTGAGTTGGTTTAGTGTGTTCAGCATGAGGTACCTCATGGGAGGAGCTGCCATTGTTGGCCTCCAGTGCAGAGAGTCCAGACATACATTCTTCAGGTGCAACTGCACGTGGGCCTCAGTGGTGGGAGGTGGGGTGAGAGCATATCTAAAGTCCACACACCCTCTTTCACTACCTCTTTGCAGCTGTGAGCTTTGACCAATGGAGCAGCACAGTTGTAGGAGCAGTGGCAGAGGAAGGCGATTGACAGAACAGCAACAAAGCAGCATGGCAGGACCAGACTTGGATGGTGGAGAGTGCTGGATCTGGCTGGGGTCAGTGGGCTTCACTGTCCCTGGTGGTGTGAGTAGCAGGAAATGGTTTGGGAAGACTGGGAGCAATTGGGTGTGATCTTGTACCACAAACTTTTCTTTTCATACATCCTCTGTGGAGGATGCGGGGAGGGGAGTTCAATCAGCTGGTCACAGACAAACCATTGGGTTGACCTTTCTGCCTTCCTACCAGTCTCCTTTTGACTGGTCTAGCACCCAATTTGGGTCCTGTTGGCCCAACTGGCCCTGTGAGAACTTTGTAAGCTTTGGTGGACTCAATCTGTCCTGCATAGGCCTTTGTAGGGTTGGGTGAGCCCACTCAGCACTGCATTGGCTTTTGCTGGCCCAGGTACACCAGGTTTGCCTGCTGAGGCTTCAACGGTCCAATAAGCTAGTGTTGTGCTCCAGAAGCCTGATCAACCTTACGGGAGGTCTTGTCAACTGTGGGGCCCCACTAGGATAAAAAGGATCAGCTGTGTTTGCTTGCCCAGTAAGCACCATGGTTCCTGGCCAGTTCTCTGATGGTCCTCATAGGGCTTTGTAGGCCCCACCAGATCTATTGACTCTGCAGCAGACCCACTAGACTTCTGGTAGGCCTCTAGGCCATGGTGGGACTTATTGGTCTAGTGACAGGCCTCATAAATCATAGTAAGCCACAGTGGGCCTGATTAGCTTAGTGACAGGCCCTTTGGGGTTACAAAGGTTACAATATTTGGATTGGCCCTACTGGTCCCCACAGGCCCCGTGAGGACTGATTGTTCTGGTGTCAGGCCCCAAAGGCTTTTTGGGAGTTCTTAAGACCCCATTAGTCCCAACTGGCTTTTAATTTGGCCACACAGGCTCTTCAGGCCAAGTTAGGGTCCACAACCCTCTCTTGACAAAGTTAAGCTTGTGGTTAGGCCTGGTCTGATTGACCTCAAAAAAGCCAAGGGGGATCTGGCAAGGCCTGGTAGACTCAGTTAGGCCTTATAGACTTGTTTGTTGCTGGCAACCACTTTGTGGAGTTGATTGAGGGTTGGATTAGCAGCTACTCTGGCTTTGGAAGAATGGCTTCCAGAAAGAGTAGTGAACAGCCCAAGGTTAAGCAACAGCCAGCCAGCCAGCTAAGGATCTACCTCCCAAGTTGTAACTGAGGAGGGGGTGGTTTGTCTGCTATTCTGGCTAGATTGGATTTCCAGATTTATGAGGCATAGGAAGACTGTGCTTAAGGAATTCCAGGAGCTCATTGGTCATTTAAATTTCACATGTGGGGTTGTAGCACCCCAACAGGGCTTTCTTGAGGCAGCTACATAATGCTATATTGTGGAATTCGTAAGCCCCATCATAGCATTAGAACTACTCAAGGGTTAAGGAGAGACTTAGAGGTCTGGCAAGAATTTCTTGCTTTGTTCAACAGGATTTCTCTTTGGGAGATGAGGGTCTGGGATGCCTTAAAGGTATCTTTGGTTGCATTGGGTTCCATTAGCTTTGGCATGTATTTTCATGGATGCAGATATGTCCAACTGTGGCCTTAAGAGTGAGCTGAAGCAGGTTTGTTAACCAGATTTAACTTTCCTTGATTTTTTTTTTTTCTGATTGTGGTAGCTGTTCAGATTTGGACTGAGGAGCAGGCTAACTTCTCAACCCTTTTCTGGTGTGATATACGGTCACAGTGCAGGTTATTAATTCCATGTCCTCTAGGTCCCCATAAGCCATGAGTTTCATTAGGGCCATTACACTGCAGTGTCTTTGTTATACTTTTTACAGCACTCGATGTGGGTTGGGTTGGTTGGGTTGGACAAGAGGTTTGCCAATGCTCTCTCTTGTCAACAGATGGACTCCTTCAAACAACTGGCTTTAGATCCAATACCTGCAAACCTGTAGAAGCTTGGAGGGGTGAGGCTGGCAGGGTAATTAGCCTCTCTTTAGCCCCCAGCATCAGGAAAATTATAAGAAGTCTGGTTTTGAGTTTAAAGAGTTACAGTTGGGGAAGTGCTTCATGTTCTTTTGCCAACCCCTCTTCCCCACATTTTACAGTTCTGTGTGTTCATCAGGAGTAAGGGCTTAGCTCTGTAGTCCATTCAGGGTACGTTTTCAGTGCTGGCCTTTGCTTCTTTGCAGGGGAATCAGGATAACACAAGTGACTTCAGAATTTGCAAGGCACTGTACGGATGATCTCAGGAGTGGGGCAAGGTGTCTGACAGGTGCAAACCGTTATCATCTGATGTCCTTAAGAGGTTGGGATGTATTTGGTCAGTCATTTGCCCCTCTGATTATGAGGTTATTTTATTTCACACACCACCTCTGACTGTCTTTTTTGGTGCCTTGTGAGTTAGTGTGCTGGTCATGTTCTCTACAAGGGATGCATCAGGTATAGCACTAGAGCTAAGAGATTTAATTCTGACAGGACAACAAGCCATATTGCTGATCTGCACCTCTAAGATGGATCAGAGGTGGGAGGGACAAAGATAATATCAAGTCTTTGTAACAATCCAGCTTTATGCCCTATTCAGGCTTTGCAGGGTTACCTTAGGGTTTCAGGGCCTAGCCAGGTCCTCTATTTTGTCATGCCGATTTTTTTGCCCCCACCAAGTACAAATTTGGGACAGTTACTTCCAAGGCTTTACAGTGCTTGGGTCTGCAGGGGATTATATTTGGGACTCATTCATTCCAGACTGGGACTGTTTCTATAGCTTTTTCCATGGGCCTGGGTGAAGGGTCTATCCAGCATGGATCCAGGTTGATTTTTCAGGGAGAGCTTGCACTACATGAGTAGAAAAGACTTAAGGTCCTTTTAAATTACACAACTATAGTGTTATTGTTGCACTTTAATTGCCATATCAACAACTTGTGAATCCTGGGATTTACAGCCAAGGGCAGGAATTTAGAATTCTTAGCCATGAATTTCTAATGCCTCACCAAACTGCAAATCCCCCAAAATTTTAGAAAGTATTCACAACAGTTAAAGTGGAATCACTGCGCTATAATTGTGCAGTGTGAAAGAGCTCTTTGTCTTCCCATTCTCAACAACAACTACTTGGCCAAATGCTTCAATTAGAATTTAAACAGTGTCCACAAGCACCAATCAAATCTTTTTAAAAGCTGAATTGTTGCCATGGGCCTGGGTGAAGGTTGTTGCACAGGGCTTGTTGGTGATGCTATACAAGCTATCTCCTGCCCATGGACTGGACACACACCACAACATCCTATGGAATCCTGGTATTTGCAGTTTGCTAATGCACTAAAAGAGCACTCTCGTTGAAAATTCTATTTGTGTGTGTGTGTACTTTCAAGTCACTTCCAACTTATGGCAACCCTAAGACAAAACTAACACAGGGTTTTCTGGGGCTTAGAGTAAGTGATGTGCCTCAAGTCATCCAACAGGTTTCCAGGGAAGAGCAGGCAACTGAACCCAGGTCTCCAGAGCCAAAGTTCAATATCCAAACCGCTACACTACACTGGCTCTAAATGGCAGATTCTAACATTCCACAGGATGTTGCCATAACAGTTAAACTGTGTAGTGTGAAAGGGCCTGAGCTCAAGTTTCTTTGTTCACTCCAAACCTAGCTGCAATCCACATAAGAGCAATGGAGGAAGTGCATTTTCGCAGCAACAAGATACTGTAAGCCTGTGTATGTATGTGTTAACTTATGTCATCATATCTGGGGAGGGGGGAGGAATCAACAGAGCTGCACCACATGCTTGGAGTCTCCTTGGGTCTCTGGATATGGCATCTGCTCTAATGTACTTCAAAACTAACCACTATACAATTGGCTGTTAGGAATTTTAAACACTTACACATCCCTTCCTCAACACACTTTCCGTATATGTTTTGATACAGACAGTCAAAAAATGTGAAGCATCCCACCCCATTATACTCAATGGACGTAGCAGGCATCCCCGCACACTGCCACAGGCACACACGTATCATGTCCGTTGACTATAATGGGACACAATGCTTATGCAACCTCACATTCATGCATGAAGAAGTCACAAGTAAAGAGAGTTTCAGTTGTCCATCACAAGATATGGAGATAACTGTATACTTCTGCTGCTTTTTCTTCCTCTACTGTTTTATTTATTTATTACTTCCCTCCATTGTTACTCCCAAGGTAAAATATACAGCTGTCTGATTTTATCCTGAAAAAAAAACACGTCTGATTGTCTGTCTGTTTGTCTATCTAAATATGTATCTACATAAATATCTTTCGTATTTCTATATCGCACAGGTTCCTCAGATGATGCAGAATAGATAAAAGCATTTAAAATGACAAAGATTAAAACTTCAAAAGCAAATTAAAATACTCTTTACTTTTTAAAAATATAAAACAATATAAAAATAGTTTTTAAATCAATTATGCCTGGGCTGAAATTAAGAGAGAATCAGATATGGTTTCTTAAGATGAATGGAGAAAGAGAGTATAACAAACAAACTGGCTACCTTGTTTGTCCTTTAAGAACCGTTACTCTTTCTTCCAGTTTCTAGGCCTGGGAAGCAGTTTATCCCTTTGCGTATGAGCGAAACAACAATAAAGCTTAAGACTCACATCACAGTTATGCCCAGGAACCACATCCACTATTCTCAAGAAACAGCCTTTTCCCCTTTGTTTCGCAATGTAAAAACACTGCCAAGATCTCTAAGGCCAAATGTACCAAATGTCAATTATATATTTTGTCTTTTGATAGTCCCTATGGTACTAGTTTTTAAAAGATCTTGGCCGCCTTCAGTCAGTTGAGTACAAACATTACAATGCAATTTGGTACTGTGAGGAGGTTTCTTGAAATGCTTTTTTTAAAAAAAAAATGTTCCTTTTCAAAATGCTGGACTCCAGTAGGAGCAGACTTTTTATCTTGTTTTAAGTGGCTAGGTTTGGGGGCAGCAGCAGTGTGAAGATTTATTTGAGAGATAGATATAAAAACAGTCCATATTAAAGTAGGCCCTTCTCTTGTGTCTCCTTCAGCTCCCAGTTATGGCGTAAAAACAAAACATGACACCAGCATTCCTCACCTCTGGCTGCTGGGAAGTATAGTTCAACAGCATCTGGAAAACTGCATGATTCTCAACCCTGCTCAAAAGTAACAAAAATGGTAAGCTTTTTAATTACTTTTTTTGAAAAATAAAAAAAAAATCTGAAGACTATAAGCCACAGGCCTGTGGCACAGAAAACACTGCCTTGTCCATCTTCTTCCCTTCTCAACACCCACAACAGAACATGAGGCAGTAGCACAAGGCACACCATAAGTCTACCCTGGAACTGGTTGATACTCCTCCACTCTATTAGGAGGCCACACTCCCTATAAAAGTAACTAAAAACAGTTGCACTGAAAAAGAAGCGACATCCCCCTTATTAGGTTACAACCACAAAGTGTCTTAGTTATGCCTTAACTATTGCAGAAAGGAATTAATTATAAGGAAACAGTCATTTGTAACTAGTTGCTTCCAAGCTATGATAATGGCCAAAGCTCATCAGGTTATTCGACAATGAAGGAAGTGAATCCCAGAAGCAACTCATACCCTGCATAGTAGTTAAAAAATATAATAACCAAGTAAGAATTTACTGTTCTTTCATGACAGCCTAAAATAAGCTACCTGAGGTGAACCCTTCATGGTAGGTCAGTCTTGGTCAAGTCAATAGCTCAATATTCTGATTCCTAAGACATGCTAGTACGATTCTGCTAGATCTTACACCCTTTGTTTTGCTTGTAAGATGTGGGGTTGATTTCCTTTCACATACACACTTCCCTGGCACTGCTTGGGGTGGGGCATTATATCACATCACACACATTATGTCACATCACACAGAACTTCCAGTAATTTTGCAAAGTGTGAAGTTTTACAGTATCCTTACTCCTGCACTTCTCTGGTTAATATTTCTTACTGCTTTGGAGAGATTCTATTCCTCCCAAATCAGATATATAGATGTAGACATAAAAATCTGTTCTAGGCTAGATTTCTGGATTGTGGACAGTTTGGAACAAATCATGATTTCCTAGGTTTCCATTCCCTCTTCCTAACTGTATTTAGTTATTTTAACTTCTTTGTGAGGCTCAGAGTTCACTGTTTTCCTTTATTGCTTTCTTCTATTTCTCCTTTGACTAATTTTACTATCTGACATTTCCTAGATCTGATTGACTGGATCCAGCGTCACTTTCACTTGAGTCTTCTTCAAGACTTTGCCCCTTGGTATGCTAGCTATCGTTCTTTCTTCTTCAGCCTTCAGGATGAATTGACAGATAACTGGGAAGATGGCAAGTTTTAACTAAAGGACTGATGGAAGACTGGGGTAAATGCAGAATTTTATAAATGACCAACTATGGCTGTTTTTGAATGTTGCAATCCCAGTATATGAGTTACTGCTTAAGTTTTAATCCAAATTGTTCCATGGTGTGTTTTTTGTTTAATCATTGTTAATCATTGCTATTCTGTGAAAATCACCTATTTCCTGGTATGTATTGTACCTTTACCTCAAACCTAATTCACAATTTGTTCGGTGTGATTTTTTAGATTTAAATTTATTGCAACTAGGAATATTGTCAGGCCGTTTCTGGGTACATCCTTGTATCCAGTAGGATATACACAGTATTTATTTCTTATTTTGATCAAAACTGAGTATTATTCTGCTGCTCATAATTCTTCTCTCCTGGAAAACACACTAATCTGTTGGCGATCTCTACAATGACATTAGCACTTCACGTCTCGCCATGGTAAGCTGTTGTTTCTTTACTGTTACCAGAACTTCAACCGGCGCTCTCTCTCTCTCTGTCTCTCTCTCTCTCTCTCCCCCCTGATCAATGTTCTTTGATCTCTCTTGTGCCACTTTTTAGAAGACTGGGAAGTGTTACACAAGCTTGGTGAAAGTTACACCAAAGGATTAAGCGGAAGGTTTTACATTTCACCAACACAGCCAAAACATTACCTACAAAAACATCAACAGGGCCATCATGTCATGCTGAAACACTGATTTATAATTAGGAATCTATTATCTTCGCGACAGCCTAGTTTGACAGAAACTAGCAAGAAACTAGATACCTTCCATCCCTGTCTGGACAGTCCCTCCCTTTCTCTGCACTTTAAAAGCTTTTAAGGGGAGAATTGACTGGAAACAAAATACAAAGACCATGTTTTAACAACTTTCCTGCCACAAAATTAAGAATTACAGAACTAAGGGGATGCAGATGGTTATGTTCTGAGTGTGGAAGTAAATTAAATTATAGAGAATCTAGAGGTCTGGTTTCATTCATCAATTAAATAGTGATAAACATATGTGCATTGGGTGCGCTGTTACATGTGAAGACAAAAGGAGTATTTAAGATGAAATTGCAATCAATCCCATGGAAATGAAAGATAAGACACAGACTAGCAGCCTCATCCTAAACATTACCTTTAGAAATAAAACTACCTCAATAATACATAATGAGAAACTACTGGACAGAAAATGTAAAAATGAGAAAGATCACAAGAACCCCAGGGCTAAATATACATAGCCAGTATGCAAGCCTATTAATCTCATCATCAGCCTTGCTGGAATTTGGCTGACAAGCTTTTGCAAACAGATTACTATTGAAAGGATTTCTTGGAAAAAGATACGAAACCTAGAGCAATGAGCCAATGAAATTGCCTCAAAAGCCTGGAGAATTCTTTAGACCTAGAGCAAGAAGAAGAGAACCTCAGAGAAGCAAGACACAACAATTTGACCCTCTGAAAAATAAATGACCTGCCCACTATAAGGATACTATAATGCCATTTAGTAAGGATAAAACCTCTATATCCATTACGGACACTGCATTGTCTTATACAAAAGTTCATCACTTCACATGAATTCAAAATACCACTGCTTTTAAATTTGCATCATGCTAAGAATGTACAGTTTTAACATAGACAGACTATGAGTGTAGCCTGATTAATTTCTCAGGAGACCTATGTGTTTGCTTTCAAAAGTGATTCATGCATTTCTTCTTCTGCAGCTAAGAGGAACAAAGTTACAACTGAACTGTAGTTCGCAAACTAGACTTATGAACAAAACGATACATCTTTTCTACAAGAGAAGAGAAATGAAAGTTTGCAAAATAATCTTGTTTGTCCAGATTTCTTACATTGTTTTATAACTAACTAGGATCTTTCGAGTATTTATCTGGCGAATTAAACTCTAGCATTTGCCTTATTTCATCAGGACAGTAAAATATGGAAGGTAATTATACACACATACACACACCAAAAATGTAATTGGGCTTTTGAAACTGATCAAGCTAATCCATTAAGAATACAAAACAGTTTCCTTCTGACATCAAGCTGTTCCAGATTATGTTGACCAAACCATGTGCTTACCAATCTAAATGGGTCATGCAGAGCATTCTGCACTGTTGCTCCACCTTCCCAGAAGGAAATGTACATGGTTTCTCAGAGCTGAATTTATAGCTGCATCACTTCCATTCAGCAGACCTGCATTATGTCAAAACTCTACTTACTATGGAGTTACTAACATGAAAGTGGTCATGGATCATTTCACAAGTATCCAATTCATTCACAATTAGTTAAAATTGCCAGCTATTTCAGCTATGTATTGTATTTTAATAGATAATGCAAAGTTGGAAACTACAAGTGCCAAAACCTTCAGGATACTAAATAAACCACATTTTTATGACGGGAATTCTGTAAAATTCCAAGGAAATATATAGAGTGAGAGAAACTTAGACAAAATGCAGCTGGGACTGGGGCAGGGGGATGTAAAGAAAATTTGGGCTTTGGTCAGATTTTTTATCTTTACCATTCGGAAAGAAGCAGACAAGGAAGGCCTGCAAAATTTGGTTTTTTGAAAGTGCAGGCTGAAAAAAAAATTCTGCTAGCTCTGATTATTCAATGACTAGTCTATCAAAATAAAATCACATGGATAAAACTGAAACTGCAGCATATGATATCTGTAATGTATACAGGTATTTTAAATTTTAGATTTTAGACTGAGTGATGGAAAGTTATTACATAATCAGCTTCAAGCAAAATTTACATCTGGCATAGATCAAAGGAGGAGTGATAATTCTGGCAATTGTCTCCTCTATCCAAAAAAAAAAAGTTTTAGGTGTAAAAGTGATACTCAGAAATCATCAATCAGAAATCATCAATCTAAGCCTAGCACAAAGTACAACATAATAACAGAAGCACAAGTTATATATATCTGAATGCAAAATCACTCATATAGTGTTAAATAATTGCATTTAATCAAACAGCACTTGAAATGAATGCTTAATTCAGTCAAAGCACTTTAGCCTGCAAACTTTGCTGAGATTAAACCCCAGTAAACTCTATGGTGATTACTTCTCAGTAGATGAGGGCAGGATTGCTCCATCGGTCATAGAGAACTGACAGAAAAAATGTGGGTGGAATGAAGTACAAAGAGGTCTTGGCTGGAGGGAGAGGAGGAAATTATTATCTTCTAAAGTCTAGAATACATGTCTGACTACCTTTTACTTCCACTTTGCTCTGTATAACAAGTTCCAGAAGAATGTGGTCACTCTTATCCAATGATCCTACTACTTCCACTTTATTGACCAATTCATCCCTATGGGTTAGGATCAAGTCCAAAACAGCTAATCCCTTTGTTGCCCCCTTCACCTTGGACAATAAAATTGTCTGCAAGGCAAGTGAAGAATTGTTTAGATCTTACAATCTTTGCAGAGTTTGACTTCCAACAAATATCAGAGAGGTTGAAATCTGCCATTACTGATATCTTTCTCCTTCTTGAAAATCTGGTCATATGTTCTAGAAATACATCATCTAAATCTTCAGTCTGGCTTGAAGATCTATGGTAGACCCCCACAATGATGTCACTGTTTTATTCCTCTCCTTTAATTTTCACCCAAATGTTTTCAATCTGTTTTTCATCCTTTACATCATATATCTCCTCAAGTATGTACAGACCCCGACATATAAAGCTACTCTTCCATCTTTCCAGTCACGTAGGGATGGGGAAAGGGAGTGTGGTTTGCCCCGGGCAGGGAGTGTGGTTTGCCCCGAGCAGCAATGTTTTTAGGGTATCCCGGCCCCCATGTGCCCTGGTCATGCACCACAGCCACACACCTCACGCACCGCAGCCATTCCCCCATGGGGCCTGGCCATGCCCCTTGTGCCATAGCCCTGCCCCCTCCCCACACTCCAAGCTCTGCCATTGCATCTTTCCTGTTTGGTCTATTTCTTTGGAATAGGGTATACCCGTCTGTCACTATATTCCAATTATATGATTCATCCCATCAAGTTTTAGTGATGCCTATTAGATACTATTTGTCTTCCTCTGCTAAGAGTTCAAGTTCATTTTATTTATTTCCCATGCTCTGTGCATTAGTGTAGAGACATTTAAGACCATGGATCTTTCTTTCTAGTGCTTCCTTATTGTATTATTGCAAGAGAAGAAATTCCTTCTGAGTCACTGAAGCTTTTGTTCTCCGTACTTGGTGTTTCCTTATCCCCTGTAATACTGTCTCCCTTCCCCTCATAACACAGCTTAAAGCCCTACTGATCAGATTTGCTGCTCTCTGGGCAAATACGTTCTTGCCAACAGCTGTGAGGTATAGCCCATCTCTTGCCAGAAGTCCTTCCCCATGAAAGTGCAGACCATAGTCCAAGAACCCAAACATTTCCTGATGAAACCATCTGCCTAGCCAGATGTTCACTTTCAGTATTCTTTCCACTCTTCCTGGGCCACATACTTCATCAGGAGAGAGTGATGAAATCACAACTTGCCCCAGGATCCTTCAGTTTCCTTCCCAGACCTTCATAGTCCCTTGACATTTACCAAAGATTATATCATGCAAAGGAATGAGCTCCCCTTTAGTGTTATTGTCCCCCTCAGTGGCAACCCCACTGGCAGTGGACTCACCCCTGCAAGAATCCCAGTCACATGGCACAACCTACTAGCTAGGGAACCCTGCTAGAAACTTCTAGCTTTGATTCCAGTCCTGAAAAGATATCCTCCCAAGCAGCAGCAGTAAATGTCTTCAGCTGTCTCAGGAGTTCTAGACCCTTTCCACATGACACTACTGTCGTGGCATGGGGACGGGAGAGGAGTGAGACTGCTACAATGCTTCTGCATGGTGTTGTTGCCATCCTGTCCTTCTCCTGTCTCCAGGTGGTGTGATCACAGATTAAATCATTGATAGGTTTTCCTCATCAATGACCCATGATCATGCCACCATCCTGCACTTACCTGGCCTGTGAAAGCCCCAGAAGCGTGATGGAGGAGCTTTCTGCCCCAGTGCAGCCTGGGAAAGTGCCCAGCTACACTGAGGAAGGAAAAGGCATGTCCATTGTGCTTTCTTCAGTGGGGAGCTGGTCTGGTGCGGAGGGGAGCACTCCCGTTGCTCTCCCTTCCTGGCAGAGCCACTGCTGGGATCACCACTGGAGCACAATGGGACAAGGTAGGGTGCAGAAAGGACCCTAGTTATATAGCCTGACTTACCAGCCTGTAGGAAGTTTCTGGAAGCTTTTAGCATGGATCTCAGTCCTGTAAAAACACCCTATCAAGCAGCAAGACAGCCTCATAAGCACCTCTTGAGCCATTTTGTTCTCTTCCCTAGGACTGATGCATATTCTCATCATCTAAGATCTGCTAGGTTCCCAGCAGGATACATGTATACATACACTAGGGTACCAGCACTATCTTCTATGATCCAAAATCTTTCTTAGGGAGCATAATTCAAATTCCCTCTCCTAAGGTTAGAAAGGGTCTAATAAGTGCTGTGCTTATGCTGTTTTCTCTTTAAAGGATTGGACTGACATAGGAGCAGCTGGGTTTATTTGTGGTTGTGTGTTTGTAAGCTTATTTACTAGTGCCTGTGTTACAGTTATCTATTCTCAGTTTTCAAAGGTGAACCTCCTGCCAGATAATCCAGATGTTTAAATATGGAGCTGAGTCAAGGCCATCTTTCTGGGTGTTGTCCTCACTGTGGCTACTGTTGAAAAACAATATCATTGTTCTATGTGCTTTTCCATGTGCCACCTTGGAAGCTTTGGCTATTTTTATCTAGCTGGTAGACGGCTGAAAGAAACTTGCAAGAGGTTCCAGATCTGCTTATTCAGGGCTGTAGACCATTCCCAAGCCATGAAAGAACCATGAAAGAAGGATCTTTATTGTCTCTGTATTTGTTTCTTCAATGAAATTTCTAATTTTATTGACAGCAGTGGCCAGAGCACTCCCATCCTCTAAGATGGGAGAGGCAGCACTACTGTTGACTCTCTTAATCACTGCTACCCGCTTTCTGTCCCAATGAACGAGAAAGAGGGCAGTTGGGTTTTATAGAGATTAGTGCTAAACCTTCATGTCAGTGGACAAAAGAAAAAGAGCTTATGGTTACTCTGATTACTGTGAACCAATTGCAAGGCAGGGTCAGCACCTAACATCCTTAGGCACTGTCAGGACAACATGTTCTGACAGGAACCATACCCTCTCTCCATTTTAAGCAGTGCCAGATGACTGGATCCAGCCACCCTTTTAATTTCCCATAATACCTCCAATTGGAGGGTATTGTTCAGAATTTATTGTCCAGTATTGGTGGGTCCCACTGAAGAATGAAGGAGCCCACCAGTGGTTAAGTTGCCCAGTATAAACTGCCTTGCCTTGATCGGTTGTTTTCAAAGCTCCTCCTGACAGGGACTTCTCTTCTCTCCAGCCTATGGTCTGCCAAAACGTTGCTGGCTTTTGGTGAGCATTCTAATGCAGATTCTCAAACCTTTTCTTTCAAGACATCTGTTGCTTGTTGGCAGTTGATATTTCCCATGTACATTTGCAGAACATGCTTCCAATTCTATGGGAAGACGGCAAATGTATAAAAAAAGGGTTATTCAGATAATATAGACTTACTGAATGGGAACCATCTAATGAGTGTTCCCAGATCACACTGCACCTTAAACACAGTTTTGTTTTATAGTTTTCAGTTTTGGAGCCCCTACTAAGAGAATGTGATCTGTAATTAGTCACGCAGTTTGAAAAAATTACTTTTTTGGACTATAACTCCAAGAACCCTCATCTGGGGGGGATTATACTTCAAAAAGTTACATTTCCAAGCTCTGATCCTTCACAAGTTCCTTCCAGTGCCAATAAACAGCTCAGGTGACTTTTTCATGTAAATAAGCAGGTGTATTCGCCAGTACAGCTTAGAGATAAAGTGGCTATAACCTCTCCTTCTTGGAGGTCTTTAAATGAGATGTTCGGATCGACATCTTTTTAGAGTGCTGTAGTTGGACCAGGCGGCTTTTGCAGCCCCTTCCAACTCTTAAGATTGTCTGATTAGATCTCTAAAATTTTAGCACAGTCTAATGTTATGAAACATGCTTCTACATAATCTGAAGTGATACAGCTAATCAGACTCATGATTAATAATAGGAAGGTGTCAAATCTGTGGTGTACTCATAATTTCAAAAACAACAGCTTAAATGCATTGCAAATCTACGCAAATTTTCCTACCCGTGGGTTAGTGAAGTCAAAGGGTGTGTTTCTGGATGGGTTTCTAGAAGTCTAGATGACTTCAATGAGAGCACTATTGTATGAGATGTCATGGTCAGAAATACTTGAAGCGAAGGGAGTTCAGGATAGATGGGACCTTCTTAAAAGCAAGCTATTGATGGCACAATTGCAGATAATTCCAACAAGGAAGAAAAGTGGAAGGTGTCTGAAGAAGGCAGGGTGCATATACAAAAAGCTTTTAGATGGGCTGACATTCAAAAGGAAGGTGTATAAGAAATAAAAGAAGGAGGAAATCAGCAAAGAGGAATACAAAGGTAGAGTATGTATATGTAGGGTTAAAGCCATTAAAGCCAAAGCTAGGAATAAGCCCAGGTTTGCTTAAAAGGTAAAAATAAACAAAAAGAGCTTTTTTGGCTATCCTTAGAGCAAGAGGAAAAACAATGAAATAGTAAGGCTGCTTGCTGCATGGTGAAGATGGTGAAAGGCTAATAGGAGACAGAGAAAAGACAGAACTACTTAACACCTTCTTAGCCTCAGTCTTCTCCCAAAAGAAAAATAATGCTTGACCTGGTGAAAACGGCACAAATGATGCAGCAAGGGAATAACAACCTAGCATAGGTAACGAGATAGTAAGCAAATACCAAAATACTCTGGATGAATTAAAATTGCTGGGGCCAGATGAACTGCATCCAAAGGTGCTTGAGGAACTTGCAGAGGTAATCTCAGAATCACTGGCAATAGTCTTTGAGAATGCTTGGAGAACAGGAGAGGTCTCAAGAGGTTGGAGGAGGGCAAATGATGTCCTCATTTTCAAAAACGGAAAGAAAGATGATCCAGACAACCATCACCCAGTCAGCTTGATGTCAATATCAAGAAAAATTCTAGAGCAGATAATTAAACAGAAATCTGTGAGCAGTTAAAAAGAAATGCTGTATTTCTAAAAGTCAGCATGGGTTTCTCAAAAACAAGTCATGCTAAACAAGTCTTATCTCTCTAGCTCTAGCTCTTTTTGTAGAGTTAAAACTTAGTTGATCAGGAGAATGCTGTGGATGTACTATATGTTGATTTCAGTAAAGCCTTCAACAAGGACCCTCATGATATTCTTATGGACAAGTTGGTTAAATCTGGGCTATGCTGTGCTACTGTTAGGTGGATTTCTAACCAGTTGAAGGACCAAAGAGTATTCATCAATGGTTTCTCTTCATCCTGGAGAGAAGTGACAAGTGGGGCTTGGCCTCGGGCCCAGTGTTGTTCAACATATGTATTAATGAGTTAGACAATGGAATAATGGGCACATTTATTAAATTTGTAGATGACACTAAATTAGAGGGGATAACTAATACTTTAGAAGACAAGATCAGATTTCAAAATTACCTTAATAGATTTGGAGACCTGGGCAAAAACCAACAGAATGAATTTCAATAAGGATAAATGTAAAGAATTAATTTAGGCAAGAAAAACGAAATGTCTAAGTATAGGACAACTATAAATGTGAAAAGGATCTAAGGGTCTTAGTAGACCACAAGCTTAACATGAGTCAGCAATGCGATGCAGCTCTGACAAAGGCCAGTACAATTCTGGGCTTCATCAAGAGGAGTATAGTGTCCAGATCGAGAGATATAATAGCACCACTCTACTTAGGTTTGGCAGATCTCACCTGGAGCACTGTATTTAGTTCTGGGCACTACAATTCAAAAAGGAAATGGACAAGCTGGAACACGTTCAGAGGAGGACAACCAAGATAGTTGTATGAGGAATGGCTTAGCGAACTGGCAATGTTTAGCCTGAAAAAGACTGAGAAGTAATATGATAACCATTTCAAAATATCAGAAGGGATGCCATATTGGAGATGGAGCAAGCTTATTTTCAGTTGCCCCAGAAACTAGAACATCAACCAATGGATTCAAATTGCAAGAAAGGAGATGTCACCTAAATGACTTCCTGACAGTAAGTGCTGCCTTGGAGGGTGGTGGATTCTCATTTTTTTGAGGTCTTTAAACAGAAGTTGGACATCTATCTTTCTGGAGTACTTTGACAGTCTGTCCTGTATGGCAGGAGCTGGACTAGATAGCCCTTGTGGTCCCTTCGAACCTATGACTCTGTTACTGCAGCTTCTAGGCCGCCTTGGTGATAGCATAAAAGATATCATTTTGATATCAATAATTCGGCTTTCTGCCACCACCTCTCTTCACGTGTTTGTGAGGCCCCCAGACAAGCGCGAAACTAGGCTTAGCGGCTGATTGCTGCAATATTCCTAAACAATACAGGCAGGCCAGAAAAAGCCAGATCGCAGCTTCAGGAGACCTCCGGTAAACACCCTATTATGTATGCGCGCCACCTACAAAGGACTCCCTGCCCCAAGCAGGTAACTTGACTAAGCTGAACTATCAACTGTCCAGCATCGTGCATTTGCATACTGGCTACTCCTTTGTCGATTCAGACTTAACTCAATCATGCTAAATTTTGACCTTTCCAAGGCTTTGTCTCGCATCCAAAATCCATTGTTCTCACCAAGTACGGCATAGCCTGCAGTCACATTTCTCCCTATAAAGACCTCTGATTCTGAGACCCTCCTCGGATCGCTCCCGAGTTCCTAACCGCCTTGCTGCTACTTTGCTTGGCAAGCCTCCCCTCAGCTCCACGTGCTGAGCCACATCGAACCCCAGCATTGCTCTCTATTCTCCCAGATTTCAGGACAGGTTTCGTATCACCCAAACCAACCATCTCTCTGAAAAATCCCTCTATCCCACTCTCACCTTTATTTTCTATAGGTATCTGAATGAGTGTGTTGCATACACTGTTTGCCTGTATTTTAATAAAAATCTCATTTATTTTTTCAAAACAGTTTGCTTCTTGACTGGCCTGACCCTGTAGACATAGGGTTAAAGATCCTGCTAAGTTACCCTGCCTCTCGTAACGCTAAAGCAGTGCTCTGAGTTAATTTTCCCCACCTATAGTTGAGCACATTCAGGTGTCCCTCACAGGACCCCCAGTAAACAGGGTAACAACTCTATGAAATACCCTACTGAAAAACATGAAAACAATGTGCAGGGATGGGTGTTATGGATGGGAAAAGACTGTTCTCCAAATACTAGGGAAAGTAACATGAGCCATCAAAAATATTTAAATTGGTTATGCAAACTTTTAAAAATAAATCTCAGCATTCTTCCAAGTTCATAAAAGGCACAAATAAAAAACAGCCACTCTTTCCTCCACCCTTCTGAAACCAGGCATTGCTTGGTATGGCTGCAGTGTCAAAGCAGCTTTATGTCATAGACATCCCCTGTTCTGAACACATTCCACTGCATTTTGGCAGGGCTAGGCACGGAAGCACCAGAGAAGCAAAAGGCTGAGAGGCTGGAATTCTCTCTCATTACATAATCAGCAGCTCATCAGAGGCTGCAGACATTCCATAAATTATATAACACTTTTCTAAGAGCCATCCACTTTCCTGTTCTTCCAAAAAAAAAAGAAAAATCTCCACTACCCACAACGTATTATTTGCTTTCAGGGAACCCCACTCCCTTGTACACATTTACAGCTAGATCAGTATTAAATGGGATTTCCACCCTTTAATTTTCCTGGCAGGATCTCTGTGCCTTTAAACCATCACATGACAAGCATCCTGTGTTGGGAAGCCTTGAGGATTTTACAGAGGGAGGTGCCCACTTCACACAAAGCCCTGCAAACTATAGATTGTGCCATTAAAAAACACTTAACTTCAAAGCAACAGGAACAGATATTCCATGCCATTGCTAAGGATAAATTTTGCACATATAAATGGGAAGTCTGTCACCATGGTGGTCAAGGTTTTAGCTTTGCTGCTCAGCTCCAAAATTTGGGTTTAAATGAGCCCTAATGCTACGTTTGGCCAGCCACTACTGGAAACTGACCCTCATTCTGATCCAGTAAAGTAATCTTTATCACAGGCAAAGTGTTAAGCCTTCCCATACTATTTGCATCTGTAGACACTGGATCATTCAGGCAGAATGGCAGATGCAGCATTTCACGGGTGACAAAAGCCATGTAACCAACTTTAATTTATCAAGCTGCTGTATTCCAAGACATAAAGTTATGTTTCCTCAAATGGCATTCTTCCAAAAGGATAATTCAGAACACTGCCCAATGACCTACTAAACATGGCTCATAATAGACTAGTTTATCACAGCTGGAAAGCACCTGTTTTCATTCAGTTAAAAACCATTCCTTTTAAGGGCAAAAACACACACATTTAAACCTTTACAGCCTTGTAATATTTTGGTCTGATCACTTGGATGTTTCTTCATGAAAAGCAGCATGGAAATGTTATATTTATTCAGTGTTTGTTATGGGCCAAGAAAGGAAAGTTAAAGCCAGAGAAAGAAATGTGTGTAACATCTGTAAGGCAATCACACTATTCACAGGCAGAAAGATGTCATCGAGTACTGAGAACCTCAGCTTTCATGTTTCTAGCTCACATGTAGTAGGATTCTATAAGAATGACCATCCATTGTCCTCTCCCCTTTAGAGTTCTCAGATCTTGTGGAACAGGTCTCTTGTCCTATTCCCCCTTTTTTTTTTTAATGTCACCCTCTATTTTTCTGCATTGATTGTCACAGTAGTTCTCTTTGGCCATTTCCACACTACACTCTTATAGTGCAATTATTCCACTTTCAACATCCTATGGAATCCTGGGGTTTGCAGTTTAGGGAGGGGCTGCCCGGCCCCTCCCTAAACTGCAAACCCCAGGATTCCACAGGATGTTGAAAGTGGAATAATTGCACTATAAGAGTGTTGTGCAGAAATGGCCTTTGTCCCTGTGCACAAGTCACTGAATAGCTGCCCTCAGGCCAGATGTCTGCACCTTTTCCTTTTCTGCTCATCTCTCCTTAACTGCTTGAAGAATTTCTTCAGTTACCCAGTGAGGCTTTTCTTTCTTTTTTTCTGCAAATAGTATATTTTTGCATTCCTCCCTGACAATGTCCCCAGCTTCAGCCCAAAGTTCTTCTTGCTCCTATTCAATTAGGCTTAATAGTGCAAATTTATTTATTTATTTTTACATTATATTTTGGCACCATGATTGTTCTGGTGTTCTTCTTTAGTTTTACTCTTATTTTTGATAATAGGAGTTCATAGTCTGTGCCATAATCTGCTCCTGATCTTGCTTTTGCAGACAAAATCGAGCTATTCCATCTTCTGCTTCCAATCATGTAGTCTATTTGATTTCTATATTGGCCATCAGGTGATGTCCATGTGTACAGTCACTTCTCTGGTTCCCTGAAGAATGTATTTTGTAATGCATATATCATTGGCTTCACAAAAGTCAATCAATCCTGTTTCATTGATCCTTCATTTCTTGGTGAAATTCTCCTACATTTGCTTCTGCTCTTTTCCTATTTTTGCGTTCCCTACTTTTGCATTCCAATTGCCTATGATTACCAGCATCTCCTGTTTGTGTGTGTGATCAACTTCCTCCTGGACTCTACAGTAGAATCTTTCAGTTTCTTCCTCTTCTGCTCTGTGGTTTTAGCATAAATTTGCATTACAGTTATATTAGTTAGTCTTCCCAGAAGTCTTAGTGATATTATTTGATCAAACTCTACACTAAATCCCTTGACTGCATTTGCAACATATCCCCTCTCTATGAATGCCACCCCATTTCTTCTTAAATTCTCATTCCTGAGTAAATTACTGTATAATTATCTGACTCAAAATATCCCATTCTTGTCCACTCTAGTTTGTTCATCCCAAGTACTGCCATGGTTATACATTCCATTTCTTATTTTATGATGTCTAGCTTCCCCTGATTCACGCTTCTCACGTTCCATGTTCCCATAATATGTGTTGTGCAGCTTCAGACCTCCCTTTCACCTCTGAGCATGTCAACAGCTGACCATCTTCTCAGCTTGATTTGCGTCAGTAGCCACAGTGCTACTCGTACTTGTCCTCTGCTCCTCCTGAGGAGCTCACTGAGTGCCTTCTGTCTCATCTTCTGGCACTATCTTGTTTCATTTTGGACTGTCTTATCATAAGAGTTTTCAGGGTAGAACACTTTAGACTGTCCTATACCCTGCAATATTTTACAGATGAAAACTGGGGCACATCTGGCCAAGCAATATCAAAGTGTGGTCAAGCTAGGAAAAGTTATTAATAAGGATAAGCAGACATGCTAGGAAAGACTGCAGCATGTTGCTTACTGAGAACAAGATTCCACCCCTCTTGTCCTATTTCCCCTCCTGAATTAAGAGAATGTTCCACTCTGAACTAAGGCTGCAGCTACTGAAGTAAGCTCAGGAAAACAGGGAAAAGTAGGAGAAAGAGAGAGAAACTAGGACATTTTAAAAGCAGCTGAAAAGTAGAATGACAGAGAATTAATCAGAAATGTCCCTGTCATATTGAGACAGCTGGGGTGGGGTATTCTGTCCATTTCCATGGTTCAAGACAGCTCTAAGGGAGCTGTTGCTTCAGCAGATATTTAGTTCAGATTAAAATGTTACTTAGAGGTTTGACACAGAGAGAGAGGAAGGAAGGAAGGAAGAAAGAAAGAAAGAAAGAAAGAAAGAAAGAAAGAAAGAAAGAAAGAAAGAAAGAAAGAAAGACAGACAGACAGACAGACAGACAGACAGACAGACAGACAGACAGACAGAGATTTAAGATGAACTATAATTTATGCAGGTTCTTTTACCCAAGCTTTTCTAATTAACCATGCAGCTAGCCATCACCAAACCTGAAACAAATGTGGCATGCCATGTTCTTTGCACCTGCAGTCTTAGAGATGATGGGAGACTGGAGGATCCAAGATCCAGCCCAAAACCCAGATGACTGAGGCAAAGATTCTAGTCCTGCAGCTGTGATGCCTAGCTCTGAAAGTTCTCCAAGGCCACCGGTCTCCTTGGGGAGAAGTGTGTTTCATCTCCTCCTGGGCTTCCTCCAAGAAGATCCTAAGTTCCAAGTCTAGGACAGGCACCCCAAAAATGTGGCATCTGCTCCTTTTCCCAAGCTTTTTATGCAAAGTTATTGCCAAGATGCTGCTTTCTGAGTACAGTGGTTTTATATTTTTAAATGCAGTTGATGTACTTCTGATTTAGTAAGCCACTCTAGCAACTTATTTGAAGTGTTGGTTATAAACGCCTATCTAAATGCCAGATTTAGAAGAGTAATATAGATTTCAGAATTCTATTTGTTTGTTTGTTTTTCCTTCTGTACTGCATTTGGGACTAACCTGGTAAAGAATGTCATCTTTTTAAGGCAGAGATTGTGCAGTTCTTGGAAAAGCACCAGCAGCATCTCAGTTTTACACTGTTTTTGCATTGTATAGCAGGGCATCAGTTGCCCCAATGCACTGAGCTCTTGCAGAATGGCTGTGCCAAATGTACTCAGATAACCCTCCAGCATGCCATGAATCAAGCACTGCTTATATTCGGTAGTGCCAAAAAAACCACAAAATAAGAAAGACAGTCTCTGTTACTGAGACTAAGGGAATCATTTTGAGGGGGAAAAATCCCTAATCAAAAGCTCAGTACCCAAAATAAAAGTCCTCACCTTCATTAAGCAGCATCTTTGAGCACAGTTCCTTTCTTTTATTTTTGGTGGTAATCTTTCCTCACTCTCTTTTTGCTCACAGCTTTTATCTGGTACACTCCTATTGGCTATGAAACAGTGCTTTTCAGATTGAGAGGTTTGGAAAGACATTGAGTAGAGACAAACGTTGTGACTGCTACGTCTAGACCTGGATGCATCCTGACACTCACCAATACAACAGAAAATGTGCATTCTTCCTTGAGTTCAGTATTACTGCCAGGTTCAACTATGCTGCACTCTTTTCCAAGCCTGCCAGTGAAACAGTAGGGTACAAGGTGTCAAAGTCTTTCCCTTTCCTCCCCTTTCCATCTGCTTGACCCAAAGCAGGTAGAGCTATCTGTATTTATCTAACCTCCTCTTTTAGAGAATACAGAAATAGTAATGTAACAACATTTAATTGCACTATTTATGTAGCCACCTTGGGTCCTGTGCAAAGAGAAAGAAAGATATAAACAGTATTAATCCCAACATTGAAATGTAGTGTGCAGTCTTTCATACTGCACAGAACTCTCCATCAGGCAAAACAAAAGCATCTACAGTCAAGCAAAATGTAGTGAGATACAGCAGCACAATAGTTAACTACAAAGGACAGTGCTTTGTGCAATTGGCTAGGAAATACTATCTAGCCAGACTCAGCATTATTTCCTCTTTTTAAAAAAATCACATTTGTACCCCACCCTTCCTCCAAAAGCATGGGATTATCTCATTTTATCTTCCCAACAGGAAGATCAGGCAGAACATTAGCATCATGCCAAAGGCCACCAACTGAGAGCTTCATGGTCAAGGAGCAATTCACTAACACATTAAACTCTACACTAAAGTGTTTCTCTGGGGAAGACATTTTCTACGGTTCCCAACTGTGCATGTTGAAGATAGGCTGCGAAAATGTTTGAAAGAGAGACTGCTCTTCATGTAAATAATCAAAGTTTGCCTCTAGCAAAGTGGGTTTTGCAGAGTTTTGAACTGTTTCTACCAAAAAAAAAAAAGTTTCGCCAAAGTTGACAACGATATAAAAGAAAGAAAAGCAATTCTAGGCTAATATTACTGGCTCATAATCAAAACCAAACCCTAGTGGGCCAGCTCTATTCATTAGGAAGAAAGCAGTAACTGCCTCAAGACACAGGTGCTATGGAGTAGGACGGGACAGCAAGGTACTGGAACACAGAAGTTCCTGTGATACTTAGGCCATTTCCACACTACACTGTTATAGTGCCATTATTCCACTTTCAACATCCTGTGGAATTCTGGGGCTTGTAGTTTACTGAGGCCAAAGAGCTCTCTGGTTGAGAGTTCTAAATGCCCCTCCCTAAACCGCAAACCCCAGGATTCCACAGGATGTTGAAAGTGGAATAATAGCACTATAACAGTATAGTGCGGAAAGGCCCTTAGACAGCCTCTGTGGCCTGCCCTGAACCCACACATACCCAGCCTGTTCTCCTCAGATGTGAGGGAGGCTGATAGTCCACCACCTCCGCTGAAGTAAGACTGAACTGCCTGTCCAGTTGGCTTTTGTGTACAAATGACCGCAAGCCACCAGTTTGTCTGCCTCAGACAGCAAAATGTCTTGGCTTGGTCCTGATCATGTTTCATATAACAAAAAGAAACTACAGAAACCTACAGATCTAACAAAGAAGTTACTACTTGGAATATAGCCAATGACTACATCCTTTACAAATTAATTTGCTTTCTTTTTAAGCCTATAGGGGGGAAAGCCCCCTTTTGCTGAAGGTGCCTCTAGCATTTCCTGCCAACATGCTCTGCTCATCCCCTCAAACATACACAAAAGAGGAAAACGTGATCATTTTAGGGTTTTGTTGTGTTTTTGTTGTGGTTTTTTTGACAGGAAAAACTGTTTATGCATGTGAACTGGTATCTGTGATCACCAGGCTCTGTTAAATTCTCACACCATTATAAACAGGAAAACTACTAACAACGAGCAGCAGAGGAAAGCCACCCTAAGTTTAATAATCTCTCTCATATCTAATATTTTTCTTTGCACCAAGGTAGTGGACAGAGAGAGTAGATTGGGAACAGGTCAACAATTTCATCAAAAAGCCATCAAAAGCAATTCAAGTGATAAAACAGATAGTACATTTAAGTTAACACACTTTCAATACTTGGCATCACAGTTATCAAGATGGAAAGATAAAAATTATGTAGACAGTGGCAGTTGAGATACAGCGAGGACATAGTTTTTATAACAGTTTCTATTCAGAGAATTATTTTCACGTCCAGTCAGGGATTTCTGCAGGTTTCCCATGGAGTCCAATCTGTTGTGCATAATTCTGAGGCTTATCATAGACCAGCAGTTCTCAAACTTTTTTTTTTTTATCTGAAGATCTCTTGACGATTCTCACTGGATTTACTTTATATTTTGTGCTTCTGTATTTTGGACACATCATGTGATGACACGGCTCATGGGAGAAAACAACAGTGCTCAGTAAATTGAAGGCGTTAGGAAAAAAGAAAGATCACTTTACAAATAGTTTGATCAATCAAGGAAGCCACAGCCCTGAGCCTGCAAGACCTGAGCAAAGCTGTTGATAGCTGGAGCTCTTGGAGATATCTCATTCATAGGGTCACCATAAATCAAAACTGATTTGACAGCAAATGACATCAGCTTAGTGGGTTACTTAATAAACATTTTTGTTCTAAAATCAAAGCACACACATCATTTATGTTTTACTTTGAAAAAATACTTACTACCAGCCATATTATGAAAGGAAAGAGTACTAAGGCCAGCTTGTGAAAAGAACTCCTTACACTGATAAGGGAGAAAATTAATAAATGGCACCAGTGCCATTTGCTAAAAACCTCAGGCCAGATCCTTATCAGTCTGTTCAACAATTCCAACAGGTCTGGAGATGTTGAAGGAACAGCCTTCTCATAACACCATGGATTTGCCCTCCCTCACTTGGACAGCATTCATTATGCAGTTTGACTGATTGGCATTATTCACATGTTGTTAAAATATGTATAGTGAATGGGAATGTGTTAGCCCTGGTTCCTCTCTCATTTTTCTCCTCATGTGACAGTATAAAGAAGAAAATCTCTGCTACATGTAGGGCTTTCCATATGATCCAGAGCCCTAATAAAATCAGTGTTTCCAATTCTATAGACAGTCTTTGCCCATAGAAAAGGCTCTCCTCTTTGGAATGCTACTCTGCATATGAAAAGTCAGATGACAGAGTGCTGGCATGCTCTTCCCCCTCAAATATTCATTTTCAACTGTATTCTGAATACCTCAATATGGGGTCTTTGCCCATACGATATGACAGCCCCACTGAACAGCCTTAGAAAGCAAATTGGTTGGGGTTTGTATGTGTACACATGTGTACTTCTATAGCTTTAGGAAAATAAACTGGAATTCATTTTGTCCCAAGCAGATCTGGCAACCATCACAAGTGCCTTTTTTATCTCAAGCATGTATTTTGTGAAGGAAGCAGCCTCCATTTGTCCTGAAGAGGTTGATCAGATAACTACAAAAAACTCTCCTTAATCCAAATCCAAAGGAGTTTAAAATAGCATCTTTTAAAGATAACCTGTAAAGGACTTATTTCTATCGGAAATGTGACAGATCAGCAAAATATCATCTCACTAACTCACAGGGATCAGCAGACTCCTCTGCTGAAACTGCTCCACTGGCTACCAGTCCATTTCTAGGCAGAATTCAAAGTGCTGGTTTTCACCTGTAAATCCCTACAGGTAGTCTGGGCTTGGGCCCAGACTACCTGAAAGACCATATCTCCCTATATAAACTAGTGTGAGCTTTAAGATCTGCAGGGGAGGGCTTTTTCTTTGCAGGCGTGGTCGGTGAGGACTCAGGAGACAGCCTTCTCTGTGGCTGCTCCCAGGCTGTGGGAGCTCCAAGTGGCCCCCTCTCTGCTTTCTTTCTCCTGGCAAGTAAATACAATTTTATTCAGACAGGCCTTTGACTTTTAATTATGGAACAGTAGTTTGTATGTGTGTAAAGTGGTGTGCTGCATTTTTAATCTTTATTGGAAATTATGGACCTTTCCACACGGGGGTAATAAAACGTTGCAGCGTGACCTCTGACGGAGGTCTTCCATACCTTAGAGTGCACTGCATCGTCTTTAATTTTTCATTTCCACACCTCAATCCGCGCAGAGACGTCTCCAACTGTCGTTGCATGTGCTTTTTAAAAACCGGAAAAAATGTGGGTTTTTTTCCCCTGAGCCGCGCTATCGCATGCTTGCTCACTTGTGTAGAAGCACAGATACGCGTTGATTCGCCCATGAGATGAACGGAGGGCAGGCCGTGGGCATGGACAGCTTCAGCAGTTAGCCCGCCCCACAAGGAACAGGACGGCGCCATTTTTTAATCCTCGGAGAGCAGTTAAGAGCCACAGCAGAAAAAAAGAAAAAGGATTGTAGGTACATAGTTTGGGTTTTTTTCTTTATTTTTTACTTTAAAATGCATACTGCATGTGTGTGTGGGGCTGTCAGAGGTTCAGGAGGCTGGGGATATGCGGTTGGGGGCCCCGTGGCTTAGGGGGGCTGCCTTGGGAAAGTCTTGGGAAAGTCTCCTCCTGAGTAATCTCACCATTAAAACCCCAGGAGAGAATGCTGGATGTGGGAGCCAAGGGGGCCGTGGCAGGGGCAAGGGGGGGCCCTTCGCTGTCTAGCCTTGAGGGCACAGGACAAGGGCAGCGAAGCCTCACCGTTAAATTATTGTTACTGGAGCTTTTGCTCAGGAAAAGTGCTGTGGGGCTCTCATGCCCTGAAATGCCCAGATTGTGGGGGCAAATGGGGCGGGGGGGCCTTTGCGGCAGGGGGCAGAATGTGTGTGGTGGAGGGGGAGGTGGAACGGGGTCAGTTTTAAAAAGGGGGTCTGCCTGGCTTTGTGCTGCGGCTGTCCTTCCCTCCGCCCCAATTCGCAAAAGGCAAAGGAATTGCGTTTGCAAAATGCAAAGGAATTGCGGTTGGAAAACTCAAAGGGATTGCAATACTTTGGCAGAAGAAGGAGATTGCAAATTTCGGTTCGCCCGTAGCACGGCTGTTTTCGGTTTTTTTTTAAGGTCGAGGAGAATGAATGAATGTGCGGCGCAAGGGTTAACCGCGAATTCCCCCTCCTTCTTCTTCTCCCTCTCCCTCCTCCTCTTCAGCTGCTCCTTTTTAATCTCTCTCTCTCTCTCTCTCTCTCTTTTTTAAGAATGCCATGCTGGGATTGGTGGGAAGTTGGAGCTGGTGGCAGGAGGGGACATGGCTCCAGCGGTGCTTTCTCCCCGCTTGCCCAACCTCCAGCCCGCTCCGATTCTCTGCGGCGCCTTCTTCCCTCCATCCGGGGCTGAGCCGGGCTCCGCACGTCCGCCTCCTCCGCTCTCTTCCTGGCCGTCTCATCCGTGTGTCCACTGGGCGGCTCAGGGTGGGACGATGCTGCGCCCAGCCGGGTCAGTGGCGTGGGGGCTGCTGGTGCTCTGGAGAGGCCTCCTCTGCCAGCAGGTGCCCGGCCTCTACCACAAGGTGTTCTAGAACTCCAGCAACCCCAAGTAAGGAAAGGGGGGGAAAGGAGAGGAGGTTGAATTTTGGGGGCACCCCTTCCTCTTCTCCTGAGAAGGAGACTCCCTTAAAATCGCACTGTTTTAGGCCTCTGTGATCCTCAAAAAAGCAAAACATCCCCCTTTTCCCTTGAAGGCCCCGCATTCCCTAAAATGTGCTTTCCCCTCCCTTGTCTCCCTGACTTTCACAAAGCGATTCCCCTTCCACATCTGTCCTTGCGTGGGAGGCTGGCATTTTCTTTGGTCCCTTCCAAAAGCCTTTTTGCGGGGCGGGGCGGGGCAGGGAGGATGGGAAGAGGGGAGGGGGTGAGGATTCAGGGCCCTTCCCCAAAAGAGTGGGAGAGGCGCCCCAGATGTGCGTCGCTTCTCCCCTCCACCCGCCCGCCGTTCCAGGCCCGCTGCTTTTACAGTTTCTTAGGCAGGAAGGGGTTAAATGGCCAAGTGGGGGAGAGAGGAGGGGGAGAACCAGGGGCCGAGGGGCTGCCTGCTCACTAACAGAGATTTGTTGTTTTTCTTTCCAGCTCTGTCATCCTGGCCATCATCGACTGCGCAAGGGTTGACCGCTCCAGATGGGACAGTTAGGCGAAACACTATGCTCGATTTTGATTATTAATAAAGTTTTTATGGCAATGGTTTGACGCATATGTTACCTAGAAATATGTGAACAGAAGAGGTGAACAGAAAACCATGAAACCATAAACATTGC
Source organism: Iguana delicatissima (assembly GCA_948472985.1). Classification (NCBI taxonomy): domain Eukaryota; kingdom Metazoa; phylum Chordata; class Lepidosauria; order Squamata; family Iguanidae; genus Iguana; species Iguana delicatissima. The sequence goes on from CAOKZL010000479.1 coordinate 1,416,460, forward strand.
CAGAACATGGCGCTGCACCTTTCCTTTGCCATAGCAAAAGTACACCTGTTCCCCCAGTTTTTACAGTGCAGAGGAACAGAGATGACCAAGCCATAAGTCACCCGCTGAAGATAAAAATCTCTCAATAAATGAATTTATAATAAAGGGATTGTGATAGAACTGTTTTGGGCTGAGAGAGTGCCACCACGAGTGCGGGGGAGTATGAGGAAAGGGAGACAGAGGAAGGGAGACTGAGGGAGGGAGAGAAGAGGCTGGTGCTGTGCTGACTGCTGCGTGTGCCATGCCCAGGGATTGTCACAGAACTGTTTTGGGCTGAGAGAGTGCCACCACGAGTGCGGGGGAGTATGAGGAAAGGGAGACAGAGGAAGGGAGACTGAGGGAGGGAGAGAAAGAGGCTGGTGGTGTGCTGATTGCTGCGTGTGCCATGCCCAGGGATTGTCACAGAACTGTTTTGGGCTGAGAGAGTGCCACCACGAGTGCGGGGGAGTATGAGGAAAGGGAGACTGAGGGAGGGAGAGAAAGAGGCTGGTGGTGTGCTGATTGCTGCATGTGCCATGCCCAGGGATTGTCACAGAACTGTTTTGGGCTGAGAGAGTGCCACCATGAGTGCGGGGGAGTATGAGGAAAGGGAGACTGAGGGAGGGAGAGAAAGAGGCTGGTGGTGTGCTGATTGCTGCATGTGCCATGCCCAGGGATTGTCACAGAACTGTTTTGGGCTGAGAGAGTGCCACCACGAGTGCGGGGGAGTATGAGGAAAGGGAGACTGAGGGAGGGAGAGAAAGAGGCTGGTGCTGTGCTGATTGCTGCATGTGCCATGCCCAGGGATTGTCACAGAACTGTTTTGGGCTGAGAGAGTGCCACCACGAGTGCGGGGGAGTATGAGGAAAGGGAGACTGAGGGAGGGAGAGAAAGAGGCTGGTGGTGTGCTGATTGCTGCGTGTGCCATGCCCAGGGATTGTCACAGAACTGTTTTGGGCTGAGAGAGTGCCACCACGAGTGCGGGGGAGTATGAGGAGTGGCAGACAGAGGGAGGGAGACTGAGGGAGGGAGAGAAAGTGGCTAGTGCTGTGCTGATTGCTGCGTGTGCCATGCCCAGGGATTGTCACAGAACTGTTTTGGACTGAGAGAGTGCCACCACGAGTGCGGGGGAGTATGAGGAAAGGGAGACTGAGGGAGGGAGAGGAAGAGGCTGGTGGTGTGCTGATTGCTGTATGTGACATGCCCAGGGAATGTCACAGAACTGTTTTGGGCTGAGAGAGTTCTGTCACATCTCTGGGCTGAGAGAGTGCCACCACGGGTGAGGGAGGAAAGGGAAACTGAGGGAGGGGGGATGGAGGGGTGGAGGGAGGGAGAGAAAGAGGCTCTCAGGAGGGGCACATAGAAGCTGTCGTCAGACTCATGGTCCCGATAAAGCCTGGACCTCCGCACTCTATCTCTGGCCCACTGACTTTGCATCGTTGCCACCACAACTCCCAGAACTGTCATAAATGGCCCCAGGAACCTGGCAACGTCAGTCATAACCTCGTCCTCCATTGCAAAGCCAGAAAGCAGAAAAAAGAACAGGCGGGAAAAACCAACGCAGCTAGATAAAACTCGAGCCGAAAAGGAGGGAGGGGTGGCGGGAGGCGTCGTGGGAGGACCTAAGTGGCTGTGCGCACGTATATAATGACGCATGGAGCCATTTTTTTAAAAAAAACCAGCCAATCACAGCTGAAGGGGGCGAGGTTAGGAGAATAACGGGAGTGGTCATGACAAAAACGTGTGGATCTATTAACCCACGCTAGACAGGTTCACGCTAGAGCCATATGGATTCAAAGCACGCGTTAGCGCGGATACAGGAAAAAACCAGAAAAACCGTCCGGAACCATCGCGGCGCGATTTCCTCTCCTCGTGTGGAAAGGGCCTATGTTTTAAATAGGTTTTAAGTGTTTTTAACTGTTTTTAATCATGTTTTATCAAAAATGTTGTTTGTTTCTTTTTTTAATTTTTGTAAATCAATGTTTTAGCTTGACCTTTTTAAATTATTGTAAGTGGCCTTGAATCCCAACTCTGGGAGAAAAGTGGGATATAAGGTCAACTGTAAATAAGTAAATAAATTTCAATCAAAAAGGAATCTTCTTTATTTAAAAAATACAGCTGAAACAACAACAAAAAAAACCCCTAACTATTGGTACAATTTAGCCAATATATTTTGCATTAATGATAGCATCAGCGAAACCTTCTTGAACCTGAAGGACTTAACAAGCTCTCTGGAAGACTGGAGGGTGTTTCCACTGGTAACAGGTTTCATTAGACAGTGAGACCTTTGGTTAAGTAGATCACTGGTAATTTTAATATTGGGCTTAATCAGTAGATGAGCCATGAAGCTCACTCTGGAATGTGGCCAAGTCACTGAATGAGTTTACACATCATTTCTACGCCAGGAATCCTTTTACAAAACCACAAAGTGAAAGGACAGCCCCCTCATTCAGACAGCTCATGTGTTCCTACATCACTTCTTCATCCATGGAAGCAGGACAGCATGCCAATCATCAAGCAATGATAACTTAGCATGGATCATGGTTTATTTTGCTCAGATACAGCAGGATCATACACAAGCTCTAAAGAACCGGTAATTCTCCAGGTATTCCAAGCCTGTAATGTCCTCCATTCCTGACCACTGGCTATATTTGCTAGTGCTGATAGGAGTTGCACTCCAACAACATCCTGAGAGACTCATGTTTTCATCCATCTCTGGCTTATTTGCTTATGCAAAGTCAGAGCAAAGAGGAATCATGCTTTTTAATGGACGCAATGCACATGCGATGCAGCAGCATAAGTGCATGCACGTATCACCATTTTTAGATATAGGGACACAGGGCTTTACATATGCAGAGGTCATGGTAAGGGAGGGTGTACTGTATCCTCTCTGGAAGGGAGGCCAAGCTGTATATCTTAATACATTAATGGTTCAAGAGAACCTGTTATATTGTCAAGAGTGTGCTAGAGTGGGCCTATCAATACCCAAAGGAAGGTATATGGACCTTGATAAGAGCTTCAAGCTTTCAAAATGTCCAAGTCTCTCTCAACAGAATGCTGCACAAGGCCTCTGTTTTCAATCTGTTTTTACAACTTTGTTTTGCCATCTTAACAAATGGAATTGCACAGGCTTAACAAGAACAGGGTTAAGGGGTTAACACCGCTTAACAGCTAATCCCATAGTCTCTCCCTTGAAACAACCAGTGGGCCTCCTGACACAAGAGTGTTTGCCTGTCTGACAAAGAAACCCAGAATAAAATGTAAAATTCTGTACAATGCTAAGGAAAGAGGGGGTTTGAGAATCCCTACAGTCAAATTGTATTACAAGGCCACTTGTTTTATGTGGTTGAAGGAATGGATATTGCTTAGTGATGTAAGGCTCTTGGAACTTGATGGCCACTAAGACTTGGTTGGCAAGGTTATCTCTCATATGATTAAGTCAAGGCACATGCTGAATTTGGAAATCATCGTATTAGAAAGGCTCTCCTACAAGTTTGGTATAAATATAAACAGGAACTTTTTCCTAAATTATTATTAGTCACCTCACCACAGAAAGCTTTTTTAGGAAAGAATTGATTAAAAATAGATATGATTACTTTATGATGACCTATTGCATTTTCAACAAGACAGCTGGAAGTTTAAATCAAGAGAGAATATTCTTATGAAGACAAAGATCTTAACTGGTTTGCTTATGTACAACTTACAGAAAGATTTAACAAGTTAAGAGAAATCCAACAACAGAGGTTAGAGAAAACAAGTTTTATTTAGAGTTGTTTAAAGACAATAACCATGTAATTTAAAAAGTATATAAATGGCTTTGAAACTGGAGACAGAAGATGCAGCAGTAAAAGAGCACACAATAAAGTGGGACCACATTTGGGGATATAATGCCCATATGGATGCATGAGGCAAAAATGTGGTCCAAAGATATAAAATCTACTTTGTTCAATAATTTAAAAGAAAACCTGTATAGGATGATGTACAGATGGTATCTAGCCCCAAATAAGCTGTTGAAAATGTCCCAGAATGTTTCAAACTAACGTTGCGGGTGTCAAGAGCTCCTTTTTTCATCTATGACAGACTTGCAAAAAGGCAAAAATTTACTGGTCTAAGATTTATAAGCTAATCCAAAACTTTTTAAAGGTAATCTTGTAATGTTACCAGAAATTCTTTTGTTGCAGGTTAGGGATAAAGAAATGAAGAGTAAATATGGATTACTTCTTTGATATATGACAACAGAAACAAGAATGTCATTTGCTCAAACTTGAAAACAGACTGAAGTGATGGAAGAATGGATTATTACGGTTGTTGAAATGGCCAAATTAAAGTGGATCTTAAAGGATAAGCCAACTGAAGATTTCTTGAGAGATTGGAAACCATTTGTGGATTTTTTTTTTTTTGAGTAATAAGAAATCTAAGTGTAATAATCTATGGTCATCATTATTAGTAATTTTAATAGAATTACAGTTCTCCCTCCACATTTGCGGGTTTGACTCTCATGTGTTTGATTATTCACGGTGACCGCTTGCCTACCTCCCATTCTCTCTTCCCATTCCCTGGTGGGCAGGAGAGTGAAGGGGAGGAAAGATCTTTTTCCCCTCATGGTCTCCTGTCTGCCACTGTCTGTGAGATCACCCCAGTGGCAGGTGGGAGGGAGAAGGGGAGGAAGGATCTTTTCTTCCCCCTTGCAATCTCCTGCCCTCCGCTGCTGGTGCAATCACCCCAGTGGCGGGTGGGAGGGGGAAGGGGAGGAATCACAATCTCCTGCCCATCGCTGTGGGTGTGATCGCCCCAGCGGTGGGTGAGAGAGGGAAGGAGAGGAGAGATCTTTTCCTCTTCCTTGCCATCTCCTGCCCCCCGCTGCCAGCACAATCAGCCACGTGGGTGCATGGACAGCGGTGGGCAGGAGAGTGCAGGGAAGGGGGAGTGCTCACTGGGGGGATAGTTATTCACTTTTTCACTTTCACAGGGGTTCTGTGCCCCTATCTCCCATGAATGTGGAGGGCCTACTGTATTTAGTTGGATCTGTAATTGTAGAATAACACACACACACACACTATTTTTCTTTTCATTACAGTCAGGATTGAAAGCTACAGCACTACTATGTATTTTTTCTCTCTCTTCTTTCTCTTTATTACTTTGGCTACAAATGAGATCATTCATGTTAAAAAACAATAAAAATAAAAAGGAGGGTTTGCCTGTCTTGACAAAATATCTGCCTAATAAAAGTTTATATACTTTCAATGGCATTTTAGAAATACACTCACACACTTCCTGACACACCAACCCATTCAATTCATCATATGTTGGGAGTGACTTTGAAATGGCAGATTATTTTTACAGATGTAAAAAAAACTGGGCTGACTCAAAACAAATGTAAGCCACAAAGCTTTGTTTTTAATTTTTATTTTAATCAAAAATGAAAACCACAGTAGATGACAATCAAATTTATATTGGCATTCTACTCAGAGGCAGATCGCATTTTAAGTAGGAATTTTCCTCCTTTCTTTGCTATTTTATATTGTTTAAATTAACTACAAGCCATCTTGAGTGTTATTATATCAAAAAGGTGACCACTTCTGAATCAATAAACTTCTATAATGCATGCTTATAACATGGAAGCACAAAGTGCCAAGATTACATGGCTGCTTAAACTAAGCTTTGGACTTTTGCCTAACACCCCTTTGGCAAGCTTTAAAATAGCCCTTAATCCCTCACCAGGCTCCATCACTGATATATGCTATCAGGCACTCTCTAGCCTCTTTCTTTGCCCCTTGTCTCTCATTTTCGTTCAACACTTTCTTGCCTTCCCATCCTCTCATCTTCCCAGCCCACATATATGCACTGGCAAGACTTCAACTCCACACGTGCAGTAAAATACAAAGGAGGAAGGAATTGCCTACAGTGAGGGGAACCACACGGTTGTCAAAACTATAATTTACATGAAACATGGTCTCACAGTGCAATAATTTAAAAAAAAAAAACGCCAAAAGATTGATTTAGCAATTTAGCAGAACAAAGAAATAAACTTCTATAGGAGCAACCATTACCCTACATCAACAACTACACTTCCAAAAAGGTGAATTCTTAATTTTGCAAATCTAACACCTTAGGGATTCTTGCCTCCGCAACTCCATTTCTATTTTTCTTCATTCAAACTGTGGATTTCTTTTGTTTTATATTTCTAAAACCGTTACTGTCTGTTCTAGGGAATTTATAGTTTCTAAATTGTTTTCATTGTTCATCAACCAGGGAACCTTATTATGGGATGACTGGAAAATGCAGCAAATAAGCACGGAGGATTGATCTTTGGAGAATTTAGCAATCTGCCCTTAGCTTTGTTGAAAAAAAGGCACACATATTACAGAGTTAACCTGAGGAATCCTACTCAGTGTGCTTGAGTGTTGAATCAGTTGGTAAAGATCACGAGAAACATGAGGCTGTGAATACATTCAGAATGTACCACCTTTATGCTGTAAAATCCATTCCCAAATCTCCCTCTATTCATAAAAAAATAATTTTACTACACGCTAAAGCTATGAGGCAATCACCACGAATTCCTCACCAGAGTGACAAGCTTTAAACTTCTCAAGCCAAGTTGTATATTTGCAAAGAAAAAATTGTGTTTCCTCAAAAACTAGAAGGGCTAAAAGGAGTGTTGATTTTATGGGCTGACGGCAAAGCCTATTCTTTTAATTTTTAGTTTTTTACAAAAAAATTGGAGAGTGATGACAAGAGATTCCATTAAGAAAGCGTGGAAAGTCTCCAAGATTTCACAAGAATATGCAATCCATATAGGGAACACATGAGGAAGAGAAACAGCAAAGAAAGGAAGTCCATTACATGTTGTCAGCTGATCTCATTATAGGGAACTCAAAAGGAACAGAAGAGCAACCAACAGGATCAGGAAATGAATGAGGGCAACTTTAGCAATATCAATATATCACTAACTGCCTGAATCAATCAATAGGCAATACAGTTTTTAAAAAGTGATCCACCCAGAGGCCTGTGAGAAAGAAAACCAAACTGACAAGTTAAGATTTAGTCTGGCTCACACTAAAGCCATTATTGTCTAAATATGTTGTTGCCTCATGTCTTCAAGTCATTTACAGCTTATGACGACCCTAAACTGAACCCATCACAGGGATTTCTTGGCAAGATTTGTTCAGAGGGTGTTTGCCACTGCCTTCCTTTCTAAGGTTACCCATTGGATTTGCATGTCCCATTGGGAATTCAAATCTTGATCTCTCAGAGTCCTTGTCCAACACTCAAATCACTGTACCACATTGGCTCTCTGTTCAAAAATATGTTCAATATATATGTTTAAATATATTGTTCAATTCAGCCATTTTCTACATTTTCATACATATATACAGAAATACACACAAACACACACAGATGACCAGTCAAAACTATAGGGAGAGTGATAGACGCATAGTGTAATATCTCTATTGTTGGTCTTGCAGACAGCATTCTGTATACCACTCTAATGGTGAACTGGTTTCCTTGACAAGGACAGCTACAGTTCAGGTTCCAAAAACCACATATCTTTACCAGAGTTTCCAGCTCCTCCAGACAAGAAATCTTCTGGTGTATTGAGCCTCTCAGAGACAGCCAGAACATTTTAGCCTATCGCCTAGTTGAAAAGGATTTTAAAAAGGTGGTCTTTCAGGATATAGGGTAATGCATAAGCGGTAAGCATGTTGCCATTGGCCAAACGATGATTGCATAGGAAAGGTTTTGGGTCAGGATATCTGAAAGACCACCTTTTCCCATATGAATCTTCCTGAAACCTAAGATCATCAGTGGAGGCCCTGGCACTTGTCTTTTCTCTCTCTCTCACACACACACACACATACACACACCCTGTTAGTGGGAATACGTGGCAAGGCTTTCTATGTAGCAGCATCCCAACTGTGGAACTCCCTGCTTCTGGAGGTCAGGCTGGCTCCATCCCTTCTGAGTTTCCAGCAAGCAGTAAACACTGTGTTGTTTTGCATGGCCTTCAGTTCTTAAACAGGGATGGCTGCCCTGGCTGTTTTTCAAGCTTGTGGTTGGAGATGGGGTAGTTACTTACTCAATGTTTTTAAAGTGTTTTTATCAATTGTGCATCATCTCAGGAGCCCTGGTGGGCCTCCAGGTGACAAATAAATAAATAAAAATCTTGGGTATTCCTTGCCTAAGAAAACCCTATGAAATTCATGGGGTTGCCATAAGTCAACAGGTAACTTGGAAGGTGCATACATACACACTCATGAATGACTTAATCCAAACATACTCAAAAACCAGCAGAAACCTATATGGGGTCCAGGTTGTAAACAGCAGGGTCAGCCCTGCTTTCTACTTGGATGGGAGACCACCAGTGAATACCAGGTGATGTAAGCTCTATTTCAGATTAAGGAACTAGCAAACCACTTCTGAGTATTCCTTGCCTAAGAAAACCCTATGCAATTCATGAGGTCACCATACGTTGAAAGATGACTTGAAGGCCCATATGCACATATTGGGTTCTGCATGAAAAAAACTAAAGAGGGTCATTTAAAGACCCCATCATGGAAATCCAGGTGAAAAAACACTGCAAGGAAAGATTTAAGCTTCCACTAGCCACATGCAGTTATCACTATGTGGCTCAAGCAGGTAAACTTACTCTAGAGTACAAGGCTAAGCTTCCTGCTCAGCTACACACTGCACATTTAATGTGGCATGACGTTTGGCCCTGTGGTGTGCCTACCTGAAAAAGAACAGTAAAGATTTCAGTCCCCAATTCCAAGGCTTCTAAGTTAGTTCAACTGTATAGATTACAATAGTCTAAGAATGAAAAGCAGTTTCACCCCCTGCTCTGAGTCATCAAATCAGTCCAGTTTGACGCTCGCTGCCTGCACAGTCATTCCTGGCTAGCACACATCCAGAGGGAGAGCTGAACTCTTCACATCAGAGTGAGGAGATGGAAAATGCCATGTTTGTTTAGTTAACAGTTTTACAGTCCCGCAGTGAAGAGGGACATTTGGTACAATAGACTCCCAGCACGTTCTTCACATTGATGCAGACAGTGCAGACATACAAGCTTCACTAGGATCGCACATTTGTATAAACAAAGCTTCTGGAGAGAAGCAAAGAAAAATGTAAGACTTTCTCCCCCTCCAACATCAGCTTCTAATCTAGACCCAAAAAAACGATGTCTTTCTGGAACAATGATATAAACATATTCAAAGGATATAAAACTTAGTCCCATGTCTGTAGGGCTAGACCGTGCTGCAGTCATCATTCTTGGCAAGACAGTGCTGGACCTTTTGGACTTACATACTGCATTAGTAAAATTCCAGCTGAACAATGAAATAGGTCAGCTTCCCTCACTCCCTGCTGTGTGCTCCATGACTGTGATGCTATAAAGGACTGCAACAGTCTTCCTTTTTCTGACTTTGTGCTAAGGGATAAAGAGAGGCCCAAAGGTTGGTAATTATGAACTCCCCTCTTTATGCAAATCTACCACGAATCATTGGCTAAAAGAAAAGCTTACCAGTATCAGTCAACACTAAGGCCATTTCTGCCCTACACTGTTATAGTGCTATTATTCCACTTTCACCATCCAGTGGAGTGGTGGGGTTTGTAGTTTACTGAGGCCAACGAGCTCTCTGGCTGAGAATTCTAAATGCCCCTCCCTAAACTACAAACCCCAGACTCATTTTTTTGGACCCAAAATGAGTAATGAATATTCTTTCCACATCTAGTGTAATAATGCCACGACGTGTTTCCAGATACACAAAGCCCCCCTTCTATCCTCACCTGTCTAATCTCACAACAAACAGAAAAGGGAAGATTTCCTCTGTGCACTGAGATTGCTCTGCAATGAGATCACACCTTCATCCCTTCTTATTCTTCTAGGAAGCAGCACAGGTAGGCAAAATTACATGACTCCCAGTATCCTGTGTTGTCTGAGGATTCAGAGGAACTGTATTCTCATAAGGCCTTCACTGGCCGCAATGGGTGAGGCATTTTGTGAGTTTCAGCACAAAAAGAGTAATGCCTACAAGCGCTGAGAAGCAGACACGGAGAGCTGATTTTTCAGGTGCACTGATCCCCACTACAACTGGGTTTGTACTGAGTTGTACAACAGCTGCTTGCTGGGCTGACAGAAGCCCCGTTCTGCCTGTTAAGAGGCATATGAAGAGAACCATCCTTGCAGTACAACTGAGCTCCCAACAGCCCTCCAAGCAGCAATTCTACTGGAAAACAAGGCATGTGGTAATGACTCTGCACACATGTGATTTCCCAGTGACAGGGGCCATTTCCACACTAGACTTGTTATAGTGCTGTGATTCCATTTTCAACATCCTATGGAATCCTGGGGTTTACAGTTTTACAAACTCCAGGATTCCCATAGGATGCTGAAAGTGGAATCATAGCGCTATAATGGTCTAGTGCGCAAATGGCCAGGAAAAGTATATACGGAGAGAAAATGGAAGAGTTGGAAGCAAGGGCTACATGCAGCCTTCAGTCCATCCATCCAGCCCTGTGCTGCATGATAAGTCTTCTCTTCCCAGAAACACTGCTCCTCGAATCCCAACTATGGAGGAAAGGGGCTGTCACTTGTTAATAGCTCATTTTCTGGCTCTAGGAAAAACATTCTTATTTAAAGCCATCACATGCTGCAGCTCAGTCTTAAGACATGGTCCTCAGTTCAGGTACATATATATCTTGTGTCTGCATATGCACCATCCTCATTCTGCCAGCTTCCTTCTTGGTGTGGTACAACTGAAGACTTCATAAATTGATTAACCAGAGTTTATCATTATGCCTTAACTTTAAAACTATTCTCAGAAACAAATCAGGATGTGAAAACACAGTTTGAAGTTGGTTACAGATCCTGATTTTTTCTAAACTTGCTAACCGTTGCTTTCCAGTTCATATATTATGGGAACAAGAGTTAGTGTGTTATTATTGCGTGCCTTCAGGTCATTTCTGACTTACAGCAATCCTAAAGCAACCCTATCATGGGATTTTCTGGGCTTGAGAGTATACAACATGCTCAAGGTTACCCAATGGCCGAGCAGGGAATGGAATCTTAATCTCCAAGGTCATAGACCAATACTTAAACCCCTACACCACTCTTAACCCAAAAATTCTTCAACTACAGAATGCTGGGATTAGCAGGAAGGACCTTGCAGGCTTAATAGCCCAAACATGTATGTCCTGGCCAAACTATAATAATCCTTCATTCACACTTCTCAATTCTCTAATGTGTCAGAAGCAAAATAATGATTCCTTCACTAAAGATGCCAGCTCCATGAGCTATTTAAGAAAAAAGGCCCAAAATCTCTCGCTCCTAACCACTGCAATAATATTAATGAGCCTATTGGCATGCCAACAATGGAATTAACTCTTGGCTTCAATATACTTGTCTATGAGTCACACTTAAATGGATGAAAAACTGTTATTCTAACAGCATTTTAACTCATCCTATATTTCAAATTTTGCTTAGCAAGGTATCTAGGCTGTCTCACTTTCTGCTGTCCTTCTGCTGAAATATTTTTTTTATTCAGATGGATTTTCAACAACTGGACAATTTACTTGTGAGAATGGGACTTATTACCAGTTGGATGCTGTACTTTTCTCAGTGATGTATTTTTTTAAAAAAACTTTGTTTTTAATCATTTCCAATTGTTTAATTTGCTTAAATTATTTTGAAAACTTTATGGTTTAATTTAATTTTGTTTTTGGTCACTGGTCTTGTTTGGTGTTTTAATTATAGCCTTCTGAGACCTTCAAAGTAATGTAACATCTAGCGAAATGACATTTCAAAAGTAATATTAGGAATGGAGGTAAAATTTCTTTATTGGTGCAATGAGTAACATTTTCTCATTACTTTTAAAAGTTACTTTAATGGGGCATTGCTGATTATATTTTGACATCAAATTATTTCAAAGATGTTCTTTCAAGGTTTATACTGTTTCCTTAATAATCCTAAGGCTTTTTTTTTCCCACAAAAAATTTAAAGCAATGGAAAAATTAGTAGACGATGCCTCAAGTCACTTCTATAATGCTGTAACAAGTAACAGCAAGAATTATTCCCTTTCTGAAACACTGTAATGGGTCACAGTAATGAATTACTTTTGAAAAATAACTTTGCAAGCTTGTTTTTTTTTTTGTTTAATATTACTGTGAGCTATCTTGCATTCCATTTTTGACAGAAAGACAGAGTAAAAATCTATTTTAAAAGTAAATCTATAGTCCCATAGTAACTTATCTTTTTATTGGAGAAGTGTGGAAGAGAGAGAATGACTGTATACTTTAAAACTACAAAGTCCATCATGCAGTGCAATTGTAAGAAAAACAGAGATGAATGGAATTATTCCTACTGAAAAGGAGGAAAATGAGATGAAAGGAAGGAGAATGAAGTGATACAGACACAAGCCAAAGTGAGATTAAAACTTGCACCCAGATTTGTATAAAAATTCACTGGATTTATATAAAAACTGAAGTGGAGAAAAACCCACAGAACTTCTCCAGTGGTGTCACACATTGACATTTAAAAATCTTATTTGGATTCAACATTAAGTCCATATTATTACTGCTAAATCTAATAACACAGAATAGGATCCAGGAAAATGTAATTGTCTTTTGTTCCACTGATTACAGAGAAGTTAAAACGTAAGTTATTTTTTTTTTTTAATATCTCAATCTCTGTTTCTCTAAATGAAATCAATCAATAAACAGGTTCATAGAGAAGTATTAGTGAACTAAAATGAAAGCTTCTGTTATATAAGATTTCAAATGGTCTTTCCTCAATGTCTGAGATGGAATTTTATGCCTGGATAATTTGTGGTGAGAAGGGATTATTACTGATGTAGATGAAGACTTTTAAGTGTAGTAAGGGACACCGCTTTCTGAAAACACCCGACTACTAAGATACAAGGAAATTCAATACTGTTTCGAGTAGAAAGTCAGATTCATTTTTCCCTCAACCTGAAATATAACTGAAAAAAAACTGGGAAATAATCTCAGTTCCTCCATTATTGCATTTGTCCTTCTTTCTTTCCCAACTTTTCTCCAGCTCTGGAACTGAATGTGGTTTACAAAAGTGAACATTAAAAATTACAGCTTATTTTCACAATAAGCAATCTTTGAACAATACATAAGAGTCCACAACATACTTTGCAATATTATACGTTTAAGTTTTAAAATAGTCTGTGACAGTCTTTACCTTGAGGAAACGAATAACTACATCACAAGCCAACTGGGTCAGAAGAACAGATGCTCACTAAATTGTAATGCTATCATTGCCACTAAATGCTTTCACTACTTTCCCCTGACTCTGTCATGCACATACATACTTTCCAAATGTGCAATGCCAGCCAAACAGAGCTTGCCCTTTATTGGGCACATAGCCTGCATCCCAATTCCACCATAATCAAGCTTGGCAAGTGGTGGAGCATATTCTCTGCATTTGTATTCCTTGAAGGTAGAACAGATTAGCTTGTGTGATAATTGGCTTATTTTCATTTTAATTCAACCTATTTGCAAAGGCTAGTAGGAGGAGAAATGATGAGAGGTAAAACATTTGAAGGAGTAAAACCAGTAAGAAAGGAATTTTTTTTTTGAGTGGAATAAAAATGTCCTTACCACCCCATTCACAAGGAGAGAAAAATGCAGGTTAGTGGTGGGAACTTTGTCTCAGTGGTGCAGGGCTGTTTAAACACACACACAAAAAACACAGACATAGACACACATACATACACACCTTCTTCTGTCACCCAGCCAAACAGACACAAACATGGGGGCAAATCGCTCTTATTTTACAGTCCCTCTTTTCTGTCCAATTTCAAGCATAAAGTTTTCACTGAAGAACCTTTGGGCTTAAGACTAGATCATGTGATCAGTCTTCCCCAACATAATATCCTCCAGTTGTGTTGAACTCTCACAACCCCCATCATTCCCAGCCAGTACAGTCAATGGGCAAGGTGACTAGGGATGATGAGGTCTGTAGTCCAACACCTCTGAGAATACCAAGCTGAGAAAGGCTGCTTTATGGAATCAACAAGGTTCCTTGCTATTCTGGGGATGATGGCAGCCTACAAGGTCTACACAATGTGGAGCCCACAAACCATGCTGCAGCAGCTTTCAGATGAGGAAGTAGTCACTGATGGGTGTGTCCTCCACCAGCTGATGGAAGAGGTGATTGCACCCACAGGCTCACTGGTGCCAACATTTACAAATAAGGTTATGTTTAGTGGCAGCGTTTATCCATCCTGATCCCAAGATGTACAAGCAGAAGCAACGAGGAATGGTATTAAAGGTAGTGCGGAGCTGTTTAAGACATCCTGTCAAACAGCAGAGATAACAGTATCTGGGAAACATAAATACTGTCTCTCATTTAATTGAAGACTTTGTTCAGCTGAAGTTGTTTTAAGGGCCAAGCTTTGAGCCCTGACAAGAAACAACTGATAGTAGCCATTTGCTCTGCCAGGTCATCTCTGATAAACACAAGGATCATATGTGAAGACGTTTATCAATATCACCATACTAGCCTTGTGATCATTAGAGGAGGAGAAGGATCAAAACAGTTTATTTTCCCCTTTTAATTAATATTTCCCACTCCATCTATGCACAGTTTTTATGACAATGGGTAGAACCCAGAATTAGTCTGGGAGTGCAGAGCAGGGAACAGCAGGGAAAACAGCCAATAAGAATATTGGAGTTTCTATTCCAGTTTCTCCCCTGGTTTCTATAAAAACGTTTTAACATTTTGGTTTCACTGGGCCAAATAACTTATCTTTCATGGCTAAAGCCAAGCCACAGAAATACAGAGTCAAGCCACAGGCACAGACATTCTAACAGACAAAGAGGCTCCTTTGTTCCCAGCATGTGAAACCACAATCATTATTCTACTCCATTTCCTTGCATTTTATTGAATTCATTTTCACCACCACTTTTTCTTTTACAGTTACAGAATTTTACACTTGGGAAGGGATCTTAGAGGTCATCTAGTCTAAACCAATGCCGAATCTGCAATGCAGCATGCAAAAACAGCATCCTTAACAGATGGCTGTCTTGTCACTGCTTAAGGGAAGCACAGACCATCACCGCCCAATGTAGTCACTGTCTTGAAGCTCTTACAATTAGGAAGTTTTCCTCTAGCATATAGGGAAAGATTGCTTTCCTGCAAGTTTCACATATACAGTCTTCCCCCTATGTTCACAGATTTGACCTTTGCGAATTTTGGTTATTCAAATTATTTATTATTGAGATACATTCATGCCTCCTCCTACATTGTCCTCCCCCTTACTCCCTTGCCTTTTGCCTGCACACACATGCATTCCTTTTCCGCTCCTGGACAAAAGGCAAGGGAATGGGAAGGGGAGCATTGCACACAGAGAAGGAAGGCACACATGTGCTTCTCCCTCTCATTCTCTTCCTTTTTGCCTGTGTATGGAAAATGTATGCCTTCCTTCTCTACAACAAAAGGCTAGGGAATGAGAGGGAACAATGCCAGGCAGAGAAGGAAAACACACATATGCCGCCTTCCCCCCTACATTCTCTTGCCTTTTGCCTTGTGGAGGGGGGAACCCCGGAAGGAAATGAGAGGGAGAGCGTAGCAGAAATTATTCACGGCCTTTCCACTTTCACAAAGGTTCTGCAATTTGGACTCTCATGAAAGTGGAGGGGGCTACTCTAAGTCCTATTTCTGCCTTGTGGAGCAATACAGAACAAATTGGCTCCAGCCTCTTCACGTTATCTCTTCAGATTTTTGAAGATAGTCATTGTTGTGGTGGTGGTGGTGCCTTCAAGACATTTCCAGCTTCCAGCAACCCTAAGCAAAGCTGTCATGGGGTCTTCTGTGGCTCCGAGTATGTGACACACCCAAATTCACAACTGAGCTTCCATGGCCAAATGGGGAATCGAACCCTGGCCTCCAGGGTCATAGTCCAATGCTCAAACCATGCAGGCTCTCAATATCTCTCATAATATTCTCTCCTGCAGGCTAAAAATATGCAGCTTATTTAAAAATTTCTTGTATGATGTGGCTGTCAGTGCACTTCAGTATCTGTCCTGAAAGTGAAATACTGCCATAGTGTGTCAAAGGAGGAGGAAATGATGATTTTTCCGTTAAAGTGGCTGCTTATTAATAAGCAATAATGGTCAGCTGATATTTCTGAGGCTCACTGAAGATACCTCTGTGAGTCAAGAAGATATTTCTCAGAAGAACATTAGAAAATCAGTGCTATTCTCTATGGTATATTTTTGAACTGCTTGGTCAGGACCCAAAAAATATATGACAGCTACAATGTGATCAGTACAAGAGAAACAAAGCTGAGTTTTACAGATGGCTGGAAGTAAAGGGAGAGGAGGAGAGAGGAATCCAGATCAATGCTCCTGGGGAACAATACTTATTTGCAAACTTGTGCTATGCCTAGGCATTCGCTTGCTTACCACAAAAAATATTATATAATTTATATAATTTATTTATCTAAGCTACTTGCAACTCATTCTTCAGCCAAAAAGGCAAAAAGTGCTTTACATGAGTTTGGTGACAAACAAGACAGTCTCTGCTTATATATTTACACTATGCAAACACAGAGAGAGAATTAAGAAATGGTGAAGGGCAAAGAGAGAAAGCAAATTCAGGCATCAATTTTTAAAGTTAGAAAGCTCAAAATATACACTGGTAAGTAAAATAATATCATGCTGTATCTCCTGTGTGTTCCCTCGCAAGAAAACAGACCTTGTAACTGCTGCCCCACTACTTCTGACCACATGGGAAAATAGGGAGACCCATGTGTGTGAAACAATGCAGTTACTGGAAGACAGCCAACTGCTTTTCAAAATATTCTCAACATTCTGCTAAAGTCAAATCTCTGGGGTGAACTTTAGAGAAGGAAAAGAGCAGCTGTTGTATCTTGCTACTGATTTGGACAATCTGGACAGAGAAGAGGTACTGGTGCCAACTTAAAATAATGCAATAACTTAGAAAAATGTTTGTTGAAATGATTTTAAACACTTTAAGATAACAAAAGGATCAAGGCATTTGCAGGCAAGAATGTAGAAGGGCAATACCCTGGTGAGAGAATGGTGAGCTGCAGATTTATTTGGAGGGAGGGTGCATTTATAAGCAGAATATTTTCACAGTGCTCAGACAAATCTAAGAATATGGGAAGATATTGTTACTACTGTCTTCAATTACATCGGAGTATCTCAGTATAACACCATGCCTTCAGTACAAAAAGATGACATTATCTCACTCTACTGTCTCTGAATGATCCAACAGCATGTCATGCCTCTTTGCTCTTCAAGAATTAACCACCTGGCATCAGACTTTAGAAGGGGCTGATCACACTTGGCTTCTGGTCATGTTTATTCATCTGTAACTACCAACTTCCATGCCATCCTAAAAAACTAATGACCACATTGTGACATGACCTTGCGTGAAGCAGAGTCCACACGCTATGATCAGGCTCATGCCTCAAGAAATCAAAGAGCTAAAAGGAATCATCGGATCCTCTTTCACTTTTGTGTTACAGGAAGTTAACATGACTACTGTTCTGGATGTAATGTAGTTGGAGACTCAACAAAGTAAAAATTTAGTGCCATGAGAAGTTCAATTATACTCTCAAATGATCATCTGGAAAAAGACAACCTTGTATTTATTTGTCTTGGACAGGTTCACATGTCAATGCCAGGGCCAGGGCCAAAGGGACTTATAAGTGATTCAAGGTCATTTTGCCAACTGTCCACCGACAAGAGCTGAGACAGAAATGCTCATAGAGAAAAGAACCTAACTCAATCCTGCCTTCTAGAATTCATATCTTGTTTCCTTACCTACTAAAATTGGAACTGATGTTTGATATTCTCCCATTAAAAAAATAAGCATACATAGATAAGAGGTGTGTCTCTTTTAATAAGCTAAGCAGAGGGATGCCCATAAAGTTCAGACATCAGGAAATGGAAAGTTTTCATCAAGGTTATTTTCCAATGTGCAATTACCACAGAATTGGTAACAGCCACCCTAGGGCTTAGAAACATTGCAAAAGCCCTATGGCTTGGGAGGCCTATTGCAGATTGCAAAATGTCATTAAAACCCAGAAAAAGAATTAATCTAATAAAAATTATAGAGCCTTACAATGTAAAATCTACAAGGTCCATTTAATTTAATAATATCCTGTTCAGTCCACATTGTATATTTAAGAAATGAAACCACTGCATTTTGAAACCATCCAAGAATTCTCATCTTTGCTTTAAACACCTGGCTTTAGCAAAACTGTGAATTTTCCTTGTGGAAATGAAAAAAACATGACAGAGTGTTTGTTAGCAAAACAATTAGTGAACAATTAGCTCAAACATCCTTTGTCAATTATAAGTATTTGTGTTGTTTGCTTACTTCTTTGTGTATCTGCTAAAAGTTATATACTGTGCCTTCTCCCCACCAAGGAATTAAAGGCAGTTACATGAGGAACTGTCCAGCACATGTATCAGAGCAGTAGCAACTGGCAAAGATAAAGGACTTTCAACACAATCCAAGCTCATTCATGCTTAGAGTAGACCTATTAAAATCAATACAGTAAGTCAGTCAAGACAACCTTAAGGTCCCCTGAGTTCAGTGGTCTACTCTAAGAATGACTATTCTGTAATTCTTTTTTTTTTTTTAAAGGGAAGTCCTGTTTCCTTGAGCATGGACTCACATCATTGACTTTACCCACTGGCTCACTTCCATGCAAGCACAACGCAGAGATCAGCTCTTTAGCTCTCTTCTCTTCAGTATAAACAAACTTACAATAACAGGAACCAAGTCCCAAAAGAATGGGGTTTGTAACTCCACTTAAGCAAAGTCAGACCTTGAAAAAAATCTCAACACATGACCATGAATTCATCACATGGCCTCTTGGAACCTCTTTGTGGACTTGAGAAGTCAATCCATTAATCTTATCCATCATTCGCTAATCTTTGGCTGTGCGTGATCCACATGCATATTTTTTTTAGCAAGAAAAGGAAAGAAGGGGTTCTCTTGTTAACATGCAAAACAAACAATAGCAGAAAGAAAACAGCATCGATGAACATTAAGGTAGCCATCCTTGTTGAACATGTTTCCTCAAAAAAGAACAAACCTACACATCACTAGTAAACTGTCTCAAGACACATTATAGAGAACTATTCATGTCAATTAAAATGAGTAAAAATGTATTCAAAGAAAGCTTGTTTCCCTCGCCTCTTTACTTAAAAAGTAATATATATTAACTGATCTTGACCTTTTCATGCAACCCTCTTGGATTTTCCAGGCTCTTTTATGTTTTTGACATTAAACAGCCAAGAACACTTCCTCCCACTGGGCCACAAGCTATCCAGGTTCATCATCCCTAACACCTCTCCCCTTAGGCAAGAAAGTGTACAATCTTGCCATTTTTATAGTGAGCAGGATAATGAGAGGAGCGCTTTACAGAATATGCTGTGCAGTGTTTCCTGCCTTGCTCACTTCAAAAGGATTACAAAAATGAAATTAAAATGCTCCCTTTTGCCTTCTGTTATCTAAGCAACTTCAATTCCTGACTTATTTCAGAGGTAATGTTTCACCCTTAAAACACAACATACTCAAATAGTTACCTAGGAACAAATTAATGACAAAACAAGCAAAAATATTCACTATTGTTGCTGTTTGAGGGACTGATTCTCACTAATGTACGCTGAAGAGTTTTCCTAACAAGGAAATGCTTTCCTAATAGCATCATCAAAAACAACAAAAGTAGCAGCAGGAGAGAAAGATCTTTTGTTCAGATTCTGATTTATGCATTGTGAATGGTTTGGATCAAGACTGGAAACACTGGGAGTGAAGGACACATTAACTCATTTGAACCTACTGGGATCTGTACCTTTCTCCTGCTACCAGATTTGCTGCTATCCTCCCTTGGGTTGATCAGTGGAACCATATTGATACACCACAAGGGAAAAGACAAAATTCTAACCGAAAGCAGCAACAGCATGACAGAACACTCTTCGCATGTTTAAGTGCAAGAGCAGCCTTCATAGCTGGCAACAAGAAGCAGTTCCACATACAAACAACATTATTGGGACTAGTGTGGCTTTGTGACGGTTCTTAATCAAAACTTTGAAGTAAAGAAAGCTGATCACGACTGAATGGATTCTTTTCTGTCTCTCTCCAGAAAAGGGGAAACAAACTCATTCTGAAAGAGCTGGATCATTCACAATGGGACTATGAACTCCTTCTCCAAATCTTAACCATCACATTGGTATATTAGATTCTTGTCGTACAACATGCCAAAGAAAGCCTAGTCGATTAAAGGTAGCACACTTAAGGAAATCAGCAAGAATAATCAATGTCAAAACAAAGCCATATCTATTGATATGGGAAAGTGACTAGTCATTGGGCTTTCATTTGCCATAAGGGATTGCACCAATTTTAACTATCTCTTCCAGAAATTCAGGCATTTGCACGGTAGATCCAGACCTCTTTCCTAGTTATAGGATTGATAATGTCACTTTCAAATATATTTCTTCTTCCCAGCACCTTAAGCATCCTTTCAATAATGGTACAGCAAAGACCTACGTCTTCTCATTCAGAAAGGACCTTTTACAATGCAATTCTACCCATGCCTATTTGGAAATAGTTCAGTAGGACTTACTCATGGCTATGTGTGCTTAGGATTTCACTCTTAGTGACCTGGGACACGAAGAAGGAAGGACTAAATTCATGCTGGGTCCACTGTAACTGAAGGAACACACACAGACTTAAGCCAAAAAAATGTACTGTAGGTCAACAAATGAAAAGAGAATATGAAATTCCTATCTAACTGGGGAAAGAAGGGAGAGAAAGAATGGACTGACCTTCACATAAGCTAGGTAGTGCTTGCATTTCTCTTGCATGTAGGACAGCTGCAACTGCTCTGAGATCTGGCCCATTGCTTCTCCAGAAGAGAAAAAATAAACCCTGATTGGATTACCCTTTTCCTTCTTGGTCACATCTGCTGTCAAGTTATAGTTCAGTCCTAGAAAAAAAAAAGAAAGAAAGACAAGAAGATTGAACATAAAAGCAGGATATTCTCTGTAAAACACAGTCTCTGTCATATATTGGTTAAAGTGCTGGAAGGAAGGTTTTGGTGATCCAGGTTCTAGGCCCCAATGGGACACAAAACTCATGGGTGACCCTGAACTAGTCACTCTTTCTCAGCCTGGTTTATATCACATGGTTGTTGTGGGGTCAAGTGGGCAAGAGTCCTGTACTTAAGAGAACCCTGAGTCCACTGGAAGAATATCAGAATATCAGTTGACCTGGCAGCAAACAATAATGAGCAAAAAAACACTTTACATATTTACCCTATTTTAGGGTTGCATCAAATTCATGTCTACCTTGCAGTAACAAATCCTAATTATCAACAGTGGTTAATCACAAGTTTGTGCTGAATAAAAATTCTAAAGTCTAGAGCAGACTTCCTCAACCTCAAACCCTCCACCCATGAAGGACTAACAGTTTGGCCAATGTTTCAATTTTGCAAACCATGAATTTGAAGGCATGCCAGACATGCAAGGTGGCCCACAAGAGTTCCATAAACATGATTTTGTAGGCCATATATGCCTAAAAACAATTTTCATCACTAACAATATACTGGGAAGGCATATTTTTATAAAGCAAAGTATATCTGCATTTATGTACACACACACAGAACAATCAGATAAAAATACACACATGCGCAAACACACAGTGTATCCAGATGCTTGCATTTTTTTTAAATTCTCTTTAGCCGCACATCTATGGGAACTGACGTGATGAATACCTGACATTCAGAATTTACCAGTGCACTATTAGCAACAAGTATTTTCAGCGTTAAAGACTATGCGTATAAAAGCACTGCTACTGCATCACCTCCACTCACGTGTGTAGGAAAGTTTTTTCAACATAAACCAGAGACCTCCCAGACTTTCCTGCATTTATCAAAACTAGACCTTGCAATATAAAATATTTTAACAGAGCATGCTATTACAATAGATACATTACTGTAAAAAGTGAAAGTACAGAGTCTGTACTCATTACTAACAGCAAAGAGCAATGAGATCAAACTGCATATAGTGCAGATGATAGTGTGTGCTGCTGTACCATTCATATGAGTCATTGTTACATAATTAGACTGCACATGCAATCATTCAGATATATTTTAACTGGGGATGCCACAGATCTGGTTTACCATGTTGCATTTTGTTTTCTATTTCTTTCGAGTCAGATTAATCCAAACAAATGAAAATACTTCTTGGGGAGGGAACTAAAGCTACTATTAGAAGATCAAGATTTGAAGAAATAAGGTTTTAACTCAGCTGGGACCCATAAGGCTAAAAGAGAGGTCAATTTACCAGATGCTCAGAAATATCACTGGTTTTAGAAAACTGAAATGGGATGGAAAGTGTCCTTATTGGGCTAGAATTAATTTTGGGCAATTGCTCTCTACAGACAAAATAGTAATTTAGTCATTTGGAGACCTGAGAATTCTGAATCTAGTAGCCTCTTCTTCACAATCCTTTATAATGTTGATAACGTGGAACCAAAAGCAGTGAACAGATCACTGCCTTTGTAACGTAATGGTTAGGAGGACACAGAGGCGAAGACTTCACTTCAAAATTCTGCTTAGACATAAAGCACAGTGGCCAGTGGCAGGCCAGATGTCATCAGTTTATAATGCCTAACCAAGGAGGATAAAACAAGAGAACTACATGTACATCATCCTAAGATTCTTGGAGGACGAGTGGGATAAAAGAATATAAGTACCATCACCACTAACATCATCTTATGAAATACAGTTGCCAAAAACTAGTAAAATGGCCAATTTTCTCTCTAGCCTTCTAAGTCCTGTATTGACATAGTTTACATTAATTACTCACAGGTAGAAAATAACTGAGGAGGCCAGCACTGGTAATCTGGTAGGTGTTGCAGGGGGAATACATAATATTCAGCATGGCATACATAAGTAAAGGAATGGATTTGGGAAGAACATCACAAAGGAAGCAGCACAGTGGCTGTGAAGTCTAGCCCAAAGCACTACTAAGAGCTCTTTTCTACCATGATAGGACAGTTCACGTATTATGCTTTGATCTTATGCCTGCCACCTTCAGCCATGTATGTTGTACCAGTGCAAGGGTGGAGAACTTTTTTTTTCCTGTTGAGGGCTCTGTTGGCAACAATCTGTTGGAAGATACAAGCTCCTGCTGAGACTCGGCCAAGCACTTCTCTCCTGGCTTCCCCTCTCTGTTTGTGTCTCTCTTTTTGATTCCTCCATTATCTCTCCCTCTCTCACACTTTCTTTGTCCCCTAAAACCTCCCCCCTTTTCTGTCCCTTTTGGTTCCTACATTGCATGTATGCACCTTCAAGTCACCTGTTGATTTATTGAGACATCATAGGTTTTTCTTAGGCAAGGAATACTCAAGATGTGGATTTGCCAGTTCCTCCCTCTGAAACACAGCCTATCACACCTGCATTCTCTCTCTCTCTCTCTCCCCTCCCTCTCTCTCCCTCTGCATCCAATTTACCCATTTTCACTCCTTGTCTTTACATACGCCTGGCCACCTTTCCCTCTCTTCTTCACATTCTCTTCTCACACTCCATTCTTCTTCTATCTTTCTCCCAATAGTTGGCTGCCAGAGTGGGAAAAGATTGCTTTTACTACAGGACAGGAAGCCTGTTTATAGACAACTCTTAAAATTTGAGCCAGCTGTGCTTGACATTTGGCTGAGGACTGCAGGTTGGTCACCTT
Organism: Iguana delicatissima; assembly: GCA_948472985.1. Lineage (NCBI taxonomy): Eukaryota > Metazoa > Chordata > Lepidosauria > Squamata > Iguanidae > Iguana > Iguana delicatissima. The sequence continues at coordinate 1,440,220 of CAOKZL010000479.1, forward strand.
TGCACTAGAGGCTCAGTAAGCCACCCTTTTCTGCACTATGCCTGGAGCTGAATGAATGAGGGTTTGTCAAGTACCTGGTAAGGAAAACCACAACACATGCCTAGTGTGTTACATTCCTCTTTGTGGGTAACAAGCTGTGCAAAGTCTGCAGTACAGCCCACCTCACAGAGGTCACTTAGATCACTCCACAGGGCAGCTGTCATCATGTGGTGAACCATCAACATGTTCTGTGGTTCACCACAAAGATAGGGCAATTTTCTTTCCATACTGAAAAATAAGCAAGCAAACACACACACACTCATACACACACACCAGTCTCTCAGATGAGCCACTGTACACACAGTGGCTCACAGAGCTGTAAGCCACCTCATGAAGTGATTCAAAGGGCTCTTCCTATAATTGTTGTAATGTGTACACCAAGCCTCAGAAAAAAATAGAAAGAGGTCCACAAACCACCCATTTCTAGCCAGGACTGTGCCCTTTCTGAGCAACAGATGACATTTCAGAATCTCTTGCATGGAATACTTTACATCTTTCTCCACTTTTCCTTTTGGCAGCTACAACCAGTGAAGTCAGAAGTAGAAAACTGGAATATCAGGCATAATTTTAAAAAAAACAACTCTAAAGCTATTTCCACACTAACCTATTACAGTGCTATTATTCCATTTTCAATATCCTGTGGAATCCTGGGGTTTGCAGTTTAGGGAGGGGCCAGGATTCCACAAAATGTTGCAAGTGGAATAATAGCACTATAACAGGCTAGTGTAGAAATGGCCTGAGTGTCACCAGAATCATCCCTCATATGCTGCTCTCTCAGGGACTCCTGTAAACATGAGTTTTGGTCACACATTAGCTCTTTTCCAGCATGTTGCAGAGAAAGGGAGATTTTGTATGATCCTCCAAGGCAGCCAAACAGTGCAGATTACTCTTCATGCAACCAGCCTTCTCACACACATAACAACACCAGAGAAGAAGATTCATGATAAGACTAATGTTATCACACTTCCTCGTTTAATGAAAGTTCTACATCATTCTGCTCCAGTGCTGTAGTAAAGCCAGGCTATCAGGGTTGACATAACAAGACTTTTCCATCAGTGGGCACAATCGTATAATCTTGCCTCCGCTTACCAGCATGTTCAGCTCTATAAGCTTAGTTGCAGTCCTCACAGTAACTAGCAGGGAGTGGTGGACATTCTCAGCAGCCATATATTCTCTTTACTTTTATTGTAATGCAAAGCAAAGTTCTGGTGGAAATGAAAACCATTCAAATGGTTGGTTGACAAGGATCAGCACAGCTACCCTCAGTTTTCAGACTATCTTTGACAAAGTGGTTATGGGGACTCTCCAAAGAAGTGCCTGCACTTCAAAAAAAGGACCATAACACACCATGCTGCTCACACCACTGGAGCACTGTTGTGAACCATGCATTCATTGTACATCTGTGCATTGTACGTTGTACAATTGTACTGTCTAAACTGAAATATAATTACATCAGTACTTGTATGCATCACAGAATTTCATACAAAGAGAAGTAAACATATATTTGCCCTTTATAGTATAGCAAGGTGATATACTTCTTTGTTAATGTATTAGATCAAACCCTTGAGGGCAGTCTGACAGCTATAAAACAGCTAGCTTGGCAGCCTGGGCTACACAGAAAATGTTTACTATTTTGAACTATCAATAGTAACTTGCAAATGGTAGCTAAAAATGGAATCTCTGCTTTCAGAGGTACTACACCTCAGGTTACCAGAGGCTGAGCACAAGCAACAGAAGCTCTTTCTGTTATAGCCTGTTTGAACATTTGCCAGGAGAAATTGGCCATTGCTGGAGATAAGTGTGCCATGTAAAACTGCTCAATATGAATTCTGCCAACTCCATAGGTCCTCTGGCATGCTATCATAGTATTGCACACAAAAACAGCTGGTGATATAGACCATTCCCACATTAGCTGCCCACATTGATATCACATAAGTATCTAGATTACCCTGAGAGCAGCTTCTGAAATGTGGCCGAAAAATTTAAGTCCTCAGCTGGGACAGCAGGTGATGCACAATAACCTGAGAGTCCCATCTCCCCCCAACAGGACACCTCCCAGATGTGTTCGACTACAACACCCATTGTTCTAGCCAGCATGGAAGCTGTAGTTCAAAACAGGAAGTCTGCTAAGATGTCCTACTTCATTTCATCTTGTTTTTCCATTAATGTGAAACTTAATAGCATGTAGCAATATCACATGCATTTCTATACTGCTTATCGTCTAAATGCTCTATAAGCAGTTTACAATGTGTTAGCTAATTGCCCCCAACAAGCTGGGTACTCATTTTACCGACCTGCAGAAAGATGGAAGGCTGAGTCAACCTGGAGCCCAGCAGGATCAAACTCACAACCTTGTGGCTGCAGTACTGGCATTTAACCACTATACCACCAGGGCTCCTTTTTAAGCATACATTCTTTCAAAATACATATTTCTAAATGTACTTTGAACCCTTTTTTTTAGCAGACAACTTTATCAGAACATTCCAAAAACATGAAAGCAGGCAAACATGTAAGTTCTGATCTGCATATTACCCCAGAAGGTACAAATGTAGATGAATTCTGTTCAACACTCCATACCAGAAGTTTCTCATCACACCGATGCTGACATCTAATGGCTGACACCTATTTCATCTGCTACATGGGTATGGGAACAATAGAAGGAATCACGTACTTTGTTTTCTTTGTCATGTGAAGGAGACTCATTGCCTAGTAGCATGCTATTGCTTTCATGATTACTCACTAAGCCATACTCATCTCCACTATAAAAAGGCTGCTTACAATTTTAGCCCTCGCTATGTTCCCATAAAGTGCCTGGAATTTGTACCGTAACTCACAAAATATGCTGCAGAACTAAACAAAGATCTAAACAGCCATTAAAACATGCAACATAGCTGCACTACCATACACACACAAAAATCAAGCAAAGGTCTATACTGGTATTTGCCAAAACAGTTAAGAGGGAGATGTGCCATTTACAAACAACTGCAAATGAAGAAATACAGGACAACATTAATCACTCAAAACACAAAACTAGAGATGTACATCAGCTTGTTCCAGGATTGCCTTTAAGTTTATGAGGTTTACGAAGGAGGAGCAGGAAGCAATCTACTTTCAAAATATCCCTTCTGGTTCTTCAGTTTTCAATAAAAACAATTTCATCACACGCAACTAAATCATCAGGAAAGGCTTCTGGTAACATGGGCCATCTGAGGAATTTGACTGCTGTGGCAACCAACCAGATATTTTACCATGGCTGTCTTTGACATTGAGATGACTGATACTAGTGCAGCATAGTGCCAGAAAGACCAAATTCTGACTCAGGAAGCTCTCAGTTCCAGTCTCACCTCCACTATAAACTCAGTATGTGGCCTAAAAGTAAGCCACCATCTTAGTATCCACCCTGCATCTGTGGTACCAAAGTAATACAATTGGCCTACCTCACAAGGTTGATGGAAAGATTATGGATATAATGTAAATAAAATATTTTGAAATGTGTTATAGCAGCACCAAGTACCATTATGATGTCTTCTTATTATGATGCCATATTACTAATATTTTACTGGTGTCACTAATATTATATCATAATATTACTAAGAGAGCCAGTATGGTGCAGTGGTTTGAGCACTAGACTACTATTCTGGAGACCAGAGTCTGAATCACCACTCAGGCATGGAGACCACTGGGTGACCTTGGGCAAGTCACACTCTCTTTGCCTCAGAGGGAGGCAAAGGCAAACCCTCCTCTGAACAAACCTTGCTAAGAAAACCTCATGATAGGGTTGTCTTAGTATCACCATAAGTTGGAAATGACTTGAAGGTACACGGCAATACAAATATTAGTAAGTAAAATGTGGGAGCTGAATCCTGCTTTCCAAGATGACCACTCCTGTTCTGGGTTCCTGCCAATCTCTCCCAGTAGAGCCTTTTCCCTTCTACCACCACCACATTCCCAGTTTTGTGTTGCTTTTCCCAGCTGAGACTGTTTCCATTTTTTACTATATAAAAATCATACTGAAAAGACCACAGAAATAAGTGAAAATGAACCAATTAAAAGGAATAAGTCTGCATAATATTTAGGCAGGATGACTAGTTATTTAAATAAGATTCTATGCAATCCTGACATTTATAAGCATATGTCCAATGCAAACCAATCTTTGACTACTGGGGGTTGGTTTTGTTCATGTAGGTTTGTTTTGTTTTGTTTTGTTTTTTTAATTGATTTCTACAAAGCTCAGGAACTCTGTGAACATCCTGAAAACTTACTTTCTGTTCTTTTGTGACAGTCTTTTGGCTGCACACCTATCAGCTCTCACTGCTTGAGTTATTATTAGAGGTAATGAATTCTAATGCGTAGGTGATGGAATCAAGGAATTCTACCTCAAGTTAGCTGGGACTGTGTTACTAGTCTTGCAAGTCCCAGCAGTTTGAACGTGGGATAAAAAAGATGGGAAATGCTGGTCAAGCCTCTCTGTATTGTTAAATGACTGACTGGCCAGAGCCTCATCTATGACTTCCAGACTTCAGCAAAATTTTCTGAGGACAATAACAACCTAAAAGGCATTTTATCCAAATATGTTTTAGAAAGAATAAATAGTAATACACATCAAGATCATCTTTTACCTATCAGTCCAGGGACCTGCTTTCCTCTGAAACTAAAACAGGCTGTAACGTTTAGGCAGTTCACCTGCTGCAAGCCATCATGGCACTGTGGAGCTGTGATGTCAATAGATGTAGGCAGGAAAATGGAGACATCCATAGTAATGACAGGCCTGGATCTGAAACAACAACAAAAGAGCAGGGAAGCATTATTTGTCACAATAGCTAACATGGCACAATGACCAAGCAATTCATCTACAAATGAGATATTTTTAGTTCATAACTCATTCCAGTCATGAAATTACAGGTAGACTTTAGTCTGTCCCCTCTCATCATTTCAGCCCCTTGCTTGCAATTTGGGGTAATACAACAAAACTAATTCATAAGCCTGTTCTAAGAATGCCTGATACAATGGATGTGAAGTCCTGCAAACACTGAAAAGACATTTATAAATGCTGAGGATCCTATTTAACAATTCTGACTGCTTATGTAACTTGAGGAACCTTCCTTCACTTCACATTTTGTAGTCAATTCCCTTTCAATCTTTTCTTGAATGATTTCCATGTAAGATGATTTAAGAGTAACATATACACTGGTTCCCCATTTACAGTGTAATATTCTGACTCACAGTTCTGTGTCAGAAGTCATTGGTGTACAATGTCTCTGCGAGTGGGTTGAAGCAACTGTGACTACATCAGCATCCCTACAGAAATCACACTGGCGTGATTAAAATAACTGCAGTCATGTAAGAGCCTCTTTGCTCAGCTTTTTATGTAAAACAATTCATGTAGGTTTCTGTTTTCTGGCTGCCCCCATCTTACACATATAGTAGCATTGTTTTGCTCTCCCCATTCTTGGAGGTGATAAAACCTTGAGAAGTCAGAGGAGAGAATACTGGTGTACAGGCATACTTTTTAAGGCTGACACTTCATGCCTACGCTTCTCAGCTCAGATCACACTATATTCAGTGGCATATAATAGCCTTACTGCTGGTCTTTAAGAGCCATTTGCCATGCCCTGAACAAATGACGTCAAGGAAGCAGCAAGCAAAATAACAAAAAAGAAGTTGTTCTATAAGGAATGAAATGCCAAAAGATCATCTCAAACCACAACAAATTCCAGAAACAGCAATGTAATCAGGCCTTTAAGACGTAAAAGGTAGGGTTGTTAAGAGTAATTGTAACACAAGGTCACAAGATATCCATATGAAATAGCTTGATTCAGTTGGACCAAGTATCAAATAGATCCAGGAATTCAAAGAGTTCAATGATGACCTCATTCATTTATGGGAGGTGGTTCTAAGCAAAAGCAATAATCCTATATGAGAAGCAGGAGACTGTGGAATCCTGACCTGAAGAAGCATGCAAATACCCTGATTCTGTAAGCACTGATGAGAAAAGTACTAAACATTTTATATCGCTGACTCTTGAGAGCCTTCACCACTTGTTATTGTTGAGTGCTTTCAAGTAATTTCTGACTTATGGCTACCCTAAGGCAAACTTATCACAGGGTTTTCTGGGGCTGAGAGTGTGTGACACACTCAGGATCACCCAGTGGTTCTCCATGGCTGAGCAGAGAATCAAACCCTGGTCTTTAGGGGTGTAGTTCAACACTCAGACCACTGCACTACAGGGGCTTTACTGATTAGCACTGCCTTATAAAAATATAACAACAGATTGGAACTAGGTTTAGTCATCCTTAGAGCAGAGCCACTGAAATCAGTGGAATTTCAGCTAGCACTTGTCTTCTGCTCTGGAGGTATCCATGTTTTGGCAAATCCTGCTTTAGCAAACAAATTTTACTTAAGAATTCTTCCAAATTTTCTCATCTGGGGATTTCATTCTGGATTTAGCAGTACAAAATTTGTGTTCTCCTTGTTGAGCAGCAGCTCTATATATTTTGCTTTCTATCATTCTCCAGTTTGCATGTCCAGAATTTGCAATCTGCATTATGATGCACAAATTTGCAGTTTGCATTAAGGCAGTGCACAGGTAGGTTCAATTGTTACTAAAGCTTTATATAAATTCCTTTACCATTCTTGAAATCTCACAAAATTCTGCATGCAAAAAACATTCAGGTATCTCACTATGAGGACCTATATATGCTAGAGGCACCAGATCCCATCTGATCTTGAACTTGCCAACAAATACCAGGTGCTATAGGCTATATTTCAGAGGAAGGAACTGGCAAGAGCACCTCTGAGTATTCCTTGCCCAAGAAAAACCTAGGAAACTTATGAGGTCACCATAAGTTGACAGATGAATTAAAGGTACATACACACACATATCTTACTACAATACATCTATACATCTACATACATCTATAAGCTGCAGGCTAGTCATTTGTAAGCCATGTGGTTCCTAAGATGATAATTTTAAGCAACTGTGATTATGGAATCTCACACCAGTCAGGTTCAAGACACCCTAGTCTATTTCTAGTTAATCAGTTGCTGGTTTTAGGGCCTATATGTATTCCCCTGTGACAGCACTGTTGCATATACATTTGATTCTGAAGCAAAAGAAACCCTAAATGGGGCTGGGGTGAGTTTTGTGTGATTTCATCACTTTTGAAAAGATGACTGCACTTACGTCTACGTTCCCTTCTTTTTTAAGGGAGACGGTGCAAGCATTATAATGCAATCTGGGACATTATACAAGAATAAACTCCACACTTCAGTGCTGAAGATGAAGGCTAGACACATTTAGTCTGCCCATGATTTTTCAGTTGGAACAGGAAAATGCACATGTAATCTCTCTGCCTTTCTTTTTCCTGCCTTCTGCTGCTTCCCAGAAAACCAACACCTGTTCCTGAGTCCCAGTGACTGGTGACCAAGACCTACCTCTTCCTCCTTTCCTTCCTCATATTCCCAGTCCACCCTTCCAAAACATCACTCATCACTTGCATGGTCTAATGACCTGCCACAGGACATAGCCATTTCCTGGAGTACACACATCTATATTTTTCAGTGCCAACTAAGGGCAAGATTCCAAAGTGCAATTGCCTTTTTTTTAAGAGGAAGAAGAAAAGCAGCAGCAAACAAACACCTCAGACTACTTGTAGGTGTGATCCTTTCATGTATTTTTACTATACTTTCAGAATCTGGAAAAGTTTTTGTTTTGTTTTTAAACTACAACTACCAGAAATCCTTTTTGGAGTGCAACTCCCAGTGACCATGCTGGTAGTGGTTTGAGAAACTTTTTCTTTTCTTTTCTTTTCTTTTTTTAAGCAAGATTTTTGATATTTAAAGGCATTTTATCTGTTGCTTCTCAACCCACCAGGGTGCACAAGGTGATGCACAATGAGGCAGAAACACATTAAAATGTTAAACAAATAACCAAGGACCAATTAAAATACTACAAACTTGTTTCTAAAAATAGCTCTAAAACCAAATAGTTTTTTAAAAAGACAATCCTTTTCAAGCTTTGGCTAATTTTCAAATCATTTACGTCTTCCAAATGGTAACTCAAATCAGTTTTTAAAAAGAAAGAAGCCCTGCTTACAAACCAATAAAACAAAACACAAGAGTGAAGGAAATAGAAGAAGAGGGAAAAGACAGAGAAGAGACATTAGTTCTTCAAAGAAAGAACACAGTTGTGAGCTGTACATGGTGATCCAAATACATTTCAGGCCAGTCTGGCATCTCTTGCTAGATCTGTAGCTTGAAAAGCGAAACATGACGCTTGCCTCTTTTACCTTCCCCATCCTTCATACTTCTGCAGTGGGAACGTAGTATACTTTCTAGCAGGAGCTAGGTGAGAGAGCCCTCATATTGGCTCCTCTTCTAGGCTACAGATGAGGCCAAGTTGGACACTTTGTCATCCTGGCATTGTTCCTGGAAAGCAAAGGTTACAGCCTTTCCAAGGCCATTGGTCCCCCTGCCAATGGAAGGAGTCAGAGTGCCCTTCCTTTCCATACTCCAGTTTCAGAATAGCCCTACTTGAAGACTTGCAAAACTTGTTCCCTTTACAAAACCACTGTATTTGAAATAATGCAAGCTAATATGAAATTGCTAATTTATTTGTAAGTCTCATTCATACCGGAAACTATTCCTATAAAACCTTCTAAAGCAACCTTCAGCAAAGACAGCTGAAGGCCACTATAACATCCTGAGTGCACACAATCACATCTGATTTCAGATGATAAAGCAGGGCAGGGCCCAGTTAGTACTTGGATGGTAACCACCAAGCAATGCTATATAGATCTCAAGACAGGGCTTGGAACACATCCTGCCTGAAAACAAGGAAAGCCACTGTGAATCAGAGCTGGCCATGCTGAGACCAAATGGCGCCAATAGTCTGATTATGGAATCGTGGACAAGACAGCTCCTAACCTGAGCTGACTGAAGCAAACATGCCCATTGTTTTTTTAAGGAGAACTCCAGGGAACTTTCCTGCTGCTGATCTCCTATTGGGCTATTCCTTAGAGCAGTGGTTCTCAACCTGTGGGTCCCCAGATGTTTGTGGACTTCAGCTCCCAGAAGCCCCAGCCACTATGGTCAATGCTCAGGGCTTCTGGGAGTTGAAGTCCACAAACATCTGGGGACCCACAGGTTGAGAACCACTGCCTTAGAGGCAGCTGCCATCTAAGCAAGACTTAAGACATCTTGGCATTTAGAAGCCGAAAGAAAGAAAAAGGCCAAGTCAATGCCCTGCGTCAACAAGAGTGAATTTCAAGAAGGAGAAAAGTCTAGACAGCTGCTTTGCCTCAATGTTCTTTTTATGACTCTCCTGCTTCCACCACAACCCACTTTTCTCTCTCCCTTTTCCTCAACTCAGAGAAACCGGTTGGAGAGCAGTATATGGTGGAACATTAAGGCAGGGAGTCTGTTCTCTCGGGAAATGGCTCCAACTCTATTTGAAGACAGAAGCAAGATTTTTCATTCAGGATAGTGCCCACCTAGCTAAAAGGGGAAAGAGCCTACTGAGGAAAAAACAGCCTTACTGATTTTCCACTGAGTTGCAAGATGCAAAAAGCATATTACACAATAGGGCATGCACAGTTAATTCTTCATGTCATGAACTTATTCTGGCAGTCTTTCTTTGAGAATCAAATAATAATTGCCCGCCTTTTCCCCCTACAACATATTATGAATGAAAGCTTTGCATCACAGCAACCTAAGGGCCTGGCTTGTTGCCAGGGCAACTTCAAGTTGAAGAAGCGGTCAGTCATAAGGCCTGGGTGGCAATGGATCTGTTTGCTGTGCCACATGACAAGACAACCACAGGATACTTGTAGACTGGTCATGAAATTAAAGAGCCATTCATGCACTGAAAACTGATTAAACCAGGCAGCCTGAGCCATAACTTTTTGTTTACCTCAAAGATTCTGTTTAAGTCCAATGATCAGGAATTGATGGCTGAAATTGGCATTAACTTTATTCAAATCCATTTCTACTCTTTATGTTCTACCCAAAGTACACAGTATTATCCAAGCATATTTACTCCACATATAAAAAGCAGAGCTGGAAAATGCACAGTATTCTGGGTGATTCTTTACTCTGACTCACAGCATCACTCACTATGGCTTTGCTGGGTGAGGCTGATGGAAGCTGAAGGCCGATAAATATTTGGAAGACATTATGTTCCTTGTTCCTGTAGAAATCCTAATCAACTGCAGAGGGAGGATAGGAAAGCTACAGCATCCACAAATTCATTCTTTAAAAATAAAATAGAAGCCTATCCAAGGAGAGAAGTAGCTCCTCTTAAATCAGTCCAAATCGAGAGCCTATGGCAGATCTCTCTCTTACTTAAGGCATCTACTTTTGATATTTCCCCTGCCCCGCTTGGAAAATTTTCCAGAGAAAAGAATCAAAAACTTGCACAGGATCTTGCTGCAAACATGAATGCTCACAGAAGCTTTTCCTGAACTATTTAAAAGCCACAATAATCTGTCCCTATTCAGAGTGAAATGATGAATGTCAACAGGATTGATGCCACAAAGGGGCCCTAAGAAATAAAAAGGAGGAAATCTGCACATTCCAGCAACCCTAGCATTTGTAGAACTGCAAAAGAATTTCTTTTCCAAATCCTAAAGGGAGTAATCCCCTGTTCCCACAAAGAGATCTGACAATGTTCAGCAATTAGAGAATGCTGACTATCAGTTGGAAAAGATAAACCAGCAAACACACTACACAGTCATAGCACTATGATTCCACTTTAACTTCTATGGCTGCATGCTGTAGACCTTGGGATTTGTAGTCTAGTAAAACGCTCTAGCTTACCATTCTAAATGTATGTGTGTATATGTGCATGTCTTCTGTTACTTGTCAACTTATGGTAATTCCATGAATTGCCCAAGTTTTCTTAGGGAAGGAATACTCAGACATGGTTTTGTCAGTTCCTTCCTCTGAAATATAGCCTACAGCACCTGATATTTGTTGGTGGTCTCCCATCCAAGTACTAACCAGGGCTTAGCTTCCAAGATCAGATGGCATCTGGTGCCTTTACAGTATTTAGGCCACTACCCTTCTCTAAATTGCAAACCCCAGGATTCCACCAAACATTGCTATAGCACTTAAAGTGGAATATTAGTGCTATGATTGCATAGCGTGAAAGGGCCCAGTGATGGTAGAGGGCCAGCTATTCCCTCTTTCTTTGGGACAGCTGTCTAGCAAATGAAAAGAAACACCCTTGTTAGCAGGACAGATACAGGTTCCACTTGTAGGTTTCTATATTCAGGTCTGCAGACCTGAAACCTACATGGCTTATCAACCGTTACTATAGGAGACTAGCAGTCTCATGCTTGTTTTGGCATTATGAAAGAAAAAAGCAATTTTCTCTCTGCCCAGTCTCTCTACAGACTTTACCTCATGGAATGCCACAACACCAGGACAGAAACCCATGCGTACATAACTTCTTGTGATGCCATGAAGACAAGGCACATAATCAGGGAACAGCATCTGGCATCCTTACAATCCACATGCAATAGTAACCGTGTGAAGTGGTACTATGTCTTCAGGCAGAGAAGGAATGAGACGAATATAAATGTTTCTCAGATGACTTCTTGATCCATATACTAAGTGACTTGAAGTAATTCCAACCCCACTGTCACAGTTTACCAGAGTAAAAGGGCCACACATTAACTTAGACTGAGCACATCAAATCAGACGCCATCAATCCCCCAAATTGAACCAGCTACTCCCAATATCTCTTGGCAAGGTGCATGCTGTATTTGGCAAAGAAACTTCACAGAAACTTTGTTGTGGGATGCAGCATGGAGCTAAAGAGAAAAGCCCTGCTGCTTTACCCTAATCTTAACCCAAACAGCAAAGGCAGCCCACACCCTCTGACAGGCAGTAGCTGCAACTAATCAACTTCACCACATGGTTAACTCATAATGCCCTGATCTCTAAAGCAATAAACAGAGCCTGTTGCGGTAGGTGGGTTCAGGTTGCTGTGGGAACCTGCAAAGCCTCCTAAATCTGCTTTTCATAGAAATGTGGTGTAATATACAGAAACTGATACAGCACAGATGCCTAGAGAACTAGTTTTTGTTACTATTGATTCCTCCTAGAGCAGCAGTGCATTAAGACTCATTCTGTTCATGCTGTATCAACTCTTGTGACTTATCAAGACGGTAGCTTCTCATATTCCTCACTGAGTGTTGTAAAGCACAGGTAGACTAGAAGGGTGTGAACAAAACGTCTGTAGTTGTAATGGCTGAGTACTTGGCCTTCTGATACCCTCACCATCAGGGCTAAATAAAGAAGGGAATTGGATTGGCTGGGGGAGTCTAGAACATGGTGAACACGTTGTTATATGAGAGGGCATTGACAACTGCCTGTAAGAGGAAGCACTGGAGCTGTTCCTAAATGAACATATTTTGGGCCCAAAAATACTATACAACTATTACCTACTTGCCCAAAAAGCCCTTTTAGGAAGATTCTTGAGAAAGTGGTAGCAGCCTAGTATCTGACACCATTAGAGGAAAATGATTTTCTAGATGCATTTCAGGGTTTGGACTTGTTTTTAAAAACAATTTGGCCTCTAGATACCCAAAGGGCATGGGTGTGTAAAGCCATGGGTGTATAAACCTTACCATCCATGCTCAGTCTAAAAGAGGCTTTTAATACCATTGGGTACAGTATCCTACTGGCCATTTCTGTGAGTTGGAGACAGAGGGAACCATTTTATAGTGGCTCTACTCCTGGTTGCATGTTTGGTTGCAGCACTGGATGACTATTTTTTTGGCTTTTTGGTAACTGAAGCCACAGCAACTGATCATTAGCAAAGTCTACCACCTTCCAAGGCAATGTGTTTCACTGTCAGGAAGGTCTTTCTAAAATTTAATCTAAATCTTTTTTTCTTCTTGTAATACAAACTCATTGGTTCGGGTCCTGCTTTCTGGAACTGGAGGGAAAAAAATGCTCCAGCATCTATGTAACAGTTGTTCAAATATATGATGATGATTTAATTTTCACGCATTGAAATATTGCCTGGAGCATAATTATATAAAAGAGCTCACTGTTTTGATGTTGTCACACAGATAAGCACACCACTTCCCTATACTTCAAAAAGCATGAGATCTGTTTTTAATAGAAAGATGTTAAAAATGGAAACCAATAAAAAAAAGCACAAAGTGATAACTAATTGGTTTAAGGATGTCCTTAATCGTGGATTCAGTTAATTGCCTGACAATTGGTGGTGATATAATAAGCAGCCCTTTAAAATAGCCAGAAGGAGGGAAAAGCAGAGCTTCTAATTTTTTCCACCATTCACTATCAAACTCCTTTGTTCATCTTATGGCCATGGTACTCCAGCTGTTTCCTCTAATCAAATCATCCACACACCACACCACCTCTCTCATACACTTGCCTGCTCAGCAGACCATAATCTATAAAAAAAGACAGAAACATTGTTCTGTTCCTCCATTTTGATGTCAACTAAGTAAAATCATAACTTGATTAATTGGGAGAGGCAAGTAAGAAATGTATCATCATCATCATCACATCCTCAACTGTTGCAAACACATCTTCATTCAAGATACCAGGTAATCTTTCTCTGGTAACAGGTTCTGCTCTTCCATAAATATTTCATTTGTTTTTCATCTGCTACATTCATATTCCAATTTTCCTCCAAAGAACTCAAGGTCCTCACCTCCATTTCTATCCCCACTATAATCTTATGAGGTGGGACAAGTTAAGAGACAGTGGATGGCTTGAGGTTATCCAGTGAGCATCATGGCTGAGTGCAAATGTGAGCCCAGAGTTTCCCACATGGCCCTTCAGATGTTTTAGGACTGAGACTCCCAGCATTCCTATTCACTATGCTATCTAGGAACGATAGGACTTGCAGTTCAACATCTGGATGGCTGTATGATATGCACCTCTGCTGTAATCACTACATTTCACCCACACCACCCTAAATAGGCCCCACATCTGCCCTGGAGGAGCATGAAGGAAACTGCAGGGAAAGGAAGGAAAGGGAAACCAGCACTGAGCAAGGAGAACTCCACTTGCATAATGATGGATTTAGCCCATTAGCTGGACTCACCCTTTCCATGAGTAATTTTGATTGTGGGAGCACAAGAATGCAACTGCCACTATAAGCTCTAGGATGCTACGCTAACTGGAATTAAAACCATTATGAATTGTTAAAAAAACAGATACATACACAAGTCCTAATAACACTCTCTTTTCTAAAACTAACTGGAGAAACAGCACAAAACAATTAGAAGAGGGACAGAGTTTATCTTATTAAAAGGACTGAAGATAAATTGATCTCACCTCAGAAGAATCACATTGTTTGACATAAAGGCTCCAATTGTCACATCTGGGGGGAAAAGTGGAAGAGGGGAATTATAACATAATCAACTGTGAACACATAGCATCCTTACCCACAAAGTATTACGAAATATTCATTGGAAAAAAAAACCTCTTGTACAATGTCATGTTTCACTGTAAACATATATTTTCTGTTTTTTCTCATATCCCCACATGCTTAGTAATGTCTTTTTAAATTCACATCACTTGACTTCTCTGTTTTCATCTGTTCATTCCAAACAGATTGCTTAATTAAGGGCAGAAGCATCCTTATTTTTGTTCAGATCTGTTCTAAATTTAAAGACTGCATACAACTACCAAAGAAAAAATAAACATACTCAGGAAATGTTATATTTTTAAAAAGAAGAAAACAAAGAAATATAGAACGGTACACATCCTTGGACCTTTTAAGCGGCCATTTGTATATTCTTCTGAGAGCCAGCATGGTGTAGTGGTCTGAGTGTTTGCCTACGACCCAGAAAACCAGGGTTTGATTCCTCACTCAGCCATGGAAACCCACTAGGTGACTTCAGGTGTATTACACACTCTGAGCCCCAAAAAACTTAATGATAGGTGCACTTTAGGGTCACCGTAAGTCAGAAATGACTTGAAGGCACACAACAACAATCTTGGTTGGCATTATTCTTGCTGATGCTCAAAACTTACCTGGGTAACCATTGCCATCCATATCAACACCTCCAGAAATTGACTGGCCAAACATCTGCAGTCTTGAGCTTAACTTTTTTCCAGGTATCCTCTGTAACAGACAATACAAAACTGGAATCAACAGACCCAAGCAAAAGGGAATGTTACATTTCAAATGATTAAGGACAGATGAGAAATTCATTCTGGTTTGTTTCTGCAATGAACTAACAGATGTCGTTAATTTCTTCTTTGGGAATGGAAAGAATTTAAGATTTTTATTTTAAATTAATGTGGGTAGAACTGAAACTAACAGATTCATCCACCCAAACCCCAGGATTTCAGCTAAACTCTTAGAAGTCTGTCTTTGAATCCCTATAGATTCAACCAAGTCAGTGCTGAATTAGAGGCCTAAATCCAATTGTGTACTATTTACACAAAGAATCCCATTTCTTTTAGTTGAGGGGTTTGGCATCAGAAATACTTCTACTGGCAGCTGTTAAGACATGTTCTTTTCCATGCTGGAAATATCTTGAAAATTCAATTTGTTTTTGATGGATTTACCAAACTGTGCAGATCTCTTCATATTCTGGATGGAAAGAACTTAAATTTTTAAAAAATCCAAAAGCAGGAGAGAATAGAACCAAATAAGTCTCCTATTTCTGTACGTAATCCATTAGGTTCAATGAAAAATCTCAAATGGCAAAATTCTTTTGATGGAACTGGATTACATAGAGTTCCAGCCACATATTTGTACGGGCTTCACTGATGACTTACAGCCAAATCCAATGTTCATCCTTTGTAATGAATAGGATTTCTTGAGCACATTTAAATTCTGTTGTTAATTTAAATGAGCCTCAACATCTAATGTTGAATTTAATCTTAAGAAATTTATAGCTGTGCATGCTTATTTCAAACCCTAGTGTTGGCAGCAAAAGAGGTTACTCCTTCTGAGGAAATGTATATATTATAAAGCTTTTTCAAAGAGGAAAAAGAGGACAAGGGAGTTGGCCCATATACTGTTCATGCTTCCATTCCTTGTGAACAGTGACTTATATTCCATCACTACTTATCCAGTCTGCTCCCCCCCCCAAAAAAATATATAACACAGTTCTACCAGTGAGAATTTCAGACAGTTCGAGGTAAAAAACAATGAGTTCCTGCTCTGGAAATGTCACACGTGAGATCTCTTAATAATATTTTAAACCAGAAAAAGAGAAAATGTACGCTCAGTGAGAAGGCACTATGGGAGCTTTCACATTACACAATTATAGCACTATGTTCCGGTGATGTGGACTCAAGTCAATTGACTCAGACTCAAGTCAGACTTAAGTCACTTCAGTGACTCAACTCAGATCTGACTCAGCAAAAATTACACACTGACTCGACTCAAGACTTGTATATTTTTAGTGACTGACTTGCTGCCTTTGGTTCAGTAACATAACACATTCCTCCAGAAACCTTATAGTTTACTGACTCACATGACTATCTGTCTCAAGCTCAAGGTGTAGACATATTTCTCAGAGGGAACAGTAAATGGGACAGGCAACAGGCTTGAGGTCTGCTCAGTAGTCTGTCCCTGCTACATATAGGAGGAGCTTTCTAAAACTTTTCCTAAGAGCAGAAGGCAAGACTCATGCCTAGACTGCAGGGCGCATATCTCAAAGGGGAACAGAAAATGTGTTAGGCAGTGGTCTTGAGGAGGAAGGATCCTACCTTCTAGAGCTCTTGAAGCTTCAGTAATGGGGAATAAGGAAGATCCTATTCCCCACTTCTGAAAAAGCCCCCAGCTTTACAAATGGGAAATAAGAAGCAGCCTATTCCCCACGTCCAAAGCTGAAGACTGCAAAATCACAAAAGTGGAGGGCCAGTTGTTAAAACTGACTTTACTCAACTTTGTCCAAAAATACTAGAATGCAGGTTGGGGTATAAAGGTGGCTCCTAAACTTGAGACTTGACTTGAAAGTATCTTGCAAGGACTTGAGACTCGACTTGAGACTTGAAGGTATAGACTTGAGACTTGATTTGAGACTTGGAGTAAAAGACTTAAATACATCACTGTTATGTTGCCTTTTAACTGCCATGGTAATTTCCTATGGAATCTTGGGATTTGCAGTTTATGAAGAGGGTTTTCAAATTCTCACCCAAAGAGCCCTAGTTCCTCACCAGACTACAAACCCCAGGATTCCACATCATACAGCCATGGCAATTAAAGTGGAATCGTGGTGCTACAAAGGCATAATGTGAAAAGGTTGCAGATTTCCAAGCCCTAAAAAGACCATTGGCTCAATGTCCAGAACACAGATGGCCGATCACACTTAATCTTTGCTTGATAATGTAGCAGGGAGACTGGTTTGTTCAGATCTATTGGCATTGTTCACACTCAAGAGCACCACGTAAAACTCCACAGACCACAGTGCATCAGTTTGGAAGATATGTTTTTCATGTCCAGTTTAGTGACAAAGCACCAAGCTAGCAATATGTGAAGTTCCCAGACAAGTAATTGACTGAAACAAGAAACAGTAAGGATTATCAAAATTGGCCAACTGTGAGATAATAAATTAACTGGAAAAGGCAAAATGGAAACTTAAATAAATCTGAGTTCTTAAACCTCCTCGCTTAAAAAGAATGGAAGAAAACTTCTTCACTTTTGGAACTGATAACATGAAGGCAACAGAAAGCCGCCGAACTCCTCAAATTACGTTTACCCAAGAGAATGTGGGTAAGGTTTTGTGGGGGGTCCCTATTAGGGTGGCATGGCAGGGCTATACATATCCTACAGACATCTGCAGGCTATTAGAGTATGAAGATTGGGGTATAATGCTACACAGCTTGGAAAGCTGTGAATGAAACCAATGGCCCTGAAACCTAGCTTGATAATATTTATTTAGCACAGATATTTCTTTGCAAGTCAATTAGGGTACCTCAGCTGTACTCCAGATCTTATTGTTGATGAGGTTAAAAAAATCAACATTTCCAAAGAGTAACTTGAAAAGTATCTCTTGCTCTAAACATATGCCCCTCCTTTTTTTTTTTCCTCACTGTGTGTGAGAGGGAAAGAGAAACTGAGAGGGAGACAGAGAAATGCATAGCATCTGGCTGGTTTAATGTTATAGTAATAGGACACAAAGCCTTTCACCTCAAGGTTACTGGTTCAAACAGAGGCTAGATAGACAGACACTACAAATTAAACATCTGAAAATTGTTGGATGGATTCATAACGAAAATGAATGGCTAACCTTCCAACCTGCACTATATGAACAGCAATAAAATACAACTCTTAGCACCCTGAACCAGAAAAACAGAAAGAGAGAAAGAGAGAGGGAGAGAAAGAGACAGAGCTTAAGGGAAAATATAATGGAAAATTGTTGGCAGGAACCTATGTTAAGAAGATCTCAAAAGCTGGACTAATCTGCTAAGACACAGCAGTCAGCTTTATTTCTTCCTAATAAGAAACTGTCTCCTCATGAAACCCCTATATTACTTCAAATATGTAAAAAGAAACAAATAGCATCTCTCTATTCAAATCAGAACATTCTCAAACAAAATGTCATCAAGTATTTGAAGCAATTCATCCATCCCTCCCCTCCCCTCTGAATACAGAAAAAAAATCCTTCATATGCCACAAATTATCACTTACAAAATCATCATTAAAAATGGATTTAGTTTGCATTCTTTGTTTAAAAAAAAATAAACATTTATTCTAAAAGCAGTCAGCAAACAGCAGAACTAATCACCTACAGCTCACTCTAAGCATCCCAACTGCAGCTACTAAAACTGTGACTTAGCATCCTGCCCATAGGCTCCCACCCAGCAACAAACAAAATATTTAAACCAGGACTTTAACAGCTGAAGGGTGAAAAAACAAGTCTAATCCTTTCATATTTTCCCAATAAGCAAAAACTCATCGACTAGCCAGCCTGCAACAAAAGCTCAAGTTGTGCTCTACTAATCCTTCACACGAGCTACAAAACTGGGATACGTCACTTTTTTGAACTACAACTCCCACAGTCTTCCAGCCAGCATGGCTGGGGGTGATGGTTAGTTGGGAGCCAAAGATGAAAACGTAACTTCTCCAGGCTATGATAAACTAGTGTATTTCTACTGAAGGATCTTGGCATTGAACCCGATAGGCCTAGTGAAATAAACTGCAAGTTCCTGACAAATGTGCAACGCTATGGCATCTCTCAGTTCTAAACTGGTCCACAGTAATGGAGTGGGTGGACAGAACTGGTCATAAGTAGTTGCAAATAGGGTATGTTTTAAGTGGCATTTATTCCTTCTAAGTACAGTCAATGAAATTTGACCATGGGAAGTTGGAGGAAATGCTATAAGTCGAAACATTGTGCCAATTCTTCTTCTGTTGGATAGAGTAAGGGAGTATAACTTTAAGTCATTCTCCTGATTGGAGAGAGGTTTGTTTAAGAGCACATCTTCCATTATAAATTTAAATCAATTCAAACATGCCTAACAGATCTGAAAAGATGTAAACTTTGCTAAAAAGATTTTAATTCATGCATGTTCCAGTGTATCATGTTCCAAGAGGTCACAAACAGAGTGAAAGCCTTCTCTGAAGTAGCCACACTACACTCTTCCAGACATTTGCAAAGGACTAGCCTTGGGTGTTTCACATCCTGAGCTTTCACATCTATGAAAGTCCTTCAGGGAGTTTGTCTTCAAGCTGCTTCTCTAATTAGCACAAGATGAGTCATACCAGTTCACTGACTCTTATACCATTTTTCACATTGCTGGGAGAATGTTACATTTGTGAACATCAGCCCAAGTTGATGAGTGGCTATAGATCTGTGGTGATGTACCACGCGTTGACAACGCCAGCCACAGCTTCTTGAATATCTTGATCAGGTGATATGTACTGTCTGGATAAACAAGGAAAGCATTTATATCTTTTCCATACATAATAATCTAGGCATGCACTCTTGAGCTATGTAGTGTCTGGCTACTCAATGACATCTAACACTTACCATAGAATACTGAGGTATGATACCACCAGTGTATCCATGATAGATATAGATTGCTCCAACGTAGTCATCCTCTTTAGGAGCACCAATGGCAATATCTGATTAAGCAAGACAAAAGAAATCCAGTTAAACCAGACAAACTCTCACCTCTTTCTGTCCTTTTCAGTTACACAGAAGGCTCTTGACACAACCAATCATCTTCAACATAGATAAAAGCTACTGAATGAGTGGCTGCCAGCCTTAAAAAATGTTGCTTCCTTTAATGAGCAGCTGATATTAAAGAGAAAAGCCCAAGATTTATATTTATGCTACTAATAAGCAACATGTGCTTGGGTTCTACAACTAATACCAGCCTTCTTCTGAAGAATCACTCTGACATCTTTATATGGTTTATGCAACTCAGCAGCAGGCACTGGGAAAAAATGTTGGATTCAACACTCAGCTAAATTTGCATTTTCACAACTCCTGAGACTTCCTGCAAGAATAAGCACAGTTCACCTTGAGCTTTCACATACTTACAACAATTACAGAGTGCTTCTGAGTAACAAAGTGTCCACAAAACAATAAGCCCATTTTAAAAGGTGAAAAGCTGAAATGTACATTGTTGGGGGAAAATATGCAGAAACACATTTCAGCCAATGAAAAAGGCTGTGCAAGGTAGGTAAATTGTGCAAATACTTGTGCAAATCAGGAAAAATATGTGGAATGAGAGAAAATTTCAATGTAGGAGGAAAACACATAGTATCACAATCTGATTTTTAAAAAATGAAAGGAAGAAAACGCAGGTGGGATTTAGAAACATTAAACAAAATTAAGGATGGTGGAATTTCACCTCCTTATCCACGGGAGATTTCAAAAGACTATAGAGCGCTATAAAACAAATCCATAACACAGCAACTGAAAATCGATTTAAAATGTTAGATTTCCAAAGTCCCGATATAATGCAAGTTTGAGTTGGACAGTCCAACCTTAAAGCACAAGCACTGAGAAGAGGAAACAAAGATGGTTGGCAGGGAATTTGTTCAGGCAAAGCACAAAAAAAAATAGAATCATGGTGTTGGAAGAGACCACAGGGGCCATCCAGTCCAAGCCCCTGCCATGCAGGAACCCACTTCAAAGCACTCCCAACAGAAACTACATCCCAGGTGTATCAGACTATCCAAGAGTGCATTCCACATTCATTTATTTAATCAATAGATCAATCCATTAGTTTTTGTTGACTAATCTTCCTCTGTCTTCTTCATTCCATTTTCCTTTTGTACCATGTCTTTTAAATTGTTAAGTTTTACTAAAGATCTTTGCAGGGCACTCCAAGAGCTTGTTCACCCAAAGAATGGCCAATTTTTTTGTTAAATAAACGAATACACGCATATACAAATACACATTACTCTCTCTCAGATGCATGCCTTAACGTGGTGAAGCAATTTCAAAGTGTCAGGGAAACTGATAATAATAATGTCGGGACACTAGGTTCCACCAAAAGTCTGGACTCCTACCAGGTCACCCATGTGAAATGCCTAAAACAGGAATACCAAACTAAGATGCATCCATCTTCTTCAGGAAGTATCAGGCACGAGCAGAACTGATACCTGCAGAAGGCAAGCTAGATGGTAGCAACAGTAACAGGAGGTGAGACTGGCAGAGCTTTTCTGAGAAAAAATGGCAGTAGCATTCCAGCAATCTTTTATTAAGGCCTTTCCACACAGGGGAAAAACACGGGGTAACACGGAGTAAGACGACCTCACCCGGAGGTCGTCCACACCATGGAGTGCGCTAGGGCGGTTAGAAATGTGGAGGTTCCACACCTCAAGCCGCCCTTGCACGGCTGTGGGGGTAGCGCCGTGTGTTTTATAAAGACCACATGAAATGAAACACGCGCGCACTAGCCCATCACAGCACCCCGTGTGGAATTGCAGGAGCGTGTAAGAGCATCCCTGCAGAGCTGCCCGGGGGTGGGCTTCCTGCTGGTGCGCTTCTCCAATTGGCGTAGAGCCGCCGGAAGCCGCCAGCCGCCATTTTGGGCACCACCAGACACCGCTGCCTTGTAGAGCGGCGAACGTGCACTGCTCCCTGCGGCGATGGAGCGAGGTAAGCTCCGTTCCCGCATGCACCACCCTGTTTCCCCGCATTTCACACCCCCCCCGTGTGGAAAGGGCCTTAGTACCGCACAGGAGTACTAATTATCATAATGCTCAGTAAAGCACAAGGCAGTTAGAAAAGACCACATTACAGATGAATTGACTCAATCAAAGAAGCCATGGCCCTGAGTTTGCAAAGAATGAGTTGCTTGGGCCTCTTAGATGTCTCTTATTCCTAAGTTGAAGTTGACCCGATGGCAAAGAACAACAACAAATTCTATTACATGTAATGTAATAACTGTTAGATACCCTATTGAGCTTTATGTGTATCTTGCTAGGGTAAGAAAGAAGGCCACATCCAAAACAAAACATACTGACCTGGGAATCCATCATCATCCATATCCCCCAGGGAAGCCATACTTTCTCCAAAGTGTGCATTGTAGGCATTGTCACCATTCAGAGCAAGCTGCTCTTCCAGGACACCCTAGCAACAGGAAATAGGACAGGCTAAGAAAAATACAACAAGTGTGGAAAGATGTGTGGCCTCTTTGTTGGAACACATTCATATACATCTCCCTCAGGAAGCACCTGGAGCATATTTGGAGTAAAACTCCTGTGCTCCTGACCAAAGCTTCAGTCAATGCAACTAAACCTGTATATTCTAAAAAAGGAAAGGCTGTATATTCAAAAGGCACTTAATTACTCCTAGAAAGGAAGTAGCCATCTCTGATGAGGGAGCAAAGTTTGCTAACAAATGACAAAGTGTAACATTTCCCCACCTCCAAAATCATTTGAGTCAGCACAAAGATGTGAAACAATTGAAAAATTAGCCAACGATGCCAAATCACTTCTATTCCTGCTCAAAAAACCTACTGAGATGAAATAATAGAATACCATATATTTGGTCTTCATAATAATGTGATAATGAGGCCTCTGCACTCAAGTCAGTTCAGCTGCTAGAATAATGAAATCATCTTTTAATCAACTAAAAAAAGATGTCCCCCCATGTGAATCAGCACAGCGGGTTGTGAATTGGGTTAAATTTTTTTTATTTATTTAAGTAGATTTTCAGAAACCCATGTGGCATTTACCATCTGAGAAGAGGCATCTCCTCTGATGTGAAAAGGAACGGGAAGTGCCTCTTCTACAGTGGCACCAGTTGTGAAATCTCCATAAAACAGAATTGGAGAATTTGGGGCCTCCCAGCTATTGTTAAACCACAACTCCTATCACTCTCACATGCTAAAAGTTGTAGTCCAGCAACATCTGGAGGGCTACACTTTGGCCCTTCTGCTACAGAAGAAGATGAGAACTCTAGTTAGCATATCCTTCACATGTTCTTGATTCTACAGAACATTCTGGATGTGGCAAAGTTTTGTCTACAGTTTAAGTGGCACAACACCTCTGGAGCTTGACCACCATGAGCAGCACACTTCAAAGCCATGGAAAGAAACCAGTGGGTTCAAATTACAAGAAAGGGGACTCTGGAGATACCTTACGACAAACATGCTGATTGTATGAACTGGTCAACAGTGGTAAAGATTGCCTCAGAAGGTAGAAGAGACTCCTTTTGTAGAGGTTTCTAAGCAGGCTAAAGGTTTCTAAGCAGATAGTGGCTTCCTTTCCAGTGGAGCGGTGAATTCATTTCAGGCTTTAGTCTGAATTTAAAATTAGCTATCCAAAGGCTGAATTCTTTCTCCAAAAGAGATTCAGCATTTTAGATAGCTTTTCTAAAGTTCAGACTGTATCCTCAGGGCAGATTCACCTCCAATGGCATCAGAATGACCACCCACCACTGTGGCTACATATCAGTGCAGTGTATCAGCATTATTTCCTGCTTTGGAAAAGGGCTGGACTGGATACTCTCTGTGGCCCCATATAGCTGTATGATTCTATATTTACTAAATATGAGGCACTGCTATCAAGGAGTTAGTTTTAAAAAGCACTCACTATTAGCACTAACTTCTGTTGTAGTTCTCAGAAATTTTCCCATGAGTGTCCATGGGAAAAGCCAACAGTCACCTTATCCTGTGGAAAAATCCAATTGTTTATGTTGCTCTTGTAAACACAGAGTAGGAAGAGATAAGATACCGAATACACCAGCAACAAACATCCAAAAGGAGTCCCTGCCACCAGGCTAAGGGGAAATAAAGGGAACAAAAGGGACAGCAAAAGTGGACCACACCACAATCTCAGCATGACTTCGATAGGCCTGGTGGCAGCTTGTATTATGGACAGACTATAAATTCTACCACCACAACTTTGTCCCAATCACTAGATTGCTATTACTGGCACTGAACTGTTGCAAAGCTGCCACACTGCTACTCAACAGCTGGGCATGTACCTCAGTGAGGCCAGCACCTCAGGCAAAAGACACTTGGTGGAAGCATTCCTCCTGAGCCCCTTAGCCATTTCTGTCCTATGTTCCAGTTAACAAGTCTCCCAGGAGATAGGTGGTTGGGATGCAAGAACTGTCAGGTAGTTAAACCAATCAAGGTTGGTCATAGGTTATCCAGCAGGATGAAGTAAAGAAGCAAGAGAGTAATCATCAGCTGGTCCAAAATTCACACAGGAAGTCAGAGGTCAAAGCAAGAAGTAAAATAGAGTTGTAAATAGTAGCCAGTCCAAGATCTAGAGGAAATGAAATGAAACACCGAAGAGTACTACCAGTCACCAAGATAGATAGTTGTAAACAACAAAGCTCCCAGTGAACTGCTGGGATATTTACAGCCAAGTGTCTTAAGTGGTTAATTAGTCAGCATCTCCTACTTAAGAGTCTCTAGCAGCAACATAACTTCTCCTTATCTCTGCTACACTTGGCAAATGGCTGTACCACTTGCTTAACCTCTTGCTGGGGAGTAGGGTCCTCAGCCCCCAGCACCCTGACTCAGAAAGACCACCAACATCAGGAGTTGTGAATTCATGGCACTCCTGGTGGTCTGACTCCAGAGTGTGAAGACAATTTCCCTCTGATGGAGGGTAGATTTGGGCCAATATCAAGGCCCACCTTGCACCCACTAAAAGTCTGCTTCCCTCAGGGGCACTGGAAAACTCTGTCCTGTTCCCAATGACAAACTGGCAGTCCAATTAGCTCCCAATGGAACGATAGGAACACCATCTAATTGTTTGCTTCAGATACTGAATTATCTTGGGCAGGTCCTGAGTCTGCATCTCTCATATGGTTGTTGTGTGTTGTTGTTGTGTGCCTTCAAGTCATTTCTTACAGCAATCCTAAGGTGACCCTATTATGGAGTTTTCTTGGCAAGATTTATTCACAGGAGGTTGCCTTTGTATTCCTTCAAGGCTGAGAGAGTATGACTTGTCCAAGGTCACCCAGCAGGATTTGAACCCTGGTCTCCAGAGTTGTAGTCCAATACTCAAACCTCTACATCATACTGGCTCTTTCTGTGGAGTACAGTACAGAACAATACAGAAATATTCACACTGCCTGCTCTCTTGCTCAAGAAAAGCAGAAGCAAAGCCCATCCAAAGGACATATGGACTGTGTGTATATGAGAATGTCATTATGCGATACTCTAGATATTTGCCAAAAGATGAATCACTTTCATGTGATCAACCTCCTGAAAGAAAGAGTTCCAGTTTTCTTTGAAAAACTGTTCTATGTTTATGAGCCTGGCTTTGGTGGTATTCTGTAAAAACAATCAATCAGAACAAAGTTCCATCTTTAAATTTGACCAGAAGTCCCTCAAAAGTGCTGATACATATTTCATATCTTTTTTTAAGCCACTTTTTGCAATCTGTTCTCCACTGCAGTTGAAAGCCAATGTAGAAACCATAAAGAAACCAATCCTAGTTGTTAACACCAGCTTTGTTTCTACCTCAAGGGGGTTTTGCTCTTTTTGTCAAAGAAGAGAGAGACTGATTTCTGTAAAGGGTAATAAAATCTTCTGGGAGGTCTTCAGATATCTGATGACATAATGAAAACTGTACCAGATAAAGATTAAAAACTAAGGGAAAGTTACCCTCTTATTGTGTTATTCTTTTCTTCAGCACTGACTGCAAGGTACCATTTCCTGCATTCTACCCTAAGGCAATACATCCAGCTAAGAAATGCTGAATGCGCAAAGTTGCTTCCTTATGCATGAGTAATATGAGTAATGGGGGAAAGGTCAAAATCAAATAGAGTAGTTCAAGTACTGCAGGCAACAAAATTTGGATATCAAGGAAGACTGGTAGATCGTTAGTTATTTAATTTACATTTATTTACAATGTAATGTTTACAAACAGGGAGATGTTGTGGGATCTTCTACCTCATGTGCTAAAATAAATTGGCTTTGGGCACTACACACATTGATTTGGATAGATTGAGAGCACTATGTCTTCTGTCATCTCAAAGAGCAAAATGCCTGGATCAGCTCTGAAGCCATTCCTTGAGAGTGTGGTAGAATAACCCAAGAGCCAGGATCCTCTATGGCTCAGAATATCAGAGTAGCTTTGCATGCTGGCTACTGTTGGCCATTCAGTGCCTCCCAGACTTACTGCAGAGCTGCTGCTGCAGCCCACCCCCACCCCTGACCATTCTGTGACTGGTGAAAAGTGGGGGGATTGGAGAAGCATCCGGTCCCTTTCCTTTAGCCAGATGCAAAGCAGTAACATAAGCTGCTGAGGTCCATGGGGTCCTACACCAAAATCAGTGGATGATGTAATCATTTCATGTCTGGCTATAGGGGCACAGCAAAATGCTTCTCTGCCCCCTGCCAACATTCCACCAAGCACTGTATGGCCATGGGGAAGTGGCTGCAGAAGCTCTGTGATAAGCCTGGAGGAGCTTTGGTTGGTGCAAAGCAAGGAAGAGAGTATCAACCTCTTCATCTACCAAAAAAAACAAATAAATAAATAAAGGTGGGGGGTATATGCAGGTGTAAGGCTGACTTACCCCTGTGTACGCCACTAACAGGATGCCAGTCAGGCAGTGTCATGGGCACATCAGCTGAACCTTGATCTGCCTTTAGTGAGAAGTCAGGTTTGAAGGCAGATTCTAAACATGCTCATCTGAACATACTTAAAATCTGCTTTATGACTTGGAACTCTGCTCAGTCAGATTTCCTGATTACAGAGAGAATTCTATGCACATTCAGCTACATGCTCAAATATTACCCTGCAATTCAAAGTAGGAAGGAAAGGGTGGAGCTGGCAGGGACTTTGGGGACAAGACTGACAGCTGTGCCCCTTTGTCCCATGATGTATTATTCCTGCACACTTTAAAAGTGCAGTGGGTCTACAACTGCCAGCAAACTTAGCCAGCAAAGCTAATGGTGAGGGATGATGGGAATTGCCATCCACCAACATCTGGAAGACCACATGTCCCCCACTATTATCTTTTTAATGAAATGCTTGAATATGAATACTCACAAACTTAAAACAAACTTCAGAAGAAAGTTACTGGTTCACACATCACCATCTATTAGTAATACAGCATTTTGGGGGTGGGGGAGGACTCACAGACCCAAAATGAAAACTTGTTCATTTTTTGTTAGGAGAACTCCTAGATTATTACGATTTAATCTTGTAGATTTCTACGCTCAGTTTTTGTGCTTCATAACCACCAGGAAAAATCTGGGAACAAATACCTATTTACCTAATAGGTTTGCTGGGTTATCTTGGGTCAAATGCTCTCACTTTGTGAGGCCAACCTGTTGTACAAGGCTGTTGTGCAGATGAAAAGGAATGATCCAAGGTACTGCTTCCTGAACTCATGAAAAGAAGGGCAAAACACAAGTGGCATTAAACAGCAAATAAGCAACACTGGAGTATAATTTATAGAGGTGACACTGAGGTGTGGAAAAGTTGACTAGAGACAATTGTGTAGTCTAAACAGAGACTTACTCTGCTTCTCCCAAATTCAGTGTTTACAACATAAAGTCCAGAAGGATTAATTCACCCATTTCAAAAAGTATGCTCTGTTTATGAATTCTCCAACACCTTTCTGCATTTCAGACATTTTAATCTTCAGTTCTCACAACTGTGCTTTCTCTTCAAGTGTCTGAAGAAGGACCCAGACTTGTGGTATGCTACTGTGCCTGTTTGACCTTAAGTTGTAATTGTTTCTGACCTTATATTAGAAACTAAAGCTTAAATGGCATTTACTTAGAAAAGGGACATTTTCACAAACAGAAGCTTCTCTGAGAAACCCCATATGGCTTATGTTCCTTCCGAAGTAGTCATAGTCCTTTCAGAGTACAGGAAGCTTGTGCTGATTATTTCCCCAGGCTACTGTTGGGTCACAGTGATTGTGCAATACACAACTTTGCAAAGAAGAATCCTGCTATTTATTCCCTTGAGAACTCTAAACTCCACAGGTCTGTGACAGAATCAAACTGAATGGCACTTCCTGTCACCAATTTTCCCATGGCTTCAATTCTCACAAGTGGTTGGTTGTAGGTTATTTTAATCTTCCTTCAGTCTTCCAGGGTATGAAACAGCTGGTCTTACTGACACCACAGTTCAACAAAAATGGGAGTTGTCAAATTAAAGCATCATTAGCCACTTTGACATAGGTGAGCTTGGGCTTAACATGAACAAGGAGTGGCCGTCTCAGGCCATTTCCACACTAGGCTGTTATAGCGCTATGATTCCACTTTCAACATCCTATGGAATCCTGGGGTTTGCAGTTTCGGGAGGGGCCAGGTGGCCCCTCCCAAAACTGCAAACCTCAGGATTCCATAAGATGTTGAAAGTGGAATCATAGAGCTATAACAGCCTAGTGCGGAAATGGCTTCAGTCAGAGAGTGGCCATGTTAGCCCACAACAATAAGCGGAATATCATGGCTTAATAAACCATGATGAAAACAAGCAAATTCTCTTTTAGAAAAACCCTTGTTTAAAATAGAAGGTTCAGTTTATTCTTTAAAAGAATTTACAAAAATTCACAATTAGGAATAGAAAGAACTGGAAATCCTATACGGCTAATGTTAAAACATTTCAAATGTGGGTGAAACCAAAGCTGACAAATTTGTTCATTTAGGCGCAGGCTTTGAGTATTTAGTTCTTAAAAGTCTGGATTTGAACTGCTGTGTGCTCAACCATGTTAACGGTAAATTAGAGTTCCTGCCTTCCCCTCCCTCACCCCCAAAAGGCTCCTCTACTTTCACATCTATATACCAGGCAAATATAACATAGTCCTCTCCATGGTGGGAATATATGTGATTACTGAATTTAAAAAGTGCAAATGGAAGAAAATTTGTATTTTAAGAAATCTGCCAGCATTTGCAAATTTCTTCATAATCAAGATGGGAGGAATATCAGGTTTTAAGAATTCAAACAGAAAAGAAGGCACAACTGGAGGATTTTCCCATCCCCAAGTTACAGCTAACTTATGAAATCTTGCTCCTTGAGTGCAAACCAGCTTCAAACGTTACACAAAGCTATCCCCTTTCTGGTTTGTTTACCTGCTTGCATGAAAAGGCTCCAACCAGCATCATGCATCTTATTGAGCTTGTTGTGGTACATTAACCTGTAATTTGTTTGCTTATTTACATATGTGAACACTCCTGGTAAATGTCTTACATTTTATAAACCAGGAGAGTAGAACCTATAGCCTGTTGGCCAAATTTGGCCTGCTGACTATTCCAATCGGGCTTACTGAGGCTTCTAAGGATGATCTCCCTTAAACCTCACACATTTTTGATTTTGTGTTTTTAACAGAATTGTTTATTTTTTTAAAAAAAAAAGTTTCATTGACAGAATTTTAGCTGTGCTTTGTTTTTCATTTGTTGAAAGCTGCCTTTATTCCTGCCAGAAGAAAGATAGGATATAAATTAAATAAAAAATAAATAAAATAAACCTCTCACTTTAAACTTTATAACAGATGTCAGGGCCAGAGAGGGCCACAGATGCTCACATCCAAACCTAAACCTGAAGTACATATTCTCTAGCTCAGCTTCCTGAAGTCAGTAACGTGGGATTGCAGAGTATGGCAAAGTGCAAATACTGCTCAGCTAAATAAGCAAAGACAAAACTCTAGCCTTGCAATATTTGTATCAACTTTGACCAACCCGGAATGTTTGTATTTCCTGCAGTCACCAAAGGCCTATTCTTTTCCATATCTTAAGCAGGATCCAGTACCTGAACACTGTCCATGTTAACTCACACTACTTCATTCCAAGCCTCAGATCTTAAGGTCAAGCCCCAGAATCCTGACAGTGGATGGAAAGGAAGCAACCTACCCCAGGCAAATGCTGAATTCATCTTTATTCAGCATATAGTTATGGTGTCCCTATTCCTTCTGTGTTCTTTAACGATTGAAAAAAAGGGGCAAAAATTCCAGTGTGTGTGCTATTTCCAGATATCAAACATACCAACATGCCCCAAAAACCCCACTCTATAGATGACCACTCTTATAAGTTGTGGCAGAAATGTACCAAGGGGGCAGGACTTTTTTTTTTTCTGATGTAGTACCAATATTATGGGTCACCCTCTCAGCAAAAGCCTTCCCGGATCTGTCTCTGTTCTCCATAGGCCATAACAGATAGTTATTTCAATGCATTTCAGGGATGCCTTCATATCAAGTAAGTTTATGCTTCTATTGCCATGTGCCACTTGAAACTGTTGTATGTTTTATTGCTCTGGATCTTTTATGATATATTACGCTGCGTGTTTTATTGATCTATAAACAGTACTTGCAAGTTGCTTAAGGATTTTTACACTGGAAAACTACCATCAAAAGTACAAACAAAGATAAATAAATAAAACAAAGGATCACTTTGCTCTCCCTCAAAGTGCTATGGTACTCTGCTTTTTTGGCTATAATAAACTAAGAAGCACTGCAGGAACTAGGTGTTAGATACATTATAGAATTGTAAACTCGCCAAATTATTTTTAAAAAGGACAGATTTTTGCCTCTTTTGTTTAAACAGTTTCACATTTTTGGAGAGAAACGGGCAAAAAGCCTCACATCTGTTCAATGCCCTTAAGCAGAACATGCAGGATGGCTGATCTGAGATGATTGCTACAAGGATTTCCCAGGCCATTTACTCAGCTCCTTTACATACTCACATTTCCTCTGCTGAGGTAGACGGTGACTTGACCCTCATCTCGGATCTCTGAAAACATGGGCGCTCCCACCAGGAGGTCTGAAAGTCCATCAGAATTCAAATCAACTGCACATAAGGAGGAGCCAAAGTAAGAGCCCATCTGTAACCAAGCCGAGTCACAACAAAGCATTCAGTATCTGCCCACACACAAGAGGAAATTGTTTATGCTTTTCTTTGTTTGCAACAGAAAAAGCCACCGGCTGCTTTATCTCACATCACCAGCTCTACAAAGTCTCTTTGGGCCTTTTCTGCCCTTTTTTGGAACTGGGATAGGGAAAGGTTCTGGCTTTTTGTTTTTTTAATTAAACATTAGAAAAAACTTAAACATCTATAGGTGTTATATTTTAAGACTGAGTAACTGTTACACAGCAGGAGTCATTTCATACAGGCAGGTAGTGACTTATTATATCAAATAGCAAAACCTGTAAAAGTGAAATCACCTCCAAAAAGGGAAGAGTGATAATCCAGACACCAGGACATACAAGATTTGTAAACTGCAAATGTATTTACAATTTGTAAATGTAATTATGATGGTGACGATTTGTTTACATGCACCATGGGTACGCATGGCACTTTACAAAATAAAACTACAGCAACAAACAGCTAGCCCTGCCAAAGGCTTACAATCAAACCAAAGATGTACAATCTAAGAGAAAAACTATATATTACATTGGTAGCATTCAGTTTAGTATATATAGCCTGGATCTTGATTCAAGATGATTGTAAGGGAGCCTCCAGTGAGCCTCCATCTCAAAATTCTACTCTTCTCAACAAAAGAGCTTTAAAAAAACAAGTAAAAAAATTTTCACTGGCACCAATGGAGGCGCTATTTTTAGCACTATGAGAGAGGGATGAATTTTGAACCAAAACTATTTGTAGGGCTTCATCCTCAATCCCATCAGTGCATGACCAAGTCCAGTTAACTACTGAACAGACCATATAGTTTAGCCCTAAAATATACTAAAAATATAATTCATGTTAATTTCAGTATAGTTAAAAGAAATACAAATCAAGATTAGGAACATGTTATTGTTTAACTGTACTGTTTGTTTAACTGTACTGAAAAATATAAACTAAAAAACTTTTCATTAGCTCAAGAAGCACCCCAGGATCTTTTTTTGTGTTGTGGTTTGTTAATTTAATGCAGAAATATAAAATAGCAGCCAATTTGTGAGAGAGGGTCCATTTTGAACTATGGCCATTTCCACACTACACTGTTATGATACTATTATTCCACTTTCAACATCGTGTACAATTCTGGGGTTTGTAATTTACTGAGGCCAAAGTGCTCCCTGGCTGAGAATTCTAAATGCCCCTCCCTAAACGGCAAACCCCAGGATTCCATAGGATGTTGAAAGTGGAATAGCAGCACTATAACTAGGGCCCTTTCTGCACCTTGCCTTCTTCCAGTGCTGGGGTGCAGGGATCCTGCGAGCAGCCTCTGGAGAGAGGCTCTCCTGTCTGGGATCCTTCGGCTCCGCATGAGCTCCCTGTTCACACAA
The DNA here is from genome assembly GCA_948472985.1 of Iguana delicatissima. Classification (NCBI taxonomy): domain Eukaryota; kingdom Metazoa; phylum Chordata; class Lepidosauria; order Squamata; family Iguanidae; genus Iguana; species Iguana delicatissima. The sequence goes on from CAOKZL010000479.1 coordinate 1,472,868, forward strand.
GAGCCCCTCCTCTTCCTTCTGCAGTGCAGCCTGGGAGTTTCCCAGGCTGCACTGGGGCAGGAAGCATGACCGGCACGGCTCCGGAGGCTCTGCACGCCAAGTAAGTGCACTCGGGACCTGGGAGCAATGTGCAATTGCACACCATTTTCGGCTTCCAGCCAAAAATGAAAAGGTGTGCGATCAGTGCCTGCCAGCCCCTGGAGCATCGCGCGATTTTGAGTGTATTGTGCAGATCACTCTTCACAATCGCGCGACACTCCAGGCGGTCTTTTGCATGGCAAATGCCATGCGGAAAGGGCCAATGTAGTGTGGAAATGGCCCAAGCAGAAGCAAGCCCACCCTAAGCATTCTGCTAAAGGAGGCAAAGGAAATATCACACCCTTCCATTCCAGTGATGGAAGCTGTCAAGAGAGACAGTCTAATCCTAATTTAGCAGTAGCAATGGAATAGAATCTTCCACTCTCACTGAGAGTAGGAGAGTTGCTAGGAACACAGGGCAGGGGATGATGAACACAGACCTCTCGCCTCTTAGCATCTTGTTTCTGTTTCACATCTTCCAGCACCTGCTAACTGAGGTGGCTACCTCAGTCTGACTAATAGTGGGGACAGCCCTATTATTCAATACAGAAGTCCTAAGACTCAGTCTGAAATGGCCACAGCATGTAGACCATTGCTAGCCCAGCACCACATATTCTCAACAGTGGGGTCCATTTCCATAGTTTGCAACAACAGGCTAAACATCTGCCACAAAGGTATACTTCTAGGTGGAAGCATTTAATGCCACTTCCATATGGCAACCTTCACATGAGAATCTGCCCTAAACAGTTAGATGCACTCCAGATTTTTATTGAGAAATACATTTTTTTTCTCTCCATTGAGCCACTGAGGAACTGGGCCCATACATCACTAATTTAGTGCCAAATTGCACATCTGACATCTTTTATTTTACCACTGAGCACCAGTTGATTCAGAAGGAAAAGGGCCATCCAAATTATCTGACAGAAAATTATTTACACTATTATTGCAAATTTCACCTCATTGCAAGCTGCTTACTACCTGAATGGCTATTCCCCATGAGTCAAATGAGTCACATGAGTCAAACGTTTTAGTCAATGTGTGATATCAGTCAAGCAGCAACTACCAAACCTACTATCAATCATCAAATCAAAACTGACCTTTCAGTCCAAAAAACTGCAAGCACCACTGTTTAGAAGCCACAGTACGAAAATGGAAAGAAAAAAGAAAACCCTAAAGGACAAGCATGGCTATCTCCAATTTGTTTGCTTTTATGGGGTCAAGGTCATGCATTTTGCATTCAGTTCTCTTGTGGATACTCCATTGTTTATTAGACTTTCAGAGAGCATTGTTGAGTCTTTGTGTGCATTTTTAAAATCTGCCAAGCAGTGAATGAAAGATCTGAACAATATATTTACAACTGTAGATTCAGACAAATTCAGTTAGGAAAACGGTATTGTTTATCCAACTGCAATGGTACTGTGGAGAGTGAGGTGACCTAATGTGACTGTGAGAACCTAAACACTGTGCTGTTCACATCTGGCATCATTTACTTTTATATGGTTTCCAATTTCCTAAAAAAAAATAAGAGGGTACCTTGCCATTTGTGCTATCATGGTATCCGGCCAGAATCTATTGGCCTGATCTCTGTACTACAGCATCATCACTAAAAATAGCCAGGGGGCAATCTTGCAGCTCCCAAATGAGCATGGATTACAGGACAGGACCAGCAGGATTCCCTGCTGTTCTGTAAAACTACCGGTTCTAGACAAGTAACTCAATCTCAACAATTGTTAGGCACACACTGAATTACTCCTAGGCTGCCAATCAGCTAAACAACTGTCCGTTTACCTCCAGACCACCCCCTACAATTATTCATTACTAGATAATAAGTTCCTTAGGTACATGTTTCACAAATAAAAAAGATTTCTTCTTATATGTTTTGATAGGTTTCCACAATTTGCCAAATTGCTCAGTATCGTAACAGCACAAGATCACTTAGGATTTTCTCTCTCTAGCTGTATAGGGACGTGGAGGGGGGCAATTTGCCCCAGGCAGCAATGTTTCTGGGACATCCCACCCTGTAGCCACGTCCCCATGTGACCTGGCCAAGCCCCCGCGCACCACAGCCATGCCCCCACACACAGTGGCCACGCCCCCACGCCGTAGCCCCACCCCCCTCTCGCCCCTCTCCACACACTCCAAGCTCCGACACTGTCTCTCTCACACACATTTCCTACATCTATCATCATTTACACAATCTGTTCTAACCCTACATGAACAAGGTACAGATTTCAGAGTCACGTGTGAAAGTGCACTGAGGAAGAAGGAAATGAGCAGAGTTGGCTCTGCAATTACACAAAGTGAAGCAGCTGCCTCAGACATGAAACAGCAGGAAATTGTTCATCATTTAATTCATTACAATTGTGAGAAGGGTTTTTTTTCTTTCCATTTCAGAAGGTCAAGTAAAGTTGTGGGGATTTTTGCCTACAGAGTTCCTTAGGCTACTTCTCCTCAGCCAGCAAAATCTTACAGGCCAACCCAGAATGGGAGAGAAAGAATACTATACATCAAAGATCAATATGCAGTTATGAAAAATGCAGATAAAATCCAAACCAGTCAGTAGCATTGAGAAAATAATCCATAAATTTCATTCAAAATTTAAAAGCAATCTTTTTTTTTTTTTGCTCACCTTTTTACCTGAAGCCTGAAAGATCTTTATTAGAGATCCAAACCTTTTATCAGTGCGGAAAATGTACACCTATGAAACAAAAACATTATGTTAGTTATTGCATTACATCATTATCATCATCAAAATCATTCCCTACCAATTAGTTAAATAGCACTACATTGCATATGGGTATAGGTATTTTATTCATTTTTGAAAACTATTTTTAACCTGTTTTTCCATCAGATGGAAGCTGAGGCACCTTACAAAAATGAAAAACAATGCAAAAATAAAACCAATATAGATGATTTTAAAGAAAAATAAACAGTAGCACTAGACAGCTCTTTTAAAAAATTGTCTCTGATGAAATGTGAACCATTTCTCCTACTCTGGGCTGGCCTATGTTATTTTACCAAGGATTTTATGCTTTTAAAAAACCCTCTTTTCACCTGATATCAAACAGAAATTAAAGTAAAGTCCATGCAGCCACAGTTCAGAGGTAGACCACCCGATGCGCACGCAAAGGTTCCATACTGAGCTGGAGAATTTCCTGCCTGAAGTTCTAGAGAGTCTCTGCCAGTCAGAGTTGATAACACCGGGCCAAATGACCCCCAGTGTAAGGCAGTTTCCTAAGTTCCTAAAGATGCAAGCACTCAATACAGCCTGGAAAAGTTACTTTTTTGGACTATAACTTTCAGAATCCCAATGTTAGCATGACTACCCTAGCTGGGGGATTCTGCCAGTTGTGATGCAAAAAGGAACTTTTCTAAACTTTGGACCTCAATAAATTTTCTCAGAAGGCTGCATCCAAAGATTCATGCATGGAGAAGAAAAGGATATTGCTAACTTCCCTGACTTTCCCACTCCCTTCAGAACACCCCCAAATGCTTCCACAAATGGGTGGTGGTGAGTTGCAAAGTGAGGAAGATGGGGGACAGTTAATGAAAATTGGGCAATGGCACCATATGTGAGTGGAATAAAAAGTGCCTCCATCTGTTTTCCAGAAACTCTCCTTTCCATCTTAGTTCCCTACCACCTCTACCATGCCCCTGCCAGTCCCATCTAACATTTCTCCTGACCCAAAGGGGAACTTGTGGAAGGGAAGCTGGAAGGAAGAGGAGGTGGTGAAAAAGTTTAATATTCACCCATCAACTTCCATGGGAAATCTAGATCCAGCCTACTATACGTGCAAGTTCATACAGGAGAAAGTGGTCCATGAATTAACTATCTAATGACATAACAATAACACTTAACCACCTGCCACTTCAAAATATTTTACCCATGTGAGACCACAATCCTGGAAACCAGGGTTCAATTCCACATTCAGGAATGGAAATCCACTGGGTGATCCTGAGCACATAACACTGTTAGCTCCCAGAAAACTCTGTGCTATGTTAGCCTTACGGTTGCCATAAGTCAGAAATGACTTGAAGGTACACAGCAACAAGAACAACAACAACAAGTGTCATGTAGACAAAATACTCAGATCATTTGAGAAGTGCTGTATTTATTAACTTAATAACTTGCTTCAAGTACTTATAAAGAACTCTGTCCGAGAATGTGAAAAATCAATGATCTTCACATAAGCAGTGCTGGATTAGTTGAACTCAGTATTATCAGCTTCCTGATACCTTGGCATCTAATGTAACATCAATTTAACGCAACATCAAGCAAGACAAACATTAGCAAAAGTGTTTTTAAAATGTTCCATAATTCAGGGCTATTCAAAGCGGCAGTCCATGGACCAGCGCTACTCCATGAGTCATCAGTTGCTGGTCCTTGGACAGTTTCCAGGAAAGAAAGAAACAATTGTTGTCAGTGGTGATAAATATGGTACCCCTGGCCCACTTTTCTGAAGGGAAAAAAAATCTGGTCCCCCATGTCAAATACCTTAAGATACATTGGCATAAATAATACAGAATACCAAGGGCTTGACTCTAAAGCGCAGGTGGACAACTGACTAGGAGGTCACATCGGCCTCCCAGGAGACATTGGGGGGCCGCACCCCTACCACACCTGCTCCTGCAAATCAAATCATATTTTTTACCCCTAAATCCCTTAAGGCAGTGGTTCTCAACCTGTGGGTCCCCAGATGTTCGTGGACTTCAGCTCCCAGAAGGCCCAGCCACTATGGTCAATGCTCAGGGCTTCTGGGAACTGAAGTTCACAAACATCTGGGGACCCACAGGTTGAGAACCACTGCCTTAAGGGAACATAGAGGCATTCCTGCCATTTTGAGAGGCCCTCCTGGCCCCCTAGAGGGCATTCTGGGTAATTTTGAGGCAAAATAAATTTGAAAAATTTTGCAAAAATTTGTTTGGATCCAAGGTGTATCCAGACATGGTGGAAATGCCCTCCCCACTCCATAGAGGTCATTTTGGAGAGTTGGGGAATTTTAAAGCAAAACAATTTTTTACCTTTGCAAGGCCCTGGGTCCATGGGCTGCACTTTGCCCATCCTTGCTCTAAAGTGAGTTCACTGAAGGAAATTTTTAAAAGGCACTTTCATCTTTCTCACTACTGTACTTACCAAAAGCTTCTGAGTGGATAAGAAGCTGTCTGGACCCACTGGTCGATGGAAAAGGGAAGAATTAGACAAAACTGGAAAGGTTTTACTCCAAATGGATTGGAGTGCTTGAGGAAAAGCCCTGCTATTATCAATAAACCCTTTCCACAAGTGCTACCCAAATTATTGGAGTCCCAAACCTCCTGCTCATCAATTTTTCCAGGAACGGAGTCAAAGCATCCAATACCACCACATTTGCACATGAGATAAAGTCTGATCAACAGCCACACCTTTCCGACACCTCCATCCTGAGGAGCTCCTCCTACGACATCAGTAGTCATCGGCTGGGAGAAGTGACCCGCTGTCACAGCATATCCTGAACAGGACATTTTTTTTAAGTGGATGATCGGGAGCAGGGGAGAGGAAAGAAATGACAAAGAAATTTAGGAAAGGAAACATGTCCAAAGAATAGATCAGCCATCTGGTTGGAAGGAAAACAATTCTTCTTCTCTGCCTGAAGTGTAAGTATAATAGCTTCGTGCTTAAAAACAACGACACTGCCACTGCAGACCAACTTCTTCAGAATAGGAAGCTGTTGGCACTCTGTTTAAGGATGGAAGCATGAACAAGTAACTGGCCATTTTTCTGAAACACAAGATGGTAAAAGGTATGGACTGAACACTTAGGGATGCCATGGGCAATAGTGCCCATCCCCAAAAGGGGGAACTAAAAAGTAAGCATGGACAGACAAAGAAGAGAAGCACTAAAAGTGAAAAACACACTCACCCACACTGACAAAATAGCATTTACTTTCACCCAAATGAATCAGTCTTTCATGCTGGTTGAGCAAAATAATCTTGCATGTAGGTCTCTGAACTACAATACTCAGCATCTGCTGGTAAGGATTCTGTGAGCTGTAGTCCAAAACAACCCTCTCACGAACTTGCTTGGTGACCATTTCTTATTCCACCCCTCCCACATACATATTCTCTTAACATTCATGGACGAAGAGGAGTGATCCTCTTCTGTATCTTAAAATGGCTTTTCAAAAAGAAAGCTAAAGGGAAGAGTGAAGGAACAGTTCTGATAGCAGAGGAATGTAAACAGTGGGATGCTGGTGCATTTTAACTTGTTCACAAGAGATCCAGAGTTTGGGGTGAGCAATGAGATAGCCAAATTGGTAACAGCAAATCAAATAAGGATAGCTTAGAGCTCCTAAAGAATCTCTCCAATTTAGGAAAACACATTAAAAACACAGAAAATGCAGTTCAGTATACAAAAGGATAAAGAGACTGACCCTGGAGAAAAGAACAATAACTTAACAAATATTCTGATAGAGGCTGATTTGGCAGTGACTAAGCAGCAAATGGGTTTTGGGATTGAGGTGTCTATCTCAATTGACACATCAACTCAGTATGTAGCCACTCTGAAAATGGCAAAATCCATGTCAGAGATCATTAAGAAAGGAAAATAAAACTGTCAATATCATAATGTCTTCATAAACACCTAGGGTGTGACCATGCTCAGAATACTATGCTTACAGCTAGATGTCACACATCTAAAAGATATGGCTGAGCTGAAAAAAATCCAGAAAAAAGGCACTCAACATTATCAGGAAACTGAAGTTTGAGATTTCTTAGCTTAAAAAAAAAAGTGAAGGACATGAAGAGATACATGAAATTATGTATGATCTGGGAAAAAGCGGTTTGGGGAAGATTTTCTCACATAATACAAGAACTGGGGTAATACACTGAGGTTAAATGATGGAAAATTGAGGACAGACAGAAGAAAGTACTTCACACAGTCCACAGTGAAGCTATAGCAGCTGCTACCAGCTATATAATGATGACCCAACTTGGACGGCTTTGCGAGGAGATTGGACGAATGAAAGGATAAGGTTATCTGTGGCTGTCGTTCACGATGGTTGTATATGACTTCCACTACCAGAGGCAACTTCTTCCCAGTATTAGCTGCCTAGGGACCGTGAGCAGGCTTGTGCTCTTGTGTTTATGTCTTGCTTGCAGCTTTCCCATGGGTGTCTGCTTGACCACTGTGAGAATAAAACACCGGATTGGACAGCCCTTTGATGTGATCTAGCCCAGCTGCTCTTTCTTAACTGCTATGTTAAGAATCTGGGGGGGGGAAACTAAGAAAAGCAAATATGAAGGTAAGGGGGGCCATTTCCGCACTAGACTGTTACAGTGCTATCATTCCACTTTCAACATCCTATGGAATCCTTGGGTTTCCAGTTTAGGGACGGGCCATTGATGCCTCTCTCTAAACGGCAAACCTCAGGATTCCAAAGGATGTTGAAAGTGGAATAATAGCACTGTAACACTCTAGTGAGGAAAGGCTGGGAAATCCACAGTGAATGCTTACCACCTTAGTAAAAATTTATTTTAACATATATGTTAAAGTGGGAAAAGGGTATTTTGAAAAGGGGAATCAATAATGTAGTCTTACTCGTTGCTTTGAAAAATGATAACATTATGAAACCAGAAGAGTCTGCAGTAGAAAAGATTCAGTTCTTTTCCCTTGTAAGGCCATCATTTTGTACTTGAGACCCACCATCCTCTCCCTCTGCTGTAAATTACAGGCCTTTTATCTGTAGGGTAAACAGCATGCTTCAGATCTATTCAAAGGGAAAAGCTCAGCACATGCATCCATCTCTCATTTTAACTATCCTCAAGAGGCTTTCACTAAGTGGTGTAATGCATTGGGGAAGGGCTGGCACCAAAGAAACAAGCAAATAAACAAATAAGAACAGCAGGCTGGAGAAAAGGGGCTGTCTTTTTTTTAAAAAAAAAGCATGGTTTTGTTTTAATGTGCCAAGCAATTGAGAAAAATGGACGTCTGTCAATGCTTCCATAATCAAACCAAGTGGTCACCAGGGACTAGAGAGAAACCATTAGATATATAGTATTTCTCTTGCAGCATTCATTGCATTTCTAATCCTAAATTTATTAGGTTCATTGAACAAAGTCCTTTTCACCATCTTATCGTAGCAGCTTTTCTTCACAACAATAAATCACTGGTAAAGGATTCTCTTGCTCCGAAATGATTAATTAATCCATCTTCCAAACATGTTTCAACCATCTTAATCAAGGGGAAAAAATTACAACAAATCCACCATTATCCTACAAAAAAAAAAACCCACCCTAATTATGACCTATCTGGCTTTGTTGAAAAATACTGGGATTTATAGTTTTCTGAAAGTGCTGAGATTTTCCTGTCAGAGATCTATGAACATTCAAAGAACTACAATCTCCACTGTATAGGAGAGAAAAGCAACCAGATTTAAAGTTGATAGTTTGGGTATCATGAGGACCATACAGCATCCTTGACTAGCACTGGAACTGGAATCCTTACCTAATTGATAGGCTAGTCTAATCGTTTTCAAACTTTCTGGTTTCTTCCACATTGTGGTCTGCTGAAATATCCCTGTACACCTGCCACTGTATTCCAGTACAATGGCCCCACAACTTTCATGAGGGTTTGTGGTGCAGAATCCTTGTGAAAGTCAAAAAACCATGAATAACTCTGCCCCTACCTAAGTGAGAGCTCCCACTTCTATTCCCTTCCAGGGCTTCCTCTCCCGTTCCTTTGCTGTTTGCCTGGGCGGTGTGCCTTCCTTTTCTGCACACAGGCAAAAGGCAAACAAATAGGAGGGTGCAGCCCAGTGGGCAGAGGAGGTGAGCATGCACCTCTCCCCATTCTCTTGCCTGTTGCCCAGGTGCCTTCTTTCCACACGCCTGGTTAAAAGGTAAGCAAATGGAGGGGGAAAGGCTTGTGCACACAAACCTCCCATTAACTTGCCTTTTCCCGGGGCACAGAGAAGGAAGCCAGTACAACTGGAAAAAAGCCAGGCAACCGGAGGGGAAGAGGGGGCAAGCAAGCTGGCACCTTATGTATAATCAAATTCGCAAAGGTCAAACCTGAAAATGTAGGGGGAGGAGTCTACTTCACAGAAATATCTGGGGTGGCTTTATAAATACCTGCCTGTTTTATGAAGCCTGTCCTCATGTGCTGGTCCTCACAATCAGCCACTTGCACCAAGAGTGCATCTCAGAATATATCCAACACTTCTCCATAACTCTAATAATCCAGGACAAGAGGGGGAAATGTGTAGTTTTCTAGCTATTTCTGGACTACAACTCTTACAATTCCTGACCATATGTTATGGCAGCTAGGGTTGATGGTGGCTATAGGTTGATGAGAGTGTGTTTCCCAATTATTGACTAGAAAAAGATCTCTAGAAGCATGCAAGCTGTCATTTCAGAGTTTGTGTACAATTATTGTTCCTGTCACGGAGAAAGACGTAACAGAATATCCTAGCTTATATTATTGGACCTAAAACAATCAGGCACCTATGTGTTTACTCAGTTTTCAATGACAGAGGAAAAGCCCCTATATCAAGAGTATAGTCAGGACTTGAGACTCCTGACAATGAGTGAGGCCACATCACTCACCGAGGTACGTGTACCGCTTAGCTATCACAGATTCATCATTCAGTTTGAAATATGTGTTATCGGTGAGATTCAGTACTTTGATCGTTCCTGTCCAGTAATATGATCCAGGGGCTCCCATGATAACCAGCTCCTGCAAAAGAAGAGTTTCACCATGCTAAACCTCTGAAATCAAAAAATAAGACCAATATTCTACATCAGCTATTTAGTTACATCTGCATAACTGACATTTCTTGGCCTGGCCCCCACCCACAGCTCACCTTAAAAGCCAACAGCTGGATCAGGTATAGTAAATCTGTTCAGCTTCCAACTGGAACACAGAGAGGATGACATTCCCACCCAATCTCTCCCACCCACAAATAAGGCTGCAAAAAGGATTTGCAACAGGGGTCTTGTTTCCGATTGTCACAGCTTCACTTACTGGTGGGTGAGAGTGGAAACATCCCTATCCTTACACTTGATTAAAAGCCAAACAGACCTCCTTCATCTGATCCAGTTAAGGTCAGGTAAACTGGGGAGGTGTTTATATTATTCTAGAGTAAGACCACATAGTATTAGTGAATACAGAGTTAAGGATCCATAACTCCAGGTTGTAAATCTGTAACTGCAATACCTAATGCCAAGCATGACCACAACTAAGGCTAAAGATGTAATATGCCTTAAAAATCTGAAAACACAGGCAGAGGAGACAGGAATACTTAAGGAAGATGGAATCAGGTAAAAGAAACCTAAACTTACTCTACTACAGTAGGAATATGAAATGTGTTACGCAAATATACCAACAGTGTAAAATTATAAATGGTGGTTTTTTAATTAAATAATTACAAATATTACACACTGGGAAAATGATTGAAATAAAAGCTGTCAACACTTTGTAAACAAAAGAGTAGAAGTGTCTTAAATTATTAAGTAATCCACTCATGCACAGTAGCAACGCCATGATCACTAACAGATTCAAGTAAATGCTCTGCATCTTGCTTGGATCCAAGAAATTTATTTTGTGAGAAGCCTTTTGTTTTCTTTTTCATATTTGGCCTGGAACGAGTTGGAAAATGTGGTTTTCCCCCTACAAATAAATACTTAATACCAGATCAGCCAACTCTCTTCCTAAAGTAAGTAACTGGCCTAGGAGCTAGAAGTTTTAGTTAATGACGTGACTAAAGCAGGGCTGCACTGATGGTCCTACACAAAGGTAAACCCCACGTATGAATCTGGTGCTCAAAAGCTGGAAACTGGGACACATGCAAAAAAGCAACAGGGTTCCATAGTCATGTGCAATCTCTTACACTGAAAAAACTTAGGTATTGCAATTGGAAGCAGTGGTGAATGGTGACTCCAGTTTCAGTAGGCTGACAAATCCAGATTTTGGTCCAAAGCTACCCAAAGTGCTGAAGAATGTTATTCCCCAAAATAAGTTCAGTTCCTTATATAGCTCTTCTGAAGTTCCTTATATAGCTCTTCTGAAGTTCAGACTAAAACCTGGAACAGATTCACTGCTCCACTGACAGAGGAGTCACCAAGCATCCTAGCTGACAGAGACACTGTTCTCCTGAACCCCAAATAAGACAAACATTTTGAGGAGCTAATTCATTTGTGGTGATTACTCTAACCCATCCCTCTGAGAAAAGCTACTACTGGTTCTATATACCTTTAAGGCTGTACATTAGATGATATTACACTTTTAGCTCAGGATGCACGAAAACCACATGAAGAGAACACGGAGCAGTGCTTCACTCACAAACAGAAACCCACAGGGGCATGGCAGCAAACCAGTAAATTCTGCCCCATTTCAGGGCCTGTCTTTCAGGATCTACGTGTTCATCCACAAAATTTTTCTTCAGCACTCACAAGCTATGGCTCAAAACATCTGGATGCTCTAGACCACCTCTCATTACTGAGTGAGACTAACAAACCAAGCTGGTCAATTGTGGCCGTTCAGATGTTTTTTGACTCAAAATCCCATCAGCTACAGCCAATGTTGAGAGACAATGGATTTTGCAGTCCGACAATATCTGGAGGGTCAGAAGTCACTTATCCCTGGCCTAGATCATTTGAAATAGCTACAAAATACACATACTCTAACATGACAGAGAGCACTGAAACAGATATATCTGCAGTAAACTTGCATTGTTTCTGTGTCCCCAAGGGACAACCAACCAATCCATCTCTCATCAAAAAATAGCATACGTTAGCAGGACTGAGTGCTCATGCATTAGGCACTTGCCTGGTTGACCCAGGACCCATTTATCTATGTTTCCTTCTCATTCTGAAAAGGCTGAAGCTCCAGGCAGCCGACTGAAAGTTCAAAGCCCCCTTTTGAATGAGGAACAGGCAGAGGGAGCTCAGAGCATGGGAAAAAGAAACAGGCTTGATATCGCAGACACACCAGGAAACAGCTGCTGCTGACATGGCTCCTGTGATCAAACGCATTATCACAAAAGTTGCCACCCATTTCAGATTAACCTAAAAAGATCCCACTGAATTGTTTTGGATGATGAGGTGATACACATCTTGTTCCTATGATCCAGAAGACTAAAAACCTCTTTGGCTTAATTGTGAAGATATTTTGAAAAAATTAATTCCGTTTACATGGTCTTCAATTTCAGGTTTGCCTAAGACAAACCTAGACATTACCAAAAACACACAGCTGCCATCAAAAATAGTGGCCCTATGCCTAGCTTCCTATTTTCATAGTAGTATAGGAAACTGCCTTACACTACAGCAGACACCTTGTCCCCATCTAGCCCAATACTGTCTGCAAGCTGCTTAGCTCTCCTGAGGCTCTAACAAAGATCTTTCATATTTAAAGATTGGAACAAAAATACTGTTAGGGACTAAGGCTCCCAGAATTCTCTAATCAGCATGGGAGATGCTAGGAATGATAGTCCAAAAAATAACTTTTTGAACTTTATATTTATTTTGTTGCTATTATTTGCTGGGAAATCAGCCCCAACTCATATCAACTCTATGAATGAAAGTTTTCCAAGAGCCCCAGTCATCAACTGCCCTGCTCACGTCTTGCAAATTGAAGGCTTCAGCTTGCTTGTTTGAATCTATCCACTGTAATATGGTCTTCTCCTTCTACCTTCCACTTAGCCAAGCATTACTGTTGTTTCTAGTGAGTCACATTGTCTTGTGATATATCTGAAGTACAACAGCCTCATTTTAGTCATCCTGGATTCTAAGAAGAATTGAGACCTGATTTGCTCTAGGACTCACTCATTTGTCTTTTTAGCAGCTTATGGTCCCAGCAGAATTCTCTTCCAGCACCACATTTCATATGTGTTAATTTTCCTCCTGTCAGCTTTCTTCACCGCCCAGCACCGACACACATAAAGATATTTGTTACCTGGGCCTTCTTTTTTCTGAATCACAGATTTTAGAGACAGATCTGAGGACCTCCTGCTTGCAAAGACTGGACTTCACCACTGAACTACAGTCCTGTCCACAGCCTTTGACAGTAATGAAATGTGTGTTGTGACATCCTGGTGTCATGTCTCTTTCTCACCCAGAGCAGCCAGTGATGTGGAGCAGGGGGGACATGCATTCAAAATGTGGCTAAAAAAATGTTGTGACTTTTCAAAATACTGAATTTCACCTCAAATAAGGAAATCCAGTATTACAAAACCAATTTACAATGTAAAGATAGCCCTGGCCACGGTCAATTACAAAATGTATAAACATTGTATCATTTTTAACAATGTATGCAAGCATAAATTAGGTTATTGCCCACAAAAGCAGACAAGGGGGGAAGGTTACGGGCACTTTATATGTGTTTTGCAATTCAAATATACTCTGCAATTAAGCATCTCCTCCTGAGGAAATGACATTTAATACATGAAATCAGCCCTCAGCTACTGCAGATGAAGGATGCCAGTGTGTGTGTGTGTGTCACACTGTATCAGTGCACCTGAGACCTTCCGGAAACAGATTAACTGTGCCAGTCTGCATATTGATTCCTGAAAGCAACGAACTGCAGCATTCATTAAGACTGGTATAGGTGTCAGAATCCAAACAAGAGACAACTGCACTTGCTTTTAACAAGGCTGCCCCCTTTTGTGCAGATCGGTGGTGAGGAAGTTTTGGCTCATGAAATGCTTTGGCATCTTCCATCAAGCCCAATGGTAAAGGATAGTGGGAGTCCAAGAATATCTGGAGGGCAAAGGGTTTCCCACCTCTGCATCATTGTTGATACCTACAGTTCTGACTTAGAGTCATATAATACAATCAGCAATAGGAAAGGACTGTAGCTCAGAAGCAGAGCCAATATTCTGTATACAGAAGGATCCAAGTCTAGTCCCCTGTATTTACCAAAATGGCCAGGAAATATTCCTGTGTTTGAAACTGTGAAGAGATACAACAGATCAAAATAGACAATACTGAGTTAGACATCAATTGTATGACTTAGTATTAGACAATTTCCTATTTTCCATTTCAGCCTTCCAAAGCTGGTACCCTCCAAGTGTAGCTAGTTTATTGCACTTTTAAGCCATCCTGTAACTAAAGTTTCTCTGGGTAGTGCACAATCTATTAAAAATGCAAAACTATTTTAAAATATGACAATAAATGTGTTGGATTATAACTCCCACAAGCCTCCCGCATAGGAGTTGTAGTTTGGTAAACTCAGAGAGCACCAAACTGAGTAAGACTGTTATGTCTGGATCCACTCAGTTACCAATTAAATAAGTGCAGTTGGAGCATACAGAACCAGTAGGCATGTGATAAATCAAACAGAACTCCTGCAGAGCTGCATAAGCAAAGCTTCAGGATGAAAGACAATATAACAGCTGGGAAATTGCTGGAGCCAAAGGAAAGTTTCTTGCTTCAAACTCTCTCTACAGTACACACCAGGGAAGTCTTGAACTTCTCACCAAAGGTCCACCACTCACCTCTGTGAAGAAACCTGCTATGCCAGCCTGACATGAGCCATGCTCTTCTCCATACTTCTTCTTATACTCTAATACAGAAAAAAAGTAAAAGGGGGAGGGGAGGAAGAAACACAGTCACATCAGTCCCTGCCAGATGTGTGTGGTTCATAATTGCACAGTCCCCTCTGCTTCATTCCACATGCGCTGCTATATGCTGAGTTGCAGGAGGCCCACACCAGACCCAACCCTGGGAAATCTCTGGAATGCAGTGAGCCTCAGATATGTGAGCTCCTTTGCCACAGTCCATGGGAATTGCCAAAGACAAGCGGTGGAGGGGCAGCAGAAGCAGCATAATAATAAACAGGGGGGAAACAAATCCCTATTTCCTCTGAATCAGAGGAAAACAAACTTCTGACCATTTAGGTTAGAAGTGGAGTCATAAAAACCTAAAGAATGAAGGGAAAAAAATAATGAATCCAAATAAGAACTTCAGAGTTTGCTCATAGCAACTTAATTAAAATAGCACTCAGTGGTTGACTGACAGAACCTTTTGGAAGGGTCCAAACCAGAATGAAAGTGCACATACTTCGTTCACCTCTTTCAATTTTATTTTCATCTCTTGATGAAAACGATGCTTTTCCGTACAGAAAATGCTGTTTCCTGTGCAAAACAATCATCTGCAGCTTCGCACAGAATAAGCCCTAAATCACAAACAGGCTTCAAAAATTGCATGGTTTTTGAAGAATTTCTCACAGCAGGAAGAAAATTGCCAGTATTACTCCTCGTTTCCTTCAAGAAGAAATTTAGTGAAGAATGACATCCCTTCTCCAATCATCTCCCAGAGCTCACATCTCAGTCCTCTGTTCCTTATATCAATGCTGGTTTTTTCCCACTGACTGACCTCTGCAACTCTGAATGATTATTCTTGTCTCTTCAACAGAGTCCATATGTTGTCCATTCCTTCAATAATAACGCTTACCTTTAATCTGCAGCTGTGGTATAGTACAGGACCAAGAAAATTACAATCTAGTGTACCTTTTAAAAAAAAACTGACAAAATTTCACCCCTTTCTGTCATGCTCAGCCCCTATTGAAAGCTGCCCTATGACTGGAAAGTTGAACGACACATTCTTAGTGACCCAAGATCCACTAGGAAGTGATTGCTAGACACATTGGTTGGAAGATTGTAGAAGCTATCATACAAAAAAAAAGCTTTTCCAAGCTTTGCCTTTTGATCACAGGAAGGACACTGTGGAGATGGGTAGACCAACCTGGACACTTACATTCACCAGAGAAGAGGGAGCTACCAGGGGTTTCCTTTGGCTTTTCTTCTGCCTAAGATATCTACTAGACCTGCAGACCACTCTATGAAGACTGCTCCAGTGCTTGCTTCCCTCTTGCCTCCCCTTCCCTCTGACTTTTGGCACATCTATTAGGTTGTGAGCCTACAGGCAGGGAGAGATACAGAAACTTAGGGTGAATCTACTCTACAAATTTAAACCAAATTTCAAACCTGCTTAAAAGTTGTTTCTCCGAAGAGGTTCTGGGGATCTAGAGAAGACGGAGCTAGGTGGAAAATATTGTAAAGACTTTTTTGCACTCTTGCAAGACTATACTTCCCAGTTTTTCCCTGGACAGAATGAAAATCAGTTATGCCAAGGTAAAACTGTTTAAATATACACTGCAAATATGCCCTAAGAGACTCAGATTCTTTCAAGGTTCCAGTCTGGGTCAGAGTTGCATGATTCTGTTGTTTCTGAGCTACATTTTGAAATCTTTAGCAAAGAAATTAGTGTATCACTTGCAGGAGGGGTGGAATCCTACTTCCTGCTATTTGTAACATGTTCCCCAAGGATAACTGGGATTTCAGTACTTTTTAAAAAATGAAGCAGCATGCTTTGGTTGTTAAAAACACCCACCATATAACCCAGTAACACTCCAGAACAGGCAACCACCAACCCATTGCTAAATTACAAGGAATGTACGCAGAATCACTTTGCAGATTGTTTGGTTTGACACATCTCAAGAACTTAATAATAAACCTCACTGCAGAAGCTCTCTACTAGAAAGGAAGGAAGGAAGGAAGGAAGGAAGGAAGGAAGGAAGGAAGGAAGGAAGGAAGGAATTGGACTAGCTAGCACTTTGAATGACTATAAAGGACCTCTGTGTTGTGCATATTCTCTACAACAAATGAAAGAAGCTTCTATTTACTTCACAATCATCAATATTTCATTTTTATGGCCTACCAAACTGCCAAAACAGTACAAATTATGTGGCAACAGAAAATGGTCTGAGGTTGCCCATGCTGTGAAAATTAAGCAATCCCACTGTGACCACTAACTCAACAAAAGACTGCCTGAAAAACAGAATGAGGATAAGATGGAACAATGTATTTGTTGTGGTGGTGATGTCCCTTCAAGTCATTTCTGATATATAGCGACCCTAATGTGAACTTATTAAGGGGGTTTCTTGGCAGAATTTGTTCAACAAGGGTTTGCCCTTGCATTCCTCTGAGGCTGAGAGAGTGTAGCTTGTCCAAAGTCACCAAGTGGGTTTCCTAGGTCAAGCAGGGATTCAAACTTAGGTCCCCCTGTGCTCTAGTCCATCACTATACCCTGTTGGCTCTTTAGTACTATTATTACCTAATTAGCATCAACTATCAGCACTTGGAAGCAATGAATAGTAAAAGTTACTTTTTGGATTTTTGGATTACAAGGGGGCAACAAAGCCACAATTGAAAGGCAATGGAATGAGCAATACCAACATCGTAACACTTGTGCAACAAGTAATGGTTTCTAGTTATTTTCAAAGTTAGTTACTGTTAGTTACTTTGAAGGGACATTTTAATAGCCATCTTCCCAGGAATTTTTCAAGT
Organism: Iguana delicatissima; assembly: GCA_948472985.1. Taxonomy (NCBI): domain Eukaryota; kingdom Metazoa; phylum Chordata; class Lepidosauria; order Squamata; family Iguanidae; genus Iguana; species Iguana delicatissima. Next base: position 1,490,264 of record CAOKZL010000479.1, read on the forward strand.
TTTATGCTGTTCTCTTGCCAATCGTAAGGAGGGTGGGCCTCTCAAAAAAAAAAAAGTTCTAGAAGATAAGAGGAAAATAATGTATAACATAACAAGTTGCTTGTCTTCAATATTGTTAATGTACAGGAGCAATTGGTTACTTTGTATATCACTGTATCCCAAACTCTGGTCTTCCAGGTGTTTGGGACTTCAGCTCCCAGGTGGCTGGGACTTCTCAGAGTTCAAGTCCAAAATATCTGCAGGACTAGAGTTTGGGAATCACTGTTGTATACACTGTAAAAAGTAATAAAATAAGTTTCTTGTGGGACATTCAAAAATACAGTTGACTTCTGTATATCCTCAACAGCAGGTAGTCAGATTATATGGCCAATCTGGGCCATATAACACCTTCCTCTGTGTTTTGGGGATGTTTAATCAGACAAGATGTCAGCCAGGAATTGCTGATAACATGGCTGTCAGTAACCATGGCCAGAAGCCAAAGGTACTCTTTGCTGTTCTTTCTTGACCTGTTTCCATCAGTCTTGGTTTTCATTTTTCTGCTGGAGTACTTTCACTGACTACTAGACAAAGGGTGGAGAACTTTTGATCCTCCAAACACTTCAGACTTGAACTCCAAGAAACCTCAGCCAGCACTGCCAATTACAGGAGCTGTTGTCAAAAATCAGTGGAGAGCAAAATCTTTCCTGCTCCTCTACTAGACACCAGCTACAGATTTCAGTCTCTTCAAGAGATGCACACAACATTATGGGTAACAGAACTCACTGTATAGCAAGATCCCCATGGCAAAAGGAGAGAAAAATACTTCCCTATTGATTGGATATGTATGATCCATAAAGATAATCACATTACATAACAAGCTGGTTTGTCCAGTCTATGATACAACTGAGATACTAGGAAACCTTCCACACAGAAAAACCCAGTGAAGAAACATGTGCCTCCACTACACATCCAGAGGAATGGATGACACTTTTTCAAGACAAAACCACAGGAGCATAGCTGCTGAGGAATGTGCCACTAGGGTACACATGTGTGCACTGATATGGTAATGGAGCATCTGGACAGAGATGTGCTCTGCTCTATGGCCTTTTTTATATGTTCTCTTCACGAAAAGGATCTCTTTGGTGAAAGACACTGTGCAGCCACACATTTCATCCTGCCCTTAAATATCTCACCACTTTTCTCACCCCTGTTATCACTATGTTCTCATAACTTCTGAAAGGCAAAATGTTTCTGTCCTAGTGGAAGCTCTTCACACACTTTAGAAGTCTGATTATGCAAGTACAGGTGGCTTCCCACTGCATGTTATGATGAACACAGAAGCAGTGACAGGAGGATAGACAGAAAAAGTATCATATATTTGGGAACAGGGCTGCACACACAACCTATATTCTCATGAATCAAAAATGAACAGGACTATCATGTGAGATTTTTTTCTCCTTTTAAAATCTAACCCATTAGCACAAGAATTCTTCCATCATTAACATCTCATAAAAATTTTCCTTACATAAATCTGGAGTTTTTTTTCTGCACAAGGAAAGGTTAACCCAGATTTAGCTAGCTCAAAAGCCTGAGTCCAGTAAATACTGGGAGGCTGTTTAGCTGCTAATTGCATCCTGTTCTGTTTCTATCCCACCCTCAATTTCCATTCGTACTTTCTCAAAAGCGGCAGACTTCCAGCCAGAAGTTTCATTGTTTCTTCCTGGAGGGTACATTAAAAAAGATTATTCTAGGAAGGGAGGATCCCTGTCAATTTGAAGTCATGACTCCTTCAGAGCAGCGGAGTTTAGCCATCTCTTTAGATGAAGATGGAGCTAATTAACTGCCTTTAAAAGCTGAGAGTTACAGAGTTCATGAAAAGCAAACTCAGTTACCCACTGTGACAATGCAACTTGGCAGCTGACATACCAGCCCAACGAATCTCCAATTTTCAGCACAATTTAGAACACAGTAAATTGCACAATCAGCTACACCAAAACAGCCAATTCTGTGCTGGCTGCCTCATGGATTTGGAGTCCACGCACTCTATTTTTATACCAGTTCCTGGCTAATATCTGTTTGCTGAGATATTTTTGCTAAAAAACGAAGATATGCACACATATGCACACAAAGACTGCCACATCCACACAGGCAGGCAATAACCTCTAATTAGGATTTCTACATGTGTAACAAAAACACACACATTATGGCCTGGATGACACCCTCAGTCCTTCAAAACCAATCCCGCCAAAAGAAAGAAAGAAACAATCCAAGAGAATCTTCGAAGCGGGAGGAATTTTATGGCTTCCTTTCATCTTATTACAGATGAGCTGAAGATGTGGGGCCAAAGATGGAACCAAAACCAGACAATTCCCCCCACCCCAGTTGTTAAGTCTGCAAACGATTTGTTAACAGTCCTAAGTACTAACAGTTACAGTTTCCAGGTACATAACACTTTCTTTCTTTTCTTAGAAAGGGTTTATTTTTCTATTTTTAATTTTTTCCCTAGCTTAGCCAGTTGTGACGCAGGAGAAGTAAGGCCTAACCAAACCACGAGTTGCCAACTCAGCTCTTTGCCAATTTTTTTGTGAGTGCTTGACCTCTGTCTACTACTGTTTCAGAACTCCGTCTAGCCATGAAGAAAAATCAACATATAGGAAGAGGCTCAATCACGCCTTTCCCTTAGAAGGCAAGATATAAATCTATTTAATTCATTAAGATTTAAGCTCCATCTAAATGGAATCTGGTAAGCTTCACTCTCAGACATAAGCATTCCACCTTGTCAGAACAGGTCTAGCAGTTTAGCACAATCCTCAAAAACAGAACATTGCTGTTCTGTGTCTTCATATCACTTCCAACTTAGAGCAACTCTAAGGCTGTCATACTGTGGGGATTTCTTGGGCTGAGAGTGTGTGATGTGCCCAAGATCACCCAGTGGGTTTCCAAGGTCAAGCCAGAAACTGAACTCTGGTCTCCAGGGTTGAAGTCCAATATTCAAAACACTACATCATGCTGGCTCTTAGTGAAGACACTAAGGGGCACTTTTTCCAGTTTCAGTAGCAAAGCACGTAGTCACAAAAGGGAAAAGGAAAAGAAGAACTGCTCCCTTCAAAAAGTATCCTGTCATAGCACCCACACTTGGCATCTAACCCGATTCTGACCCTATTTTGGTAGAATGTCGCTAGAAGAAAGTTGTACCAGGCTACAGAATGTGGAGAATCTAGACCAGTGGTTCTCAACCTGTGGGTCCCCAGATGTTTTTGGACTTCAGCTCCCAGAAGCCCTGAGCATTGACCATCATGGCTGGGGCTTCTGGGAGCTGAAGTCCACAAACATCTGGGGACCCACAGGTTGAGAACCACTGATCTAGACAGTTTTATTTGGATATAGGAAAAATTGGAATCATATCCTCTATGAAGCACATTGGTCAAATTGTGCTCTCCACCTAGCCTACCACACAGTAGAATAAAACTGTAAGGATAAAATGAGATATCACAACCTGAGCTTAAATAACCAAAAATCAAATACAATTTCATGGTACCAATAATGTGCATCAGATTTCAGAGACTGATTTAAAAAAAATTTAAAAAGTTCTCTGTCCCATGAAGCTTACGTCTAAGGTCTGACATATAAGAAAACAGATTAAGTGGAGCAGCAGGAGGGAAGGAATAGGCAGGAGTGATGAAGGATTAATTGTAAAAAAATCAGGTTATTTTGGTTCAATAATTTCACTTGCAATAGTTTCACTTCAACCACCAGGCTTTCCTCATAGGCTACTGTAGACTTCCCCAATCTTGTACCTTCTGGACTAGAACTTTCACCATTTCCAGACAGCATGGATATTCTAGATGAAAAGATGGGAGGTGATTCCCACCAATATCTGGAGGACCAGAGGCTGGGGAAGGCTAGGCTACTAAGCCTGGAAGAGGGAGTCAAGTTCATGGAGCTCTTGTGGGAGAGATTTTCAGGCAGAAGAGAAAACATTAGCCTTCACTCAGTAAGTCAAGACTCACTATTGTCTCACAACCTGACCTAAGTTGGGTGGCACATAGCAACTCATCACCATACAAACATATGGTGAAAAAACAATAAATCTGCAAATGTATTTGGGGCCATAAGTTTGAAAAGATCAAAGGTTTCTCAACAGGAGAATCTCACGCAGGTCTAATCAGAAGTAAGACTTAGTGAGCTCAATGGAACTTACTCCCAGGAATAGATGATACAGGATTTGAGCCTTTAAAAAGCAGACAGGATATAAACTGTGTATTTCCACATTTCTACCCATATGAGACTTGTACTTCTTAAATTCATTGTATTCCTATAGTTCATAGCTTTCCATTTGTGCAATGTGGTGGCAGCACCACAAAGATTACTTATTCGCTTTATATCATTCTTCATTAAAAAAAAAATCCCAAGAGAATTCATAGTATAAAACAATATAACCATAATAACAATAGAGTGGTAGCATAAACACAAACACAGCAAATCAAAACAGAAGAACCAAATGCTCACCAAAACTATTATTTCTTAATAATATGTATCATTCAAAAACCTGAGGGAATGGAAGCTTCCAGGAGGATATTCCATAACTAGGGCACCCCAGATGAAAAGCCCTCCCTCTGGTTACCACTCTGATCCAGTATCTCTGAAGACATTTCTGCACTAGACTGTTACAGTGCTATTATTCCGCTTTCAACCTCCTATGGAATCCTGGGGTTTGCAGTTTCCCCTCCCGAAACTGCAAACCCCAGGATTCCATAGGAGGTTGAAAGTGGAATAATAGCGCTATAACAGTCTAGTGCAGAAATGTCTTGATACTGGAAGCATGTGAAGAAAGGTCTCTGTGAAAGATCTTAACAGCTGGTTGGATTGGTATGGTCGCTCCCATATTATGGATATGAGTGGTAGCAGTCCTTAAGCGATCTTTTCAAGTTTGTTTGGTGGGAACATGGAAGATTGGTTGCTCCCAGGCTTTGAAACTCCCTTCCTAAGAAGGCCAACAAGGCCCCCTCCATGTTCTCAATCCATCACCAGGTTGCATTTTTTGTTGTTACAGACTTTTTAGGAATTGACTGTGAGGAGTTTCACAGGTATGATGTTTTTTGGTGTGCTCTTCTGCTGATTTCTGTCTTTAGTCTTTTAATGGCTGGCTTTTAAAGGATTTCAATTCTGTGCATTGTTTAGTTGTATTTAAATAATAACTTTTCACGTGTTCTTACCTCTCTTTTCGTTGTTTTGCCTTTTGCAAGTTGCCTTGGGTCCCAATACGAGGAAAAGGGCAGGATATAAATAAATATAAATAAACAGGCAACAACAACAACAGTTGCTCAAATGGGAGGTAGCTATCATTAAGGTGTGCGGACCTTGTAGCCTCCTGTTCACCCCTCACACCAAAGAGATGTCTCAGGTGCTGTAACTGCACTGCAAAGAAGCTTCAGTGGAATGAAGAGCAGCAGTGCTCAGGGCAATGGCTCTACCAAAGCAAATGGGAAGGATCTGAGCAAAGAAAGAAGCAATTCAAGACTAGTTGCCTTCCCTATTTACATGGGCTTCAAGCAATTTAAAAAATTGCACTTATTTATATGCAGGTCTATCATTTTGAAATAAAGCACACATTTAAAAATAGAGGTATTTTAAAAATAGAGGTATCCAAAACCTTTTGAAATCATCAACCAACAAAAGTCTGCTTAAGCAGCAACATTTTATACTGCCTTCAAACATTGTTCAGACTCAAACACTGGTGGTGTTACCCTGTTTCTCGGGGGTCCTGGGAAGGATTCCCAAATGACCAAATATTAACACAAAATTGGGGAAATTAACTGGAGCAGACTCAATAGCTAGCTGGAGGCAGGGTAACGTAGCAAGACCTTTTGCCCTATGTATACAGAGTCAGCCCAGTGAGCCAAACAAATTCAGGATAAACCAATTAATATTTTATTGAAAAGTAAACAAATAAGACAACCAAACACACCACTAACTAAATAAGAAATAGGAAAATGAATTTTAGGAATAGGCAATACAGCACCTGATCACGCAGTCCTGAACAGCTGAAGAAAATGAGACTCAGCAAGATTCCTCGGGGGGCTCGCTATACAGACTGGCAGCAAAGCAGGGTGAAACTCAAAAGGCGGCTCTCCCAACTATCAGAACTAGGAGTTTTTATAACAGAAATTGTGCCTGCGATCCATGTCATAAACTTTGAGAACAAAGTTAGCTTTGAAATGCACCAAAAGGCATAGAAGTGGATCAAAACATCCGTGGTCATGCAGCCCAAGTGCCAATCGATGGACACTTTTATGGTCTTGTTATTTATGGGCGCGAATCAGGTATCTTGTGAGATGAAAGGAATAGACCATCCAGATCCCGGAACAACAACCAAGGCTTTGAAATGCCCACCTGAGAGAGGGGAAGTTGGAATTCCCATCATTAAACGGCTGCTCCTTGTGTTTGTGTTTCCCAGGGATCTTTGCAAACACATGAGCCAGGGTGCCATGGAAAGGTCAAATTATTTGATATCACAAAGGGATATCTAGTGCTATCAAAGTTTATGCCTAAATCACAGTTACAGTGGTCTTGAAGGATTTCAGAGTTGCAAAATGACACTCCAGAACAACTCTCTCTCTAGTTATGTTACTTCTATTTGGCAAAGGAATACAAATGATATCTTAGCTAAGTAGGGGTCCAGATGTCATTTATGTTCATATAAGTAAGACAGGTTGCTGAAATGTCATGTATCATCACAACCACTATGGGGAAGTGAATAATGAACATCTTCTCCATTCATAAGTCATAAAAGAGTAATCTAAAAAAAGAAAAGAAAAAAAACTTTCTTACCTTCATAGCAGGGCAATAACTTTTTACCATTGGGCCCCAAATTGGGTGGGATGATGTTGCAAAAACCATGAGGAAGGATATACTCTGTCTCATAGTAGATGTTTTTCCAACGGTGTGCACAGGCCTGAGTTGAACAAGTAGAAAAAAATAATTTTTCACACTTTGGCTGCAATATATCAGTGGCTTGAACATATAGCTGTTTCATTTCTTTCAAAGAGCTGAAGGTGCAAAGCATTACAATTAAAATAGCACAGCACACTCTTTGAAGCCCTTCCTTTAAAAACATTTCATTCTCAAAAACCTGCCTGAATCAAAAAGTCTTTGCCTGCTGACAGAAAGACAGCAAGGAGGCAGCCATCCTAGGATGGGAGTTCCAAAGCCTAGGGGCATTATTGCAAATTTCTACTAATCATGCTTATGAAGATGGTATAACTAAAGGAAGGGCTTCTCCTGAGGTTCTCAGGGCTTGGGCAAGCTTTTGGGGAGATACAGAATGAAGGGAAGCCATTCTCAAATTCAATGAGAGAAAAAAGACAGGATTTTCGGCAAAGTTTAAAAGCCCACTCTTCCATCTATTTAAAACTAAATTGCAAAGAGTAACACATTCTAGAATTTGTTGCTACCCTTGAACACCTATGGTAATATTATCAACACAGAACACATGCTGCAGATTCATCTCTGTTTAACATGCCTTACTCAGCAATGTGAATGCGGTTTTTGTACTGAAAAAAGATGTTTCTCACTTCCACCCATTAGTGCTCTTGGGCCTGAGCATCTCCGTGAAGCTTGCTCATGTCAGAACAAGGAATGCAATTCTACAAAGGATGTTTATAATGGCACTCAGCTTTGACAGCCAGATGTATGTAAGGAAGCTCATAAGAAACCAAACTCAGTTATTTGCTCTTTTAAGCAGCCCCAGTTACGGTTTTAATTCCCTACACACCCTGCATTCAGAATCTTTTTTTAAAAAAAATCATGAAACATTTATATCTAGAGTGTTCAGGAAACAGCTTCTCTCGTGGAGCATTTCCACTGTGAATACAAAAGGCAGATATACATTTTAATGGAAGACAATATCCTACAGACATACAAGCATTAAGGCCAATTTTTCTGCAAGTCCACCAAGGAAACCTGAGAAGAGAACACGTCACAAGAAGGAAGGAATTCTGAATAAAAGCAAATTTATAGCTGATACAAATGACAGCAACAAAAAGGCCTCTTTAAGTTATGGCAAAGTAAATAACGCATGGCAATAGTGTTATTCCTAATTTATATATTTATTTTCTACAGCAGGAAAAGCTGTCATGACCTGCATAAATTACTCAACTTAAACTCTCCAGCAACGAGGCTGCTATAAATGAGGAAGATCTATAGCATTCTGTTAGCCCCATTTGGAATTACTCAGAAATGAGATTTTGAGGCAATGGCAGGAAGAAAAGGAGGAGAAGGAGGGAACGGAAAAAAAACTGATGCCATGTTGACTATGTTAATGCAAAAATAAACCCTGAAAGACAGAAGCACTGGTAGCCAGTCCTCTGGGTAAGGGACAGAGTGCCTCACCTTGTCAGATGATGGATATGATGATTTAACCTGCCCAGGCCCAGATCACGAACAACCCTGGCCCAGAAATGTACGACAAAAAAAGTTTGGAAAAGTTGCTCCCAGAATTCCCCAACCAATGACCATATTGGTTAAGGCCTTCTTGGAGTTGTAGACCAAAAAAATAACTTTTCCAGGCTCTGTAAACAATGTTCTTTCCCATCAGAACACAAGAGGCAATTTTACACTAGCTCAGATTATTTGTGCATAGCCCAATATTGTCTAGTCTGATTCTCCAGTAAAAATTCTCCAGAGTCTCAGGCAGATGTCTTTCAGATGAACTGCTATTAGTTCCTTCTGGGTTTTTTTTTTCTCTCTCTCTGTCTCTCTCTCTCTCTCCAACAGGACCTGAGCAGATGTAAACCTGCAACCACTCCAGTAGTCTGAGCCACTCACATCCTTAAGTTTTCTGAAGTAAATTCCTCCTTTCTGCCTAAATTGACTCTGAAGGGAAAAAATCAGCACCAATGTTAGTCACAGGTGACCCCTGCTACACACTGGGCTTCAGAGCCCATCTCAAGGGCAAAAAAGATGAGTATTAAACCACATATAAGGTCAGTGTTAATGTCTCTCTTAACATGTTAAGTTTATGAGAGGAAGAAATTTGCTTTGGACAACAAGTTCTGTTCTGTGCCTTCCTTAAAACATTTCTTGGCTGCTAGTACGTTCCTACAACCGTTCCAGATGTATAATTTTTTTTTTAAGTGTCTACGGCATTTCACCATACTTTGGGACACCTGATCTGTTTCAGGCCAAGGGAAACCCAAGGTCAATGGTGCAGGAAATCAGTTCTGGTTTTAGTCTAAATTTTAAAGACACTATCTACAGTGCTGAAGTGAGGATCATGTTCAGCACCTTGGACAGCTCTTTTAAGGTTCAGACAAAAGGTCAGAGCAGATTCATCACTCCAATGACATTGGAGCCAGCAGCCTCCACTAAGGGAGGGCAAGTTTTTATGAGACTAGATATGCCTCCTGGTCACTTCCTGGTGGGAAAAAAAGCCATCTCCTGGGCCTAAAACAGGATAAGGGCTCTTCAACTGTAGTTCATGCTTCTAGAGAAAAAAAATATTTTCTTGGGCATCCCCCCCCACAGGGGGGATGCCCAGAAATTTTTTTTTCTTTATCATAATCATAAATTTGACAAGGCAGCATGGGGGTCCACCACCTCAGGCCAGGCAACCTTCCTATCTGGGGTATTTGCTCACCTATGGCAAGTTCGTTGAAGGCAAGATGTGAATCGGGGACTTTAACACATGCCCAGCTATACTCCAGCCCCCACTGGAATTCACTCAGCATTAAAAATGCTGTAAGCATAGCAAAGGAGCCTGTAAACTAGGACTATGCAACAAATTTTTGCATTTTTATCTGAGTATGGATAACTATCCTACTGTTTCATGAAGCTTCTGATGGTCTCTATCTGGGCTGATAACCAAGGCCAATTCCACACTCAACTAGCCTCAGCTACTAGCCTCAGATCCTATTAAGGATCAAGTGTACCTACGACTGGGCCAGTGGTTCACATACTTTGGTTTCCAGATATTTTGAACTTCACTTCTCTGTAGAACCAACCACCACAGCCAGTGAGCAGGGATGTTGGACGCTGAAGTTAATCTGCATTTGGGGAGAACAGGCTGGGAACCACTGCAACAAAACCTTAAACCAAGGGTGGACAAAATGTGGCCCACAGGCTTTTTGCTGCCCTCAGGGTCCCCAGAGGTACAAAAACAATTTTTCTCCAAAACACCCCCACATGCACTCCAGGGGTATGAAGGCCATCTCCACCACAATTCTTGCATAATTTTTCAGAAATTTTGTCCCAAATGCTCCAAAATGTCCACTGGAGATATGTGATGCATTTCCACCATATTTTCCAGGTCCGCTGGACCAATTTAAGCCCAAGAGAGGGCTTTTTTGGACCACCCAAACATGATGAAAATGTCTCCTAAATGTATTTGAGGGCAAAAGTATTTTTTGTTGTTTTATTTTTATTTTATTTGCAGGTACAGTAATGGATGTCACCCTTCAAAGTCTCTTAGGGGGCTAATGTGGCTTCCTAGCCTTCTACAGTTGCCCTGCCCCACCCCACCCCGCTGCCTTAAACAGTGAGCCCTTGGTTTAGCTTAGCTTTCCTACTATGAATGCAGATATAGAAACTGAAAAACATAATGAGTGTTCCAAAATCCAGCACTAGGTAGAAAGTACAATGAAATTAGGAAGCAAGGTTTCTGTTGTACCCACTTAGAAGTAAGATACAATAAACTCAGTAAGACTTACTTCTAACTATATCCATATTGCTTTATACAACTAGTCACTTGTCTTTTTAAGGAATGTTTTTAAAATGCCATTAATTTTGGAAAAGAAGGTGGGTGGAAGGAACAAATTGTATGATACATTGTGGCAGGTGCTTGAAAGAGCAAGATTAAAACATCTGTGGCTTTTGTCCAAGTCTTAATGCACTGTCCCCAGTTACTCTTCCAGTACATGTCACAGGACTGTAAAATTCATTCTAGCAGAGGAAGAACAAGGAGTATCAGTTGTGTTATTGAAACACTCAGATTAATACAAACACTAATTCTCATGTTGATATTCCTAAATGTAAGAGATCTTCCAAAATCATATTTTAAGTTTACCCTGTCAGCACTCCATCAGTCTCTAGCCTTCCATTTTGCCCTGTGTCCAAAACTGATATTTAACAGAACCAGAGCTTAATAGAGCATTAGCACACTTGTGTCCCTGTTGGTCAACTTAATTGACTGTGCCTTGGGGGGGGCGGGGCAGGCGGGGGGACATGTTAATCCAATGAGATTATTAATATACATCCTCTTGATCAAAATGACTTCCATTTAATATGACACTAGAATCTGCACCAAATATTCTTTATAATTTGAAGGCAGAACAGATTAACAGATTTCAGATATGTTGATATCTTCATCCACCCAGAAAATCATCTAGGTTTGATTCATATATACCAGAGCCAGCAACAGTTTTCATGCAGAAAAACAGCAGAATAGATACCCTAAGAAAACAGATTACTACTTACAGGTGTATCACGTGAATGTCTACCTGCACAGACATCTTATTTGCTTGATCTCTCCAAACTAACTTTTTAAAGGGTGAAGACTTGGCACAAATACAGCAAGAGTGGACAGCATAAATGAGAAATGCTCTTTAGCATTGCCAAAAATATTCACAACACATTCCGTAGTTTCGGCTCAGTTGTCCGGGAACTCACTGGGTCTATATCTTTTTTCCATATTTCTCATGTGAAGGGGCATGGCTCCTTCCATCTCTGCTCTCTTGTCTATGTATTAGCACACACAACTCTACTCATGGAGGATTCTCAGATCCTGGAACTTTACACAGCTTTCAGAATTTGGAGACACATAAAGATCTAGGCATGAAGACTTCTCCCATTCAGACATCTATGAGGTGAGACTCTGAGGAGCCACACAGCAAGTTCACACAGTCCCTTACAACACACGTTACTCCTTCATGGCAATAACATCTGAAGGGGGAATCATAACTATTAATTATATGACAAACCTGAGCACGGGCTACTATTGGGTATGAGCCATTATACATTTTGGTTTCTTTTTGTTTTCTTGCACAATATTAAAAAAAAAAGTCAATGCCTGTTGATTTCCATACTTGAACTAGTAACCGCATACAGACCACCCACAAAAATATGTAACCTTTGGTACTCACTCACCTACTATGCAGGACAAATATAAATTTAAAGCTTCTTGTAAAATTATATCATGAGCTATCACATAACTATGATCTCGATGCACAGCACATAACATCTATGCATGAAACACTAATTTCCTAAAAAAAAAAAAAAGTTGGGAAAAAAAGAAGGAAAGAAGATGTATTCATGGGAACATAAAGTGCTATTCATTCAGTTCCAAGCCCTAAGCATCACTGCTTTGAAAAGGAAGCCCCTCAAGGGTGACAGAAGCAGGTGTAAGAACTCTGACACTTTCCTTCTAGAAGCATGTTTCATCCCTGGAATATAATTTGCATTTCCCTTAAAGGAAATGATTACAGACTGAGCTAGATTTGCAAGGCATCACAGTCACTGGTAAAGCACATTCGTTCGCATGCCTTTACTGGTGGTTACAGTGGGACACATCGCACTTCACTGAGACCAAGAGAACTGTGAACTTACCAGTATACTTCCTCCAGGTGTGGGCTGTCTTGCTAGACTGACACCCATCCATTCATCATCCCTGTCCTCTTTGCATGTCTTCCCACAAGGCATTCCTGGAACATTGGCTACAACAAGAACCAGAAGGAAAATGAGATAATTTAATCGGGGTTAAAGATGACTTTGCATTTTTGAAACCTCTACAATTAATTTTACCATTAGTTGTTATATTTGATGGATTCAAGATGAATCCATGTTAGGAAAACACCCTTCTTAATAGGAAGATACTAGCAAAGGAATGCTTTGTTCAAACAAGCCAATCAAGGTGATGAATGCCCCTAATAATGCTTCAGCCTCTAAATAGCTATCTCACCGGAACTGTGCATAACGTGAATACTGAGCTGGTGAAGATACTGGTAAAGGAGATAAACTTCTAAGTAATTTTCTAATGTCCCATGGTTGGTCTGACATGGATGAAAAGAATGACCTTCTGCCTGGTCTACCTTGATGAAACACAGGCACCATGGGCTCTAAAGGACTGCAAACTCCTAACATTGACAGACAGTCACTCAGAAATATGATCAGCATTGCATGGACACCAGAAGGGATACCCAGGGAGTAACAAGAAACAGCAAGGCAGATCAATGTTACAGGAAGAACAGTTGTGACTTCTGCCCATCCATGATTCATTCTCGTAATATCCACACCATCATGGATTTGACCATCTATGATTCAGTCCCATAATATCCACTCCATCATACATCCTTTAAACAGGATGTACACATACATACGTACCTCGACCCATGTCCAGTTCTGTGCACCTCCTGTCAGGGTTAGTGTGAACACGGCATTTAAAGACAGCTCCTGGGGACTTAAGCGAAGCACTGTATTTAGAGTCTGCCTTTGGGGCACCAACCAAGACCCTAGAAATCAAGAGCAAAAGAATGCTTTGTTAACACTTCAGGAAGTGAATATACAAGTTTCACAGAGACAGTTCTTTCCTGACAAGCTAGGTTTTCCCACCAGACTTGTAAAGCAATGATCCAGGTTCACATGCCCATCTAAGTCAAAGAATTTCCAAGAGGCTTTTAGGAAAGAAAGACAACAGCAGTTGCATGTGTATTTTTCTCTCTTGGCTACATATGCAAAGCCTTTCAAGCCAAATTAATATGGCTCTTAGATTATGACTAAGTCCTCTGTTCAAAAAACTTTGTCTGGATCCAACACACTCCATTTTCTGTCCTCAGAAAACAAATCATCCACTGTACATAGATGAATGAGACTTCGTTTGATGGTACTGCTAGGCCCACCAAAGCAAAGTTTGTCTCAAGTATTAATATTTGAACTGTGTCTGTAGCAGAGAAGCCCATTCTCTCCATTAAATGTCAAATGTAGATATCTATGATGTTCCATAAAATGCCATTCCAAAAATATTAGTTCAGAACTTGAGACAACTCTATCAGGGGGACGATAAAAGACTGAATCAAGTCTTTTCAAGGATTAGGGGTCCTTTCACACTACGTAACATTAACAATATGATCCCACTTTAACTGCCATGGCAACATCCTATAGAATCCTGGGGTTTTCTGTTCAGGGTGGGTTATTTAGAATCTTCCAAATTACAACTACACGTTACAGCCACAGCAGTCAAAGAAGAATCATAACGCTGTAACAGTATATTATGAAAGGGCCCTAGGTCACCCACTGGTCCTGATGTTAAGAAACAGGTTAAATCCACACTAGCATCTGCATTGTGAGAAACTCTTTAACAGATTTTTTCTAGCCTTAGGAAGAACCTTTTCTGGTCTGTGAACTAAACTATCACTGTCAGATGTAGGCCCCTTTCACAAGGGTAGCTTAGTTCATGTATTTATAGGACTATATATAGCATAGTTGTGAATGGCATGGTTTTTTCAGATTTTGCTGAACTGCAACCATTCCTCACCATTGGTTATGCTGGCTAAGGCTGCTGGGAACTGCAGTTCAACAAGACTGGGAGGATCATACAGGTCCTAACCAATATACAGGACTATGGTAGAGCAATCTAGGTAGAGCTCCTATCATAGGGTTTCAGGTTGGCTTCTAAGAGAAATTGAAGGGAATAGACACTGGCTTGTTGTTAGATAATATACAACTAGTTGACTGAGTCTGATTAAAGCACAACTTCCACTTCTGCTATGACTTTCTTGTTACCTTTGCATTAACTAAAAAAAAAATTTGCTTTTCCCTTTATCAGACCTTAGAAGACATAAACAGGATACCATTATGTTTTTAAAAGACTGAAGCATATTTATATTATATTCACACACAAACAGACACTTTTATAAATCCACTTCCTAAAGATGCTAGACTGGTACTCTCCATGGAGCTCTTCTGCCAGCAAGTGAAGCCTTTTTAGTTTTGACAGGCCCTTGGCAAGTGTCTGTTTATGCAGAAAAGACTCTAATAATATGCTGCTCTGTATTTACTTTTTGATTTCTTAATGGGTATGTTTTTAAATTGCTTTTAATTCTATAAGTGGTTTTATCAGATTTTAACTCTGTGTATGTGCTTACTGGTAAGGGCTTTTATCTGTATTTCTTTTAATTTTTGTAAGACACTTTGAGAGCCATACTGGTATAGTGGTTTCAGTATTGGACTATGACTCTGGAGCCCAGGATTTGGATCCCCACTCAGCCATGGAAACCCACTGGGTGACCTTGGGCAAGTCACACCTTCTCAGCCTCAGAGGAAGGCATAAGCAAACCCTCTGAACAAATCTTGCAAAAAAAACCAAAACCCTTGTGATAGGCTCACTTTGGGATCCCCATATGTCTGAAATGATTTGAAGATACACAACATCAGCAACAACAAAGCTGCCTTGAGTTCTAGGGTGGGAGGTAAAGGATAGAAAGAAAGAAAATAACATCATCAACTATAATTTGTCCAAACATGAATTTTCCAACTGCTGCTTCACACTAGCCCACTTTGCTCAGGCAAAAAAAGAAATCTCATACTCATATGTAACACAAAAGTTAAAGAGGAAAAGACTACAGTCACACATTTACTTCTGCTGAGTTTCAGAGGATCAGCTGTCAAAATCACAAGATTTTGAAAGAGGCTATCTTCTAATGAGCCATGTTTTCACAAGTGAAAACAATTAGTGGGCAAAATACTTAAATTATGGAAACCTACAAAGTTGACAAAGTAAGAAAAGCAAGCACAAGGGAATCTGAAATGGCATCTCTAAATACAGATGCCAAGAAGCAACTACCAAACTCGTGCAGGGACGGAATGCCAATCATCTCCCTTAAATATGTTGTATGAATGAATGGCATTCATTTAACTTACTGACATCCCTGAGTTCTGGAGGAAAGAAAATAAACAGTGAAAGGATCACTCCCAATTTATGGCCCTCTGGTTTAGCATTATAAGCGACTGGTAAAGAACATGTTTCTGTGAGCTATTGTTTAAGATAAAGGAAACCAAAGATCAATCGCAGTTATGTTTTAGTTTCAGCTCCATTACCAAGACCCACAACCACTTTTCACCAGGACAACAACTGCAAGACCATTTAGTGGGCAACTGCAGGGGAGGCTGAGGAAGGAAAGAAGTTTTTAAAATAAAGGAAATTATAATGCAAGAGAAACAAATACATTTAGTCTTGAGATCCATGAACATTCACACTGAGCACAATGACAGAAAATCCTTTAAAAATAAAGTCTCCAACTGACCTTGGGGGAAAAAATAGTAAAAAATAGTAACCCAGTGACCCTCTTTAGAAACCATGTTCCATAAGCAAGATATCAACGCTGAAAATGACTTCTCTGTATGGTCCACCTACCAGACTTCATTTAACAAGGATAATCAGACTCTCTAATGATCTTAGGTTCTAAGCAGGTATGTGTACAGTGGATCCTCCATATAAGTAAAGACTGAGCACCACATGCTTTACCTAAAATGGCAGCAACATCACCCCCAATTAATAATATGGAATGTGATCATTCATGATTTTTCCCATTCACAGGGGTCATGAAAGAGAACCCCGTAGATACTGACAGTCCACTCTCCATCAAGTAGGAAATACTTAACTGACTGGTATCTTTCCCAGCTTGCTTTGTCAGGATCCCAAAAAGGACTGAACAAATATTATAGGTACTTCAGGTTCTGTTATGTCAGGTTCTGCTTCCCCTTCCCAACACTGCATTTGTGGAGGGTAAAAACTTCAGCTGGAAAAATGTTATATTCCAGGCTACCCACAAACATTCAGGAGTTCTCTCTGTATTTGAGATCAGTAACTACACCTAACAACTGTACACGGGGCGGGGGGGGGGGAGTCTCCAGGCACATTGTGAATTTCTTATTGAGAGGAAAGGTGCAGGAATTTGCCTCCTTTCTCTGAAAGCAAAGGAAGCTTAGATTTAACGGACACAGGGTCCTCTTCCTGGTCTAGTTCTCTTCAACACTGTTATCAATGAGGAAGGGTTGAAAGGAATCTATCAAATTTAGAAATACTATGTATGGGGAAGGACTAACATCTAGTGAAGGTGCCAAGAATGCTCTGTTGGAGACTGTGAGCCCCCTCACAGAAGTCCAGTTTGTAGGCTTCTCTGGGGAGAGAGAACAGCTACTCATTTTAATTTCTTATCACTTTTTGTTTAAGCTGTTGACTGGTAAGCCACAAAAACTTATCAGAGGTAGAGTTTTATAAATAAATAAATAGTTTAAAGCTGTTGTATGGACCTACCATGTATGTCATGGTCCCAAAGCAGATAAGAAAATTCAACACTGTCTCGGAAATATCCTTCAAATCAAACACTAACCATTGAAATTTTCATCCCAACCTATGAATTCTATAATCACCTTCTGGCTTTAACTGGAACTGAACACAAGCAATTGAAAATTTCATCTTAACATTATGAATTCTACATTTTTCACTTGGTTTTAACCAGAACTGAACACAAACAATTGGGGATTTCATCTTAATATGTGTTTTATACATACCTCCTGGTATTATATATGCCTCCACCATTAGAACGGTATCGCATCAGGTAGATTAGCCATATTTTGAAAGGCAGCAAATTGTTATCAGTTTACTAATGCTGCTGATAAGAAAAACTGTTTGTGAGATTTTCCCTGTTGGATCTCAAAATAAGTTGAGTAGCCTTGGCTATGAGGACCTGGAAGGTGGGTCTAGAGGCCATGCATCCTCTTTTACAGAAGATAATCCTCTATTTCAGTGGTTCTCAACCTGTGGGTCCCCAGATGTTTGTGGACTTCAGCTCCCAGAAGGCCTGAGCATTGACCATAGTGGCTGGGGCTTCTGGGAGCTGAAGTCCACAAATATCTGGGGACCCACAGGTTGAGAACCACTGCTCTATTTGAATATGTCCTCAACACAAAAAATCCAGCTTAAAGATAAAGGCCAGTTTAAGGAGGAAGAGCTGTAAGAAGGAGAGCAATGGGCCTTGACGCTATCCATCATTAAGAATTAAGAGTTGCATCTGGATGGAGGACAAGGCAAGTAGACATACAGGTCACCTGATCAACATCTTCCCCATGATGGTGAGGTAAATGTACTGCATTTCTAAGTTATATGAATTATTTTCAAATTTGCATCTCTGCATAACAATCAACATGTAGACATTTGAATTCTCTTTTGTGCTCTCTTTTCAACATGCACGTTCTCTTCTTTGGAGATGTCCAAGTTGCCAGCCTCAGTGTGAGCACCATTTTTGCTACACCTCAGACAGGAAAATGTTTTAGGCTGGCTCTGGTTCTAGCTAACTGTTTTAACATTTATATTTCTCTGTACATAATGGCAAAACAAAGCTCAGCTTGCAAAGGGAGGTAACTTAAGAGGCTAAAATCTGCATGTTATTGAAGCTATTGCCTGAATTGCCAGAAGAATTCCAGAAATATTTCAATTGTGTTTGGGATGTAATGTCATCTGCCTACATTATACATAAGATCCATCTGGTCTAAATAAGAAGAAATTGATTTCACTCCTTTTGATGACCTAAAGTTTTATCAACAAAAGGAAAAACTGATATTTATTATCTAGAAAAATTTCCTAGATAGAAATAGATGGCCCTTGCGATCCCTTCCAGCTCTATGATTTTATCAAATGATGTCGCATCTGTATGGGCAAACTAAAATCTATGGTCCATGGTTTTATTTATAGATGTCTGTGCAGTTAGCTCTAGAGAGAGTTAAAAAACAACAGTGTATGTCTTGGGCATGATCTCAAAGCTAAATGGATATAGATCCTACTGATTTCAATAAACATGTTAAGCATACTCTTTAAAACCTGCTGTTGGCAATTAGAGGACTTCTTTTGTTGAGGACTTTGTCCAGTGTTAGCTATTTGTGCAGCAAATCTGAATTTCTCAATCCTTTAGTCAGCTTTAGTTTAAATAATCCAGTTTAGTAAAGCAATAAAAGCTGGTTTTAAATGGGAATCCTCAGTTGGTTCTTCATGTGACTGAACTGATCAGACTGTGGTGAGATTATTGTTTCTAAAGGCTGTTTATTTTCATGAATGTTTGTCATGACCACAATATTTTGTAAGACATTTTGCTTATGCTGGAACCGCTGGAACCACTGCAACCAGCTGCATGGGAAAGCATGTAAAATGTAGCCCAAGGAGCAATAAGGTATTTATCCTCAGTTACTCAAGAGTTTGGGTCAATATTTTGCTACACATTTGGAATTCTTGGGGGCACCAGAATCCAGTGAAGGAATTCAGCAAAGAGAAACAAGAGAGAAAGGCTCACCCTTACCTCCATTTTTTTCTTCATTCTCTCTCTCTCTTTCTCTCTTTGTGTTTGTGTGTGTGTAAGGAAGAACTAGGGGAGTTCCTCCAGAACAAAAGTTATATCCTTGTGAAGTAGTGTATAGGAAGACAGTCACAATTAATTGCTCCTTTTACTGAGATACCTAATTAACTTTTATTACACTGCTTTTCAAAAGAAACTCTTAGCAGATCTGATTAATTTTATCAATTGTATCTTCTGTTAGATAAGAATCATACAATTACAACTAACATTGTCAACTTTTGTGAAGTTGCCATCATTTGCTGTATATCACTGACAAATAACAAAAGTGTAATATTTATATGACTTCCCATAATATTTGCATTATATATCACATTTATATCTTATGACAGATTTTTGTATTTTATACTTTCAAATAGTATTTTTATTTTATTTTTATTTTATAGCTTATTTTTTAGCTTTAAATAATATTTTTATACTTGATGCTGCATTGCATGTTGTATTTTACATCTTCTGGTCTAAGATCAAAATAAATTGCAATTCATTCTCTCTCTGGATCATTCTTTTTCAATCACACACATGCACCCACATGTACCCTAGCCATCTCTTGCACTGGGGGAATAGGTCAACTGTGTCTTGAGTTGCACCCTAAGCTGCTTAGGTGCAAGATGCACCTAGAAGCTGCTTGTTCAGAGCAGAAGGTGGCTCACACCTCTCAGTGCAATATGATTCAAAGCTTGGAAAGACACTTTAAAAAAAATCATTCTAAAAAAAGTCATTCTCCCTTATTTTGCCATCAAGTTCTACAGAAACATTTTTGTTCATTATTTTTCTTAAAACAAAACCTTAGAATCTGATTTAAAAATAGTTTTAAAAGAAAACCTTATAAGCTGATAAGAACCTTAAAGAATTCTTCTCAACATGGGCCTAAAAATGCTTTAAAACATTCTATAAAATTAAAAGCTGATTCCTTATACCAAACTCCATTTTCTCTTCATATAATGTTACCTTTGGAATGTAATCAAGGTATCCTGTAATTGTTACAAGTAACAATGAAGTACATTGCTTGTTACAAGTAGCAATGTTACTTGTAACTCATTACTAGCTTTGACGTGACGCTCACAAAACAGGCTTGTGGACAATATCATTACACAGCTCGGTCACTAGATGGCTCTGGACTTAATTGTACTTTGGAGAAGAATCAGGATTTCTCACTGCTGTTCTGTTTTTAAAGCTAATTCTTACCTACTTTCAGGACTTGTGTGTCCTCTGAGTCCTCCATGGAAAACAGGCAAGACGAGTGAACAGATTTTAATTGATTTCCCTTCCCACCCTAGTTATGTGAAGTTAAGAATAAAAATAGGGTAGGAGAGCTACCAAAATATGCCAGAGATGCCCAGACCTCACTGCTGTCAGTTTTATCATCTGGAATATGCCTCATCTATCATGAAGTCTCCCTGAATTATGCAGCTAAGGAATTCGTGGCCTGGCTCAAAGCCTGCAAGCAACAGCATCTGGGACCCCTGTTTACACTATCGCAGGTGATTTTGAGTTACTTTAAAGAAAAACACCAGAATATAATAAACCATCGGCCTGGTATATAAAGTATACCTATGCAGTGAGGCCAAACACCAATGTAACTATAAAAGTAAACTGCTACATTATAAAAGAAATGAGGTCTCTCTTCATATTACAAATATCACATGACTTAGTTATGCCTTAATTATTTACAATTACTTACAAGTGTAATTGATTATTTCCAAACAAGACATGTTTCTTAGTCTCAGGCCTCAGAAAGTAACATTCTAAGGCTGACAGGACTAACTAGTGAGGAAGCCAGTGGAGTAATTCCAATTTAACCATTCCAAATGTTATATTTTCCTTTCTCCTTGATACCTACCTCCTGCCATTTCCTTCCAGATAAGTCCTCCAGATAAAGAGCTCTGAAGACCAAAGTGCTGTGTCGCAGGAAGAACAACACTTTAAGGAGTGATGAATAGCACGGGAGGCCTAAAGACATGCCAAGCATGTGCATCTGCCTTCATTGATGCCAAAAAGCGATTAAGGAACCATAAATGCTGCTTTGTTACCTAATCTCAGAAGGACAATAAACTGTCATTCCAAGCCAACCACATTTGCAGCAAATTAAATAACTTTCAGCTTTAAATGTGGTCCTTGATTTAAGTTGCCTGCTTGGCATTTTCTCTTAGTAACACTTACAGCGCTATTATTCCACTTTCAACATCCTATGGAATCCTGGGGTTTGTAGTTTAACTGCAAACCCCAGGATTCCATAGGATGTTGAAAGTGGAATAATAACGCTATAACAGTCTAGTGTGGAAATGGTCATTGACTGAGCGTTGGGATACACGAACAAAATTTGTTAGGTATGGTCATTTTACATGATACATCAGCTCTGTTCCTACCGTTATTTTCAAAGGAAAGGGAGGAATACATTTGAAAATACATTTCAAAGTTATAAATGCCTCTGAAGAAAACTGAGAAATCAAACTATGGCCAAATCCAAAAAGACATCCTGAGCATAGTGTTTCCGATTCCTATGTATAGTTGGGAGAGCTGGACAAACTGACAGGAAGAAAATCAACTCACTGGAAATGTGGTGCTGGAAAACAACTCTATGGATACCATAGACTGCTAAAAAGACAAAAGAGTCGGTTTTAGAGCAAATGAAGTCTGAACACTCCCTAGAAGCCAAGATGACTAAACTGGGGTTGTCGTAGTTTAAACATGTCATGAGCCAACTTTATTCACTGGAAAAGACCATAATGCTTGGTAAAGTAGAAGGCAGAGGTAAAAGAGGAAGACCGCATTACAGGTAAATTGACCCAATCAAGGAAGCCACAGCCCTGAGTTTGCAAAACCTGAGCAGGGCAGTTGGTGGCCAGTGATCTTGGCAAAGTCTCATTCATATAGTTGCAATAAGTTGAAGTCAACTCGATAGCACATAACTACAGTAGATCCACTGAGTCAACTGTTCAATGGTAGGTCAACATGTATATAAATCCCAAAGCTTCACTGGGTCTACTCTATTTGGGCCCAACAATTGTATGGTGGCCCCTCGACTTTTGTGAGGGTTTGGGACACAGAACCCTCGCAAGAGTCAAAAAATGTGAATAATTCCCCCCACCCTCAGTGAGCGCTCCCTCCTTGTGGCTTCTTTCTGCAGCTGGCCCAGCAGAAAGGCAGGAGAGTACAGAGGGAAAAAACTTCCCCCCTCCAATCTAGTGCCTGTCACCAGTGCAGCCTTCCTTCTTCCCGCATGCCCAGGTAGGCAAGGGGCAAAAGAGTGGAGGCGTGGAAAGCTTTTTTTCCCCCTGTACTCTCCTGCTGCCTCTCACATGGGCAACAGCACAATACTGGAGGGAGGGAAGATCTTTTGCCCTGCATTCTTTCGCATTTTGCCAAAGTGCACTCCCTTCTTTCTGCACACCCACAAAACAACAGGCTGACGAGTCAAGGGGGAAAGTCTTGCATGCCCACAACCTTTCCCCCTTCCATTTTGCTTGCCTTTTGCCAAGGTAGTGCACCTGGAAAAAGGCCAAGGAGTGGGAGGGGGAGAACGGGTATGGAGGCGAGCAGGCACCTTGTGAATAATCAAATTCACGAAGGTCAAACCCACGGACATGGGGAGAGGGCTGTATTTCGACTTTGGGTGCGCATTTAGAACAGTATTCTGTTTTTCAGGGTTGAGTACAAACTTGACCTCTGCAGCTGTATACCATGCTGAGGTCTAGGAAGATATAGCAAGTAAAGATAAATCTGTCCCTAGAGAAGTGAATCTCTTTTTCTGTGTGATGGGAACAAAAAAAAAGTGATGTCATTCTTGAGATTCAGTGGCAGAGCTTGGAGTGTGTGGAGGGGGGGCAAAGGGCGGTGGGGCTATAGCGTGAGCGGAATGGCCACTGTGCATGGGGGTGTGACTGCAGTGTGTGGGGACATGGCCAGGGCACGCAGGGGGGATGGTTATGGGCCAGGATGCCCCAAAAACATTGCTGCCCAGGGCAAACCACTCCTCCATCCCTACGCGACTATTGAGATTTCAAGCCACTCTCAAGTGTCTAAAATTTAAATACCCAAATGTCTGGGGTGTCTGCATTTTCATTCTAATGTACACACATACACATGAATACTTAACATAGTGTTTAGCTTACACATAAGGGATTTCACATGCTGCAAACTGTAAGGTTTCATTTTGATCTTCTGAATACAATGACAAGAATGATATTTTGTTAGGATATCTTTAACTAAAGGAACAATCCTCACCTCTGATGGTTCAATATGTCATTTGCGGAGTCCACTCACTGTACCACTGTTTGAAACATCACAATTTGTTTGCACAATTATCTCAATCCCTAATCCCCCTTCCTTGATGTTTATTTGATTCTTCTGAAGTATAAAAATATCTATAAAAATATATTAGCTCCTAGGTGCCTTGAACTCCTGCACAACCATATTCTATAGAGCAACCACAGGAACAGTAGATGTTTGATGTTAACCAAAAAAAAAAACAGTGGCCTCTCCACTTTTGCAAGGGTTCAGGGCACAGAACCCTTGCAAAAGTGGAGGGGAAAGCAAATCTCTCCTATGCTCCCCCTCTCATTCTTTTCCAGGTCTCCACACCCAGGCAAAACGCAAAGCAATGGTGGGGAGAGACACACGTGCCCCCTCATCCTGTTGCCATTTGCCTTGGCATATCTGCCTTCCTTCTCCACACCTAGGCAAAGGGCAAGAGGATGGAGGGGAGGTGCACATGCATCCCCCCCACTCCCTTGCCTTTTGCCTGGGCATGCCTGCCTGCCTTCTTCACACCCAGGCAAAAGCCAAGGGAATGGAGGGGGAGAGAAAGGCACACATTCACCTCCCTTCTGTATGCACAGTGGTTCCTCCTCCCATTCCCTTGGTTTTGCCTAGGCATGGAGAAGCAATGCACAGCGCACCCAGGCAAAAGGCAAGGGAATGGGAGGATGAGAATGGAAAGAAGACACATCATACACAGCTTGCAAATAATCAAATTTGCAAAGGTCAATCCCATGAATGTAGAAGGAAAACTGTACATTTTCCCCAGATAGAATATTACTGCACATACAAAAACTGAGATCACTCTACAGCAATGGGATTGCTCTACAGCAATCTTCACTGTATTAGATTCCCTCCAGATATTGCTGACCACAACTCCTATTAGACCCAGCCAGCATAGTCCATTGTATATGGTTTGGGGAGTTAAAGTCCATAACATTTGAAGAAATCAGCTCACAAAAACATGCAGAGAAGAGTACACATAATTTTTAAACCATAACTTCCCTCCTTGCTTCCCCGCCATGAAGAAAGAACTCTTTCACTTTAGTTCTCACCCTGCATTATTTGAGACCCCCTCCTTATATCAGTAAACACTCCACTGAGACTTGACAAGCAAGGTGCAAAAGTTCTTGTGAATCCAAGAGAATGACAGCAATTCATTTACAGAGCCTGAACCCAGACTGAATGCATTTATTTATACTACAGGGCTCTACGGTTCCAAGGCTGATGTTTCAAGGAATAGAGCCCCATCTATCAGCGAGAAATACAGACTAGCATTGTGAATAGTCACAGACAACAACTATTTCTGCCTTCATGCAAAAGGGTCAAGGTGAATTTAGCACCATCCAATCTAGAATGTTACATATTCACAAAACTCTCAAGACCTGTGGAAAGAACGCTCATACTCTCAAGGTGATTCTTGGGCCATTTCCGCGCTAGTCTGTTATAGCGCGATGATTCCACTTTCAACATCCTCTGGAATCCTGGGGTTTGCAGTTCGGGAGGGGCCAGCCGGCCCCTCCCAAAACTGCAAGCCCCAGGATTCCAGAGGATGTTGAAAGTGGAATCATCACGCTATAACAGGCTAGTGCAGAAATGGTCCTGGATGAGCTCTAAAGTGTTACTTTTTGAGGTAACTCCCAGAATATCCCAACCAGCATGGCCCGCGTAAAAAAGGTTAACTTTTCAAGGCTGTGGTTCTTTTGTTGTGCAAAGAAAATATATGACATTAAATAACAGAATAAAGCATGCAGCGGTATTCTTTAATTGTTGCTTGAGATATTTCTCTCCCTCACCACTGCGGCTGTGTATGCTGACAGTTGTTTTTAGAAGTTCAGCTCTTTACCTTGTAAAACACAAGTGGTATGAAATGAATTTTACTCTTCTAGTTCTCACTGGAAGTTGTTAGGGCTGTTAAAATTCATCCCATCCGGCAGAACAGGACCTATTATATTTCATATTGAGAACCTCTCTTGTATTTCACATTGAAAACATCTGCTGTCAAAATGATGGGCTACTGAGTGGTTCCCAAGAAACAGCAGAAGATGTAGACAACTAAACCAAGCATATGCACCGCCCAGTGAAGCATAAGAGACAGGTGCGTACATGCCTCATTAGCCACTAAGTCCAAATTATCATTGGTAAGGAAAACATTGGACTGCATGTGGAAGCAGCTCATTAATTTGACATTCAAAATCACTCTCTACAAGCATCTGGGTTTATTAGGATGAATTCACACTGCCAACCTGCTTTTCTATGGCAATATTCAAGTGGCAATAATGACTACTGCTTGTGAAAAGAAAAAAAAAACATCCAAAAGACTGGGAAGCTATTTCTTGGACCAAACCATGGGCTTTCAAGAAGCAGTGCAAGATATCCCCTATGAATAGACACGGATATCTATCTTAAGATGACCTTTGGCTTGGCAAAATTCATGCCAGTTCTGATGTTCTTATTTTGAAGACCCATGATTTCACCAGTGTGGGTGGCCCCTTCACTCATGTAAAGCACAACTTCTTCATACAGTCACTGTGTTCACATTTGCTCTTGTCATTTTGTGGTCAATCCTGGTGAAGATGTGGTCAAGCTGCTGGTCAGTCTTCCAGTGATGAGCTTCTCTGTACTAATTTAAGCTGGCACTTGGATTGCAGAAATGCAGTCTGCTATTGGTTCCATACCCAATGTCTTGCTAGCTTTATAGAACCTGACAGAGGTTGCATTCCACTGGCATAAGGTTTAAGGGCCTGAGTTCACTTTCATCTCACAACGAGAGAGCACAACAGGACTTTGTAGGAGTCTCATATATACCACGAACTGAAATTCTATATGGCTTCTCCAAATGCACATGCACAAAAGAGCACCATTGTACAGATGCACAGTTTACTACCTTATTACCTGTCTTCCAGGAATGGCTGCTGAATATTTAACTCCAGAAATTATTCATCTCAAAGAAACTGTGGGCAACTACCCGGACGAATTCCCAACAACTACCAAGGAATGGCTTTTGGCAACAATCTTTCCCCTGCCCCACTCTGTTTTCTAAAAATTCTCATTTCAGATTCTGCAAACGTTGGTCATTTCTGCACTGGCCTGTTATAGTGCTATTATTCCACTTTCAACATCCTATGGAATCCTGGGGTTTGCAGTTTAAACTGCAAACCACAGGATTCCATAGGATGTTGAAAGTGGAATAATAGCACTATAACAGGCTAATGCAGAAATGGCCCTAGTGATAGAGGCAGTGGATTATGAATATCATATCATTTTGTCGTATCAAGTAAGCCAAATATTAATTTGTAATCAATGAAATGCCAGTAGAAAGCAACAAGAAAACCAACATTGTTGCTCCTTTTCATGTCCCTCGGTGAAAAACACATTACTGGCAAGCAATAATGGTGATACAAGACAGACCCACAATGGGAAGTATGAATTTGATGGTTGAGGAGAAAACTCTTTCTAAATATTATTTGGCCATTTACAGTTTCAAGGAAAAGTCAATGTTCATCCCACTGCACCACATCCAAGAAAGAGCACAATTACTTTAATATCATAATGCACTCTCTAAGTAAAAACCATGCAACCTCAGACTTCACAACCAATGCCAAATCCAGTGCCATTCGCAAACCACAGCAAAAGAAGCAGGTCTTTCTTCAACAATAAATAAATAAATGATTAAAACTGGGTTTAATTTACAACTCTGTGGCTGTGAAAAAGAACACTGCTGCACAGAAATAGCTGATATTGGCAAAGGCAGTCTTGCTCTCTTCTTTAATTGGTTTATACAGTGAAGACTGTTATGCCAATACTGATTCTCTATAAACACATACAAAACATACCTCCTGGACAGTTTAATTTAAAATGGTATCAGCAAGAGGCATCAACATCAAGGATAGACAACATTTCCTTACTGCAATAATCCATAACTGTGAAAATTGACTCCCTGCAGCATTAGGAAGAAGAAATGTGGTACACTAAGATGTAACTGAATGAAACTCTCAAGTCTTTCTTCTCACCAAAAACATGACAGGTGGAGGAAGTCTACTTCAGGTCATAAATTACAAACTTAGTATTCACGCCAAGTTGGGTCTGTGGTGCTGTGGTTGTGGCAGAGACAGACAGCCCCTTCTCAGACTGATTATTCTAGCTTGCAGTCTCCATTTGGGGACTCGGAGAAGACTGACCTAGTCCATTCTTCTGAGAGGAGCATTTTCCATACCACTGGCTCCGTACCAGTATCCCTCAGCCAGCATGGCTATTTGTAGTAACTTTTCTAAGTCCTGGGTGGCTCTATTCCAAACCAAATTCCCGTTAACAAAGTGTGGATGGCATCACAGAGAAGTCAATCTATCTGACTGTTGCCTTCTGTGTACCTCTAGAAGATACAGAATTCTCTTGGGGTTTCGAATTGCCAAACTGGACACTTCATATGTTCCCAATCACTGTTCATCAATCTGGTGCTAGCCAATAGCATAGGACATTTCCCTTCCAGAAACACACACTACATTAGCCGTTCCCTGGAGTCTGGCACCCCTCAGATGGCCACAGGTCTTGGCTACGATGGCTAGGATAATAGAAGTTGTAGTCCAATGCACTGGGGGTGCAAGACTGGACTAGGTGATGCTTGGAAAATCCCACACTGGCATCATCAGTGGCTATTAGCTACCTGTACTAAGAAAACATTCATCTGTCTACCATAACTCCAAAACCATGAGACCTAGCCACCTGAAACTTAATGTAGATACTAAGAAGACCTTGCAAGTATACATATTTGGGTTATTATTTGTCTGTAAAAAAAAAGGATTATTGAACTTTAGTTATAACTTGTTTGTAGACTGTAAAACCCACTGGGCATCCTTAATCTTCTGTAAAGTCAAACAGATGGAGAGCTGGAAGACTCATTTCTTCACAGGGTCTCTGTGTGTGTCTGTGTGTGTGTAAGCACATGCACACCTTCAAGTTGCCTGTCAGCATATGGCCACCCCACAAATTTCACAGGGTTTTCTTAGGCAAGGAATACTCAAAGGTGGTTTCGCCAATTCCTTCCTCTGATACAGCTATACTCTTTAGCAGTCTCCCATCCAAGTATGAACCAGGGCTGACTCTGCTTGGCTTCCTAGATCAGATGGGATCTCCTTCCTGCCTTTAGGGTAATCAGGCCTCTACAAAGCATCTAGTCAGTTCTATATCTGCTCCCTTCTGCAGGAACTTCTACTCTCCCAACAATTCAGAAAGAGAGAGAGAGGGAAAGAAAAGCAAGGAATATGCATTGTCTGGTATGATGGAAGGAGAGAAAAGCTGAATAAGTACGGGGTGGGGTCATCGAGGGAGTTTTAAACAGTGAGAAAGAAAATGAGTGGAAAGCGGTAGAGAAGAGCAAGAGCAAAAAGACAGACAAAAAAGGGATGTGCTCCTAATGGAATCAAAGCTGGTATTTCTTCTAGTGACATCCAAACGGAGCCTTCATGGTCTCAGGCTCTGCACCTCCAATTATCATACACAAGAGACCAAGGACAGAGACAGTCATCATTATTACTGAGCACAGCCAGGGAACTTCTCAGAGAGCCAATCAAGGAGGAAAATTCTGAAATCCCAAGCCTATATTGGATCATTCAGACTATGCAACTCACTCCAGAGCTGCAGTTGCCCTGCCTCTCTGTAAAGGCATTCTGGATTGAGGTATGTACTCAAAGTCATCATGGTCAATCACCACTGCTAAACTCCTTTATACAAATGCTCCCTCAGCTAAAGACAGAGACACTCTATCACTTCTCTGGCTGATCTCCCTGACCACCAAGCGTTTTTACTGTTAGAAGCACATTCTCTCTTCTTTAGACGGGTATAATGTTCATCAGGGGTTTCCAAGACATTCTGCCATTGAATGTTTGACTTGTGACCAGAATTCACCTTTCTGACGACACTACACAATTAATAGCATTATGATTCCACTTCAACTACCATGGCTATATCCCATGGAATCCTGAGATTTGTAGCTTGGTAAAGCACTACAGCTCTCTGGATAAGAATTCTAAATATCTTTCTCTATATAACAAACCCCAGGATCCCACAGGATGGAACCACAACACTATAATTAAGTACTGTGAAAAAATACATCACTCAAATATGAACTCCTCCTATCATGTGCACTCACACGGTGGTGCTCCCTCTCATCCTTGGCTTTACAACAGACATGCACACAATCCTTCAGAGTGTGGCATTGCCAGTGAACATTCCTAACACACCATCTGTGAAAAACTGCTCTCCTTGCACCACAAAAGGGATGGACAACCTACAGCCCTCCGGTTTTGTTGCTGTGCTACAACTTCCATCACCTCTGGACAGCACAAGCAGTTCCACATCTGGAGGAAAAAATAGGTACAGGATGATGCATACATGCTATTTTGTAAGAAGTCATTCTAAACACACCCGCGCGCACACATATATATACATACACGACAGCTGTTTCACAATCATCTGGAGAATGCTGCCAAAAAAGAAAGAAAGAGAGAAAGAAATTGTCTGAATCATCCATCCTAATAAGCAATAACTTGGACAAACAACATACACTCCCCCCACCACCACATGGGAGAGACAGCAGATAAATGCCTTTGGGGAGTTCCAACTTTAAACATTTTTTTCTCCCATCTTCACAAAAGACAATTGGGGGCATTTTAGAATTTGATTCAATCAATAGCACTCAAGGCAGTTCAAATTTAATTTCAGCCAGCGCTCCCTAAGGGGAAAGGCCCAGAATTTGTCTCCATATGAATTAGTAAGAGAGAGAGAGAGAGAGACAAACTAGCTGTGTTGAGGCTGGGAGAAGAGAAAAACTGAAGAAGGACATGACAGGACTCTTCAAGCGCCTGCCACACAGAAGAGGTCCATGACTTGTCCTCTGCTGCTCCAAAGAGAATGACTAAATTGAACAGGTTTAAGGGTAGATATCTACTGAACATTAGGAGGTGCTTCTGAACCAGTTACCCCAAAGGGCGGTGCTGGTGGTGAGGTCTCCATCACTGTACAGGCTGAACAGCCATTTGTCAAGGATGCTTCACCTTTGGGATTGTTGTGTCAAGCACGGGGTTGGATGAGATAGCCTAAGGCTTTCTCCATTTCTGTGGTTTTAAGATTCCATGCCTCTGGGCATGTGCAGAGCATATCTACCCCATTACTGGGCAGAATGCCAGCAGACACAACTCCAGAATTCAAGTGAGGAGAGGAGTCTGTCTCTTTTAAAAGGCTGCAATTTAAACGAGATTAAGCCTTGCAATAAGAAAGAAGTGGCAGGGAAACCTTCTCTTGAAAAATCTACAAGCTGAGCAAACTCCTCCAACAGAGGAGACGCAACATCCACAGTTGGGCTATGCGTTCATGAGGACCCAAGACGTTGCCACAAGCACGTGTAAGCTTTCGGCTAGTCCAGCACTCTTCCTCAGGCCAAGCGGTACCAAAAAACATGAAACGGGAATAGAGGGAAAAGTAGCGGCAAAAAAGTCAAAGCTCAAACCAACTGTTGTGGCCAAAAGATTATGGAGCTTATAACTCCATCTACAAGCTGGGAATGAGAAGCAGGGAAAATGCAAAAATCCCCCTCTTTTCGGGACAGGGAGAGCAGGAAGGGATCTGCCTAGCAAGAAAGGAAAGGTCTCCCAGAATGAGGTGATCTTAAAGGCCATTTCCCCACTAGACCACTATAGACCCATTATTCCATTTTCAACATCCTATGGAATCCCGGGGTTTGCAGTTTAGGGAGGGGCTGAGGCAGTGGAAAAACAGCGCTATAATAGTCTAGTGCGGATCAGGTACGGAACCGCCACCCCTGCTGACCCGCCTACTCACCATCTCGTACTGTCGTAGTAATGCTCCAGCACGGAATAGCCGAAGAAAGAGTTGTTGGGTCCCTGAAAAATCACCGGGTGCTCCAGATCGACGTTGTAAGAGTAAACCAAAGCCAAGGCGAGCGTCGCCACCAGCGCTTTAAATCCGCTTCGCGGGCTCTGCCGGGGGGACCCAGCCATTCCCTCCGTCGCAAAAAGTGCGCCCCGCTCGCCTCTCCGCCGCGCTCCCTCCCTCGGCACGCCGGCTCCGCAAGGCACGCCGCTCCCGCAGCCACGGAGGATGCGAGGGAGGCAGGCGAGACCCTCCCCCAAAAAGAAATGAGCCCGATCGGAGTCTTGGAACACGAGAAAGAGGGGGAAAGGGAGGGGAGAGCGCCAGGAACTTCCCAAGAAAAGTCTCCTTCGGGCCGTTGCCGCGAAAGCCGCGACCGCACGGAAAGCCGGAGCGAGCAGCCAAGCGCGCCTCGCGAGTCCTCCCCGCCCGCCGGGGACTTTTGCGCTCCCCCTCTCGCCAATCCCGGGTCGCCCTCCTCGCCCGGACGCCGCCGGCCGTGGAAGCCGTAGCCACAGCGCCCTCTAGCGCCCGCTCCCACGCCCTTTTGGCAACGCCGCAGGTCTCTGGACGACGGGGGACTTTTTACCCTTCACAATATGTGAAAGCTGGGCGGGGAAGAAAGCAGACGGGAAGGAAACAGGGCCCACTTGCGCGCTGCGCTGTTATAGCGCTATTATTCCACTTTCAACATCCTATGGAATTCTGACCTTTTTAGTTTACTGAGGACCAAGAGTTCTCTGGCTGAGAATTCTAAATGGCCCTCCCTAAACTGCAAACTCCAGGATTCCATAGGATGTTGAAAGTGAAATAACAGCACTATAACAGTGTAGTGCAGAAATGCTCAGACTCATTTGAAGTACTGGTCTGGAAGAGAGTTCTGCTGATGCGGTCCACTCCCGAAAAACAAGTCCTGAATTCTGCCTAGAAGCCAAAATGACTAAACTGAAGCTGTTGTACTTTGGGCGTATCATGAGACTGGATGACCTGCTTGGAAAGACAATAATACTTGGTAAGTAAGAAGGCAAGCGGAAGAGAGGAAGGTCACATTATAGTTGGGTAGACTTGGTCAAGGAAGGCACGGCCATGAGTTTGCAAGACTTGAGTTGCTGGTAATGATGATTTGAAGATCTTTAATTTGTAAGATCACCTTAAGTTGAAGCCCACTTCATGGTAGTTAACAATGAAACAAATCATAAAATAACTAACAACAGTTAGCAACAATTGTTACACCTCCCAGAATCTTCCAGCATGCTACTAGTGATGCTGGTTGGGAAACTGGGAGCTGTAGTTCAAAAAGTAACTTCTTCTATTCTGGAGGACAAACCAAGCAGGTCACAGTCAAAGCAAGGTCTCTATATTTAAGGCCATTTCTGCACTACACTGTTACAGAGGTATTGTTCCACTTTCAACATCCTATGGAATCCTGCCTGGGGTTTGCAGTTTAGGGAGGGGCATTTAGAATTCTCAGCCAGAGAGCTCTTTGGCCTCAGTAAACTACCAACCACAAATCCCAGAATTCCACAGGATGTAATGAAAGTAGAACAATAGCACTAAAAAAGTGTAGTGCAGAAATGACCTCAGTCTAGTTTTCAGTGTCTCTGAAAAGCAGTGCTGCCAATGATGTCCAGAGTTCATTTGCTCAAGTGGTTATCAGTTCGTAAATTGCTTAGCTATTCTGATATGAATGATTGATAACGCACAATATAAAATAATGAATTATTTTAGATAGCTGAAAAATTAGTATTTCTAGAAGATAAAGTTAGTAATTGAATATGTGCCTTTAAGCAAGATAACGGGTGTTACAGTATAACCAAGGGAACATGCTTTGAGCAGTAAAAGGGAACCGTCTTGTTAACAGGATGTGAAAAAAGATAAAGAGACACCAGAGTGAAAAACAACCCGTTATTAACTGGCCTGTGCTGGAAGCAAAACATTTTAACTCTCTGAGAAGAGGGGATGGCCGTAACGCAACCATGAAGAGTGGGAGCTTTTGCGTGTGTCTACGTGCATGTTTTACAACCAATAGAATTTACATGTGCATTTTTGAAGGGACAAGGAGAATATAAATTTCAAATGGAGAATTTTATTCGGAGAGACATAAGACAATGTCTCGAATTGACATCATTTTAGCATCCCAAAATCTTTTATGTAAAACAATCAAAATGGAAATTTTGCCTAAACCATGTTCTGATCGCAATTGACATTTTATAAGTCCTAGGGTCTTCCTGTACTTGTTCAATGTTTTAAAAGTCTGCTTTTCAAAACTGGAAGTAGGCTGACACCCAGACTTCTCATGGCTGCCCAGTCCTGGTATATGTGGGTCCTTCCCTACCTTTTTTTTAATCTTCACAACAGCCCTGTGAGGGGGGTTGTGCTGAGAGACAGGTTGACACTGAACCAAACCAAGTGATTCAAACCAAGTGTCTTGGGTTTGAAAGCAGATTAATTAACACATCTGGTGTTTAAGGAGCAATGTTGGGGTCCAACTCCCTGCCTGTGCCTCTCTGCCAGCAAGGGAAGGGAGGCAAGAGTACTTGCCCAAGAGGAGAAGGCAGTGGGGAGTGTCCAAATGCAAACAGACACGTGGAAATGCTGAGCGGACCCAAATCAAGGTCACATCCAAAAGGTCCAGAAAGCCAAAAGTCCGTCCAAAGGGGTCAAGGGAGCCAGAACACAAAGGTCATGAGAGCTTGTGTAGTGATTTGCTACAAGCAAACTGCAAGCCACACCGACAGACTTATACAGCCAATGAGAGCAAGTGTTCCTTATCACTGTTCTGTTTTCTTAATCTTGCCAAAACTGCTTCCCTCTGAGCTTCTCATTTCTGTCTCCTCCATGATTGGACGCTCAAGGGCAAAGGTGAATTAAATTCCTCTAAATCATTGCTTGTCCCCTCTCCCTCTGGGGCTGGCTGCAACAACTCTGTCTCTGCTTGTCTTTCAACTGATGGGGGTGTTTGCAAGCTAGTTTGGTCTATCACTGACTCTGTTCTTGGCACAATCAATTGGTCATTTACCTCTGAGAGCCATCATCTATCACAAGCAGGGTTGTAGGTGAAGCTTAAGCTTAAAGAATGTCAATTGGTTTTAGAAAAATATTGGCCCTCAGCTAGTAACATTCCTATTGGTTTTGAGGTTGTTTTCATTCACACACTTCAACACAATACTTCTGCTAAGTTGTTCCCCTCATGTAATCATTACTGGCCTCATTAATGCCCTCAAACTGGTGAAATAAGCTTTTTCCTCCAGTGCAAGGAGTTTGCCCTGAACTCCTAAACATTTAAGTGCTGTTCCTTGTTTTCCTTTCGAGCTTACTGTCATCAGTCAAATAACTGGATGAGCCCCAAACTGTAACAACAGATTATTGCAAAGATCAGCATGAGTCACAGGCCAACAAGCTTTAACTGTTGTTAGGAAAAAGCATCCTATCTTACAGTCTTGCACTGTACCTTCCTAACCTTGTATTCTAAGCTATTAAATCCTAGATGTAATTTGTCAAGCCGGTCTCTATGTCTGATACTTTTTCACTCACTACAAACAAAACCTGCAACTACTTAAGCACAAGAGACTTAGTAATTTGTTCAGTCAAGCTTGTTCAGTAAAGTTCACACAGATTTTGCAGACTGCTCAAAAGAACCCAGCTTCTGTGACACTGCTTTAAATTAAAAATCAAGACAGTAGCCATCATGGAACAGAACTAAGAGTTATTCACATCCAGAAATTTCCCTCAGCCACTGCTCAGTGCTCTCTATGGCTTCTGAGATTTAACAGCCATTGCCCACAAACTTTTTCCAATTAACATATTTTTACACTTTAAGAAAAAAATAAATATGCCAAGTCAGAATTGGTATCAAAGGTTACCAAGAACCTTCAGAAGCCAACAATGCTAAATCAAATGCAAATACATATCTTTTTAATGCAGAGATTAAACAAGAGGCCACCAGAATGACTTTGGACATTGCCTAGGGAATGTATTCCACTTAGGCCGTTCTCCTACTGGAGGAAACAAAGCATGCATCCAACCTAACCAATGAAAGTGGAGCCATTGGAGACAGAACTGAGGAGACAGGAAGCTGGAGTCACACGGACACACAGGGAACTAATGACCTTGTGCCTAGAATTACAGAGTTGGAGGGGACTGCAAGGGCCATCTAGTCTAACCCTAGCCATGCAGGAATTACCCAGTACAGTGTGCCTGCCTTATATGCAGGGGCCCCATTCCAGGAACCACTCACCTCAACATACAGACTCCTAGATGGGCCATTCTTGGCCCTTGGTCTGAGCAGTTTGTCTCATGTTGAGGACAAACTGGTGTCAGGCCAACTCAGAAACACTTGTTTACCTGAGACTGCACATTCTTTATTTCGTCTTCACTCTACATAAGTAACTGACCCGGCCTCCTTTATTTCTTCCTAGAAGATGCTTTCAGCCATGACTGTCTTTGGTTGCCACAAATTGCCCTACTTAGCATGGTCCCTATTCCTGTTCAGTAGGTGACCACGCAGCTTGTCACAACTGGCATGAAGTGAAGGAATGACACATACTTTAACAGCTATGTGAACAGCATTACATCATATTGTGAAGACCAGAGGTCATCATTGTATGTGCTCTATTTTCTCCCCTACATGGTTTCCAGGGGCCCTTTCACACTACACAGTTATAGCATTATGATTCCCTTTTAACTGGCAACATCCTGTGGAACTCTAGGACTTGTGTTTAGGGAGGGGCATTTAGAATTCTCAGCCAGAGATCTCTAGTGCCTCTAAAAACTACAAATCTTAGGATTCCACAGAATGCAGCCATGGCACTTAAAGTGAAAGGAACAGAAATTGGCAAAATTACAATTTTGGACAACAGCCATCATAGCCATAAGCATGTTGTGGAGGGGGGATGCTGGAAGTTGCTGTCCAAAATTTACCTTTGCCAAGCTCCACATAGCAAGTTGGATCACTGATCAATCTAGCTTAGCACAGCCTGTACCAGGTGCAAAACCTGCAGCCCTCAGCTGTTCTCTCTGAGGCCTCTGCACCACAATTAATCAGCTGGGCTGGGTGGGGGAGGGAGAACTACTGCGTTCACTATGTGCTGTGTAAACCCCACAGGAAGAGATGGAGAAGCATTAGCTCTTAATGTCTTGTGATGCTAAAGCCTAGTTAGGTCCTAAGGTCTTTTTAATGAAAGACACCAAGGATGGAATCTGGGACCTACACAGAAAGCATGGTCTGAACTGTCAAGTGAATGAATCAATTTTAGCCAAATTGTTTATTAAGGTTTATATGCTGCCCTCCTTCCAAATGACACCCAAGACGGCCTAGAAAAGAAGAATATAGCAGGACAAAACAATCTAACAAATGAACAAGACAAGATGGTTTTCCTTAAAGTCAAAAGACAGAAAACTAACCCAACTGATACCAAATACACCATTTTCCACGTTGAGCCCCTGACTGACCAACAGTTGCAAGGTTGTGAATAAAATGTAAGAGAGTGGGAAATGGACAGATTTCCTGGAGTTCAGATTCTGTAACCTTGTTATTAATATGGTCTTTGCCTCAAGTACAGTTTAAAACAATTTTAAACGGTGCCAAATCTTTTGTTTCTAAAGATTTTCACATCTTTAGCAGTTCCCCAAGAGGTAAAAAGATGTGCCTGTCATGTGTATTATACCAGCAGCAACAGCCAGACTTCAATAAAACTGTTTCCGCAAGGGATTTAATGACTCCACAATCCCCCAAGCTACGAAATAATCCTATTTAGAAGGAAAGTCAATACGTAGTGATTAGGCAAATTTCACAGATGACAATGCAATCCATTAATAACACCCATGCCGAGGCATTGCATCTGGAAGCACAAAAGCACAGCAGCTTTCCAGTTAAATCCCTGGTGACCAGTGCTGGAAAAGCTTTCCAATCAAATAAAAGAAACTGGGAATTGATTCACAGACAGTGTGGACAAGACAGGTTGTTATGGTTGTTGTTGTGTGCACAAGTCATTTCCAACTTATAGGAACCTTAAGGCAAACCTATTACAGAGTTTTCTTGGCAAGATTTGTTTTGGGGGGTTGCCTTTGCTTTCCTCTGAGGCTGAGAGATTGTGACTTGCCTAAGGTCATCCAGTGGGTTTCCATGGTGGAGCAGGGATTCATACCCTGGTCTCCAGAATCATAGTCCAACACGCAAACCACTACAATCTTGATTCTCAATACAGGACAGCAGCAAGCAGAAAATATCTTCACAAAGTTCACAGAATGACAAAGCTTGAAGACTGTCCTTGAGTCACAAAGACAAACTCTCTGTGACCAGGGAAAATTCAACCTGAAACAAAATTATGTTACCAGGCTGCATACCTCCACTCCATGATATGGTTTAACTGGCAAATATTAATTGGCATGAAATATAAATTATATCCTACTATGACTGAGGAGTCTACTGGCAAAGAGGAACTGGCTGCAGATGTGCTTTGCAAAACTAGGTCAAATTGGGACCTCCAGGCATGGCTAGGTCATAGTCAAGGAAGCTCCAGTGATAATGGACTTGCAAATGTCTCTCAATGACTTGACTTTTAGAAACAATAGCACACAAAACTGCCTTCATGGAATGAATGACTTCAACCTTCTTTCTTTGTCCACCCAAACTCCCCTTTTGTCCCCTCACCTGTCCTGCCATTAAGGAGCTATCATGATTCCCATCAGTCCCTTGTTGCCTAATGCTAAGACCATTAGCTCGTTCCGGACCCCATTGTCTATTCTGCCAGACAGCTGTTGACACTTTCCCCCTCGGGGAAAAAAGGAGTATTTAAATCCTGGCTCCGAGCCAGACAACTTGTAGTACCATAGTACTCTGGACATAGGCCATCACTCTGCTGCTCTGATTCCTCTTCTTGTACTATTCGTGGACTCTTAATTCTGGGCCACATCGCTTCATCTCTTCTCTGCGGATAGGTAAAACAGGTTGCTTACCTGTAACTGTGGTTCTTCGGGTGGTCTTCTGTGAAGTCACACAATGGGGGTATTTCGCGCCTGTGCGATACAGCATTCGGAACCTTCTGGAAGCTTAACAAGAGATATTTTGGCAGTTGGCCCATCTCCCACATCTCTAGGGTATATAAGGCACCTCCCTGAATAATGGTCAGTTCCTTTTCTTCCACCATGGTAGCAGCAAGCAAGGAGCCTCTCTCTCAGTTACTGATAGTTCTAACAGTTTTTGATCTCGGTCTGTATTTGTTTTCTGATTCTCTCTTCTGGTGTTTTGGCGGTTGGTTGGACACAGTCACAGTTTATCAGGCAACAAGTGAAGCTCTTTGTGATTTGGATTGTTTCTTTGTATGGCAACTTTCAAATGTTGTAAGTCCTGTGGACGTAAAATCCCAGACAAAGACGGTCATTCCGAGTGTCTCCTTTGTCTGGGTGAGGGCCATGATGTGGCAAATTGTGAACATTGCCAGTTGTTTACTTCTCAGATAAGAAGGAATAGAGCGGCTCGATTGAAAGCACTTTTGTGGGAGCAGGTCTTGTCAGCCTCAGAGCCCACAACTTCAAAAGCATCAGCTCATTCTACAAATATGGCCCAGACATCACCTACACGCTCCACAGTTCGACACCGCACTTTGGAGTCCTCTCAGGATTGAGAGCATCCAGTGCAACCTTCAGTTTCAACCAAGAAAAAAGTCTGATGTTAGAAAGTAAACTTCCACCTCACCATCAAAGAAAACGGCTCAAGGTGAGAAGGACAAAGAAAAGAATAGAAAGTTGAAGAACTCTTCTCAAGAGGAGCCAGTGAAAAAATCTAAACGAATTGAGCAGCCAAGTATTCCTGCTCCAATTCGATCACCATCACCAACAGTACCAAGTACCTCTATTGAGAAAACAGCAGAGGATACATACTGTTTGATTGTTCAGGATGTGTAAAAAGACACGGTACCTTTTAGTGAGATTGAAGAAGTTTCTATTGCTTCTAAAGGAGAGATCATGGATTTGTCACCGATCCTTTCTGTAGGTTTGTTAACACTAGGACAAGAACTTAGATCTCCTGAAGTTAGACAGTCGGGATCAGTGCAATGTGACCCTGGAGAGATGACTACTCCAATAAGGCACCAGCGAAGAATACCACCCTCACCTCCAAGGTCTCTCAGTAGGCATTCACGGTCTCATATGAGATAGCCTCGTCGGTACCATTATGTTAGGAAAACACCTCCCTATCATTACCAACGCTATCTTGAAGAGGAATTTTCTATTGACTCCATGGATTTTTCTCTTTGTACTGATGAAATCTACTGGGCAAGCAGACATTTTCGATACCAAGAGGAAGACCTACGAGTTCATCATCGGTACAGAGAAGAGACACGTAGACGATCTCATGTTCGGAGAGCATCATCTAAGTCTCCGACTCCCTCCTGTTGCAGAGTGTTGCCTGCAGTGTCTAGATCTAAATGTGACAAGGACATGGAGGGGACTCATCAACATTCCGATCGCAGTGTGATCTCTCCAGAGGGGGGTAACCAGCTCTCAGTACCGGTCTCCTCATTACTGTACTGTGAGATCTCCTTCTGTGTTGGAGTCAGAGGTGTCTCATGTATCCTATGTGGCTGAGCAATCTAAAACTAATTTTGTGTCAACAGCGGAATGCATATCACCTACTGATGATGTCCGTTCTTTCTCTGATTTAGTCCTCAGAAAGTCCAGATCTCTAAACGTTCAGGTTGAGGTAGACAAAGAAGATCTCCAGGACCTTATCTTTCAAGAATTGCATGATAAAGCACCTGTACCATCCATTATTGCACCATTGCCTTACCTATTAAAGGCAGTCAAGAAATTGTGGGATTCTCCGTCTTCCATTCCTTCATCTATGAAAGTAGAAGCACTGTACCATCTGATTGAGAATGATCAGGAATGGCTGACTCAACTTCCAAAGCCAAATTCAATAATTGTTGATGCAGCTCAATCCAGACAATCCCAAAAGCTTCATGTGTCACCAACTGGTAGAGAAGGAAGGAAACTGGACAATTTGAGGAAGAAGGCATATTCAAATGCTGCCAAAACATCTCTTGTTAAGCTTCCAGAAGGTTCCGAATGCTGTATCGCGCAGGTGTGAAATATCCCATTGTATGATTCACAGAGACCACGAAGAAGACATATCACTTCCCCTTCAAGTTAATATTCCCCACTGTTTCACAAAGGTACTGGCATCATGGGTGGACCCCTGAGTCACCCATGTTTTGAGGTAACAATTATGGGAAAGAAATGCATACACACCCCAATAACAACCCCATCTGTAAGATTCTTTTCTCCTTTGGAAAATCTGAAACCACTAATTTTTTCTGCACAGTTGCAAAATGCAGATGACAATGATACTAAGAAGTGCTAATTTCGTTTTTAGGTAATTCATCAATTTCGCTAAAAGATAATTCAAAATGAAGAAAATTTATAAAAAGGAATACATACGTTCATTTTTTCAGTTCAAATGCACAATGTTTCGTTAATGTGAAATCCTGCATGTTTCATAGCTAATGTTCACCTATATAAAACTTAATGCTAAATATTTCATAATTGTTTACTAAATTGTATTACATTTAGGTGTCTTCAAGTCAACTCTGGCTTATGGTGACCCTATCACAGAGTCTTTTTGTCAAAATTTATTCAGAGGTTTGCTATTCAGTGAATTACCCAATACTGAACCAACTGTATTACACAAGCATTTCTTACTCATTATTTCACATCATTACATACAGTTTTATACACTGGGTGTATAAATTCATAACATTTTTCATTTTGCTGATTCCACTCCATAGACTTAATTAAATCCTAAAACACACATTGTTGTTATTGCAGTTAGACATAAAAACTGTACTACTGTTCACCTTAAAAACATTTATGCTAAGTAAATGGCAGCACACAAGCATATCCATTTTACAAATTTCTCCTTTACAGTCTGATGTAGCTTTCACATGTTATTTGGTAAAGAAATCCACATTATGTCTGTAACAGCTGTAACATCCTGCTATTTCACTTGGCTGCTGCACTGCTCTTGACCATACAGGACAAGATAGACAAAATCACTTTGTATCATTGGCAGTGCAGCTTTCAGCTGTCAACTCTTTGATGGCCCACCTTTGTGTTTCTTGGGTGGCTGCACTGTCGGCACTCTCAAATTAATTTCAGTTCCAGAAGACTTTTCTTCTCCAAGTTCAGAACCAGGTCAAAGACTGCCTTTTAAACCAGCACAGGAGGTAATCATTTAAGTATTCCCCTCCTCTTCCCCTAAACTTTTCAATCATATCTCATGCCTCAGCAGCATTTTTTCCAAGTTCCATCATAAAAATCAATCACACCTCAAGCATCCAAGATTCCTTCCTAAAGTACCTTGCTTAAGGATTTTCAAGCTCTGCTGGAGGATTACTACCCTTCAAAAGGCTCTGTTTGAGATGGGCTTTGAGGAAGTCCCTGTTCATGGAAATGAATGTAGGAAAATGTAGGTCACGATTTATTACCCCTCTGCATTTTCAGCAAAGGCACATATATCTAGTAGACTTCTATAATAATTTCTTCCCCATTCAGAAGTTCATACTAATCTTTCCTTCCATACTCAGCAAGCAGTGTCTGTCATGACTCATACCAGAGTTCAGTAGTAATGAGTTACAAGGAACAGTTACTTATAATGAGTTACTCTTTGGGACAATAAAGGTAAGGTGCAATTATTGTGTGACCCTCCAAACTTTTGTTGAATTGCAAGTGCCATCATTTCTCACCATTAGCTATGTTGGCTTGAGCTGAAGGGAACTGTAGTCCAAGAACATCCCGAGACCCTTATAATGCTCATCCTTGGTGTAACTAGTAACAAGTAGTTGCTTTTAATGTTACCTTTTAAGAGCATCCTAAGACATTTTAAGAAGCATTTTTACAGGAATGTTTCACACCATATGCCAAGCTTAAGGGTTTTTTTAAAGTAACGGAAGGTAACAAAAAAGTAACATGCAATGCAATAAGAAAAGCGACACGTTACTTCTTTACCTTGTAACAAGTAAAGACAAGAGAAGGGGATCAATTTGCTTTTAAAAGGCAGGTTCTCAAGTTCTAACTACCAACAGTAATTTCAACACTAACTCATAGGAGAAGGGCCTACCCACAGAGTTGCCAGACTAAGATCCAAAAGCAGTGCATGAATCCGGCAACCACCTGAATAAGACACTTCCTTGTCGCCCGCAAGGGCATCATGTGCCAAGCTGCTCATTATATAAACTCAAGTAATGCACCGAGTAAGAAAGAACAGAGATACTATGGAAGTGGCAGGCACCATGCTGCCATTTTAAAGATCACCACTCTGAAACATGAGGTGAATCTTGACAACAGTAGTCAAGATTTAGGAACTCAGCCCAGCACCCTGGTTACTCAGAACAAATTCATTCCTCCTGGGCACTTGCCCAAGATTCTGACAAATTCTTTTTCTACCACTCTTGTTTGCTGTTTCTGGTTATCCTTGACACTCTCTCTCTCTCTCTGGCCATTGCTGCCCTACACTGTTACAGTGCTACTATTCCACTTTCAACACCCTGTGGAATTCTGGGGTTTGTAGTTTACTGAGGCCAAAGAGCTCTCTTGCTGAGAATTCTAAATGCCCTTCCTTAAACTGTGAACCCCAGGATTCCACAGGATGTTGAAAGTGGAATAATAACATTATAACAGTATAGCGCAGAAAGGATCTCTCTCTCTCTTACACACACACACACTTTTTAGCATCTCCTCTGGGCCTCTGCCAGTTCAAGATCTTTCAGATTCTACTGTGAGTGCATTTTTGACATGCCCTGTTTGTGCCTAAGGAATTAATAGTCCCAGGCAGAAAACTATGCAAGAGACTGGGCATGTACAGAGTCCTACTCGAGTACCTAGAAGCAGTGATGC
This sequence comes from Iguana delicatissima, assembly GCA_948472985.1. Taxonomy (NCBI): domain Eukaryota; kingdom Metazoa; phylum Chordata; class Lepidosauria; order Squamata; family Iguanidae; genus Iguana; species Iguana delicatissima. The sequence goes on from CAOKZL010000479.1 coordinate 1,533,673, forward strand.
AGGCTTGAGTCAATAGACTCGGACTCAAGTCAGACTTAAGTCGCATCAGTGACTCGACTTGGACTTTACTTGGCAAAAATTACACACTGGCTCAACTTGAGACTTGCATATTTTTAGTAACTGACTTGCTGCACTTGGTTCGGTAACATAACCCATTCATCCAGAAACTTTACAACTTACTGGTCACATGACAATCTGTCTCAAGCCCAAAGTGTGGGTGCATTTCTCAGAGGGGAACAGCAAATGGGATAGGCAATGGGCTTGAGGTGGGGTTGAGGTCTGCTCCGCAGCCTTTCCCTGCTACATATAGGAGGAGCTTTCTAAAACTTTTCCTAAAAGCAGGAGGCAAGACTCGTACCTAGAGTGCAGGGTGGTATCTCAAAGGGGAACAGAAAATGTGTTAGGCAGTGGTCTTGAGGAGGAAGGATCCTTCTTTCTAAAGCTCTTGAAGCTTCAATAACAGGGAATAAGAAGGATCCGATTCCCCACTTCTGAAGCTGCAGATGGCAAAATCACAAAAGTGGACGACCAACTCTACTTAAATTGTTAAAACTGACTTTTGACTCTGTCCAGAAATTCTGGAATATAGGTTGGGGTGTAAAGTTGGGTCCCAGACTTGAGACTTGACTCAAGATTTGACTTAAAAGTATCTTGCAAGGACTTGGGAATTGACTTGAGATTTGAAGGTAGAGACTTAAGACTTGACCTGAGACATGGAGTAAAATATTTAAATACATCACTGCCTAGAAGTCAGCAACACCAGTAACTGGTAACACTGATAAGCCAGAAGGAATATGTGCCTTCCCCCCTCCTCACTCTCTTTTCACTACTCACAATTGGGGAAGACATGGTCTGTCTTAGCCATTGTTTTGCTTTGATAGCTGGGAAGGACTGATCTCTCCCTTTCCTTCAGCCAATGAAAAACAGGAAGCAGAGTTTGGAAAAATACTTTTAAACTAATCACTTACTGTTATAACTGTTTAAAGACCCCCAAAATCAGTTATATTTTAGTTACTTAAACAAAAACTTGAAGCAAAGTAATTTCTTGCAAAAATTTGAATGCTTCAAATCACCACCTCAACACGCAATACAAAGCATGAGGCGTAGCATTGTCTGTACAGGAATCATGTGATATCTGACCTCCACTATTGAGTAAGGCCACATCATCCCTGTAACTGGAGCAGTCGCATAGGGATGTGGGGGTGGCGCGGTGATTTGCCCCAGGCGGCAATGTTTTTGGGGTGTCCCGTCCTGTAGTCACGCCCCCATGCACCAAAGCCATGCCCCCACATGTCCTGGCCACATCCCCATGCACTGCAGCCACACACCGTGCACAGTGGCCACGTCCCTTGTGCTATAGCCACGTCCCCTCCTGCCCCCCCTCCACACACTCCAAGCTCCGCCACTGAACTGGAAAGTTAAGCACAAAAAAAGTGAGTCTATCTCTTGTCAAGTTACAGTCATAAAGTATTGGAAAATGACTAGTTGCTTGTAACTCATTACTCCCAAGCTCAGTATCCTGAAATGGGGATCAGTAGCGATAAAGGTGTGGGTTTGATTGTATCTATGAATATGAGGGCAAGAGAACCTAAAACATTTTCCTGTTAACTATTTCATTTTGAAATATGTGTCTCACCAAGCAAGCTCCTCATGGAAGACTCACAAGACTGGCTAAAACTATGGCATTGCTCAGTAAAATCATCTCATTGAAAAGAGAGGTGGGAGGAGCATCTTTAATAAGTGGTGGAGTGAAAAACAAAGGCACTGGAACTCACCTGACTCATCTTACAAAAATTTTCTTAATATGTTGTTTAAAAAGTTAAACTCTTTCCAAAAGAAGCAACACAACAAATGAATGAGTGACAAAAGAACATGCACTGGCCATATCTCCCTAGGACAGGGGGTTTGGTCATCCTGCAGATACTGTTGGACTACAGCTTCTACCATCCTTGACCACTGGTCATACTGGTTTGTCCTGATAGGAACTGGAGTCCAATAACACCTAGGGCCCTTTCACACTTCATGTGTATTGCATTATGATTCCATTTTAACTACCATGGCAACATGTCATAAAATCCTGGGGGCTGTAGTTTGGTGAGGTGTTAGAGCTCTCTGACTGACAATTCTGAGCACCTTTCTCTAACCTACAAATCCTAGGATTCCATGGGATGGAGCCAAGTTAGTGAAAGTGGAATCATAACATTGTAACTGTGTAGTGTAAAAGGGGAAATCATAGGTTTCCCACTTCTGACCAGGGTAATGCATGGTGCTCACAAACAAAAGAGACACACATCAAGATGTTTTGAGATGGCATTTGATTTTTTAAAAAAACCTGATATATTCCAGCTATTTAATATCCTGAGGCCTTACTCTGTTGTTGTTATTGTGTGCCTTCAAGTTGTTTTTGACTTATGACAACCTTAATGTAAACCTATCATTGGGTTTTCTTGGCAATATTTATTGGAAGGGTGTGGTGCCATTGCCTTCATCTGAAGCTGACAGAGTGTGGCTTTCCCAAGGTCACTTGCTAGGTTTCCATTGCTGAGCAGGGATTCAATCCTGCTTTTCCAAAGTTACCCAGGTGGGGCTATAAAAATAAAGGACACTGTATATGTACACACCCACCATAAAATATAAAATCATCCAAATGACTGTACACTGCATTGTACCTTGCATTTGGCGTACTTATTTACACAAAGAACAAAGTCTGTAGAAATTTCTGATAAAGTTCTTAACAAAGAAACATAGCATCTTGAAACCCAACTCCTGTATTTGTGAAGGTATTCTACTGTATTCTACTAGATGCTCTCCAGTATTTGCCTTTTCTTTTCTTTTCTCTTTTCCAGACACGCACAATAGAATCCAGAAGGCCCAGTTCTTTAAAAATATACAGTTTCAGAGGGCAGGGGAATTCAGGCTAAACTCTTCCCAAAGACATGAGCAACCAAGGTGGTTTATATGGGAGAAGGTCCTCCACAACGTATCCCAACTCAAAGTATTTTTGTTTTAAACCTTGATTGCATTACCTCAATTCTGATCAGCATAATGAAATCCTTATCCCCACATAATTTCAGTCCCAAGAAGCATAGATATAACACAAGATAATTCAACAATTGTTGGATAAACCTAGGCTATGTATGAAGTGGTTTATGAGATTACATATCCTTCACCAGATTTCTACAGTGGATCAAAATGCTTTTGCCTAGGAGACAATTCCCACCTGGCTGTTTGGATTCTGTCTTGACTGCAAACTCTTTATAACCACAATATGTTGTTGTGTGGCTTCAAGTCATTTCAGATTTATAGTGACTGTAAGGTGAATCTAACACAGGGTTTTCTTGGCAAGATCTATTCAGAAGGGGTTTGCCTTTGCCTTCCTCTGCAGCTGAGAGAGAATGACTTGCCTAAGTCATCCAGTGGATTTCCGTGGCTGAGCAGAGATTTGGTCTCCAGAGTCATCCAGTGTTCAAACCTCTACACCATGCTAGCTCTCTAATCACGACTATGGACTCTTCTATGTTCTATTCAGGTACCTATATACCTTGATATAGGCAGTGGCAGCTGCTGGCTCCAGTGTCAGTGGGGAGATGAATCCACTCTGGAGTTCTTCAAGGTGCCAAACCCTATCCTACCCACATGCCAATCCTTGGGGCACAAACAAAAGTGACTTAAGGAACTTGGGTGAAGGATGGATGTCCTTGCCTTAAGCTGCACAGACAGTAGGAGCTCTCTCCATTTTCACATGAAGGATGATGCAGTTCAAAGAGCCAAGTATCTTGTCAAAGTCTAATGCTGATGGGTAAATCCCATTAATGATTTAGGTGCTCTGATTCATATAATCCAGTTGCATGAATCTTTATTTCTCACACCCTCCTCTTCTAACCTATCAGGATTAGATAGGGACCATGATAATCACCAATGATATAGTGCTAAATTTTGAAGTACAGGCACTTACTGTAACACTCTTCATAACCACGCCCCTCCCCATAAAGTCCAAAAATGCAGTTAGCCATGTAATCCACACCAATAAACAATTTCTGGCAGTTTTTATCTCTACCAGGAGCATGTCTTTTTTTAAAGCTGGTGGGTTTTAATTGCCTGTTCAGGACCAAGTTACACTCCAATTATTTGTATTACAGTAGGGATAGCTTCCAAAAATATGCTGCAATTGGGGGTAAAAGCTCTATTCCCCAGCTACTGAGGGGACTGCAGTGAGGTTTACAGAAAATGGGAGATCCTCAGGGAGACGGGCAGATGACACCATAATTCCTGCTAATAGAAAAGTTTCAGTGCCTTGACCCTGAAAGCCCGGGTTGGACTACAACAGTAGAGATAACACAGTGTAGTATCAGAATGGCTTATGAAAACAATCTGTTTCACAATGCTGCTTTCAAACGCTACAGAGAGAATCTCTCCGACATCTGCTGTTGATTACCTAGCTTTTCAATGTTTCCTCTTACACGTTACTTATTGTGACCTACTTTGGGTGGATGAAAAATTTAAAAAAATGAACAATCATGTATTGCTATGAGAGAAATACAGAACCTCTCCCAACTCAAAGCTATATGTATTTAATGTACACTGAAAAAGAAATATGAGACATAGTCTTCGTGTCCAAGATGTCTGAACAAGATAGACAATGGACTAAGTCAACACATTTACTAGTCTTGAGTTTCCATATTTCTGTGCGTTAGACTTATACAAAGTTTTTTTTTTCTAGTCTACATTCCAGAATGCTCCAAGCATCCTGGCCATTGGTGGGATATTCTCTGAGATGTTGTCTGAAACCAGAACTTTTCTAAGCACTGTGTAGATTTGAGGACCTCTCTCTTCTGGTCTTGAATAAGCATTAATAGAGAGGTAAATAAATTGGGAGAATCAGCATGTTGTAGTAGTATGAGCTTTAGTTTGATTCCCTGCTTGGCGAAGGAAACCCACTGGGCGACCTTGGGTGCACCACACACTTGGGTATATCACACCCTCTCAGCCCCAGAAAACTCCATGATAGTTTCACCTTAGGATCACCAGAAGTTGGAAACAAATTGAAGGCACACAACAACAAAACCCTATTAAAACATAGAAGGAAGTTTTTTGCTTCCACCTGCCAGAAGGAGTTCCACATCCCTAGATCCCCAACCCAAAATTCAGGAGATCTCAAAGACTGACATTCTGTGAAACAAGAGATGCTTTCAGTGGAAGATGAAAATCAGTACTTCCGCCTGTGCTAACTTGACTGAAATACCCCTCACTCAGCCAATCAAAGTCTGATTTTTTCCCCAGCTCTGGGCCTCATGATGGCTTACAAATGTTAAAACAGATACAGTTAAAAGTTCACACCATTTAAACACACAATTCTGTCCATGGAATTAAAAGTAATTTAAAAGAGCATCAAGTTTAAAACTTAGGTAGACAAAGCTAACTCAAGGTATTTTGGCATCTGAGGCAGAAAATTCCTATGATGGTTTTTTTAAAAAATAATTATTGTCTTTGATGACACCACACACCAGCTGTTCAAGGAGGCCACCTCACTCAGCCTAAGGTTGGGTCAACCCTGTCCATATTATCCCATGGTCTACCTGAGATAATAACATTTTATGAGGCAAAGGCAGCATCTAGTGGAAGATAAAAATCAGCCCGAACCATCCAATACTCACACAAACCAGTGATAAACAAATCACACATCGGTTTGCTTTCTGCACATGCATGACCCCTTTTGGGTGTCTGCCTATATATACACGCTTATGTTTCTCAGCACATTATGCACTTCATAAGAGGAATTCTGCAAGAAAAGAATAGACCCAGGCCATTTATGTACCCTACCTTCTTGTGTAGTCCTCCGGTGGCAATCCCAGTAGCAGCATTGCCAGGATGGGAGCATGACAGGAGCCCTCCCCTCTGCACCCAACCACCTCCCTGTGGAAAGAAGTGTGATGGATATGCCTGGGTGCTTTCCCAGGCTGTGCTGGGACAGGAAGCACTGCCATCATGTTTTCTGCCCTTCCGCAGGACAGGTAAGTGTGGGATGGTGGTGCAATCATGGATCATTGACGGGGAAAACCCATCAATGATTTAATCCATGATCATTCTGTCTAGCGACAGGAGAGGAGCAGGACTGTGATGATGTCATGCAGAAGTGTCATCACGGTCCTGCTCCTCTCCCATCTCCATGCCAGGAAGGGAGGCTACTGCTGAAAGTGCCACATTCTTGGTAGAACTTGTCATGGATGTGAATCCAGCAGGTCTTTCACACTGCACTACTGCAGCACTGTGATTCCACTTTAACTGCTGTGGCTGCCAATCTTTGGAATCTTGGGGTTTGTAGAATCCTAGCTGAGAATTCTAAACACCCATCCTTACACTGCAAATCCTGGGATGCCACAGGATGTTATCATGGTTAAAGTGGAAACATGAAGTAGTATGAAAGGACGTTGTTTTCCCTCAAGGGGGAAATAAGAGTTTTTATGCCTGAGTGTTTCCACAAGTAATGGGCCCTGTGTGGGATGGGAAGGGATCCATAGGACATATTATCAGTGCTATCAGAACTAGAATAAAGACTTCCCTTAGAACGGTGGTTCTCAACCTTCCTAATGCACAATTATAACACATATAATATAACACATATATTATAGTACAGTTCCTCATGTTGTGGTGACTTCCAACCATAAAATTATTTATTTATTATTTACAATGCCTCCCCGCCCCGGGAAAGGCCACCTTGCCGGCCAGGAATGGGGGGGCGGGCAGGGAGGGAAACAGGAGCTGCACGTCTCCCCCGGGGAAAAAACTCCGAGAACTCCCCTGGGCTCTGCTTCTGCTTCGCTCTCGTTTCTGCTGGAGAGAGGCAGTGTGGGAAAAGTTTCCAAAGTGTCGACCCTGGCCAGGGGGGAAGGAATCCCAGCACCTTCGTCTTTTGCGCCAGGCGCAGCTCGCCCCCCTGGAAAAGTGCCGCCTTGCGGTCCCCCAGCCCTTCTACAGCGCCCCCCTCCATGGCGAGTGGGGCAGGGGCAGTGGCGAGGAGGGGGCGTGCCCCCCCTGCTGCTGCCGCCCCCCCAAGCTGGCCCATCAGACGGGAGGTTCTCCCGGTAGCGGAAAGGGGAGCGATTTCAGTCCCTTCTGAACAGGGGGCAGGAGGACGCGAGCACGTGATTCGCGCTTGCGCACCACCACTCCTGGGCCTTTTCTGCACATTACCTTATCGTGGAGGTGGGGGGGTGCCGTTTGCGCAAGCAGGTTCTTGCGCGAGGCGCTCTCTTCACTGCTCCTTCATTCCGCAGCTGGCTTCCTGGTCGCACGACCACCCCGCCCCTTCCTCCCCCAGCACAGCCTACAGCTCCCAGGCTGCACTGCGGAAGGAAGGGGCGGGGTGGTCGCGCGACGAGGAAACCAGCTGCGGGATGAAAGAGCAGCGAAGAGAGGGCACCCCCCACCTCCACAATAAGGCAACGTGCAGGAAAGGCCCAGGAGTGGTGGTGCGCAAGTGCGAGCCACGCACTCATGTCCTCCTGCCCCCTTTGGCAGGAGCACATGTGGCCGCACGCGCTCCTGCCAAAGGGGGCAGGAGGACGCGAGCACATGGCTCGCACTTGCGCACCACCACCAAGGATGGAATGGAGCCTAAGACCATCGGAAATACGTATTTTCCGATGGTCTTAGGCAACCCCTGTGAAAGTGTTGTTCGACCCCCAAAGGGGTCGCGACCCACAGGTTGAGAACCGCTGCCATAGAAGACTTTGCATTCTGAGTTCTGGGACCCTTTCAGACTACACAGTTATGGCTGTATGATTCTACTTTAATTGCCATGGCTACATCCTGTGGAATACTGGGGTTTGTTGCTTGGTGGGGCACTAGCACTCTCTAGCCGAGAATTCCTAAATGCCCTTTCCTAAACTGCAAGTCCCAAGATTCCATAGAATGGAACCATGGCAGTTAAACTGGAATCATAGTGTTATAATTGTGCAGGGTGAATGGGTCCCAGCACTCTTCAAAAGATGGAAGACAGTGGCAACAAGGGAGAAGATCAATTCAGGGATGCATAAAATTGATGTGGTCTGTAACTAGGAGCCAGTCCACAAATGACAGAATGATGCAAGACAAACTTGGAAGATACTGGACCGATCTGAGAAGAGACATTGCAGATGACGAGGAGGCTGAACTCATCTGAATGAAAGGTGAAACAAAACAGAAACTTTGCAAGGCAGACAAATGGCATGCCTCCCACTTACAGCTGATTAATAATGTGATAATCCCAAAGTAATGTCATGCTTTAATTTCTGCAACTTTCACTGGAGAATCTTTGGGCACAAAATGTCCTTCTCTTATGATCTGGCTATGATCTCTCCAAGAGCCTTTGCAGTCTGTGGGAACTGGCAGTCATGCTTTGGACTCACTTCTATCTTTGAAATGCTAGAGTAAAGCAAATATAACCAAAACTCCTGTTTAGTTACTGGGAAAATACAGAACACACAATTTTAAGGATTTCTCACTTTGTCAAAGTTAATTCTTCTTCCTTTCAGTTACACTCCATTAATATAGGCCCAAGGGGTTGTATGAAAAGTTATCAAGATCCTACAACACAAACATAAGTAGATCTGCTATTTATAGGCAACATTTAAAATTCAGCCAAAGTAAATACCCTCTTCACTTTCCACCCTTGTCAGCAATGTTCCTAAATCCTTCCATTTTTTAAAAAAACCTGACTAATGTTATACGTTAATGCATTTCCCTTCATTTATTGAACTGCTTCCTTTACTGCATTAACTACCTACACTAAGTGGCTTATAATCTTGTAGCTTTGGATGCAGTTTTATTTCTGGATGTATTGTTAAAATAAATATACTAATAATACAACAAGGAAGGAAGGAGAGAGAAAAAAGAATGAGGCACTGAAATAGGACGAACCCTTCCCCAAAGTAAATCCGAACATTTAACACCAAATTTCAGATGTACTTAAATTATCATCTCATAACATTGGACTTGTCATCTGAAGGGACAATAGACATGCCATAATTTCCTTAGCTAAAGCATTTCTGATAAAATAGATAAAATTAAGCAGGGAGCTTAACCTGAGAGAACAGACTTACAGTGTTACAAAAGGGCAGCTAATTGTTAATTATTGCATTTATTTATTTATGTGCTTCATTCATGTCCCATCCTTCTCTTGGAAGGAGATTCAAGGTGGATTTCAACAAAGTTAAAAACCACATATAATTAAAAACCTGGGGATATAAACGTATCAGACAATAAAGTTAGCTATCTGCTGGCATATTGTTCAGTTTACAAGATTGCAAACCAGACTTTTGATCTGATAACTTTTGGGATTCATGTTTATGGCCATTAATGACCAAATGTGAACCCTCCCCAAAAAACCCTACCTTGTAAGCCAGGCAGTGGCCCATCCAAAGGGTTTCTGAGGTTATGCAGAATGGGATGCTGGAAAATGATGGCTGCAACATTTGCTTGGGACACACTGGGACAAGCAGCTGCAGCAGGATCCCGAGGAGTCTGTCCAGCTGCCCACTGTTTTGGGGGAATGTTATTGGAAGGAGTGACTACGGAACTGCGCTGTCCAGTGATGTATTTAAGTCTTTTACTCCAAGTCTCAAGTCTCTACTTTCAAGTCTCAAGTCCTTGCAAGGCACTTTCAAATCATGTCTCGAGTCAAGTCTCAAATCTGGAAGCCAACTTTATACCCCAATATGTATTCCAGAATTTCTGGACAGACCCAAATAAAGTCAGTTTTAACAATTTAAGTAGAGTTGATCCTCCACTTTTGTGATTTTGCCATCAGCAGCTTCAGACATGGGGAATAGGATCCTTCTTACTTCTCACTTGCAAAACTGGAGGCTTTTTCAGAAGTGAGGAACAGGATCCTTCTTATTCTCTATTACTGAAGCTTCAAGAGCTTTAGAAGGACAGATCCTTCTTCCTCAAGCCCATTGCCTAACACATTTTCTGTTCCCCTCTGAGATACATGCCCTTCACTCTGGGCACAAGTCTTGCCTTCTGCTCTTAGGAAAAGTTTTAGAAAGCTGCTCCTATATGTAGCAGGGAAAGGCTACTGAGCAGACCTCAACCCCACCTCAGGCCCATTGCCTATCCCATTTGCTGTTCTCTCTGAGAAATATGTCCACACTTTGAACTTGAGACAGTCGTGCGACCAATAAGTTGTAAGGTTTCTCGATGAATGTGTTATGTTACTGAACCAAGTGCAACAAGTCAGTCACTAAAAATAAACAAGCCCCAAGTCGAGTCAGTGCGTAATTTTTGCCAAGTCAAGTCCAAGTCTGACTTGAGTCTGAGTCAATCAACTCAAGTCTACATCACTGACCCTGTCATCATAGCTATATTTGAGAACCGCAGAAACTCCATCATCATATTAAAATACCCATAATTTACTACAGTATAAAATCATTTGAAAGAAATAACATAAACTATAACATAAAAGAAAAAAATGCAGCACAGATTTTTTTTTTAAAAAAACACCTTATTGAATATTTTCTGCCTCATGTGCCAAAACAATGTTCTGGTTTCAGGTACTATGCATCTTGACTTGGGGAGTGCTCAAATTCTGACAGCAAATACTGTATTTTTTTCTCAAAAAATACTGTATGAAAATAGGGTGCATCTTATACACGAGTGCGTCTTACATGCCAGCAAATATGGTGTTTTCAGCTACCTATACAAATGGAACAAGATGATATCCCAGCAGAGCCGCTATCATTAATTGTGCCACTGAAATAGATCCTGGACATATTTCTTGGACTGTGCTCTGCTTTATCGACATCCCTTATTCCAACTTGCACTCCAGAGCCTCCTTGAGTTGTTTTATCAGATTTGTGGAACTAATATCCTGAGTGGTGTCAGACTGTTCAGTATGACAAAGAGTAGGACCACAGAAATAAAAATAAGAGACCACAGACACAGCAGCTACATGAAATTCAAATACCATGGAAGGAATGGGGACAAAAATAGGTTTGTCAACTGTCCTACTACAGCAAAAAGAGTCCACCATATGAAGAGATACATAGTACAAATCCAGTATAAAGATAAAAATCATGAGGAAAAAATGAGCAAGGGTCTTGAAGTTGTCTCTCAAGCTATTCAGCCTCTGGTCAGCAGATACGTAGGTCAGCTAGTCACAGTCCTCTCTATGGTGAAATGTACTTTCTATTTCAAGTGTAGCAACCGTTTCTAAATTTGCATCTGTATCAGGCACACTAAGATCTGTCCTCTTTTTTTTTGACAATGCACGGCTTTTTTATTTGTGTGATGCATATATGTGTGTTTGTGTGTCTTCAGGACATCTGTTGATTTATGGTGACATTAATTTTATAGGGTTTTCTTAGGAAAGGAATACACTACTCAGAGGTGCTTTTGCCAGTTTCTTCCTCTGAAATATATCCTGCAGCCCCATTGGCAGCCCTATCCTAAACAAAGATGAAGTCTGGAAAACATGTCTAGGAATCAAGTTCCATAATTTGGGCGCCACGATAAAAAGTCCTCCCCCAGGTTAAAATGAAAAGGAGTCTAAGTCTCTGAATATCAGAAAGGCACACATTTAATTATATTGCCCAATGCGTTTCAGCCCACCATGACATGTCTCTGGGGCTTTCCCCAGGATAAAACCAGGAATATATGAAGGACAACAATCCATACTAAGTGGACACACAACAGGACACAGGCAAAATCAAATTACTCTAGATCCTATGTTCACTTATTTACAATTAAATTTGTCAGAATCTCTCAACAGATTCCAAGACAACTGGTGGCTGAAGGAAACACTGAAGGCAGTGGGTTTTTTATGCTTAACATGCTGCACATGTCATAGCAATAACCTTGGGATTAGAAGTCAGGGAGTCTCACATCTTCCTTTTATTAACACAAAGAATTAAGGGAATGTGCAAAGAAAAGCATTTACCTGAGGTTTTCTAGACTTTTCCAATTCTTCATTTAGCCTCTATAAGGTCAAAGTTTTCAGTTTATGATCTGCCCATCTGGCCTCAGAAGAGAAGTACCAGCGGCCTTGCCCTTTTATTTGTGAGTTACTAGGAAAAATTTGAGGAGACATTTTTCTTCATTGAAGAATATTGCGCCAAAGGAACAAAACCATGTCTTATAAAATCACTCATTTAGCACTTTGTGTTCATACCATTTCATGAACCAAGATTGGAAGCGGGATCCCCAGCCTTCATCCCCCCTATTCAGTTTTGATGTAGCTACATGTTTGTGTGAACCCAATCCCAGACTGCAAGGTAGTAGTTTTGAGGGCATCCAAAGGTACATAGGTAGAGTAATGAATTTTGATAAGGAGATTTGTACTTTTACAGCATGATGTTTCTTTCACAGGAACATGCAGTGATATGGAAGATGCTTCCCTTCTAGGTTTTTACAACAGCAAATGCCTCATCAATGACAGGAAAACCACTGTCCATTAAATTTCTGCATAGTTGTTCATTACCACTAGAAATATTTACAGGGTTTCTCTTAAATAGAGGACAAGGAAAGGGAGGTCCTGGACATTATGGGAAATACTCTACAAGTGGCAGTATCCCACAATTTCTACTTTTTATTTAAGGCACTTTTCAGCAAGAGAAGTTGTATCATTCCAGAAGCATTTCACAGACCTTGTAGGGATGCCTTCCAGGTTTTCATGCATCCATCTTAATTTGGGTTGAAGATGTGGGAAGGGAAAGGACACCACAGGTCAGAGAGGTTGTATTATTTTAGTATGCATCAAAGAAAAGAAGTCTTTTATTTTAATGTATGTATTGGAAGAGAGAATCTGAAGTTGTTCATGTTAGACATCAGTTTACACATGACATCATAAGACAGGCCTATTGAACTTCATGTTCTCTTTCAATATTTTCTTTTCCACTTATCACTCAGTTAATACTTGTTGACTGAAGAGGAAGGTGGGAACCAGTATGCATGTTTCTCACAGTGGTCTGTAATTCTCTTGCCTCTGCTCATTTTCTGTCATCACTGAGCCCAGCTTTTCTGTTCTCCTCGTATGGAAGAGAGCCAGTGTGGTTATTAGGGGTTTGAGTGCCGGACTAGGACTTTGAGAGACCAAGATCCAAATGCCTGTTCGGCTGTGGAAACCGCCTCGGAAATTTTGGAGAAGTCACATTCTCTCAAAGGACGGCAATAGAAAATCTCCTTGGAACAACTCTTGCCAAGACAACCCTATGACAGTGTTGCCATGAGTTGAGGTGGACTTGGAAGACACAGAACAACAACACGGAACCCAATGTTTTAAGCTGTGCTGAGAAGAAACACTCAAATTGTCCTGAGAATTCATGCCACAAAAAGGAGATGCAAAAAAGAAAAACAATGGTAATAAAATGGTGTTTGCTCAACACCAAATTTTTCAACCCACCATAACAATGTAGTTGAGATTTATTTTAAGACAAAGGCAAAAGAACAATTTTTTCCTCAAGAGGAGAATAAAGCTGTTATACTTTTTTTTATTTATCATTTTTATACAAAACATAGGTTTAAAACAATTTCTCCATCATAGTTTTATATATATACATGAAGATTTACTGTATTTTCTTATCTTCCTGCGATTCCACCTAAAATCTTAGTATTTTCATGAATGTTACCATTTATTTACGTACTTCTACAGTTGTCCTTTAATATCATTTGTTCCAGATCCTTATATTCTAAATATTCTATTGAATAACTTTAATACAGATTTTCTTAAAACCCTTTAGGATATAATAATGTATTTTCCCCCCATTACACATTCTTAAAGGTTCTTTATATGTTACTATATTTAGCATTTTTTTCAATCTTTATGCTGGAGGTAACTTTCTATTGGAGCCCACTCATTTTTTATATTTTCTTCTGACTGGTTTCTCAATTTTTGTGATAGAACATCTGCTATTTTCATATCCTGTATGCTTTGTAGCCATTGCTCAATTTTGGGAACATCTTCATTTTTCAAAAGTTTCGCAAATTCTATTCTTGCAGCTGTTACCATATACAATATAATTCTCCAATATTTCTTGTTAGTTTGGTTGTCTATTCCGTCTAGTATATTTAATAAATAAATTTCTGGGGTCATAGTGAATTGAATGTGGAAGATTTTTTCTATGTTTTTTATGTATATCTTTCCAATATTTTTGTGCCTTTGGGCAGGTCCACCACATATGATACCTTGTTCCATTCTGAGTGCCACATTTCCAACTGTTCCAGTTTTATATATTCTCTGTATTTTTTCCGGAGTCATATACCATCTATGGAAAGAAGCTGTTACATCTTTTACCACCACTACCATCCCAATATAAACTGTATTATTTTTAAAATTATCAACCCTGAAACTTCTTTTGAACCACTTGGCACAATATCAGCTGGAATTCTGTTATCAGGTCCTTTTCTGACACAGAATTCCAGTCATCTTTTTCAACCTGTGCAGTCTTCTACACAGGAAAGCACTTGTACAAATATGCACTTGGAAGAGCCCTGGTGGCACAGTGGTTAAATGCTGGTAATGCAGCCACAACATTGTGAGTTTGATCCTGCAGGGCTCCAGGTTGACTCAGCCTTTCAGCCTTCCATCCTTCCGTAGGTCAGTAAAATGAGTACCCAGCTTGTTTGGGGCAATTAGCTAAAAACATTGTAAACCGCTTAGGGAGTGCTTTGCATTGATAAGCAGTATAGAAGTGTAACTGCTATTGCTATTGCTATGTTCACCGCTATTGAAGAGGGGTTTTCTATCACAGATCTAGACTGAGACACAATCAAGGCTGGGGAGATCCTGAAAAAGGGAAGTGGAAGCTGAGAGACCTATGTTCCTGACTGGGCAATTGACTGGTGTTCTGATTCCACTGGCTCCAAAACCCCAACAAGGGAAACTGATTCATCTAAAATCTCCATCCTGACACAACCACAAAGCTTCTTGTATGTGTATTACAGCCCTTTCCATTAAGTGGCAGTTGCCATAATAGGCATTCAACAATGATTAGGGACTGGGGACCATTCACACCTCATCCTCTCCTTGTAGGAGACACTGTCATTCCTGGTACGGCCAGCAGAGACATCATGTCACTTCCTATTTGGGGATTTGCTTAAGAATGGCCGGGTTTTACAGCTGAGGGAGGCTGGGTTGGCAAAGGGACCCAACTGCCACATTTTGGTGCAGTTTAAATGGTTTAGGGGCATTTTTCACAGAGGAAAAAAAATCAAACGAAAAAATTCCATGTGGGCACCTGCAGGCTTCAGGAATTTCTGAAAGGAGTCCCATGGGCTACACACATCATACAGGATGAACTTTTATCACCCATGACGTAGGCAATTAATCTGTTGTAGGACATGAGTCAGAGTGGGTTCATTTATATTAAAAATGGTTAGAACATAGCCCCAATTTAACCAACTAGTGGCACCAATTAGTTACCACAAGTGCATCATTGCAGGTACCCAGAAAACACCTTTTGCAGCTGAAGAGGGCAGTTCCCTCCCTCCACCTTCTCTCTTTTTTACCTTCAAGGATACAAATACAGGAGTGTTCAATTGAGGACTTGGTCTTAAACAGAAATGCGACAACATATCCTCCAACTGTCCCAGATTGGTAGGAACAGTTCCAGTTAATCCTATCCTCTGTCGTTCCACTTCTTCAGCTGCTTTTAAAATGTCCCTGTTCTCTTTCCTCCTCCCACTTTCCCCCCTCTGTTCTCAGCTTACTTCAATGGCTGCAAACTGAGTTCAAAGTTTGAAAGTATAAGCATTCTATTAACTCAAGCAGCGGGGAGAGTAGATGAGAGGGTGGAATCTTGCTCTTCCCAGTACTCTGGCAAAAGCAAACTACTGCAGCCTCTCCCAGCTTTTACATTCCTCCTTACTGATAACTTTTGCCATGTTGACTACCTTCTGATGTTCCTTGGCTACATGCGTCCTGGTTCTTATCTGTGAAATATCACAGGGTATGGGACAGTAGCCAGTATGGGTTATTTTGACGCAGGTGAAGAAAAGTCCAGTTGATCGTTCTGGAGACACATATTCCCAAAATGCATTCCACAGCCCATGCACTGGAGGACTTGTTCTCATCCTAGAAAGCAATGTTCTCCTGTGAAAGGAATAAGGTGGTTTTGATGGAGGTGAGTGTGAAAACCTTGAATTATATTAGTCACATGAACCCATAGTTTATGCTTCTGGTGTCCTTGGCTGGTGGTCAGGAGCTATTTCACAATAAAGGCAAATGCATAGTCTAGATTTTATATCTCTGTCATATCCTTCATTTTTATTTTTACTATTTGTTATTCAGCCTTTCCAACTCAGGATTCTTATTACTTTCTCATTCAAATGCATATTTTTCAGCAAAGTATCTGTCTACAAATGGTAGCAATCCTGTGCAAATCAATGCAAGGAAAACATGCCTGAAATAAAAGAACATAATTCTTCTGGCAGTCCATTAGCAAGCTAATTTCTACCCAAGAAACTACATTGCTGCATAAATTACTCCTCCAAGTTTTCAAACTGTTGCTTGCTTATTTTAGTAAAGTCTGAGATATATATACTCCTTTCTTTTTAACTTCACAGCCATTATGTGCATCTCCTAGATTGGTAAGGCTGGGAAATGCAGAATATTTTTAAATACAAGAGCTCTTTTTTCATTGCTGGCATCAAGAGGGTAACAGGTATGGATACCTAAATCACCTGAGAAGTTCCTTATGCCTGTACAGTATGTTAAATAATCCTATTAGCATCATGCCCAACAGATATAATAGATATCAATGCAACCTTGCTGTTAAGACAACTGAAGTTCTTTGGAACTCAGACATACAGTTACAGTTCCAACCAGACAGGTTTTGCCAGTGTGAAGTAGTATTTTCTATCTCTGCATTTCTCTATTTCTATGTACACATTTATGGTATTTGGCCTTGAAAAACAGTTCAAGAGGTAAGAACATAGGACCAGTTCAAATTGAAGAGTATAATCAGCTCTCCACATTTGCAGGTTTCACTTTTGCGGATTTGATTATTTATGGATTATTTGCTGTCACCTCTGCTGCTTGCCTATGCCATTTTTGATAGAGATTGCAAGCCTCATGAGACTGAGGAACTAAGAACGAGGCTTGTAGGGCTCTATTAAAAATGATGTGGGGCAGCAATGGAGGTGACAGTAAGCCCCACCAGCCACCCACTTCTGCCATGCAAAGGAAACTTGATGCCTCAACGGAAGCCATGGTGGGTTGAATATGGTGATCATACTTTTTTGTGTGTTAAATATGGTTTGGGAGGGTCTATTCACAGTTTTTTCACATTCACGGGGTCCTGTGTCCCTAACCCTATCGAATGTGGAGAGATCACTATTTTTTCACAATTATCACTGAGTTATGGCAATCTTCTTAACTACTTGAGACAAAATACAGCTTTGTTGTTCCCACCTTTGAAAGTTTGGTATGCATGGTAATATTTGCAATGTTCTAGAACAACAAAAAATCAATCAGTTGGAGTTTAAGGCTGTTTCCTATTTAACATATTATATTGTAATGGATGTACACATTAAGACAGGCACAGAAAGATTTAGAACAGAAACCTTCTCAGTAATTGGCCAATCAGTTTGAAAAATCTGTGAACCAGTATCATTAAATATATTTGAGAAGCATCAATACTAACTTACCTGACTGTGGTCATTGGTTGTGGGAAAAAACAAACAACAAAGTCTCTCTTGAAGTCTGTTGACTTTTCAACCAGATTGAAAACTAAGTAAAGCCATGACCTTGGAAAGCAGGGAGAGGAAATTTTCATTACTAGAAGCTTTGAAGCTTCCTCAGTTTGGCTTTGATCCTACCCTACCATTCCCCTTCCTCTCTTTCTTTCAAAATATTTATATCCCTATATTCAAAGTTCTCAGGCCAGCTTACAATAAAATCAGTTTAAAAGAATAAATGACAATAATTTTAAAAGGCTAAAAATATATTAAATCTTGTTTTTGACTGAACAGAGTTTGACTTGACTTATTGCTTTTTTACCTATGAGGTCAGCTGGGGTATCACCAAGGACTCAAGTCCTACCCCTTTTAGAACTATAACATTCTATATACAGTTGAGCTGGTAACAGATGACCATTAAATTGGGAAAAGGTAACCTGTTCTTTTGGATTAATCACTTGGTCTTCCAGAGAATTAGTAGTCTGCATTATATGAAAATGTCCTTGGTTTCTCTGGTGGTGGTGGACATAATAACTGTCACACCAATAATGAGTCCTCTGAATGTTAGAACTCTAATAGTTTTTTTTTTTTTTTTAACAGCCAACATCAGCATGAGAAAAATTGAAAAGGTAGCGCTACTACTAAGGGGGTTTCCCAAGAGAATAACTCACATGTAACTGCCTGTTTAATAATGTATTTCACAAATTTCCTCAGAAATTAATCTTAACTGCCTAGTACCAAGATTCCTCCCCCCGCCCAGGACTTCTTTTTGTAAATTAGCCAATTTCTGACAATGTGAGAAGGGCTAATAAAGCCAAACCTCTGGAACAGAGGCTACTGTTAGGATTGTGTTACATTTTTTTTTTGTTAGTTTGGCAAATTCACATTTGATTTCTTGAAGAACTTTCACATAGATATGATCTGGATACAGTGATCTCTTTTTCTGCCAACAAGGTGCAGGTCTTCTAGCAATAAGGGAATGGTGTCAAAGATAAAAGATTAAAGATGTGGATCATTTCTCATAGTGTAACTTATTTCATAAACGCCAACTGCAAACTTGAAATTTGTGTTTTAGATATTTCTGATAGTACTTCCAGCAAACCTTCATAATTCCTGAAAGGCTAAATGGAAATAACTCATTTGCTATAACATGCATGAGTGTTACCTTATTAGACAACTTTCCATAGAATAAATTTTTCCATATAGAGTCAAATGCACATAAAAACCAAAAAGGGGTTTTCTTATAAATGGAAACAAAGCATCAGAAAGTACAGAATGCTTGTGATGTCCACATGTCAGCACTCTAATAGTCTCTTCTCACGTTCACAAAGAAGTCAGAGATGTCAAAGCAGGGGTTCCGTTGGATGTCTTCCAATCCCTCTCCACCTCCCCAGCCAACAGTCCAGCACATCTGATAATCTACATTTGAACTTTTCCACAACTTCTAGCACGCTTACTGTAAGGTTTCAGGTCCTGGACTGAGGCCTTGGAGGATTCTACCTGCAAGAGGCTTGGCCTGGATGACAGTCCTTGCAGGATTCTGCCCGCAGAAGCTCAGTTTTGAATATACTTCTCGCAGAATCCTGCTCAGCACCTGAGACCCAGCTGGCTGCTCTGATGCAGGGCAGCTGGAGTAGTTAGAAGCCAGCTATATAAGGGTTGGGTTGTCTCTGGAGTCTTTGCCACAGTAACACGGGCTTCAGTGCTGCCTGTAGTTTCTCTTAACTCTCTGGTATTCCTGACTCTGTGGACCTGGATGGCTCTGGTTGCCTTGGCCTCCTGCGCTCTGGCCTCCTGCCTGTCTTCTGGACTCACTTCTTGCCTCTGGCCATGTGGATTCTTGCTACCCAGAGGACTGCTGCCTTGGATTGTTGTTGTGCCCTGATCCTTGGCTTCCTAATCTAATGCTTATGCTTGGCTTGGTGCTTGCACTGGACAGTCCTTGCTGCCCATGCCTCAGACTCTGACACTTGTGTGTACAGTACAATGACTCCAGGAAAGCTCGAAACATCTACTGTGTGATAACAGATTATCATACCTTTAATAATGAGGATCATGAGAGAAAGACTTTCACAGGTGGACAACGCTATTGAAATGGGACAACATTCTGTTCTGAGCAGGGGTAGCTCAAATGACAGTGGGGCAATGAATCTGTTTTGAGGTTAGTTCTGTCTTTAAAAAAGCCATCCAACATGCTGAATCATAGCTTCAAACAGATTCAGCACCTTGGATAGTTCCTCTGAAGTTCTCACTAAAAGCCAGAGTAGATTGACTGCCCTCTTATTGGACCACCAGCCAGCACTGGTTCTGATGCAATAGAGATCTGTGCCAAAGCAATACAAACACCAGACAAGGGATATCAAAATTCTGTGCCAAAATCAAACTTTGCAAATTACAAATATTTGTTTTGCTTGTAACAACTGACCTTCCACACATTTTTTAATTTTATAGCCTTGGACTTGCGCACAGAAAGTTGGGGAAGGAATGCTTGAAATAACAGTGAGGGGGGGAAGGGAAGGGGACTTTTCTTTCTATCTAAGCATATAGTACATCTCCATCAAGATTGTTTGCATACTTTGAAAAAGCAAAAATCTGAAGATGACAGGATTTCAAAGTCTCCACTATACTTTGTATTCAAGGTTAGAGCCACACAATCTCTGATTGTGATAGAAAGCTGAAAAAACTGTCTAAATATCTGAAGACAGGAATTTGATATAGCAAAAACAGCCAAGATTTCATTTTCATTTACAATTAGATTCTTCTTAGATATAAGCAGCTATAAAATATACTTACTTAGTGATGAAGCTGGAAGACTGCTTAATATTCTCATTCTGCTTTCAAGTAGAAGCTAGTACCATCAGCAAAAATACTAAAATACTTACAGAGTAATGCTAATCCTCCAGTATGCTGTATGGATGAAGTTTAGATAGAGTGAAGGAGTTACGCTGGGTAAGGTAGGTGGGGGAAAGCACTTGTATGCCTGTGGAATACTGCAGACATGTACTGCTGCCAAGTGTTACCACTGGTATTTACCAAATTTACTTTTTAGAGTGTTACTGCCAGATATACTGCCAGGTCATTTAACAGTGTATAGGGCAGGGGCAGGGGCAAGACAAAGGTAACTCAGGACTTACTAGAACCCCTTCATTTGTCAGGCAGCCCCCAACAGTGTCTCCTCTTTGCTCTGGTGTAATCCACAAAGAGAAAAGAGCGACTTAAACAAAAACAACAATGTAGGATTGGCAAAAGCACCTTCTCAGTACCATCCACACTGGTCAAAGCTAGGCAGTCCCTCCGCTCACAATTCTACCTCTGATTGCATTAGCTGTGATAATCCTACTCATACATTATATGGTGGATATGAACATACATTACCATTTAGGATGGCAGAAAGTAACATAAGCTCAGGGAAGATATCCTTTGGCAATCAAGCTTCATGTGAGTATATAGAGGTGTTAAAACATCCAGAAACTCTGGGGGCCGGCCAGGGTATAAAAGTCTTACTGCCTTTGTTCTCAAGGACTGTTGGTCTTTTCTGTCAAGCTCTCCTGGTGGGATGCTGATCATGGGCATGAGGAAGGCTGGTAGAGGCTGTTCTCAAAAAGGTCAGACTCCTGCTTCCTTAACTATGGGAAGCCTTGAGAACAAAAGATCTACTTTTCTGTAAAAGGGGAGGGATGGTTTATTTTTGGGGGGTGGGTAAGGGATTTTTATTGCTTCCCTAGCCAGTTATCAATTCCAAGATATCCTTGGAATATAACATGGTTCTGTAACCTTGCTACTTTCTAAGCTATGCTTGGAGAAGGATGTTCTAAGATATGATACCCAGCACCTTGATACAATCTTTCTTACTTAGAATAAGTTTCTTAAACTCCCTGTTAATCCCCAGAGTGCTTTTGTCTACTTGGCACACACAGAGGTTTCTTTCTTCTCCAGAGGGAGGAAAGGGAAAAGTGGTTTTACTCTGGGTTACTGGTATCTCTGGCTTCCGCTCAGAAAAGTGGAGAAGGTGGCACCAGGGAACACATGGGTAAGAGTGGAGAGCGCCTGTCTGACTAGTTCTTTTATCTTTGTCCAATGGCTTAGGACAAAGCAAAAGCTATGAAAGTTACATACACTGGTCAGCCAACTTGTTTTTATATGCTCTTCAGTTCCACAGTTGTTCAAATATGGTACCTAAATTCTTGCTGCATATTAACATTCTATGCTACAAAGCTGTGCTATTCTAAGCTAATAGAAATGGCTTCAAGAAACCATGTTTTAGACAGCACTGCCTGCAGAGGATGAGACGAAATTCTACCTCCATTCCAATGAATTTGGGTTAATTATACACTTTTCCCACGTTACTGAGGAAGGGCTCAACTATGAGGTCAGCTTTGATAGGTGCTTGGTTAGCTGTTCCACTCCAGCATGTCTTCATTATGGAAATCTTTTTCATGAAAAAGGAAGTCACAGAACTTGCTGAGAAAAGAAAACTGTAAGTTTGAGAATGGAAGAGTATTTTTATTTCTGTCTAACTTAAGGTTGACGGCTATATTTCTTAAATTCTGGCTTGCACAAACCTGCAACTGAGAATAAAGTACTGCTACAGTTTGTGACTGGCATTCTGCTTTAGCACATCTTTTTCTGCTAGTCAGCTCATAAAGTTACTCACATATTCAAATATCATCACAATTTTCTCATTGCATTTCATAGGTAAGACTCTGAGCATGGTTCATTTATCAGATGCACAAGACCCAAGTGATTATTAATTAATAACTCTCACTATTAACAAGCACATCAAGCTTCAGCATTTTAGAGTAAATAGAAGTTTTTATTTTCTCCCAGCTCTGCAAGATTAGCACTGCCAACAGTCAGAGATCAGCTTATGATACAATTTAGTAGTAACTATTTACAATTTACAGGAGTGTAAATTTAATCCCCACAAAATATAAGTACAAAAAGCTAGGAATAAAGAAATGAGGTACTCAATTTTGAATTGATTATAAGCCAAAGTTTAAATAAATGGCATTCAGCAGACAATCAACAGTTCAAATAGTGGGGGTGGGGGTTAACAGTGGCTGAACTTATCAGGAAAATCACTAAGGTCTGCTCCCCACCCAAAGTGTATTGCACAATTATTTTGGACAAAAAAAAAATTCAAACAAAACTTGCAATAAAATAAATAGGACAGTGAACCATTAATTCTTTATAGAGATATCACATGAAATCTGCATTGAGATTTTGCAGTGAGGCAAAGCATTTGAATTCCTTTTTTCTTAAAAAATCTAGAATGAAATACAAAAAAAGTGTCAAACTTAAGCACTCACCACCTAATAAACAATCTTTCCCCAAGGCAACTGATTAATATATTCATGGCCCCAGCTCCCAACTCATCTTTGCTGTTTTTGCTTCTTTTACGTGGGGCCTTGAATAACAATTCTTCTCCAGTCGTTTCTCCAAGAGCTAATATGGAGATATGATCAGAAGTGTCATCTGCTACAAAGTGCACGTGTCACAATTTCTTCAAGAAGATAGTCGCAGCCAAGACTGGAAGAGGGAAGGAGAGGAAAAGAGAAATAAACGGAGTTTAGAAAACTAAAACATTCTATTGTAAAGACAAGTACACTTCTATAGTGGTGAGAAAGCTGTGGCCTCCACAGGTCACTGGACTCATGCTCCCATCAACCACAACCAGCAGACAGTCAGTGGACTGAGGTAAGCGTGTACGCATTTTCTGTTTCTGCATTCCCTATCCCTGCATGTTTAATAGCTAAGTTGGGAATATGAACAGTATATTCTAATTCCTCCTGAAGGGAGCATTTATTGAAATAACGTTGAACCAGGGTCTCTGTAACAGTACCACATTCTAGAATACTGAGAAAATATACTATCTTGAATATCTTTAAAAAACTGAATTAATAAATCGCACATGTGGCCAGTTTAAAAGGGATGAGGGAGGGCCCTAAATCCTAAACTGTAACAGAAAAGATCTCATCACTCCAGTAAAACTTGCATGAAGTAGTAGTTTGAGGACTGGACTCTAGTGACTCTCTGCTTAACCATGGAAATCCACTGGGTGACCTTGGGCAAGTCATACTCTCTCAGCCTCAGAAAAAGGCAAAGGAAACCCTCCTTGAACAAATGCCACCAAAAAAAACCCATGATAGTTTTGCCATAGGGTCGCCATAAGTGGGAACAACTTGAAGGCACACAACAACAGAACAATGTAAAAATGTTGATGCCAAACTTGAATGTCTTCAATATTAAATTAGCATACAGTGTAGTTTTGCAAGGTAGCTATATTTCCTATGTTTATAATTTTTGTGGTCTAATAAAGTTTTAATGGCAAATTCACACACCACACAATACACATCAGACATTTCCAGAGATTTCAAGAATCACAATGAACAAATAAATACAAATGGCAATGTATGAATGAAACAGGCACAATTACATGATAGAAAGATAGCAGAAGCCTTCGCTTAGCAGTAGACACAATACATAACCCATCACCATGGAGGTAAAGAGATATAAAGCACATTTATTTATTTTTTCATCCTTCACTGTCCTATGACTTTAACATATTACACCTTTCTGGAAATGTGGAAACATAAATTGACTTTAGAATGAACATGAAACATCAGTCAGTGATGACTGACAAATAATTAATGGGTATGTTGCCATCTCAATTCCGATTTGTATTATCCCACTTCTTACAAAATTCTTTTTTTTTTTAATAGTAAAAAGCAGCAATAGAGTTGGACAAATTCAATTAGTATAATATACCCCATCTCAAACTTTCTACCACACCATTTCCTTTACAAAAATTTCCCCTGCCTCCAAAGCTGCCATTAGTCATGGAAAACAGTAATGACAAAATTTGTGTATTTGGTAAGTTTTCTTCCTTTTTGTTTGGAGAAGGGAAAATTTAAGTTTGAGAATGGTGGACAGAGAGGACTGATCATCCCTATGGATCACCCTAATCCAAATCTGGGGGCTTTAGGACTGGTTTTAAATCAAGAAAAAACACTGGGAGATATGATCATGGAAACTGTGGACATCAAATTTAGTTTCACCTAGATGTGACAATAAAAATTAAGAGACAAAGAAAAAAAGAGCCAAAGTGCAATCCAATTCTTGTGTAGCTGTAGACATGCTTTTCAGAAATCACAAAAATGTGAAAAGATTAAGTGCTTACTGCAACTGTTTGCTCTGAAAATCTAATATGGTAGGAATGAATGTGCAGCATGTTAGTATGCAATTGTCAAACTACTACTGTTCTACAAAAAAAAGAGAAAAAATCTTGTTAAATATTAGGTAACACTCACCCACATGCTAAGTAAAGCAGTAATTGATGGTTTATTCAGAAGATACCAACACGAGGCGGAGTGAACTACAAAGCCAAGAAAAGAACAGCTTATGGGTTACTGTATTAATAAAAGCAAATGTGGACTACAGAAGCTTCAACATCTATTTCCGCTTGTTGTTGGTTGTCCTGCAATACTTACAATTAGCTATGGCACTTCTATGTTCTGTACAGCAGTGGTGCTCAAATCTTTTAGACCATCAGATGTTTTGGATTTCAACTTCCAAAATCCCTGACCATTAGTCAAACCAATTAGGGCCTTTAAGAGTTGAAATCTATAACACCAAGAGGACCAAAATTTGAGGACTACTGCTGTATTGTATCTGGCATACTACTAAAGATTACCCAAGTGCTAATACAATATTGGCAACAAATTCAGGCACCGTTTTCCTGGGCAGCTTACAGCGAAATGCTGCTAGTTTTATGCAGTGGACATACACAACATGCACAAGTTGATGGCCACTTAGCTAAGAATGCTTTGCAGATGTTCTTTGTCAATTGCCTCTGTTTATTTCAAATATATTGCACAAAAAGATGGTAAGCCTACATACAATTACTATTCCCAACCAGAGTAGACCCACTGATTCAATGGGAACTTGGTAAACCAATACTTACCTAAGTTCATTGATTCAGTGGGCCTACTTAGTTAGAATTAACAATGGGATTTAGGTCTAGTGTCCAAAATGACACTAAATGAAAATAAAAGAAATGCAAAATGAAACACTGGTCTACCATATCATCCAACATTTGCGAGCAGCACTAAACAGGATTAACATCAGTAACCCACATCTGTTTAGGACTGGCAGAAAAGCACGTCAGAAGGATTAGTATGCATTAAAGCAAGATAGCTTTCAGACAAAGCATCCAAACAGAAAATATGAACTGATAGTGATGTATCATTTTTCAACAGAATGTCCATGTAATATCCCTAACCATTTCCACAAAATATGGCGTCTGCATAGCTATCCAAGAAAAGTAAATAGTAAAGTCATTTAAAAGTACAACAGCTGCATTTGCCCCCCCCGTCTCTTGTATTGTGGATCTCCAAAGTAGCAATCATTATGTACGATGGTATAGCCTTGTGACAAACCTATGAGAGTCCCAAAAGTAAATTATTTCAAAACAGCTAGCTGTATTTATCAAATTTCCCATCATGTTTAATTTCTATTTAAACAAGGCACTAAAAATTTAGAAGAAACTTTGATTAAGCAGCTCCAAATCACTCCATTTAGTGAGAAAAACAGGGAGCAACCTCTTGTGTGACAAGCAAGGAAAAGTGACAGTGAAGAGAAATATGCTGCTGAAATTACAGCTGGTTTGTCCAGGTGTGATCATATCACAACAATTCTTAAAGATATATACTGGCTGCCTATGCACTACCAAGCTCAAAATTCAATTCTTTAGGGTAGGAACCAAATATTTTTCTCAGCATCATTTCTGTCATGTGATCAGAGACTTGTTGGCACACAGTCAATGATTCAGAATCAATTTGATTTCTTGGATCTTGCTCTGAGACTAGTTGGACAGTAGACAAAAGAACAATTGAAGGGTTGGCTCCCTTGTGACTCTCTTTTGCAAGTCAATCAGTTCTTATGTGTCTGTGGAAGCCCCCAAGTGGCCAACTGACATCTCTGATAATTATCTTCAGGTCCCCTGTTTAACAAACTGCCAAGGTATAACATGGTCCCCATGTTTATTTCAACAAGCTAAGCCAAGCTAAAAGAATAATGTTAACAAGTGATTTATAATGAATACAACTGGGTTTTTTTTAATTAACTAAGTAAACTCCCTTTTGGGTATACAGACACGGTTATAATTACTGTTATAATTAAAGATTTAATAGTTAAGCATAATTGTTTAGTATGAACTGTTTGCAACAAGGGCAGGAACCAACTTTTTAATTATTTGTAGTTCTTTTTAGTTGACTGTAGTTTAGTTAGATATTTGTAGTTTTATTATGTAAAATAATTGTTTTTTCATATGTATTGTGTTGTTTTTTATATTTTTAATTTTGTGTATTGCCATATATTGTTGTTTATGTGTCTTCAAAAAAAAAAAAAAAGCTAAGCCAAGGTATTTCTCTCTTTTTCCACAGCATGAATGCTGTACTGCATATTTTTCTGTCCCCCACCTCAAAAAACCTTTTCTTTTTTAGACACAGAGTCCATTACTTTTGTTTTGATTTTAGATCATTTTGACATTTAAGACACTATTTCTACCTTCACTAAACAGAGTATTCAGAATATTAGGAAGAAGAAGAAGGGATGATGATGACTGGAAGATCTGAATAAAGATTAACAAATAGAACGAACAGTAAGATTACAAATAAAGTCAAAAGAAAAACAGGACATCCTCCAAATGAAGGCAGAGATGCTGAAACTTGTCTAGCTAGAAAGGCAGGATAGGAAAAAAACAAAGAGGAGAGAGAGGAGTCAATGCACACAACTGAAAAAGAACTTCTGGACTCCAGCCTCTGATCCTGGCCAAAGGAGAACAATCCACGCAACTGCGGATTGCTCCTCTACAGCATTCAGAGAATGGCTGGCAGTGAAATGGCAGTCATTCCATGGGCATTCATTACATCCCTAAACTAAAATCAACAATTATTTTAAAACAATTTTGTTTGTTAAGTACCTGCCTTTAGCTTTACAGTTCTGCAAGTGGCAAATTATTTAGGCTTTTGCATAGATGTGTTAGTGGCAGTAATTGACAGTGTTGGGGCAGGAGAGATCCCTGGAAAGGCAAAATACATGGTGCCAATGATGGACTGAACTACACTATTCATTTTGTCAGGACTGGGATAGGAACTGATCTAAATAAATAATTTAGATAGGGGAGACCACAATGGGCACTGACCTGAGGTACTCATTTTATACCTATGAAAGGCCAATAGATAAAGACATAGGGCCAAACCCCACTATTAGTCCTACCCAGAGTTGTCTCATTGAACAAATGGTACTTATATAAATTTTGACTTCATTATTGTTGTTATTAACTGCTCTCAAGTCAGTTTAACTTATGCTGACCCTATGAATCAGAGACCTCCAAGTCAACCTGTCAGCAGCAGCCCTACTCAGGTCTTCCAGATTCAGGGATGTAGCTTCCTTGATTGAGTCTGTCCATCTGTAATAGTCTTTCTCTTTTCTTATGGACTCTACATCACCAAGCATTAATGTCTTTTCTAGGAGTCATGTCTTCTCATTATATGTCCAAAGTCTCAGATTAATCATCATAGGTCATTTCCGGCCGGCCCCTCCCTAAACTGCAAACCCCAGGATTCCATAGGATGTTGAAAGTGGAATAGCAGCGCTACAACAGTCTAGTGTGGAAATAGCTACAGGCTCCCTGCTATAGGTCATGTGAGTGATATTGGGCTAGCTCCTCACGGCACTATTTAAGGCCAGTGCCTACTCAGCATAAATTGGGTAGCGGTATGGAGATTCAAACAAAAGCTCTCCTATGAAACTATAAGAGGTTTTTGCGCTGCATCAGAAACATCTGTATTTATGGTTTCAACTTTGAGAATTTCAAAGACTTGAAAATCTAACACAGATGCCATATGGCCAGTTGCTTATTAGTATTTATGCAATAACAAACAAGACAGCTTAAAACAATGGTTTCAAAGTGCAGACTATGACCTTCTACCTCAGCAAGCATTGTTGTCTTTTCTAGTAAGTCATTTCTTCTCACGATCTGTCCAAAGTATGATGGTCTCAATTTAATCATCTTAGCTTGATTTGCTCAAGGATCCATTTATTTGTCTTTTTAGCAGTCCGTGGTACCCACAGATCTTTTCTCCAGCTGCACATTTCTAATGAGTTGATTTTCTTTTATCAGCTTTCTTCACTGTCCAACTTTCACAACCATAAATGGAAATTAGAAATATGATGGCACAGACCATCCCAACCTTAATATTCAATAACGTACTGTATTTGCTGGCATATAAGACTCACTCCCCCCCCAAAAAAAATGTTTGAAAATGGAGTGCATCTTATATGCTGGTATGTCTTATACGCCAGCAAATAGTATTTGCCAGTGTATAAATGGGGTGCGTTTGATACACTGGTGCATCTTATACGCCGACAAATATGGTATCTTTACACTTCAGGATCTTGTCTAGTTCCTTCAAAGAGCCCTTCCAAGTCCTAGTTTTCTTCTGATTTTTTGACTACCATCTCCATTCTGATTAACAAGTGGGTATGAAAACTGTTCAACTATTTCAATGTTTTCACTACTTTAATATTATTTAAACCATCTGCGGTCAATATTTTTTTTTTTAATGTTCAACTGTAAACCTGCTTTTGCACTTTCCTGTTTGATTTCCTTCTGTAATCATTTCATGTTTGTTATTTTTTGCTAGTAGTATGGTGTTATCTGCATATCTTAAACCAGTGATGCTCCTTCCTCCATTTTTCACATCTCCTTCCTGGGAGTCTAATCCCGCTTTATGTATATGTTCAGCATACAAGCTGAACAGATAGGGTGATAAATGCAGCCTTGCCTGACCCCCTTGCCAACTGGAAAACATTCCGTTTCTCCGTATTCTTTCCTGACGGTAACCTCTTATCTCAAGTACAGGTTATGCAACAAGATAATCAATTGTTGTAGCACACGTTTCTTTAAGGGTGATCCAAAGCTTTTCGTGATCTACACAATCAAAGGCTTTGCTATAATCCATAAAGCACAGGGTGGTTTACTCCTGAAATTCTTAGGTGGACTCCCATTATCCAACACACATTTGCAGTATGATCCTTCATGCCTCTTCCTGTCTTGAATCCACTTAGACATCTGTGCTTCCCAACTCCATATAGGGTAAAAATCTTTGTTGCATGGTTTTGAGCATCATTTTGCTTGCATGGGAAATTCACGCAATGGTCTTGTGGCTGCTATAATCCCTCATGGATTAGGAGCACAAATGTATATCGAACATTTCTAATCTGTGACTCAGACTGTCAAGGTCAGAGACCCAGGTGGCGAGCCAGCCCGGAGAAGAGAGTGGGAGAGCCAGCAAAGTCCAGCCAGGAGGAGACAAAAAAGCACTTTTACTCAAGGAAGTTCATTTACCAGAGCGCCAAGCGAAGCCGTAGTCAGAGTTCCAAACCCAATAGTCAAGAGTCCAAAGATCAATTCAAGGTATCAGGAACTGTGTGCTGGAAGCAAGGTACAGGAGGGCTTGTAAGAAGTTTGCCACAAGCAAAGAGAAGCTTCCAGGCAGGCAGTTATATAGCCCCAGGCACAGGTGTGTCCGGTCACCGCTTCTTAAACTTAGCCAAGGAAGCCTCCCTTTGCACAGTCCTCTTGAGGCTCCACCTTGATTGGGGGCTTATTGAACCAGGCTCCAGAGCCTCTCCATGGCAGCAGGGGGAGCTCTTGAGCTGCAGGACTCATCTCCAGCCAGAGCCACAGGAACCAGCAGCTGCTGCTCGTCATCAACAGCTCTGACAGGGGCTTCAGTTATCACATATTCTTTTGTTTTCTATATTCATTGACAAATTTTAGTTAGAATTTGAGTAGATTTTGCCTCTGTTGTTTGAAACAGCTCTACTAGTAAGCCATCTGTTCCTGCTGATTTGTTTCCCCTAAGTGCCCTCAGTGAAGCTTCCACTTCACTTTCTAAAATTGTAGGTTCACCCAGAAGTGGTTCTTCTTTGAATGAATCTGTCATTCTTTCATCTCTTTTATATAGTTCTTCAATGTATTGTCTCCCTAAGTGTTCTATTTCTATTTGTTCATGTAATATGATCCCCTGCCAGTCATAAAGCATGCCCACTCTTGGTTTAAACTTCCCTTTGATTTCTCAGGTCTCATTGGAGAGGTCTCCTGTTTTTCCTTTTAGTCATCTTCTGTCTCTCTGCATCAGCTATTATAGCACTTCTCTTTGTCCCTGTGCACAAATCACAGAACAGCTGTATTCAGGGTTCAGACCCTTTTTTTTTGTTCCCTTTCGCTTCTTGTCTGTCTTCAACTGCTTGAAGAGTTTCATCTGTAATCAAGTGAAGCTTCTCTCTCTTTCTGGCTGCAGATAGTGTCCTTTTGCATTCCTCCCTGACAATGTCCCTAGCTTCAATCCAGAGTTCTTCTGGCTCCTGGTCAATTAGGCTTAACAGTGCAAACTGATTTTTTTACATTATCTTTAAATTCTACAGGAATGTTCCTAGGTTGTATTTTGGTACAACGGTTGGTTTAGTGTACTTTTTTCGCCTTACTCTAGTTTCTGACATTAGCAGTTCATGGTGTATGTCACAATCTACTCCTGGTCTCATTACTGTTTCTCCATCTCCTGCTTCCAATTATGTGGTCTATCTGATTTCTGTATTAGACTTTGCATTATATCCTTTGACTGTTGTTGTTTTTTTGCTACATCTGTCTGTCTCTCTGTCTGACATGCCTGCCAGCCTGTCTGACACGGGAGAGCCTACCAATAGCTCTGCTACCATCAACATAGCCTCTTGCCTCACCAGATCACACAGTCTCACCATTACCATTAATTCACCAGATCTCTTCTAGCTGCACTTAGTTGAAACTTTTTTTTCAGTTTCTGCCAATTTAAAAATGTACATAAAACCAGGAATTCACACCATTTTTAGCAACTGCAGAAGAAGGTAAATTTATACATGTTTTCCTGATCTGTACTCCAGTTGAAGGTATATGGAATGAGATATTAGTACTTACCAAGAATGATCATTCAAGGAAGGCTGAAGGAGCAATCCAGTACATACTGGATTAACCTGTCGCGCCAGCAGCTCAAGGTAGGAGAAGAACATTCCTTGCAGTTATAACCGTTGATACCCTGAACATCCTTCAGTTTTGTTAAATAGCCCTGCCTAGCCTGTTGTAACTTCTCTAATACTATCTTCAACCTCACCTGCACGGTAGCCTGGGAGGGTGTGGATTGCTCCTTCAGCCTTCCTAGAATGATCATTCTCGGTAAGTACTAATATCTCATTCTCAGGAAGACTTCAAAGCAATTCACTACATATTGGGATGTACCCAAGCTATAGAAATTATGGGTGGGAATGGCTGCCAACTTTCTGGTCAGCTATTTTTAATGCTGACCTCCCAAATACCATATGCCTTTCTGCAAACCTATCTAATTTATAGTGTTTTATGAAAGAGTTAGGCTCCTTCCATCCTGCAGCTTTACACTCATCTTCCAATGATGCTGTTATTCTATACGCCATTGTAGATGACATTGACCTTGTTGAATGAGCCCACACGTGCTTTGGTCGAGGAACTTTGGCCAAATCATAAATGGAATAAATTCATAACTTAATCCATCTCAATACTCTAGATGCCGAAACTCTGCCTCCTAATTTCCCTGGATAAAAAGAAACGAATAATGACTCCGAAGATCTGAATCTCTTTGTTCTGTTTATATAAACTTTCAATGCCCTTCTTACATCCAAAGAGTGTAACCTCTTCTCTGAAGGTAGTACTGGATTTGGACACAGAGACGATAAAATTATTGAAGGTAAAACTGGATTGGAAACCATACATTTCAGCCTGAATGAAGGATCCACTGCCAAAACTACAGAATCTTTTTTAAACTTACACAAGTTTGGGTTCATAGATAATGCAGCGATCTCAGACACTCTTCTGGCTGATGAAATTGCGACCAGAAAAACCACGTTAAATGTTAACAACTTTAGAGATGCCTCCCTTAAAAGTTAGTCTGTCTAACACCATTGGGAGGTCCCAGGAAGGAAATCTATGCATAACTGGTGGAGCTTGCAAAGTAGCTCCTCTTAAGAAACTTTTAACATGTACGTCCATTGTTAGAGGCTTTCCCTCATTATGAATCACAGTTGATAGAGCCACCACTTGCCTTTTTAAGGTATTAGGATGCAACCCTTTTTCCAAACCATATAGAAAACGAAGTACATCATTTACTGAAACAGTATCAATATTCACTGAATTATCAAAACACCAGTTCTTAAATACCTCCCATGTTGACTCATAAATCTTTTGTGTTGCAGACTTTCTCATTGCTAACATTGTCTCAATCACTTTATCAACAAACCCCTTTCTTTTTAACTGCCTCCGCTCAATCTCCATGCGGTTAGATTGAGCCAATGAGGGTTTGGATGACAAACTGGACCTTGAGTTAGAAGATCCCAACTGATAGGTAACTTCCATGGTTGCTCGACTGACATTTCTAGCAACTGAGGAAACCATGGTCTGCGAGGCCAATATGGTGCTATTAATAGAACTTGTGCTTTTTGTTGTCTTATTTTTTGTAGAACTTTTTGCAATATCGGAAGAGGAGGGAACAGGTATAACAATCCTCCTGGTCAATCCCATCTGAGAGCATCTTGCTTCTCTGCACCTATACTTCCATCGACTAAAAACTATCTCAGTAACTTGTAATTTTTTGCCAAAGCAAACAGATCCGCTGAAAATCCACCATATTTTTCTAGCAAGACATCGAATACTTCCTGATTCAAAGTCCACTCTCCTGGAGCAACTTCGTGTCTGCTCAAGTAATCCACATGTATATTTAGACTTCCCTTCAGATGAACAGCTGACAGGATTTTAAGTTTATCTCTGCCCATGACAGAATTTTGGACACTTCCAACATTAGTTGCCTGGACCTTGTGCCTCCTTGCTTGATTAGAAATGCCTTGACTGTTACATTGTCTATGTAAACTATCATGTCCTCGTTCCTTATCAACCTCACAAAGCTCAGAAGAGCTAACCTGACCGCTCTCAACTCTAACATACTTATACTGAGTGATCTCTCTGCCTGTGACCATTTCCCCTGGGCAGTTTTCTCTAGACAATGAGTACCCCAACCATAAAGGCTCACATCCGTTGTGATAGTAACTTTGTCCTGGTGAACAAATGACACTCCTTTTTGTAGATTCTTCAGTTCCCTCTTCCCTGATCTTGTCAGTTGAAGGCTTACATCCCTTCTTGCTAAAATTTGATTTTGCCATGGTTTCAAAAATAGCTGAAGTGGTCTCATATGGAACTTTGCCCAAGGCACTAAATGAATGGTTAAGACTAACAGACCTAGTATTCTGGCTAGTCTCATCAGATTCACCTTTTCGAAAGTCTTTATCTCCACAATCTCTGACTTCAAATTTTCTCTCCTTTCCTGAGAAAGAAATACACACCCCTGTTGAGTGTCTATCTCTGCCCCCAAATGTAAAATTCTCTGAACTGGGAAAAGTTGACTCTTCCTGAAGTTCACAAGAAAGTCTAACCCTTGTAGCTTCTGAATTGTTAAGTGTAAATCCTGTTCTGCCATGTCCTTGCTGTTTGTTCTCAACAGAATATCATCCAAGTATGGGAACACATATATTCCTTGCTGTCTGAGATGTGCAATCAGTGGTACTAAGACCTTGGTGAATACTCTGGGAGCAGAGGCAAGGCCGAAAGGAAGTGCTTTGAACTGAAAATGGTTGTTGTTGAAGTGAAACCTCAGAAATTTCCTGCATCCTATACTCATGGGAATATGTAAATAGGCTTCTTGCAAGTCTATAGAAAGCAGGTAGTTGTTTAATTTCAAATTCTGTACAATTGACTGTAGAATCTCCATTTTGAATTTCCTATACTGAACATACTGATTCAGATATTTTAGATCCAGCAATAGACGGTAACCACCACTGTGCTTCTTGACAGTAAAGAAAACGGAATATACTGCCTGACATTTCTGATTCACAGGTACAGGCTCTATTGCCTGTATTTCTAATAGGTATTGACAATGTTTCTCTTTTCTTTGTCTTTCGGTACCGCTGAGGGTATACACCTTCCCTTTGGTCGACTGACAAATACAATCTGATATCCCTTTTGAACAATTTCTAATACCCACTTGTCTGCAGTGATGTTGTTCCATAGTCAACCAAAGTGTATATTAACCTTCTCCCCACCAGTATTCCGTCTAAGTCAGAACTGTTTCTTAGTTCCTCTGCCCGACTGGACAGTGGAACGCTTTGCTTGTTGCTGACCTTGTTGTCTAATTTGTCCTTTGGTTCTATTCCATTGCTGTCTAATGCCTCTATTTAATCTCTCTTTCTTTGAAATAGTCTATTTCCTTGAAAGGAACAGTTATCTGCTCTAGATCAACGTCTATCCTGTCTTTTCTTATACAGTGAGGGAAGAACTTGTCTCTTATCTCTTCCTTCTACTAGAATCTTTTTCAATGTCTCTTCCCCAAAAAGCAGTTTGCCTGTAAAGGGAACATTTGTTGAATTAGATTTGGACTTGGCATTTGCCTCCCAATGTTTTAACCATAAAGCCCTGTGACCCACTGCAGTAGCTGCTACTAAACGCAATGCAAAAGCTACAGCATCGTATCCTGCATCTGCTAAATATTTCAAAATTTGCTCAGGTTTTGAAGCTTTATTACGAAGCTTCGACATTAATTTGGATAAAAGATTGGATTTTATTAAAGAATACAAAATTACTAAATTTAGAAGGTTTCAATTAAGGCTGGCATGCCTATATGTGGTACGACAAGCATAAAAGTAGTAAGGTCTTCACTGATCATTACATAAGGAATGCGATTCTACGGACTTGGTTGAGAATCAGGAAGAAGTTATATTTAAAATTACCACATGAGGCGTTTTATAGGTTGGAGAAAGTAAGACTAAAGGAATGGATAACGTACAAAGACATACTCAAAAAAGAAGGGAATAACATTAAACTAAAAAATAGGGAAGAATTAGTGAAAGAAGGTTATACTTTACATTGGCTTTTACATATGCAAGTAGTAGAAAAATATAAAGAAGACATAAAAGATAAAGAAATATCCTTGGACGATACCAAATCTGATGTTATAATTAAACCTGGAGTAAAACGTCAGCTGAGCAAAATTTATAAATTACTTTTAAATTTAGAATTAGAAAACGAGATAGTTAAGGATAACATGATAAAATGGGCTCAAGAGATAGGACATCCAATAACAATAAATCAATGGCAGAAAGCTTAGAAAATGAATCAAGATTTTACTAGGAGTTATTATTTAAAAGACAAATTTTTTAAGATGTACTATAGATAGTATCTGACCCCGGTCGAATCTCTAAAATGTCCAAAAATAAGAAAATAGTTAAATGTTGGAAATGTCAGGGGGTTGGCTCCTTTTTTCATATGTGGTGGCGTAAAAAGCTAAAATATTCTGGATACAAATAAATGAGCAGATAGAAAAATTTTTAAAGATTAAGCTGTCGATGCTCCCAGAGATATATTTGTTAAATATTCCGGAGGGGATAGATAAGGAAGTGAATAGGAAAAAGTTAAGAATACTATGTCATATGATATATGCAGCAAGGATCACATCTGCAAAGTATTGGAAGGCAGAGGATACGCCACCATTAGAAGACAGGATACTTAAAATATATGAATTAGCAGAGATGGATAAATTAACTCTAATGTTACAAGGTAAATTGAAAGAAACTTTTATTCAAGGATGGGAAAACTTAAATTCGATGTGGAAAGAAAAACGGGGAGATTATGCACTGATAGGATTATACAATTAATTTCATTTTGAGAAGGATAGATTAGGAGGGAAGAGAGTAAATTATAGAGATAGATTACAAGGGACAGAGTAACCAGGATTAAGAAGTCCAGAAGATCAAAAAGATAGTTTAGGCTAGATTTAGTTAGAATATTAATTGATAAAGGAGAATAGAGAAATGTAGTGGGAAAATATAAGATGGAGAGATAGGATACATAGAAGAGAAAATAAGATAGGAATAGAATAGAGTACAAATAATGCAGTAAAATCAGAAATTAGAATAAAGAATGAGCAGGAGTGATAAGAAGATGAATATGGCACCCAACGATGATTAAAAAAGAAGTCAGAGGAAGTTTGAATGAAGAACGATAGGTTTGTATCAAGAGTTGTCAATGTATGTATGTATGTTTAGTGGTAGTTAGTGATAGGATTGTTTGTCTTGTATATGAGTAGATTAGAATGAACGTATGTTATTGTCATGCGTATGTAACTGTTGTGTGTAAGAACTTATTTGTTATGCAATAAAATTTATTTTAATAATAAAAAAATTTGCTCAGGTTTAACTAAAACTTTCTGCACTGTGCGGGCTGAAACATCTTCCGCACCCAGTATTTCCTGAATCCACAACAGACCTGCTCTAGCAAACATACAGCTGGCTACCGAAGCTCTTATGGTGACAGCAGCTGACTCATGTGCCCTTCTTAATGCCGAATCCACTCGTTTCTCATCTGGATCTTTTAGAAATGTATCGCCTTCTTTCAGAACCACAGCATTTGACATGAGAGCGGAAACTGGGGTGTCGACCAATAGGGTGACTAGAAGTTCCAAAGCCCTATCTTCAAAGCTATATAAATTCTTACTGTAGTTTTTAAATCTTTTCGAAGATTTGGTTTCACTCCATTGAGACTGAATTAAATC
Organism: Iguana delicatissima; assembly: GCA_948472985.1. Classification (NCBI taxonomy): domain Eukaryota; kingdom Metazoa; phylum Chordata; class Lepidosauria; order Squamata; family Iguanidae; genus Iguana; species Iguana delicatissima. The sequence goes on from CAOKZL010000479.1 coordinate 1,571,049, forward strand.
CAAAAATAAATATGGCATGGGAATAACGCTAGATTTTCTAAGTTTATTCCTTACAATTGATGCAACATTCTTGTTTTTATCAGTATCTGAAGTGGCACTCTCCAGATTGTCCAATCCCAGAGTTACCAACACCTTTTTCAGCAAATTTTTAAAAGAATCTGAGGAAAATAATCTCACTATTATCATGTTCTGCATTCTCCTTAGAAATAGAACCATCTGATTTAGAGTCATGATCTCCATGAGTATCTGTCAAATCTGGTTCCTCATCACTTTCAGATTCAGTGTTAATTTGTTCAGAGTGTGACAAAGCAGATTATTCCATTCTAGTCACTTTGGACCTACAGGTAGACCTTTTTGGTAAGCACACACCAGCATCGTTTGATTTAGCTTGAATAACCTTTGTATCATCAGGAAAATCAAGTGAAAATGAAGGATTCATTAAAGTAGTTTGTTGACTGCTTAATAACGACGTTACGTTCGAATTCACTGAACTGTCCAATTTACATAACAAGTTTAAAAAGTGTATTGCATTTTGTGAAATCATTTCACTAACATTGGCTTGCCTATTAACATGAACCCCCATCTCTTCAGCAATCATCTGTCTTATTACCTCCCTACTACACTGAGGCACATTCCCCTGGGAAGACATTGAGGACACAGGAGCTTCAAACTTTACTTTTTTATGTTCCACAGGCATTACAGTTTGAATCCTAGTGAATAATGACGCTATACATGATGTTCAATTGCCCTTCGCTGCTGTATTCACTAATACAGAAGGGCAAGGAATTGCTGACTGAGAGGCTTCCATTTCTCCTGGCAGAGGCTGCTCGCATGCTTGAGTGTGATTGGTTGTGCTGCTGGCGAGCCTGGATTGGTCGGGAGAGCTCTTTCCTCTCACAGTCCTTCCTCTGCTTTTGGAACGCCTCTTTTCAATGTGGCGACCGGAAGTTAAAGGAGCAGTTGGGAGCCCTTCCCCAACCTTAACAGACAACTGCATTACCAGGTAATTTTCCTTTCACCTTCTTTTTAATTCTTGCCTTCTCAGACTTCCTTATACTAGATACTTTTAGCTTTGTTTGAGCCTTGGAGTGGCTGGTCGGAGATTGCCCTTCCAACTCACTCTCGCTTGAGGCCAGGAAAATTTTCTTTAGTAAGGTACTTCCTGTAGCTGATCAGTTGTCCGCCTGTCCAGGCTGCCCTGATGCATGGCTACCTCATCCATTTTATTACGCTCTTTCTCAAGGCTATCCGCCAAGATTTGAGCTTTAATACTCCATCTTCTCTCCGACGTTTCTCCAATTGTATCTCACTTTCATGTTGTGTTTCTTGCACCAGCTTTCGCTTATTAGAATCCTGAGCCAAAACTGCCATCTCTTACTATTCTCAATTATAAACACTACATCACTATTTTCCCCTCTCTTTCTCTCTCTATTTCCTCTTCTTTTTTTTTAACTCATTAACTTCACAAAAATACTGGGGAGGTAAAACCTCGAACCGCTGGCAAGGCGGGAGAAGAAAAAACTGAAGGACATTCAGGATATCAACGGTTATAACTGCAAGGAACGTTCTTCTCCTGACTTGAGCTGCTGGCACGAGAAGTTAATCCAGTATGTAGTGGATTGCTCCAAAGCCTTCCTGAGAATAAGCAAGTGTTAGTGTAAACATGGCAGGAGATAATTTACTAAAGCTGTTCTTCAGCATTCCTGTGTTAATGGTTATTGCTAGTAAAACCTCCTAGTCCTTTTCAAAATCCTTATTCCCAAATCTAGTTTACAAATCTAGTTTACATAATCCTTCCTGGGAAATACCAAAATACATTCAGATAAGACAGTTTTATTTAGTGTCTTCCTACAGCTTACCAGTGTCCGGGCATCTTCCCGTTCTAATATCTTCTGTGCTTGGTCAGCAGGAAATTTCAGCACTGTCATTATAACCTTTGCCATCGTCTAAAAAAAAACAGATAACTAAATTTCAGATTTATTGATTCACTAAAATGCTACACTGTACTTTTAGTAGTGCTCACAGAAGCACAGTTTGAATAAATATAAAGGTACACATTTTGTTTCTCATTTTATTAATATTACAGACGGCAACTTAAGTGAATTGAAAGTAAACCAAGATTACCAAATTTATTTAGTTTACACTACCAAAAGTTCTTCCTACCATTAAGCATTTCTTTTTACATGCTTTTGTATCATTATTTTTCTTCTTATTAAGCACTGCTTTACCTATTCATTTACGTTGTCTTTATGACATTTGTGGAAAGAAAGTACATAAGTATTCATAATAAATAATAAATTTCTAATCACAGGGGTATAGGAAAGCTTGTAATTAATCCTTGCCTTCTCACTGCACTCAGATAACCCAGTCAAGTGGTACCTATCTCCCAGAATGCATTTATGACCTATAGATCTCTGAGCATGTAGAAAAATGAAAGCAACTGTAAGCTTAATTTTCAAGAGCTGCAGTTAAGCTGGTAAACATTTTCCAGGTTGTAGAGCTGTATATTTCAGACTGCAATATCAGACTAATGATGTTGACAAGCAGAGGTTCATGTGCATTTACCAGCTATGCCAAACTGTAACGTTTGACAAAGACATTTTTCTGTATATCCCTAAGATAATGGAGGTTCAGCTAATGGCAACACAAGAAAGGGCCTTCGTTGTGGGCATACCTAAAGCATATCCCTTCTTTTATAATTTTTCAGCAAAAACTTTCCTGCTTAGGCAGACTTCTGTTTCATTGAAGAGTCTAACCCTGTATCCCTATTTTAACTGCTGCACTTGTCTGTATTTTATGGTTGGTTTAATGGTTGTTCATTGCTCAGAGTGATGCATAAGCAACAGAACAGTTGAGTATAAGTATCCGGAGAAATAAACATGAATAAATATTAGCTGGGTGTTATGTGGAAGATGAAGTGCAGCAAAAGGAGGCAACTGCAGCACCAATAAACATGAATAGAAATTTGGTTAATAGAGACTATACCTCCAACCCACATCTATGGAGGGTATAGGAACAGCATTTGGATAGTTGGTGTATCTACATAGCTGCATCTGTTAATTGTTTGCTATGTTATAATTAACATCAGTAAATTTAAGCACTGTGCTCGTTCCTAGTAGAAACAATAGAACAAGGATCTTGTCTGTGCATGTATGTGAAGAGTTACCTTCATAATATAGCAAGAAAAAGAACAATTGAGGTTGAAACTGTCATTCCTGTTATTTAACTGCAATAATCCAAACGCCGGAGATACAACACAAGAGGCTATTGATCCAACTCCTCCAAGTGTCTAACAGAACCATGTCTAAATACCTACAAAGAAATCTATCCTCTAAATTTCTGGAAACTTTGGGAGTACAAGTATACCCACTAAGAAATAATTCTCAACAAAGGAGATAAAGAATGGATAAATTAGCATTTAATAAAGAAACAATTGTTTCTATGCAGTCCTTACCAACTTGTAAAATATTCTACTTTGGGGGGTTGCAAAAGAATGAGAATAAATGCTTCAAATAAATAATTAATCCCAATGGATATCATTTGCTTCTGCTTTAACATTCAATAAAGAGAGACCTTGAGAGATGGCAAATATTAGCTAGAATTCTCGATATTGGCTATGGCAATTTAAACGTGATTAAACTAGAGCTCAGACAAATTTTTGAAATCTGCATGAAAAGCAAAGCACATAATTTAGACATACAGTAAGAGGAATCAAGTAACTGTAACTTAATCTCTCCTTCCATTAAATGCAACAGGTAAATCATTTCCATTTCTCTAATGAAAATCTAAACTGATGCACAGTACTCAGTAAGATTAAAAAACTGGTTTTAAAATTGCAAAGACAACACATTTTGTGCTCACCATCCTGCCTTTTTCATGGAAGTAATTCTCTAGCTCATCCTGTGAGGTTATCATCATATTGCAACTTGTATAGCTCTGCTTCTCCCTCCCAAAGATTACATAATAATGCCCAAATATAAGGAATACCTTTGTCTCACGACCCATCATATACTCAAACAGCACCTTCCTTAAGTATTCAAATTCAGTTGGTTCTCCAAAGAGAGAGACATCTGAATGACACAGGTTCCCATCTGCACAGACAAAAAAGCAGTCTTTTTATATAGGTTCCATTTTAAACAGAAGTATACAGTTAGATAAAGAAATTATATTGTTTGCACATTTATCTTGGTTCAATGACTTATAACAAGTTGAGTACTACAAATTATATTTAAATAAGCCTTGCTACTTCGCGCAGTATTTTAAAATTAAAAACAGTCACCAAGAACCTCCATCTCTTGATCTGACCCTTGAAACCCACCTTAAAAGCCTGTCAGCTGTCCCAAAAAATAGAATTCTACTGCACTGGCAAGCAAGACAATGCAGGATGACATGACCAGTCCCCTCATATCAGCAAGGAATGGTGCAATTAAAAGCTGCAACAGGACCCTGCAGGGTGTCCCTACTTCTGCTCCTTGCACCATGGCTCACTGGGTAGAAAGGGCTGGTTACTTCACCCTACACTGTCTGGCTTGTCAGCACCATAGTCCCTATTGCTTCAGTCAGCTGACTGGCTTTTAACATGGGTTTCAGGTACCACAATCATTACTGAAAACAGGAAACAGGTATGTGGTTGTAAGTCTAATTTACAATGTCAAAACTGACTAACATGATGCCAGCCAATGCTAAGCAGTTAGTTCTTAACCTACATCCATTATTGTTCTCTTCCTTAAAAAAATTAAAAGGCATTAGGCAGAGATGGATGGCTACTGTCCAAGCTATTTCCAAGTGGCAAGACTCTTAACTCTCTTTACTAATGGGACCGCTTGGCTACACAAACCTCTTTGGAGGTTTATGAGGGTTTTTTCTTCATGTGCTTGATATCCCCTGCTTGATGTCAAAAGTACCAGACGACCCCATGAAAGCTACCTAGCTCATTTAAATTCAAGACCGGGAAGGCAAAATATCTTTTTCATTAATCCTTCTAAAAGGCACTGAACGTGGGACCCAACTTCAGCTCCTTTTAGTTAGACTTCAGCATTTTTACCCCTTTTATCACATGTGGTTGCTTTTCTCCCACAAGACTTGTAGGATGAACTACATTCTCCATATGCACCACCCAGACTAAAGAATAAGCCAAACTTTTCTAATACCGTAATTTAAAAAACAAATCTTAGGCTGTGAGTCACTAAAGAAACAATCTGGCATCACCAAGCCTTATAAATCCCCAGCATCAGAACATGGGTTTCACTCTGGGCCAAAATTCCTACTCCATAACCACTTACTCTTCCCTTTCTTTTGAACTTAACTTCTTGTTCATCTTAAATTAAGCTGCCTGCCTCAGGCTTTTCATATCTCTGGTAGCTGCGTAGAAACTTGATTCTGTATTAGCTCATCTGATCAGGCAACTGGCTTCCTCAGTTGAAAGCTGAGTGGTTGGAGGGGGACACCATGGGATCATGCCACCCTCTAAATGCACTTTTTTTAAGTGTGTGTGCAAGCTTACATCAAATATTTTATCTTTAAATATTATTAAATATATTGTATTAAATGCTAGACTTTGATATGTACTTTTCCTGGGACTTCCACTCTAATCCTGTTTATGCTTGCCACTGTTTTCTTTAAAAAATTACCATGACAACTGATATTTTGAAATGTTTGCTTCCTAAAAAAATAAATAAGAAAACCAAAAACATCTCAACTATGCCTATTAAGTTAGATTCCAAACAAAGGTCAAGGGAAAGTATCTGTTTTTTTGAATTTTGGAACTTATTTTTCTATCTATGCTCTTTTAATATGCAACATTTTAAAACATCTAGGAGGAACTGCTCACTTTACTTTCCTTGTTCGCTTTTCTATACCTTGCATTCAGTACTCCCTGCATTCAAAAACATTCCTAGATGCTAATGAAAATCCCAACTTCCCAAATAATTTTTCATCAGCTTAAAGCTGCTTCACAGAAAACTCCCACAGCTCAACTCTTGTCACATCAACCTTTAGGCCTGCCACCATGAAGAAGGACAGGGCAAAGTAAAAAGTAATGATCTCCCAAGATTTTTAGGAGGAATATAAAAATGTCTTATTTTCAATACCAGATTTTTAGCTATTTGCAATTCCAGTATTCATGTGACAGCAAGTGCTTTCAGTGTGTGTGTGTGTGCACGCACCCACAAGCAACAGGTGTACTGATAACTTAAATTATTTTCCCAGAAAAAAAAGAGCAGGTTCTACTCAGTAAGGAAAAACATTAAAGCACAAATTGCAATCTCCATCATTTGAACAATTGGGTATTTATCACTTTGAAATTCTAGTTTCCATGTTGTGGAAACATCTGAAATGAAAATGGCTGAAAATATGAATTGTGTTTTATTAGCAATTCCAATGTAATATTTTTTCCAGAGGAGGAATATGCTTACATGAATTCCATGTGGAAGCAATCATAAGTGAAAGTGAACAAGCATCTAGTCCTACAGGTACAGCTCTTAGAAAACCTGTGTGGTTTTCATAATTCACTGCAATATTCTTTACATTTATGCTTCTCCATATAGAAAAGGAGACTGAGAATCAGTCTAGAGATTTACATTTCACTATAACATTATTGAATTGATTTCTACAAACTTTTGGGAAAATTCTTAAAGAAAATACATACTCAAAGGTCACCCATGTAAGAAGTGCCAGAAACATACAGCAATATATATATATAGCTCAGCTTATCACAATGGAGCAGAGTAGTTGGAATTAAGAATGATTATAAAGTATTATGATAGATTTATATCACTGAAACATAAGCATAAAGACTGAAGAGCAACATTTACCTCTATAAACTACTATCCTAAATTTATCTGTAGATTGATCATACAGTTCAGTGGAGTTTATTCTGAGTAAATATGCACAAAACTACAGTTCTAACTAGCCTTCTGTTTTCTTATGCTGTGCTCTCCTGCTTGGTGCCAAGACAAACATTCCTCACCTCTATAAGGAGTTTCAACTGTTGTGACATACATGTTCTTCTCATAATTTTTCAACCGGTCTTGTAGTGTATGAATCTAAAAATAAAATGGTGAATGAGAAGGATAAAGCAAATATAACTGAGATGTTTCTGGACTATGTATCAACACCAATGTTTACTGAATGTACAAAACATTAAAAAGAAACAAAAAGCTATACACATACACACACCAAATTACAATTGTGGATGTTAAAAATGTATCTATTTCTTCTAGATGTACCATGATAATACTGATTAAGGTGCATTAGAGAGGATTGCTATTTCTATGAAATATGAAAGAACAGGTTGCTTACCTGTAACTGTGGTTCTTCGAGTGGTCATCTGTGCCCTCATACATTAGGAGCTTTCGCGCCTGCGCGGTAGCGTTCGGAAGATTCTAGAGCTCGTTAGCTTTGGCGGGAACCCCTCCCCCACGCCGGTGCTGCGCATGCTCCTCCCGCCGACTAACGGTCTCTCCTCAGTTCTGGTCCGCCGAAGCAGATGGGACCTGAAAAAGAGGGGAAGGCAGGGTGGGGATGTATGAGGGCACAGATGACCACTCGAAGAACCACAGTTACAGGTAAGCAACCTGTTCTTCTTCTTCGTGGTCTCTGTGCCTCATACATTAGGAAACTGTGTAGCTTACCAGTAGGATGGTGGGTCAGGTCCCAGATCATAGAGCACAGAAGACAGCACAGCACGTCCGAACCGGGCATCTCTCCTGGAACGGCAGTCGAGCCTGTAGTGGCGCACGAAGGTCGACGGCTGGGACCAGGTCGCCACACAGCAGAGTTCCGACAGGTCGACGCCTCGCAGGAGGGCAGCAGATGTCGCCACGGCCCTGGTGGAGTGGGCCCGAAGCAGGTCTGGCGGAGGCTTCTTGGTAAGCTTGTACGCCAGTTGAATAGTCTGTACCACCCACTTAGAGAAGCGCTGGGTGGATACCTTGTGGCCTCTCCGGCTCCTGCCATAACAGACAAACAGGTGGGGTGTCTGTCTGTAGGCTGCAGTCTTGTCTTTGTAAAAAGCCAGCGCCCGACGCACGTCCAGGGAGTGGAGGGACCGCTCCAGAGGTGTCGTCGGGTCCAGGTAGAAGGCCGGTAGGATGATGTCCTGGCTCAGGTGGAAGCTGGACACCACCTTCGGCAGGAAGGAGATGTCAGGCCGGAGGACCACCTTGTCGCGATGAAAGACTAAGTATGGTTCATCGCACCGTAGCGCTGTCAACTCTCCCGCCCGCCTGGCAGAGGTGACAGCCACTAGGAACGCAGTCTTCATCGCGAGCAGCCTGTTGTCTGTCGTGGCCATGGGCTCGAAGGGCGGCCTCGTCAGCTGGAACAGCACCAATGACAGCGACCACGGCGGTAGCGGCGGCGATACCAGCGGGTAGAGGTGCTGCAGGCCCTTCAGGAACTGCTTGACGGTACCGTCCCTGAAGAGTGCGGCCGATGGGGATCGTGGTGGTTGGTATGCCACTATCGCAGCGAGGTAGACCTTGAGCGACGGGAAGGCCAGGCCCTATTGCCGGAGGTGGAGGAGGAAGTGGAGCACGGTACGCAGGGTGACAGGTGATACCGGCTCTTGACGTTCCTCGGCGAAAGCCACAAAGCGCTGCCACTTGTAGTGGTAGTTCCTTCGCGTGGACTCCTTCCTGGCCGCGGTCAAGACGTTCCCGATGGCCGGGTCGTCTAGGGCGATATCCTCCAGGCATGGAGGGACAACACCGGCAGGTCCGGGTGCAACACCAGTCCGTCGGAGTGGGACAGCAGGTCCGGTACCGTTGGAAACCTGAGAGTCCTGCCCCGGGCGGCCTCGATCAGGGGTCCGAACCAGTGCTGCCTCGGCCAGTACGGCGCCACCAGGATCGCGTCCGCCCGGTCCGCGATGATCTTCGCGATCACGCGGCCCAGGAGCGGGAACGGAGGGAAGGCGTAGATCAGCCCTTCGTCCCACGGAAACTGGAAGGCGTCGCCGATGGAGCGGCGATCGTGGCCGACTCTCGAGCAGAACAGGCGGCACTTCGCGTTCTGGCTGGTCGCGAAGAGGTCGATGGTCAGCTCGCCCCATCGGTCCCGAAGCATCCGGAAGGCCTCGTCGGACAGGGACCACTCGTGATGGAAGTGGTGTCCCTGCTGAGGGCGTCTGCCGTGGTGTTCTCCTGCCCCGCCAGGTGAACCGCCACAGGGTGTATCCGGAGCAGGATGCACTAATTCCAAAGTTCGAGTGCGATGCCCAGCAGCGTGGTGGAGTGCGTCCCTCCTTGTCTGTTCACATAGCAGACCGCCGTCGTGTTGTCGGTAAGGATCAACACCGTGCGGCCAGTGACCAGGTGTCGGAACGCTCTCAGGGCCTTGTGGATCGCCAACAGTTCGAGAGAGTTGATGTGGAGGAACAACTCGTCATCCATCCACCGGCCTCGGACCCGGAGATCCCCGGTGTGCGCTCCCCAGCCGAAGAGCGAGGCATCCGTCGTTATCGTGACCGACGGCCTGGGTTCGCGGAACGGCATGCCTGACAGCAGGTTCCTGTACAACTGCCACCACAGGAGCGATCGGTGTACCTGTTGGGGCAGACGGTACCGGCAGCGCTGGTCGTCCCAGAGTGGATCGAAGGCCCTGACGAACCAGTGCTGGAGCAGCTGGGCGCATAACCTGGAGAGGTAGGTTACGGCCATGTAGCCGAGGAGCTGTTGGATCCTCCTCGCTGACACCGTCGAGGCCTCGAAGGCAGCAGACGCCGCCTGACAAAGCGTCCGTGCCCTCTCGTCCGGTAGGAAGGTCCTCACCAATACCGAGTCGAGGGTAGCCCCGATGAAGTCGAGAACCCGGGTGGACTCGAGATGGGACTTCTTGGGGCTGACCCTGAGTCCGAGCCGAGTGAGAAGGGACAAAGTCCCATGAATGTCCCTGTACAGTTTCTGTTTGCAGGACGCCACCAATAGCCAATCGTCCAAGTAAGGGTAGACGGAGACGCCTTTCGTCCGCAGGAAGGACACGACCGGAGCCATGCACTTGGTGAACACCCTCGGTGCGGTGGAAAGCCCGAACGGCAGCACCCGGTACTGCTAGCGGGTGCCGTCGATCGCGAACCGAAGGTATCTCCTGTGCTGCGGGCAGATTGAGATGTGGAAATAGGCGTCTTTGAGGTCTATGGACGCAAACCAGTCCCCTCGGCGGAGGAAGGGGAGGATCGACGGCAGCGTGACCATCTTGAACCTCTTGGGGCGGATGTATTTGTTCACCCCTCGGAGGTCTAGGATGGGCCGCAGGGATCCGTCCGCCTTCGGCACCGTGAAGTACCTCGAGTAGAAGCCGGTGGTCTTGGCTGAAGGCGGGAGCCTCTCGATCGCTCCCTTCTCGAGGAGGGACTGGACCTCTTCCAGTAGAGCCGAGCTGGCCGGGGTGGAATACACCCCGTGGCGGAATAGCCTGGAACTCGATGGCGTACCCCAGGCGGACGATGGTAAGTACCCAGGAGTCCGCAGTGATCTCCCGCCAGCAGTCGACGTGCCTGGCCAGGCTCGGGTGGTGGAACAGTTCTACCGGGAGGGCGAAGGATGGCACGGGTGGAGTCCTGCGAAGGCCGTCAAAACCGGGACTTCGCTCCGGAGGACGACTTCTTGGACGACGAAGATGGGCGTCGTCTGGGAAGCCTCCTCGAAGCCGAAGAGGTTGACGGCCTCGACGCGGTCGACCGCGGAGACCGCGGCTGGTACGCCAATGAAGAGGAGGACCTTCTCCACGTAGGCCTCGGCTGGAAAGAGCGGCGAGAAGGGGCAGGTTGGTTTATGCCCATCTTCTTCGCTGTCAGCCGGGCCTTGACGAGGTGATCCATAGCCTCGTCGGTGGAGGTGTGGAAGAGCCCTTTGCCGTCGAACGGTAGGTCTTCAATCCGCCAACGGCTGTCCTCCTGAAGCCCACAGGACTGGAGCCACGCATGGCATCGGAGGGCTACGGCACCGACCATCACCCTCGAGGTAGCCTCCATGGCGTGCCTCGAGGTGGCGATCTGCTGTGTAGCCACCGCAACGGCCTCGCCGAAGATCTGTGGCTGAGGCGCATGACTCCTTCAGCAAGTCAGCAAGGAGCGGAGCGAGTCGGTCAAACAGGTTCCGATGGTAGGTCGCGAGGCATGCCATCGTGTTCACCGTCCTGGCCACCAGGGACGATGCCGAGTAGAACCTTCGGTCGAAGGCATCGAGCTTCCGTCCTTCACGGTCCGGAGGGGTGGTATGTGCTCGATTGCCTCCTTTCGTCTGTGCCGACTTGACCACAATAGAGTTCGGTACAGGATGATTGAAGAGGAACTCCGCGTTCTCCTTCTGTGTCCTGTACAGATGCTCTAGCCTATGAGGAATAGGCTGTGCTGATGCCGGCTTCGCCCACGGCTGCTTCATCGAGTCCACCAGGGTAGGCAGAAATGGCAGCGGTGCGGTCGACGGTGGGTGGGCTTCCAAGTACTGGAAGACTGGGTCCTGGGCTTGGGGAGCAGGTTTGGTCACCTTCAGGCCAAGGGCTGTGGCCATCCAGAGGAGGATCGCGGAAAACTGGTGGACGTCCTCCGGTGCAGACTCCGGGCCTGGCTCTCCGAACCCCAGCGGTGGGGATTCATGAGAAGAAGGGGTGGACTCAGCAGAGTCAGAGTCCGAGTCGTAGGAGTCGCCGGATGGTGATGGCGACCTCTCCTCCTCCTCCTTCTCCTCGGCTGGCCCACGGGCCGGGGGTGCCAGGGTAACAGTTGGAGCTGCAGGCTGTGTCGGTACCGATACGGTCGATGTCGTGACCGGTATCGGAGTCACCTGCAGGGGCACGACCGCGGGCCTAGGACGGTGTGCCGCCTGCGTGGTAGAAGTCGCCGCTACTGCCGGCTGGGCCACGGTGGGCTGTGGCGTCGGGCGGGTAGCTGTGGCCGTCGTCCGCGGTGGTGGATAAACAGCCCTGTAGTGGGGTGAGGGCTCCGGGGACCGATGGCGACTCGGCGAACGACGCAGAGGTGACATCTCATAGCGGGGGTAGTGAGCCTCCCGTGGTGGCGAGCAAGACCAGCGACGAGGTGACCAGTACCTTGGATCTGGATGGTACTGGTCCCTGTAAGACAGCGAGTACAAATAGTATGAGCCGGCCGGCTCGTGCCACACCTGCTCCTGGGCGTACCTGCCTAGGTATGCAGGAGAGTAGGCGCTCTCGCCAGAGCGGCGCCTCTCCAGGCGCATCTCCCGATACCGCGAGGATGGAGGCCCGGCCCGCTGCTCCGGCGAGCGGGACTGGTCGCGTCGAGAGGAGTGATCTCCGCGATCAGCTCGGGCGGTTGAGGAGGCGAGGTCTGCACGACCTGCTCCTCGTCCGACACCTCGAGGACTTCCTCTTCCTCCGGAGGCTCCTCTTCCACAGGGAGCTCCATCAGTTGAGGGTCCTCAGCGGGCTGGGTGGGTGGTGGAGTCGGGGGTCGCACCACCGTCGGTGGAGAGCACCGTTTCTCCTTCCTCTTTTTCTTCTTCTTCTCCCCCAGGCCCTCGGTGGCTGGGCGCTTCTTCTGGGCCGCAGTCAACGGCCTGGAGGAGGAGGTTGAGGCCTGCGAGCCCGCAGGGTCCTCACGTGCCCGAGTTGCCGAGATCTTCGGTATCCTCAGCAACTTCATTATCGGTACTGAGCCTGGTACCGATACCGACGAGGTCAAGGGCACGGCAGCCGCCGCTGCTGCCGAAGAAGAAGAGGACGGGCGTTTCTCGGCCATCGTCTCAGGTCCTCGTACACGGAGAGACTTCTCCCAACAGTGGGATTTAAGCCTTGCCGACCTGTTGCGGACAGTCTGGTGTGTGAACTCTCTGCAAATGGGGCAGGCCTGAACGTTGTGCCCCTCACCCAAACAAATCAGGCACTTAGAGTGTCGGTCAGAGAGAGCGACCTTCCTTCCACAGGAGGCGCAGCGTTTGAAGAGAGCCGACATATACCGGAGGCAAGGCAAGAAAACAAGAGTCCGAGAACGCCAAACACAGTCCGAGATCCGAAATCGTCGTCAAAGCCAGAACAAAGGTCAAACCGATCGAGAAAGTACCAAAACAAAGTCCAAAATCCGTGAGGGGTAGTCAAAAGCCAAATGCGAAGTTGAAAACACCAAAAAGCAGAATCGAAAAGCAAGCCAACAAGCAGAACCTTCTGTACGCTGAGGCGGGCAAGAAAGAACTGAGGAGAGACCGTTAGTCGGCGGGAGGAGCATGCGCAGCACCAGCGTGGGGGAGAGGTTCCCGCCAAAGCTAACGAGCTCTAGAATCTTCCGAACGCTACCGCGCAGGCGCGAAAGCTCCTAATGTATGAGGCACAGAGACCACGAAGAAGAAGCAATGTTTTCATTAGAACACGTTTTACAGGTGTCTCATTAAACATTAGGTACCCAAAAATGGTCCCACCCTGCAAAACTAAAATAAAGAACCTTACTTCTTCTTTGATCTAAGAAATTCCCTGGTGCACAATGTGCACAGGGGCTCAGCTGTGCACGCTGAGAAGCAGTTCAACATAGTTCTAGCATGTTGGGCTAGGATCAGGATTCAAATCTTCACACAAACCTTACTGAATGGACTTGACCTAGTGTCTCCCAGCCTAATCTGTTGTTGGGATGTTGTGGGAAATCTCTGGAGAACGGGCAGGATAAAAGTATGGTTGTATTTTCTTTTTTTAATCTCCTTTTATATTCATTTCAAGGGATATAACAGCTCTGTTTTCACAAATCGCTCAGCCCTAACTGGCTGGGGATTTTAGGTAGGAAGTGTTGACATGTTTGCTGTAGGCACATGTGAATCTGGACTGGAGCATGTTCAAAAAGAACAAAATGGAAAAAGAATACAGACTGCCCTATAAATTTAAATTGTACAGAAGTCAGTTAATCTTTCATGATTTCTCACAAAGAACAATGGAAGTTATCATTTTGAATATATGGTAAGAATACATACCGTGTTTCCCCGAAAATAAGACACTGTCTTATATTTATATTTCCTCAAGAAGACACAGTATGGCTTATTTTCAGGGGATGTCTTATTTTTATTAAGTATGGTACAACAATCTACATTTATTCAAATATAGTTAAGTCAGAGGTTTTTAACAGCCAAGGAGCACGCAACCCCGTGCTGCTTCGTCGCCCGGCTCAGAAGCAGATTTGCAGGCGTGCGCAAGTGTGTGCCTACAGATCTGCCGGGGGCAGGCTTTCGGCTGGCGAGCTTCTCCGGTTGGTGGACAGCCTCCACCAACCGGAAGCCGCCATTTGGGACACCGGAGGAACGTGGAGCAGCGAGCTCGCACTCCTCTGCGTGGCGACGGCCTCGCTCGGCTGCTGGTAAGCTCCGTTTTTGGGCGTTTTCGCTCGTTCCCCCCACATGGAAAGGGCCTATGTCTCCCTCTATGCCTCAACCTGCAGCACGCACAGAACGACCGGGACTTGACAGGGGGAGCCGACCTTGTTGATGGGGCTGCCGCACCTCTCTGGTCACCTCCAAGATAGCAGCTATCACGATGGGGCAGATGAGAAGGGCTGCCCATCTTCTTTACCGCTCCGCGCTGGTAAGCTGCATAGCCACGCCTATCACTATGTCTTATTTTCGGGGTATGGCTTATATTGCGCAAATGCTTAGAAATCCTGCTACGGCTTATTTTATGGGTATGTCTTATTTTCGGGGAAACAAGGTAGTAGAAAAAAAATTCCCTCTACAGGACAGAGTTCCCTCTTTAAGAACCCATGACACTCAAGCACATTTGAAGCAGAATAAAATGTTGTTAACTGAGCTTGATTTTGTATACTTAAGTTTCTGATAAACTTAAGAGAAATGCTCCTTTAAAAGTCTAGCTAGATAAGGAATGGAGTTAAAATTAATTTTCAAGTGGCTCTTTCAAACAATCCCTAGAATACATTTTAGTGGACCTCAGAGTTGAAGAGTCCTTCTATCTCAAATTACTTCCTTACCTTTTCCTTGAATTCCTGTTCTTTTAACTTTGAATCATTGAGAAGTGTTGTCTTCTCAGCTAGCTGGGCCTTGGAGAAAAATTATATACTTTAATATAAAATGTATGCCAGAATATTCATTGTTAAACCTCATCTTATTACTGTTGATCAGTACAATAAGCAAAAACACTAAAAAATGACCAGTGATATTATGTTAATGGTAAAAAGCTTAAAAGTATTCATGAAGCCAATCTTACCTGAAGTTCTGCTACTGTTACCTAAAACAAAAAACAAACAAACCATAAGACCATTAAATAAAATACATTTTTTGTACCTTAGTAGAAAATGTTGTAAAGTAAAACACTGTAAAGCATTTTTCAGCCATACAATCTGCCACTAATTTTCAGGTTACCAGTAAGTACCTGTTTATCCTTCACAAGCTCTGGTTGCAAAGAAATATTTGAGATACTTAATGCTCAGTACTATCTGCTAAATAGCATACATTGCATAATTGCTATTATATAAAATCCATTATATTGCTATGATGAATATTCATTTGAGAATGAATAGCGTTGTCACAGTCAGAATAAAATTTGGTACAGTGGAAATGAATCTAAGTGTTACAAATTATTAAAAGATATACTACCCCTCCCCCAAAATAGTGTTAAATCCATAGACAAGAATTTTCAATCTGAAATCCCATGCTCCATGCAAACACCTTATTTAAAATAATGAGACCTGAACACAGACAAATTCTCAATGAATCATTTCATTTGAATACAAAAAATCTTGTATCACCCCAAAATATGACTCTTAACTAAATAATCAAAATGGATGTATATCTGGCTATCAATGTCGAGGCATGACATGAGACCTGTAACCATCCTGATTAAGAAGACTGGCACCAGAACTGTTTCAAAATCGAAGAAACTATCACTCTTCTGTCCCATTAACTTAACATGTAACTATTTTTTTCTGGATCACACTCTGGTTTACTGCTGAAATAAAACAAGGATCTCTAAAATTATTTGGGTCCTGAGGTTCACCTACTTTGCATCTGTGGAAGAGAACTGAATCGGCTTCAAATATGACATAACAAACTAAGTATGTTGTCAACAGTTTGACACAAGAAGGTTTCAACCACCTAATCAAAATCAAAAGTTAAAAAGTACCATAGCTCTCTCTATCAAAAGTCCCAAACTAGAGAAATGAAGAGCCACAGTAGATTTCTAAGATTTCAAAAAAGAGAACATGTAGAATCATGTTTTCCAACTTACTTCACCACTATTCAAGCTTTCTTTGTCAGCCAGTCTTTGTTTGTACTCCTCCTGTAATTTCTCCAGCTGTTTCTCCAGCTCATTTACTTTTGCTGTCATTTCTTCTTCACGAGACTTCAGAATATAAAAAAGAAAAGAAAAGAAACTTATGCACTGCACTGTTAGCAGGCTGTACACCCCACGCTTTGATATGGTTTATTTGGCAAATATTAACTGGCATAAATATAAATTATATAGTGCTATGGCTGCATGGCCATGCTACTAAGAGGAAGGACTGGTCGAACATGCATGAAAACTAGGTTAGGCATGGCCTCAAGGCATTGGCAGGTAATAGTTAGGAAATCATCAGAGAACTCCAGCAACAATGGACTTGCAAATGTCTGTCAACGACTCAGATGTCCTCCAGAGATAACGGAACTTTAAACTAAACTAAACTAACAATCTTAAATCCTCTTCCCACCTTCCAGCAAAGTCTTCCTTTATCCTCTTTCCTGTCCAGCAATCAAGGAGCTATCATGATCCCCATCAGTTTTTTGTTACCATTGAGACCATTAGTCTGTTCTGGATCCCATTGTTTGTGCTGTTGGAGAGCCATTAACATCTTCATTTTCCAGACAGAAACAAGGTATTTAAACTCTGACTCTGGGCTAGCCAACCTGTAGTACTTTTGGTGTACTGGCCATCACTTTGCTGCTCTAATTCCCAACTTGTACTACCCTTAGACTTTAGTCTAAGCCACAAATTGCTTCTTTACTTCCTCTCTGCTGGACTAATAAATATCACCCACTTTGCTCTAAACTTTCACTATTCAAACTTTTCCTCCCTTTTCCTTCAGTTAGCTTTGTGTGATTGTGAGACTACTTGGATCTTGTGTGTGTGACTGTTAATTCTCCCAACAAAACAAACAAGCTTACTTTTTGACTCTCAGGCTGGTTTTTCCTCACACTAGTATCAGTATACACAAGAGTAAAAGATCTTATATGATTATCCCCCTTTTACAGGTCTCCTCTTTGACCTAAAATTCCCCACTGTTTCACAGAGGCGTTGGCATTGCAAAGGGACCCCTGAGTCACCCATGTTTTGAGGTAACAGCATGTGACAAACTGGGACCCATCATCTTCAGATGCAAAAGTCCTATCAAATTTTTAACAGATGTACATTTCCCATTACATTCAATTAATACAAAAAAAAAAGTTTAAAATGGGAGTCTAAGTCATGCAGGAAAAATAATCACCACTGAATCCAGACTAAACCATTCCGTTGCATATTGTCATTAAAAAGTATCAGTATTTTTGAGTCACTTCTGAAGACACTTTATTTAAACAAATATAGCTACACTGTGAAAATGTCAGGTGAAAGTATAGTCTTTTACCAAGTTTATAAATGTGCACAAACATTAAATCTCTATGGCAGGTACTAAGAGTAGGTGGCTGACATGAGGATGCAAACAATCAGTAAGAAGATTTTGCATCCATGTAGTGTTTGACAAAATAACCAATCACATGAGAGTCAATCACTATAGGTGGATTGCTTTATTGATGTTTAAACCACTGTAGCAGCTAAATAACATTTGTCTTGTTGCAAATGCAGAATGATTTGTGTCAGCAACTTGTTTCTTATAATCTATTCTTAAGTAGGGGACATCATGCAACAGAACTAAAAATATGAATAAAGACTGTCAATCATTACTGTCATTCAGTATCAAGGCTGTGTTTGGAAATAGGTTAACTGCATAACCAGAAAAATCACCCATGTATGTGAAAACTTTGGATCTTTCAATAAAATACATTTCACAGTAAGGGAAAGGTGATGATACCCCTCCTACAGATGTTGATTAAAATATGAGTTTCAGTTTATGGAATTACTGATTTTGCTTTCAATCAGTGACGCTTCTTTTGCGAAAACATTTCTGATGCCCTAAGCAGAACATAATTAGATTTAGAATGATGATCACTTATTATGTGAACAATATCTACACTTACCAACTTAATTATTGCCTCCTAAGATAGGGCAATAATGTGCCCCTCCAGATATTGTTGGAGTGAAACCCTCAGCAGATGAAGCTAACATAGCCAACACTGAAGAATGTAGGGAGCTGTAATTCAACTATATCTGGAGGGCCTTTTGTGTTTTCTATCTTTGCTCTGAAGATGTCTGACACTAGCCTTTTCTTCCCAATTGGCCATTATTATAACCCAGAGCACTAAAAACCAACAGTTCTTAGCCAAATAATCTTCTCAGCTCAAAAAGGAAAAACGTTCTGCTTGATGTGTTTGCTAAAGGTGAAATAAACATTAACCACAGTTCTTACTTTCACTAACAACTTGAAATAAAATAAGATCTTAGCTTTTATTTTGATTTGGCCTCCACAAGCATTCACTTAAATTTAGAAACTGGCATTTGGTTTGGATTATTAAGGGTATTTGTAATTTTATTTTACTCTTGCTAAATCAATAAAAACATATTTGGGGCTACGCTCCACAAGCACATGTCAAATCTATATTTTTATTTTTCCTCTTCCCTTCTGAAACCCCCACCACTCCCCCTCCCCAAAAAAACCCTCCCAAGAGGATCAGGGACACATGCTGAACACTGTGGGCTAGGGCTTACAAGGCTACAGTAAGGGGGGAAAGTGGACAAAATTCAGTTTTGGTTCAATGTATTATGTTAGCCAAAAGTTACATTTAAAGTGTATTTTTAAAATGTTAGACAATAATGTAAAAAAAACCCCTCAATAACTCAAGCTCAAATTAGTACTCTGAATCTCCACCAAAGTATGTAGCAATCTTCTCTCTCTCTCTCTCTCTCTTCTCCCTCTTTTAGGCAATCCTTAATTCTCCCAAAGGCACTAGATCCTGTCAAATCTTGGAAGCTAAGTGGGGTCAGCTCTGGTTACTACTTGGATGGGAGACCGCCAATGAATATCAGCTGCTGTAGGCTATATTTCAGAGGAAGGAACTGGCAAAACCATCTCTGAATTTTCCTGGTGTAAAAAACCCTACAAAACTCAAGGGATCACCATAAGTCAACAGACAACTTGAAGGCACATACGGACACAATATTTTTTGTAACAAAAGCAAAGTGTGTCATGCAGCCATTGACATTACTCAAGAAAAAATGAACTGATTCTGCAACAGCATTCCCCCTTCTGTGAATCAACAAATAAACAACGGTTTCTCTTTCTTAGGTTCCTGTACAAAAGACTAATTAATATATAGTGAACAATGCTTTTCACCTGCCATTGCCCACAACTACATAACAGAATTTCCAGTGCCATAACTTGAAACTGCAATTCGACGGAAACATTTCTTTAGAAAATTATTATAAATATTTAGCTCTAAAATGTTCAATTTTCAAAAAGAAAATGGAGAGAATTTAGAGATCTTGATGAACTGCAGACTCATTCTACAATTTATTCAGATAAGAAAGTCTCTTAATTATCTCTTATCCATCTCGAGGCCAGAATTAAGCTCAGAGAAGCAGCAGCTACGGAGGAGCTTTTTGAAAACTGACTTGCAGTACTGATTACTGCTTACTGCTCTTTTCAATGCAACACAGTGCTGGAAGAGGTTCAATTGACACAGCAAAAATTAATTTAAACTGCCTTAACTTGAACACAATCGATTCTTACCTGAGGGCAACCAGATTTTCCACATCCAAAAAATTCAGGGAGCCCAGATGGGATAAATGAAAGTTTTCAGAATTTATACAGTTTCCAAAGCCCTGATGGCACTACTATTAAATCCCTAAATTTCAGCACCATTAAGTGTTTGGATGATTACTTTACTACTAAAATTTTTAGGACAGGTTCAATCATTTGTTCTCCTCTGTTACACTAAAACTTTAGCAGCACCTTTCTAATCTTTTCTGCTTCAAGCTTCTCCACCTCCTTAAGTCATTTCCATGAGAGAGACTCACTGAACACAATATCCAAACATCTAAATGAGCGAGTTTGTTCAATCGTATGTTAACCTAATATTCATTTGTACCTTGAATTGTATTAATCTCAAACCATGGTCTTGGTCTTAAAAGTGGCTTATTGGTAAGGTTTTCATGTTTACAATAAGCACTAAATGCATTCAAAAGATTACCATGCACTCCACCACTGTTTTAACAATATTTGCCTGTGAGCATCAAATGCCCTTTTATTCAAAATCCACTTAAATTAAGCCATGGAGATTACATGTTTTAATTACCTAAATTAATATAGAAAAGAAATCCACAATCAAATGTTCTTCTCACCCTTGACAAATAAGAATAAAATTTCAAAAGTTCTCTAACAGTATACATCCTTGGATACTATATCAAATACTGGTGTTTATTTTCTCAGAACAGAGACATTCCAGTAAACACATTTTTAAATGAGCACACACTAGGCAAAAAAGAGCATTTGCTTACAGGTCCCAAATGTTAACCATAAACTTTGTAAAGATGATTGATGCAAAATGACAAAGGAATTATACAACTATCTCCATAAGCAAAAAGGCTGTCAATTTGTTGCAAGAGTATATACAATTTGGAGATGAAGAATATAACATTCTCTGAGCACTGTTCAGTGATTTTGGTGACTGTAATGTAAGAGAAATGTCACTAATTAATTTATTCATTTCTGCAACAATCACTGTTGTAGACAAAAATAACAAACATCACAAAAATACTAGCACAGGTAGCAAGTATATATTGTTGTGTTTTTAGAATTTGTATAGTAGCACCAGTACATAAACGTAACTGGTACTTTGTAAACCAAAACACTAGGAATCAATATTTGTGTTGTGAAGCTGTTACCACACTGTATTCCTCTATTCTGTGGGATGTGCTATTTTCATAACTGGATATATATCATGGCTGAAACAAGTGTCTGGAAGTGCACTGGCTATACGCACATGCCAGGTTAGGATCACCTCAGACATGATCAGGCCACAAGTTCAGAGAGAATTATGTGGAAAAGCCCAATAGGCTTGGGATATTCATTTCTAAAAACTGTTGTTGCAAGCACACCTGAGAACAACAGCAGGAGAAACTGCCCAAGTGAGGCAATAAGGAACCCTATTGTGAACATATCCTACTGAGACCTTTCCTATTTACAACCAAAATATCAAGAGATTGTCAGGACTCTCATGTTTTGTTACCTGAAGTGAAGGCAATCAGCCCATTCCTGACTCCTTTGTTGGTTTCATGGGAAAGTCATTACCACTTTGTCCACACACTCTCCTTCAGAGCAGGAAATAGGATATAAAATCCCTAGCTCCAACCCCAATAAATTTGTAGTATGTATGCAACCATGCTGCATGTTGTCCCCCAGACTCCCATTCCTCCATACTACCCCCAGACTCTTGTTTGAGCCTCTCCACTTCTGCTTCAGGCCCGGTAAATATCATCCCTTCCACCCAATAACCCTCTCTATCCAACCTTGCCTTTCTCTTCAATAGCCTTGTTAGTTCATGAGATTGCTCAATTTCTTGTGTGTGCCTATTACTTTCCAATGAAATACTCTTCGAACCTTGAAGTGCATTCTTCTCTACAGTTAACACTGGTATACATAGGTGAAAAGATCCTGCCATTCCCCTTCTTTGCCTCCTTTGAACTAATAATTCCCCAAATCCTAAGGAGACTCTGGCACTGCTGGTGGACCTCAAGGTCCGCCGCCTTTTAGGATAACAGTTTCCCTATCAGATATGGCAAAATTCATACATAATACTGATGTCAACAAGAAAAAGTTAAGCAGAAAAATGTGACCCCTCCAAGATTTGATAGCAATTCCTTAACTTCAACAATTGAGATGCCATTTACAAGAGATATATGCTAAAATGCAGGTCAGATTGCAACATGTAAAATTAACTGTTGGCAAAAGGGCAATTTTTAATGCCACATAGGTAGGTAATAGTAATACTAGTAATATAAAAGTAGTAGTAATTCACGAAGACAAATGAGAACAGAAGGAAGAAGAAGAGGATTACTAAACCAGAGTGAACTGAAAATAATAAAAATGCACTCACATCCATGGAGGGTGTATAGGAGAACTGGATAAAATAGCCTGCCTGAAAGTAAAACAAGATCTCCCGATCTCTCACTCCCTCAACATACTGCTGCTCCTCTTGACTTTTCCTTTCATCCCCTCTCCCTGTGGGCAGCAGTAGCAGCAACTTCCCTCTCCTTTTCTATTCCCTCCCAATTACCTGCTTCTGTGGCAGTTGCTTCTTCTCCTTCCTACTATTATATGCATAAAACCACTAGGACCAGGTCAATTTTTTTAACAAGATCAATTAAACAGTGGATACATAACACAAAGATAAGGTAGCAGCAGCACTTCTCTTCCTGCTTCAGGCAGTGGTAGTGTTTGAGTCACTGCTACTCATGAAAGCTTATGCTAAATAAAACTAGTTAGCCTTTAACATTTTTCTCCCAAAACATTTTTCTCTAACACAGCTACTTCCTTAAGAAGTCTGAGAGGTTTTCCTTGATATAAGACAATACATACATTTTAACGCAAGTGTCAATACAAGGTGGCAGACCTGTGTTTCTCCTGTAACACTACTCTCTCAACTTTTATTTCCATTTTTTTTCAGCGTAAATCCCTCCTGAGAGGCTATTAAAAGGGCAAATCATATACCCAAGACATGAAATTATTCTTTACAAAAGAAATTAATTTCTTTATTATTTGAAATTGCTAATCAGAAAACTAAGATCAACATCAAGTACTTCTCCATAACAGCAAGGTCCTATCTATCTTTCACACAATTTGTCCTTTGCTTTTGGTAGTACTCAGTTTAGCTAACAAGAAGCTTTCAAAAAACAAAATGGAATCTGCATTATTTCTTGGAAACCCAGTAAAGATAAATAATATTGCCATGTCAAATCTGTTGCTATAAAAACAACAGAGTCCTTGGAACCATAAATGCTAATAATTTTACTAAGATATTTTAGAATCTTACCAACCTTGACTTTCTTTGTACTGTTGCTTCTTCTCTTTATTCACTCCTGTTTCACAGTACTACTATTTTCTATCCAAAATTTGTTGTCACAAACCTCAGCTCTCTCAAACAGACTAGACATTACTCCATACTGCAATATTTACCTAGGAACTCAGAGGTCAATTGAAATCTAAGTGAAAATGGGTTTTTTATTCAGTAACACTGAAAGGCAGTAGCAAGCCCATTTCTCACAAAACAATTGGACTGCACTTACTGCTTTCTCTGTTAGCTTCCAGACAGCTTAAGATTTTCATTTTTTTTTAAAGATAAGCTTGGAATCCATGCCAGTTAATTGTCTCAATGTCTGAATCCAGGTATAACCAGCTAACCAGGTAATATGGCAACGTTATCAAAATCTTGCATTTTGACATCATAATACAAACATTGAGACTCCTTGTGGAGTCCCTTCTCAAAAACAGGACATTGCCTTCTGACTTTTAAAAACACAAAAAACAAGTAATGCAACACATACCTCTAGTATTTCTTCATATTTCTTTACTGTCCTTTGTAAGTCATCATCTTTTTCTAGAATCTTTTTATGTAACTGAGTTATCTCTGCACGGTGGCTTTCTATTAGCTCAGATTCAACCTCCTGGGCTTTACCTGTTTAAAAATAGTCAGCTGGGTTAGTATGGCATGTGAATGGGTCATTGTTTACAATTTTCATTAAACACGTTTAATGAAAATGTGTCTACACACATTTTCAAAGAGTCTACATGTGACAACAGCAAACTACCAGAAGAAGCTCTAAAGAAAGAAAAGTATGGAAAGCAAAGCAAACCTATTAGGATCTTGAGAGATTTCAGAATACAATGCACCCTCAGTATTCTCCATGGTTTGATTCTAAGAACCCCCGGGATACCAAAATTTGTGGATGCTCATTATATACAGTGGTATAGAAAAAAGGCATCCTTTATATAAAATGGCAAAATCAAAAGTTTGCTTTTTTGGATTTTTTTGGGGGGGGATATTTTCAAGCCCTGGTTGGTTGAATCCATGGATAGAGAATCCACAGATATGGAGGGTTGACTGTACATTCTTTGCCCGAGTTTAGTACACAACGTGGATTCCTTCATGCAGGAGTATCACTAGGCTGGCACAATGTTGAGTTGAAAAGACCAGTATCATCTTGTATAAAATCAATAAAGAGGCGCTGAAATATTATGCAATGAGTTAAAATAACTTTAAAGAGCAGGTGAAACAACAAAGCTTTTCCATCCCCACCTTCTTCCTCTTTATTAATATCCTTCCTTACTATGTCCATCCTCAAGACAAATGAAAATTTCTGTAAGGAGAAAAAGCAGCCTAGAATACTTGGAACACAACCTAACAGAAGTTAACTTCAGGCATTAATGGAAAGTAATCTTTCCATCAATTTCCATGTATCATTATGAAATCTGAACAATGAAGAAAACTGATAGGAACAGAAAAGAGCTCTCCAGATAGCATCAACATCCAAAATGATAAATAAAGGGTTCTGAGAGCAAATCAAGTCTATACTCATCTCTGCAAAATTTCTGTACTTTACATAAAATGAATGGGTCTGTGTACCAGAAATGCACATAAGGTACCAAGAGATGATTCATACACGAAAATTCAAATCTGGGAACGGAATGGAAAATAGGAGGGAGAAAGGTCAAGCCTAGTAAGCAATTAAACTTCTTTTTAGCATGATACAGTGCCACAGTGTCTTAAACAGATACAGGAAAATAAATACAGAAAACCTGGCTTCCGTTCAAATCTATGGATGTTCTTCTATCTAAACAGTTTCTCCAATAACAGATCTGATGTTTGGATTTAAAAGAGAAATAGCCATTCAAAATCTATAGAAAGCATTGTTCCAACTCACTGATAGTTTCCTTTACAGCTGTTTCTAATTCCTGGTCCTTTCGTGCCAGCTGGGTATTGAATTCCCTCATTAACTGCTTTAATGTGGAGTTGTGCTTCAATTCAATGTCCTCTTTCTCATATCTATAAAGACACAGCAAAAAATGTTTTCTATAGCAGATAAGGCAGTTCAAAAGAATAGCTTAAATACATATTAATTTCATTCTGAATGATTTGAAAGTCTGTCCAACTATTCTAAAAAAAATGCTGTTAAAATAAAAGCTGTCAGAATAGATGTCCATGATAAGCCAGATCTCCATGTGCTTGTGCATCCTGCCCACTCACTTCCACTTGCAGTGGGAGTGCTTAAGTAAACTACAGATCAATTGTTCTATTGTGATGTGAAAAACTGGCAGAAGGACAGTTCTCTGGTTTGTTTATCTCCTGATAAGCCAAATCATTAATCACAGGACAAACTCTGACTTAATTCTCTATTTTGTCAAGGGAGAAATAAGCCAGACAGTTGTCTCTCTGCCAGATTCATTCACAACTAACAAACTGAAGAGTCTGTCATTTCTATAGCACTCCTATTGTCAGAGCAAGCAATCAGCCAGTGTACAAGTATGCTTGCCTATCTACAAGTTAGAATTCCCTTGCATTCTAGTTTGTTGTGAATACGAACTATGTGTTTCACTGATACATTTTCTTTAGATTTGTATTACTGATTTTTTCTGTTGAGACAATGTTTGTTAAAAGATTAAAAGAATCCATTATCAAAATACTGTTACCAAATCTAACTCTAGTAGGCCAAAGGCTACTCACAATATGATCTGATGCAAATGCTTGTGGATAGCATATTTATTTTCCGGGTGTCAATTAAATTATTTAAACATACCTATGAAAAGGAAGGCTTGCTCCCTCCTCCTTCTTAAGAACTGCAGCATAAAAAGGCTTTTACAAAGATGTATCAATAGGTAAAGATACCTGAAACTCATCTTTTTCTTGTTTATTCAAAAAAAATCCTCAAATCTAAATACATACACATAGGAGCAAATCCCACTGAATATGGTGGAACTTCTGAGGACACAAGCTTAGGACTACTTGTTAAATAATAACCAACTATATTTAGCTATAACATACATTCTAAAATGAATACTGCAAAACACAATGTAAATGCTAAAGACTCCTTCATATACCTAACCGCACAATGGCCACACTCAGATAATCAGGCTCTACATCCGCTTGCAGGCTGTCTGTTCTTCTTTTTGTGGTGTAAGGAATTAAACCACAGTTTCTAATTTTGCCAGAAATGCACTTAGTTTCAGAACAAGTCATGATATTAAATCAACTTCAATAGTTCAATGTCTTGGTTTACTCCAGAGCTAGTGATACCCATAGCTACCTAGGTTAGATGAAATTGCACGCTATGCTTACTTAAAGGTTTCCTGGTTTGACTGCTTGCTGCACTAAAGAAAGAGCAAAGGATTTGTTATGTGTAGGCAAAAAGCTCATTCATATTTTGGCATTATTTAGCCAAGGTACAATCATAGGACTTAGCTTTCCATATTTGAGTTAAAAAAAAATCTAAAAATGTTTTGGTCAATGTTGACTATGAATAATCAAGCACTGATATTCACCCAGACTCTGGAGGACCCTCTACAAGAAACAATACAATAGATGGCTAATGTACTCAATGCACTATTATGCATATCCCTTGACTAACAACTCAACCCTGGGGGATATTCCATTTAACAATAGGCCATCACATAGGTCAACTTAACATATGCAAATAGCTTCCTCCCACCCAGGGACTACACAAGTATATACACTCTGTCTCACTTCCATGCCACCAGATCCTCTGAAGATGCCAGCCACAGATGCAGGCGAAACATCAGGAGAAAATACTAATAGAACACGGCCTCAAAGCCCGGAAAACTCACAACAACTTATTGATATCTATTGTTTTGAGTATGAAATTTTACAGTTGATGAAGCAGCATGAAAATTGTAAAAGTTGATTTTATCAATTTCATACTACTTCATCTCCTATAAAAGTGGCTAGTGATAATTTTACAATGCCCTAATGGAATATCACTAGAGCTTACTTTATTTTTTGTTCCATTTCTTCCAAGGATTCTTTCTTCATTATTTCCAACTCCTGCTGATGCTCCTTCCGCAGACTCCGCAAATCCTTCTGCAGTTTAATCAGATCTCTGTGATGTTTCTGCTTTTCCCGCTCTGTGTCTTCCACTTTACTTTGCATATCCTGCTGCTGGGTTCGCAAATCATCAAGTGATTTCTGAAGTTCAAGGACTGATCTAGTCTTTTCTTCTGTGCTTTCTTCCAAAGCTTTTATAAGGCTACTTCTTTCATCCAGTTGCTCCTGGAGCCCCTGTAATCTTTCATCGTATTTTGAGATTATTTCTGCCATCTCAGTTCTGTGTTTCTCTCTCTCTTTCATTAAATCCTCATCAAAACTGCTTATTCTCTGTTGCAAAGACTGCTCTTCTTTCTCCTTTTCTTTTAGTTTTTCTTGCAAATCTTTAATCACATTTTCTATATTCTGTTGTTCTTTCTCTTTGGTTTCAAATACTTCTCTAATGTTTGCTAAGTCATTATCATTCTTTTTACATTGTTCAAGCAAGGTAGCCTGTTTTGTCACTTGCTCCTCAAGTTCTCGCTGAAGCTTTTCAATAATGATCTGATCTTCTTCTTTTCTTTTATGGAATTCATCTTGTTGAGTCTGTACTTCTAGCTTTAAAATCTCACTTGTTTTTCGTTCCTCATCAAACATCTTTAGTAGTTTCTCCTTTTCCAATAAATCTTTCTGTAAAGCATCAATTTTTAGTTCATACATGTGTTGCATGTTCTCCAATGCAAGGGCTTTGTCTTGTTCTGTGGAAACCTTTACAGTTTCTACTTTTTGTATAATCTCCTTTTCTAACTCTGAATCTCTTGATCTAAGTTTTTGCTCTAACAATATGATCCTGTTTTCTTTGTCTTGCAATTTTTGCTCTAACTGCTTTTCCATGTCTTGCCTACACTGCTGTTCCCTTTCTTCCATTTGAGAGGTTAACTGCTTTCTAATAGAAGCAATTTTTTGTTCAGCCTTTTTTTTCAGATCTGCTATTTTAGTAGTGTTTTCTGAAACAAGCTTCTCTTCTAAAGCTTTTAATTCCTCCTCCTTGCTTCTCACTAGCGCCACTTTTGCTTCTTCAAATTCTTTCAACTTTTGTTCAAGATCAACCTCTACAGACTGCACTTTGTTTTCAAGAATTAATACTTTTTCATCCATTTCCTTAAGCCTATTATCCTTTTCCACAACTGCTATCTCAGCCTGTTGAATCTTTAGTTCCAGTTCTTTTCTCTCATTGTGTTGCTCATTGTATTTTTTGAGTTCATCCATCAAAGAATCATTTTCTGTTGTTTTCCGAGTAATGTGTTCTTCTAGCTCAGCAATTCTTGCTGTATGGATTTTTAATTCAGCCACTAAATCAGATTCTTGTTTCTCTCTTCTGATCTGCTTTTGCTCTATTAAGCCTTTCAGATGTTCTAAATGTTTGCTTTGTTGATCACATTCTTTCTTCATTCTGTTCAATTCCTCTTCTTTTTCACATGCTTGATTATTACTCAGTTCAACTTTATTCTGTAATTCCTTAATGGTATTATGGTTCTGTGTAAACCTTAACTGGGCTTTCTTCTTCCATTCTGACATTTTATTCATCCAATGGTCTACCTGTTCAAGTGCAGCTGCTTTTTCTTGAGTCAGCATTTCAACTTTAGAAGACAGTTCCTGCACCTCATTCAGTAATTGTTCTTGTTTCTCTTTGTGTTGCGTGTTTAGCAGTGCTGTGACAGCCTCTTTGTCTGATATGCTGGTTTCAAGTCTGAGATTCAACTCGCTAATAATTTTGTTAAGGTCTGCAATCTCTGACTTCTTCTCATTCAACTCCTCCTTCATGGAAGTGACAACATTAATATGCTCAGATAATTCTTTTTTCAGCTGTGTGATGCATGTTTCTTTCTCTGTTGCTGTTTGCTGCTGGTGTCCGCCTTCTCTCAGCAACTGCTCTTTTTCTGTTATAAGCCTTTCAATGTCCACTTTCATAGATGTCATCAGATTTTCCTTTTCCTGTACTTGTTGTTTCGACTCTTGTAAACTCTTAGTTAAAGTACAATTACTTTCTGTAATTTCTTTAAGCTGAGCTTCTAGGTCTGGAATCCGACACATTTTAATTAATATTGTTTCTTTAATTTTTGTTGCTTGCTCCTGACAATGTGCAATTCTAACAATTACTGAATGAATTTTTTCATTGCATTTTTCTATTAGTTCACTGGTTTCTGTCTGCAGTAAAGTTTCTGCCTTCTGCTGGTAACCCTCCAGCTGTGTAATTGTGTCTATTGCGAGCTTCTCAAATTCAGCTTTTTTTTGTTGAAGCTCCACATTTTTCTTCTCAAGCTTTTTCTTATAATCTTCACACTCTTCAGAATGGGAACATTTTAGAGCCTCAAACTGCTCATCAGATATTTTCAATTTATTGACCAATTCACTAATTTTATTCTTCTCTTTTTCTCCTTCTGCCTTTATTTCACTAAGCTGTTCTTGAAGTGCTATCTTTTCCTTTAAAGATAAACTAAGGTCATCCTCGAGTTTTGCTAGCTGAATTTTCAGATCAGTTTCTTTTCGAGTGAAAACAGTCACCTGACTTAAAGCCTGCTGCAACTGCTCTTTCAGTTCGTTCATGGATATGTCCCTTTTCAATTCTTCATCCTTTAAACAGGTAATCTCTGCCTTATTCTCTTCTCTTTCAGCACTTAAGGTGGCCAATTTTTGCTTTAGGTCTCCTACTTCCTGTTCTTTTTCTTGCAATTCCATTTCATGCTTTTCCTGAAGTTCTTCAGCCTGCTGAGTCAGCTTCTTTTCCCACATTCGAACAACTTCTTGTAGTTCTTGTCTGTGAGTTTCAGCTAAGCTGTCTAGTTGCTCCTTCTGATTTATCTCAAGTTTTGACACAGCTTCACTGATTCCAGTTGAACTAGCATGAGCCATTTCTAACATTTTTGAATTGAACTCCTGCTCTTTCCGACTAAATTCCAACTGTTTGTTTTCAATTTCCTTTTTCAGCATTGCTTCCTGCTCTGAAAGTTTCTTTCTGAACATTTCTTGCATGTTCCTTGCTTTTTCTTTAATCTTCTCTGTTTGTTTTTGTTGCTCTTTTAATTTGTTTTCATATTCATCTTTTAAAGCAGCAACTACTTCTTCTTTGGCTGATAAGTGCTGTCTGAGTTCATTAATTTGTTGATTCAAGCATTCTTTCATTTGTTGAAGCTCTTTTTCCTTTGTAGTATAATGACTCTTTGCCTGGTTGACCTCTTCTCTAAGATCTCTTAATTGTGATTCATAGTGTTCTGTTAGAGATGATACTTTCTGCATATTCTCACTCTTTTGCTCTTCCATCTCAGATTTCAAATCATGTACCTGAGATATTTTAGAGTCCAACTCTGCTTTGACTTCATTTAGCTGGGTTTCAGTTTTTAGAATTTGTTCCTCCAGGTGTGATTTTTCAGCTTGTAGATAATCCTCCTGTTGCTGCAGATCTGTTAGCTTCTGTTCATAAATGCTTACCTGTTCTCTGACACTGGCATCCCTGGACTGAGAAAGGCCATCTGCTTCTGCAGACATTTTTTTACATTCAGTTTCAGCCTTTACTAGAGATTCCTTTAGTGTTTTTATTTGCTCTTCCAGCTCCTCTTGGCATTTCTCTTTTGCTTCCAAGTGTTGTCTGAGTTGACTAATTTCTTCCTTGAATGCTTTTTCAACCAATTCAGTTTGTTCCGTGTGGTGATTTTTCTGTTCTTCCAGCTGTGCTTCAAACTCTTGTTTTTCTTTGTCTGCTTTTTCTTGTAATATGGACAGGCTTTTTTCAAGCTCTTGACGAATTTTTAATACATCTGATAACTCAGAAGAGAGTGCTTCTAGCTCTGTTTGTTTCACATCAAGCTTTTCTAATGTTTTTTCATTCATCTCCTCTATATGGGAATGAAATACAATCTCCTTCTCTTTCAACACTTTAGATACTTCTTCCTCATGAAGTCTTTTCAGTTTGTCCATTTCTGAATGCTGCTCCTGTGTTAATGTGTTGAGTTTTTCTGTCCAAAACTGTTGCTCTTTTTGTTTTACCATCTCAAGCTCTCCTCTGTGTTTTTCAACCATGGCAGTGATTTCTTTGTTGTGTTTATTTCTTTCTGATTCTATTTGAGTAGTCAAATCCTCCAGCTGGTTTTTGTCATTTTGTGAACATTTTGCAAGGGAACTTTCCAACTCAAGAATTCTCTGTTAACAAGAATGGTAGGGGGAAAATAACATAAATACCATTTTCTGTGAATTGAAATTTTTCATTCTACTTGATCAGCAAATTCCTATTCAGGTTAGATTTGCCTAACGTTATTTAACTTGTATAAAATCACGTGATTGATAAATGTGAATCTGTTATATAGAGAATGGAGCAGAAAATACTGTACCCAATGCCAAGAGAAGTTTCAAGAACAATTAAATGTTTTTAACATGAATGAAAAATAAATATTTTGTTTGACAGTAAATTAAAGAGGAAGGGGTCTCAAATTCCAAAGTACAAAACATTAATAAGAATTCTCAATCTTCCGTGTACAACCAGGAGAATATAGGACTTACAGGTAAATCTGTCCACGTATGTGCATCACTGTCATAGCTGCCTCTGTCTCCACAAGGGAACAAATTGCTTACAAACAGAGAGAGCCATATATCTCACTCAACAATACAGATACTCATAATTAACACAGTGATACCAGTTACATCCCCTCTCGTACTTTGTTCTCAGGCTGATCAAGTGAAGTAGCAGAGGACAAGGAAAAGGTATAACATAGGCTCTGATGTCAGATTTATCTGTTCATGCTGCGATTGTGTTAAAAGCTGTTCCCAGAACACCAAGAGGTATACCATCTGCCTTCTCTTGCTAGCTTCTTCAAATGATTCTCAGTTTTATCCTGCATCACATTATCACAGACCAGGATATGAACAGCCACAAGAGGAGTTTCATCATAGTCTTTGAGTCTGAGTCCCAAATTTCTCCCCAAAACCCCCAAGTTTACATTTTAGATTCAAGTGAGAAAAGAAAAAGATATCCCCAAGTCTTCTACTCACTGTTTTGAAAGTCTCCACTTCTCGTTGCAACTCCTCAAGTTTTCTGTCACATTCCAACTGAATTGCTTTTTTCTGTAATTCCAGTTCTTCTAAGGCCAAAGATTCTTGTTGTTCTTTTTCTTGTATGGTCTGCTGATGTTCCCTCTGGCACTTTTCCTGTGTCAAGAACTATGACATTTTAGGAAAGAAAGTCCCTCAAATGAAGACTCGTATGCAAACTTAGCAAATACGTGGTAAGAGAAGTTCTCCTACAGATCAGTAAATTGTTGACAGAAAGCAGAAAGTAGAAATAAATGGCCAATTCTCATGGATGTAAACAGTGGGGCTCCCAAAAGATCTGTACTGCAAATTAAAGTGAATTAAAATTCTTGAGTCACAGGAGCAGTGAGATAGCCAGACAACATCAAAATATTTCAGATGGTTACAACAAAACAGATTGCAAACACTCAAAGGATGCTTCCCAACTGGGGAGCAAACTGGGTGGGAGGACATTAAAACTGCAAATTCAGTTCAGCGTAAGAATTTACACTGCTTGCGTACAACTTTGGGTTTTCAAATGGTCATCTGTGAACACACAAAGTTCACTGTGTGTTTATAGTGCATCATTTGGAGACTTCTACAGCTGTTTTGTTGGTAGCACCTCATCTTCTGGTCCATGTGACCAGCCCAATTCCTGGTCAGACATTCAGCTCCCTGGATGCCAAAGCAGCAGCCAAGGATCTAATGAGAAAGAACATGGCACACTGAGAGAATGAGTGGGTGTTGTACAGGTCTGGAGATGAAAGAACTTAAAGAACCACAGTTACAGATAAGCAATCAACTGTTCTGCTTCATCCTCTCTGTCACTCAAACAAATAGGAGACTAGCAAGCTACTCACTACAGGTGGTGGAAGCACCATGCAACACAAGAGAACAGAACAGCTCTCCCAAAGGCAGGGTCTGCCCTTAACTGGGCATCTAACCTATAACGGGTAATAAAGATCAGAGGCTGAGAGCAAATAACTGCCCTGTAATGTCCTCCAGCAACATGCCTCTCAAAAGGGCTAATAAAGTATTCATAGCCCTGGTAGCGTGACCACACACTTAAACAGGATGGCCCTTCCTTGCCAATTCATAGGTCAGATGAATGGTGGCAGTGACTCGCTTAGAGAGGTATTGAAATGACATGGGCAAACCGTTCTTGTTCAAGGAGTAGCACTCAGAGATTGCTAAAGTGGGACACTGATGTAAAAGGCCTGAACTTGCCTAAAATCAAGATAGTGCAAAGTCTGGTATAAATCAGTTGTTTGCTTCTGCATAAATGGTTCAATGAAAGGCTGATACTGTTAAAGAATGCTAGGCTAGGCAGTCAGCAGCTAGCTGTAGGTGGAAAGGGTTAACTGGTTCAACTGCGCTGCTTAGCAACAGGTTGTAAATACCTCTGTTTTTCAGTCTGCTTTCTCAGCTAGCTGACTCAAGGTCACAGCAGCTGTGAGAGGAAGAGTCAGACAGAGAGGTTCTCTCATATGAAGTGTTTTGACTGTTTCTTAGTGTCTGGTTCACACGGGATTGCTGCTGTGTTTCTTTTTACAGCTGACACCCCAGTTTTCCTTGACAGATACCATCTTCAAAAGAAAAGCAATATCAGGCCTCAGAACCACTTTGTCCTTGTGGAACTTCAGATATGGAGGACACACAACTCTCCTGCTTGCCTGGTATATGTAATCACCACCAGGAAGGCCATCTTCCGGGTAAGCAGGTGGATGTTACAGACTACTACCAGCTCAAATCGTGTCTTAACTGTGACAGGACTGAATCTAGGCTCCACTGAGATGTCGGTCCCAATACAGGTGGATGCAGCTTCTTGTAGCCTTTCAGAAAACATTTAACCAACGGGGTCTGGAAGCAGAAAGGTTTGTCAATGATTTAAAAGTTGGTGAAAACTGCCACCAAATAACATCTGATAGAAGAAAGAGAGCAAGAGAGACCTCTGTCAGACAGAAATAGAAGAAACTCCAGGATGTGATGGTCTTTTGCTTTGTCTGAAGAGATCCCTTGAGGTGACAAAGAAGATAAGAATGTGGATCATTTATAGGCACAGGATTGTTGGGTTGAAGGTCTGGGTGCAGCTGCAATGATTCATCAAATCAGAGCTGAAAGGGAGTCTAAAGAAACACCTTCCAAGCTGGTAGCTTCAGAGTGCCTTGGTCTGGATGTCTCATTTGTCCTTCATGCAGCATCAGAAGATCTGTTCTTTCCAGCACCCTGAGATTGGATCCTTGAGCAAGGGCACAGAAAATGGGCAAAGCCACCATCTGGGCCACCATGGACTTTGCCTTGTATCTCCAAATTTCTGTAATCACCCTGGTGACAAGAGGAAACTGAGGAAAAGCAAATACAACAGCACCCCCCCATGAAACAGAAAGACATCAATGAGAGAGCCCTTTCCCTGATGTGCCCTGCAGCAGTAGGTCTGGTACTGCTTATTCAGCCTCAAGGTGAAGAGATCCACTTCCCAAGTGCCCTACTTTTCACAGACAGTGAGACATTGGGATGAAGTCTCATTTTCTGGCAAGAGGTTGGAGTCCTCCTGCAAGTATTGGTTAGAATGGTCTCCTCCCTGGTAAATGGACTGCTGAGATGGAGATGTTCCCACAGGTGAAGTGTGAACGTAAGCAGGGTGGTATATCTTCTTCCTCCCTGTTTATTCAGGTAGTATACCACTGTGGCATTTTTGGAGACTACCTGAA
This sequence comes from Iguana delicatissima, assembly GCA_948472985.1. Classification (NCBI taxonomy): domain Eukaryota; kingdom Metazoa; phylum Chordata; class Lepidosauria; order Squamata; family Iguanidae; genus Iguana; species Iguana delicatissima. The sequence continues at coordinate 1,605,946 of CAOKZL010000479.1, forward strand.
CAACCTTGCCAGCTAGAAGAATACTGCAGGTCTGGAAAACCAACAACTCAAAAGTGCTGATGTGGAGACCACTCTCTTACTCTGTGCAGTGACCCTTTACCGAGAATCACTCCATGTGTGTTCCCTTTCCATCCAGTGAGGTGTTGGTCATCAACAATGTTGTCAGTTGACGAAGAAAGAATGCCATGCTGGCTTGGATATTCTTGGTTTCAACTCCAAAGACCGATGGGCAGCACTCAGTATAGTGAGACTTGGTATGGAAAAGTCAAAGATAGAGTCAAAGTAGGACAAAAAACAGATCTGCAGAAGGAGTATCCAGAGCCTCACATGCAGTATCACTGACATCATACAGGCTATGAAGCTGAGAACCACCTGACTGTCCTTGGCAGTTACCCTCCTGGTGAGACAGCACCAAAGGACAGCTTTCATCAGGTTTCCAAGTCTGTCATCCAGAAGGTAAGTAGTTGGCATGTAAGAACTGAGGATGGGCCTGATAATCTTGATGGCCTGGGGTAGTTGCAGATGGGATTTCTCATGATTCATGATCAGCCTCAAGTCACTGGGGAGAGGTACAATGTCGATGTCAGACAGGAAGCAGACCTGGAGTGGGTAACAAGGAGCCAATCATCAATGTAAAGAAATATGATGACACCTTGTTGCCTAAGCCATGCAGTGACCATAGCCATGCACTTTATGAAAACAGAAGATGCAGTAGAAAGTCTGGAAAGAAGGATAAAGAAATGATAGGCCCTTCTTTCCAAAGCAAAACAGAGGAAGCACTGATGTAACAGTCATATCACAATAAGAAATCCTTGAAATCCAACATCTCAAATCAATCACCCTCTTGCAACAGGAGCAGGATAGTACTATCTGGAATTGTGTGGGCTATATGAAAAAGTTGAGGTCCTTCAGCTACTTGTCTTGATGTAGTTAGCTGTGGAATGGTGACACTGTAGACTTCTGTCTGTAGGGCCCTGCCAGCCATTTCTCATCTTTGGACAATCTGTCCAAGAAGAGTGTCATTCTCTCCCACAAGTTTTGTTGATATGTGGTCACGCATGCCTCATAATTAGCACTTCTGAAGAAGAAGTACACTGTGGAATAGAACTTCTTGGCCAATACATGTATCACTGACATGAAGAACAGGGAGAACAACTCTGGGACCTGGAGGGTGATGAATCTGCTCCGTGAGATAAGTGCAAGGGAAAAAAGATGATGAGTGCCAACGCTGAACTGCAGGCCAAGGAGAAGGCAGCTGCAAGGGAACTTTTTTGTGTGGTTGCCCTGAAGGGGCTGGGGAATGTTCTGGTGGAACCTTGTCAGGTAACCCCAGAGACAGTTGCAGGACACCAACAGGTGATTCACCTATTTTTCCCTCAGAGACCAGTTACTTGAATCAGTTGTGGAGATCTTTACAGAAGGACTGGCATGAGCTTCCCAATCAGGCGAGTGACAGAATGGACCCAAGCCCAAAACTGAGGATTCTTTTCCTTGCCCTTGCCTGGTAAAAGAATCAGCCACTCAATGTAAAAAGGAAGGCATCTTTCCCCTTCTTCTTCTTCTTCTGATGTCTCCTCTCAGAGTGATGTTTCAAAGAAAAGGCTTCTCTCTTGGCATGATGGGACTTAGACCAAGTCTCCTTCTCAAGCAGGTACCAATGCTTTCTTTGGCCAAACTGCCAAGTTAGAAGCAGGCTTCTTAACCCCATTCTCAGTTTCTGAGTCCTGTAAGGAACTTTTAATGGTGATATGGACTGAGGAGCCAGAAGCAGTCAGTACAGACAAGGAACATAGAACTGAGGCATTGTCAAGACTGTTTTATATAAGAGAATGTCTAGCCTAGATGTTTGTTTCTTTGTGCCTGAAATGTCATTGCCTTACAGTGACCATACAACCCAGTATTATAGCCTTATCCAGGGCACAAGAAGCAACACAAATGTCTATCAATAATAGGGACTTTAGTGTCATAAGAGGTGCATTTCTTGAAAGAGCCAAATCGAGATCTGAGAGAAGTCAAACATGCAGAATGAAAGTCAAGAAGCCAGAAAAATGCAACACAAGAAGAAATACAGCTCACTAACAGTCCTTTCACTGCTGCTGCAGCAGGTGAAAATAAACTGATGGTTTGAATGGAAATCAGGCTCGTCACATGGACCAGGAAAGGAGAGGCTATCACCAAGACACTTATGTAACAGCTCTAGAAGGTTCTGAATGATGCACTTTGCAGATACAGTAAACCTCATTCGTTTGAGTCACAGAGACCACAACGAAGAAGCCTATGTAATGTGATGTACACTGGGGCAAACAATCCAAACCTTTGATTAGTGAGCAGTGGCTATGAAAGAGGCAAATTTCATGCCGACCATAAAAGAAATTAATAACAGAACTAACAATATAACAGTGACTTTATGTAAATATAGAGTGAATTACACTGTACAGTTATGGTCATGGCACCTTAAAAAAGGATGCTGTAGAGAAGGAAAAAAATGGATGGAAAAGTACCTGTAATCAAAATGTTCAAGGGGTTGGGGTAACTCCATATTAGCAAAAGTTACCATATTTGCTGGCGTATAAGACACAATTTTCTTCCTGAAAAATAAAACCTGAAAATGAGATGTGTCTTACACGCTGGTGGGTCTTATACACCAGCAAATACAGTACTATATTTAGAGCTATTTCCCTTAGAAAAATACAATTAATTAGATATATGATAGATGTATATATTAATTATACATAGTAAAGAGAAATTAGATAGACTTTTTCCTCTAAACTGAATTATATGAGACTGCAGAGAGATAAGATGAAATACTTCTTCACACAGCAGCTAGTAGATAATCACACTGTTAATAATCACATAGATAATCACGCTGTTGAATTCCTTAACAAAGCATGTAGCTTATCTCTTAAGAATCCTGAAGAACAGGTTGCTTACCTGTAACTGTGGTTCTTCAAGTGGTCATCTGTGCCCTCATACATTAGGAGCTTTTGCGCCTGCGCGGTAGCGTTCGGAAGATTCTAGAGCTTGTTAGCTTGGCGGGAACCCCTCCCCCACGCCGGTACTGCACGTGCTCCTCCCGCCGAGCAACAGTCTCTCCTCAGTTCTGGTCCACCGAACAAGATGGGACCTGAAAAGAGGGGAAGGCAGGGTGAGGATGTATAAGGGCACAGATGACCACTCGAAGAACCACAGTTACAGGTGAGCAACCTGTTCTTCTTCTTCGTGGTCTCTGTACCTCATACATTAGGAGACTGTGTAGCTTACAGACAGGATGGTGGGTCAGTTCCCAGACCCTAAAGAACAGAAGCCAGCACAGCACGGCCAAATCGAGCATCTCTCCTGGACCGGCAGTTGAGTCTGTAGTGCCACATGAAGGTCGATGGTTGGGACTAGGTCACCACATGGCACAGCTCCGGCAGGTCAACGCCTCGCAGGAGGGCAGCAGATGTTGCCATGGCTCTGGTAGAGTGAGCCTGCAGAAGGTCTGGCGGAGGCTTCTTGGCAAGCCCATACGCCAGGTGTATAGTCTGCACCACCCACTTGGAGAAGCGCTGGGTGGATACCTTGTGGCCTCTCCGGTGCCTGCCATAGCAGACAAAAAGACGTGGTGTCTGCCTGTAGGCCGCAGTCCTGTCTTTGTAAAAAGCCAGGGCCCGGTGAACATCCAGGGAGTGGAGGGACCGCTCCAGAGGTATAGTCGGGTCAGGATAGAAGGCTGGCAGGATGATGTCCTCGCTCAGATGGAAGCTGGACACCACCTTCGGCAGGAAGGAGATGTCAGACCGGAGAACCACCTTGTCAAGATGGAAGACCAGGTATGGCTCATCGCACCGTAGCGCCGTCAACTCTCCCGCCCGCCTGGCAGAGGTGACAGCCACTAGGAACGCAGTCTTCATTGCAAGCAGCCTGTCATCTGTCATCGCCATCGGTTCAAAGGACGGTCTCGTCAGCTGCGACAGCACCAATGACAGCGACCACGGCGGTAGTGGCGGTACTGGCGGGTAAAGGTGCTGTAGGCCCTTCAAGAACTGTTTGACAGTACCGTCCCTGAAGAGAGCAGCCGATGGGGATCGTGGTGGTTGGTATGCCACGATCGCGGCGAGATACACCTTGAGCAACGGGAAGGCTAAGCCTTGTTGTCGAAGGTGAAGGAGGAAGTGGAGCACGGAACGCAGGTTGACGGGCGATACCGGATCTCGACATTCCTCGGCGAAAGCCACAAAGCACTGCCACTTGTAGTGGTAGTTCCTTCATGTGGACTCTTTCCTGGCCACGGTCAAGACGCTACCGATGACTGGGTCGTCTACAGCGATATCCGCCAGGCATGAAGGGCCAATACCGGCAGGTCCGGGTGCAGCACGAGACCGTCGGAAGCCTGAGAGTCCTCCCCCAGGCGGCCTTGATCAGGGGCCCGAACCAGTGCTGCCTCGGCCAGTATGGTGCCACGAGGATCATGTCTGCTTGGTCCACGATGATCTTCGATATCATGCGGCCCAGGAGCGGGAACAGAGGGAAGGCATGGAGGAGACCCTCGTCCCACGGGAACTGGAACGTGTTGCCGACAGAGTGGCGATCATGGCCGGCTCTCGAGCAGAAACGGCAGCACTTCGCATTCTGGCTGGTCATGAAGAGGTTGACGGTCGGCTCGCCCCATTGGTCCCAAACCATCTGGAAGGCCTCGTCCAACAGGGACCACTTGTGGTGGGAAGAGGTGTCCCTGCTGAGGACGTCCGCTGTGGTGTTCTCCTTCCCCGCCAGGTGAACCGCCACCAGATGTATCTGAAGCGAGACGCACCAGTTCCAGAGGTCGAGCGCGATGTTCAGAAGTGTGGTGGAGTGCGTCCCTCCTTGCCTGTTCACGTAGCAGACCGCCGTCATGTTGTCGGTGAGGATCAACACCATGCGGCCTGTGACCAGGTGACGGGAAGCTCTCAGTGCCTTGTGGATCGCCAGCAGCTCGAGAGTGTTGATACGGAGGGGCGTCTCATCGTCCATCCATCGGACTCGGAGGTCGCCAGTGTGCGCTCCCCAGCCGAAGACCGAGGCATCTGTCATTACCGTAACCGATGGCTTGCATTCGCGGAACGGCACGCCTGACAGGAGGTTCCTGTACGACTGCCACCACAGGAGTGATCAACATACCTGTTGAGGCAGCCGGTATCAGCGAGACTGGTCTTCCCAGAATGGATTGAAGACCCTGACGAACCAGTGCTGGAGTGGTTGTGCGTGCAACCTGGAGAGGTAGGTTACGGCGGTGGTTGAGGCCATGTAGCCAAGGAGCTGTTGTAACGTCCTGGCTGATATCGTCGGAGCGTGGAAGGCGGCGGACGCTGCCCGACAAAGTGTCCGCGCCCTCTCGTCCGGTAGGAAGGCCCTGGCCGATACCGCGTCGAGGGTTGCCCCGATGAAATCGAGAACCCGGGCAGGTTTGAGATGGGACTTCTTGGGGTTGACCCTGAGTCCGAGCCAGGTGAGCAATGTCAAAGTCCGATGAATGTCCTTGTAAAGTTTCTGTCTGCAGGACGCTACCAATAGCCAATCGTCCAAGTATGGGTAGACGGAGGTACCTTTTGTCCGCAAAAGGACACGATGGGTACCATGCACTTCATGAATACCCACGGCGCGGTGAAGAGGCCGAACGGCAGCACCCGGTACTGGTAGCTGGTGCCATCGATCGCGAACCACAGGTACCATCTGTGCTGCGGGCGGATCGAGATGTGGAAATAGGCGTCTTTGAGGTCTATGGACGCAAACCAGTCCCTTCTCCGGAGGAAGGGGAGGATCGAGGGCAGCGTGACCATCTTGAACCTCTTGGGGCGGATGTACTCGTTCACCCCTCGGAGGTCTAGGATGGGCCGCAGGAAGCCGTCCGCCTTCGGTACGGTGAAGTACCTCGAGTAGAATGCGGTAGTCTTGGCCTGAAGGCGGGAGTCTCTTGATCGCTCCCTTTTTGAGGAGGGACTGGATCTCTTCCAACAGAGCCGAGCTGGCTGGGGTGGAGTAGCAGACGCCCCGTGGCGGAATATCCTGGAACTTGATGGCGTATCCCAGGCGGATGACGGTAAGTACCCAGGAGTCCGCAGTGATCTCCCGCCATTGATCAAGGTGCCCGGCCAGGCTCAGATGATGGATCAGGTCTGCTGGAAGGGCGAAAGATGGCATGGGCGGTGTCCTGCGAAGACCATCAAAATCGGGTCTTCACCCCAGAGGAAGACTTCTTCGACAATGAAGATGGGTGTCGCCTTGGAAGTCTTCGTGAGGCCAAAGACGTTGATGGCCTCGAAGCGGTCGATCGCGGAGACCGCGGCTGGCACGCAGAGGATGAGAATGACCTTCTCCACGAAGACCTCGGCTGGAAGGTACGGCGGGATTGGGCAGGTTGGTTTATGCCCATCTTCTTTGCTGTCAGCCGGGCCTTGACGAGGTGATCCATGGCCTTGTCGGTGGAGGTGTGGAAGAACCCTTCGCCGTCGAAGGGAAGATCTTCAATCCATCGACGGCTGTCCTCCTGGAGCCCAGAGGACCGGAGCCACGCATGACGTCGGAGGGCTACGGCACCAACCATCACCCTCGAGGTGGCCTCCACGGTGTGCCTCGAGGTGGCGATCTGTTGAGTAGCCACAGCAACGGCCTCACTGAAGATCTGGGTTGCTGAGGCGCGTAACTCCTCCGGCAGTTCAGCTAATAGCGGCGCGAGTTGGTCCAGTAGGTTGCGATGGTAAGCCGCAAGGCATGCCATCGTGTTGACAGTCCTGGCCACCAAGGACGACGCCGAATAGAACCGGCGACCGAAGGCATCGAGATTCCGGCCTTCACGGTCCGGAGGGGTCTGGGCAGAATCAACGACGATGGAGTTCGGTAGAGGATGGCTGAAGAGGAACTCTGCGTTCTCCTTCTGCATCCTGTACAGTTGCTCCAGCCTGTGGGGGATAGGCTGCGCTGACACCGGCTTCGCCCATGGCTGCTTCACTGCCTCCACCAGTGTGAGCACAAAGGGCAGCGGTGCGGTCAACGGTGGGTGGGTCTCCAAGTACTGGAAGACCGGGTCCTGGGCAGGTTCGGTCACCTTTAGGCCAAGGGCCATGGCCATTCTGAGGAGGATGGCAGAGAACTGGCGTACGTCCTCTGGTGCAGACTCCGGACCTGGTTCCCCGAAAGCCAGCGAAGAGGACTCATGAGACGAGGGAGTGGACTCCGCGGAATCGGAGTCCGAGTCGTAGGAGTCGCCTGATGGACTTGGCGACCACTGCACCTCCTTCTCTTCAGCTGGCTTACAGGCCGAGGGAGCCAGGGTGACTGCTGGAGCTGCAGGCTGCGTTGATGTGGGTGCGGCCGGCATCATGGCCGGTATCGAGGACATCTGTAGGGGCACCACCAAGGGCCAAGGGCGGTGTGCCGCCTGCATTGTAGACGTGCTGGCCACCGTCGTTTGGGCCACGGTGGACTGTGGCGCCGGACAAGTAGCTGTGGCCATTGTCCGCGGGGGTGGCGAGACAGCCCTGTAGCGGGGTGAGGGCTCCCAGGACCTTCAGTGACTCGGAGATCGACGCAGCGCTGACCGTTCATAGCGGGAGTAGTGGGCTTCCCATGGTGGCGAGCGAGACCGGTGTCATGGTGACCAGTACCGTGGATCTGGATGGTACCGGTCCCTGTATGACGGCAAGTAAGAATAATAAGAGCCAGCCGGCTCGTGCCACACCTGCTCCTGGGCGTACCTTCCAAGGTAGGCTGGGGGGTAGGCGCTCTCGCCTGAGCGTCCCCTCTCCAGGCGCATCTCCTGATAACGCGGGGATGGAGGCCTGGCCCACTGCTCCGGAGAGCGGGATTCGTCACGTCAAGAGGCTGACTGCTGCCTGACCACAGCCTCCTCTCGGCGGTCTGCCGAGGTTGGATGGCAACTTGGCAGGGTGGTCTCCGCAATCAGCTCGGGCAGCTGGGAGGGCGAGGCCTGCACGGCCTGCTCCTCGTCCGACACCTCGAGGATGTCCTGTTCCTCCGGAGGCTCCTGTTCCTCAGGGAGCTCCATTGGTTCAAGTTCCTCGGCAGGCTGGGTGGGTGGCGGAGTTGATGGTCGCACCACTTTTGGTGGAGAGCGCCGTTTCTCCTTCCTCTTCTTCTTCTTCTCCTTCCCCGCATCTTCGGTAGCAGGACGCTTCTTCTGGGCCGGGGTAAGCGGCCTGGAGGAAGAGGAGGAGGCCTGCGAGCCTGCAGGGTCCTCACACGCCCGAGTTGCCGAGATCTTTGGGATTCTCGGTAACTTCACCATCGGTACCGAGCCCAGTACCGATCCCGATGATGTCGAGGGTGCGGCAGCTGCTGCTGCTGCCAAAGAAGAAGAAGAGGGAGTTGGGCGTTTCTCGGCCATCGGTGTCTCAGTCCTTTGAGCCTGAAGAGATTCTTCCCAACCGTGGGACTTTAGCCTCGCCGCTCGGTTCCGGAGTGTCTGGTGGATGAAGTCCCTACGAATGGAGCAAGCCTGCACATTGTGTCCTTCACCCAGACAAAATAAACACTTCGCGTGTTGGTCTGAAAGGGTGACCTTCCTTCCTCAGGAGGCGCAGTGCTTAAACAGAGCCAACATAAAACGTAAGGGAACGAGGCAAGGAGAAAAAAGTGAAGTCCGAGAACGCCAAATCAGAGTCCAAAATCCGAAAACGCAAACAGCCAGAAATGGGTCAAAACCAATCGCACAATACCAGAAACCAATCCGAAATCTGAGAGGGGGTAGTCAATATCCAAAATCCGAAGTCAAAGCCAAAAAATCCAACAATCCAAGCAGAAAAGCACAAGCCAACAAGAAGAACCTTCTGTAAGCTGAGGAGGACAAGAAAGAACTGAGGAGAGACCGTTGCTCGGTGGGAGGAGCACGTGCAGTGCCGGTGTGGGGAAGGGGTTCTCGCCAAGCTAACAAGCTCTAGAATCTTCCGAACGCTACCGCGCAGGCGCAAAAGCTCCTAATGTATGAGGCACAGAGACCACGAAGAAGAAGTATTCTTATTGGGAATTTGGAGAGATGATATCAACATTAATAAACAACAAATTACTTCAATATATGTTATTGGCAGTGAAACTCATCTATGCAAAGTACTGGAAGAAACTGGAGATCCCAACAGTGGCTGAATAGATCAACAGATTGATGACTCTTAAGTATAATTATATAAGCAAGAGCTGTTTGCAACAAGGGCAGGAACCATTTTCAATTAGTTGTAGTCTATTCTTTAGTTTGGTTTAGTTAATTTTGTTAGTTTAGCTATATCTTTTATTTCTGGTTTAATAATTGTGAGGTGATCTGTAATTGTATATAACTCTGAGTTTCATTCTGAGTTTCTTTGTTCTTTTTGGATGTATTGTTCTGACTGGTGTTGGTCTTTTTAGTGTTTATGTTTATTAGCTAAAAAAAGGCAAAAAATGTAGCTTGTCTCAAATATTATTTGCCCTAAACATATGGAGGACATACTCTGGAGGTAGTTTTAACTGGTGAAGCTGCAGATGATCTGCGGATTTCATATAGGGTTGGAAAAAAATATTTGACAATATTCTGTGAGGTCTAACGGATTTGTTCCAAAATGTACACGCACAAAGTTATAATCTGGTTCAAATATTCTCATTTGTTTTAACCTGTTAAATTGTTTAATATGCTTTAGACTGTTTAGTTTAAATGTAATGCATCTTTTAAATTGTTTCCATCTGCTTAAATTGATTTACTTGTATTCTGCCCTGAGATCACATTATATAGGCCAAGGTGATAAATTAATTGGCTTCCACCCTGGCTAATTAATAATAAGACAAGAGCTGGCCAACTGGGTGAGTTGAAGTTGTGACTGCTTCTTTGATGACAGTTTATCCACTACATTTTGCACTAGCTGTCACTTACAAACATTTCACAAGGCAGCCTCACATAGAGTAAACTGCATTAGTCTAACTAGGAAGTAGTATAGGCATGAACCACTGTGCCCTTTAAAAACCACAAATCACCAGTCTTGTAGCAACTGCACTCGCTTCCAAATGAATATGCTGGCTTTGGCTTAAAATGGCTTGAGGCTAGGTTATCTGCAATGTCTTCTTCCTTATGTGCCTGTATGGAATATGAAATCCTCAGTAAGCACACTGCTGTCTGCCCAGCTATCCCAAGAAGCTAGATTCATGAGCTCACAATACTGTCTTCATCACGACCAGACTTCCACTGGCCAGCTAATATTATGTTGCTTCATACAGTCTTGATTCTTAAATGTTTTGACTGTATGTTTCTTAAGAGTAGGTTTTAAAAAGTTATGTATTATCTCAAGGACTCTGGTGCATGATAAATAAACACTTTTAAATAAATGTATAACAGAAATTACCCCCAACTTAAATGGCTTTAAAAGGAAATTTAATAAATTTATGAAGGATAAGGCTACTAGATATATTTATCTAATTTATCTAATTTCTTTTTCAAGCCACTCATGTTGGCGGTTATTGCTATTATATATGTACCGTTAGCCCACCATGGAAATAACATTCCATGGTGGTGGAATTGTGCGTTCCTGTGAGGCCAGAAACCATGCTGCCAGAAGCAATGCTGCTGGTAGGGTCTCCCATGTCAGACAGGCTTTTGCTGAGGAGCCAGACAAGATGTGCCAAACAGCTATTGGGCAGCAGCAGTGGTGGTGACTGACACTGGTGGAGGATCTTTCAAAACAATGACAGTAACTCTTTAACTAATGCTTGTTAGTACTGCGCAGAAGAAGGTAAAGGAAAACCACACCTGAAGACTTCTATCTTGAAAACTCTACGATAAGATACTCCAAAATGAAACAAGAAAGAGTGCCAGAAGATAACACTCTCAGGTTGGAACAAACTTAACAAGCTACTGGGGAAGAGCAGAAGACAAGTATGAGCAGCATTTTGGCCGATGGCATGCTATTGATGTGATCAGTTGTAAAAGGAAAGTCCGAAGCTGCTGTTATAGGAATATGCAATGTGAGAAGCATGAATTAGGGGAAGCTAGACATGGTAAAACAAGAAATGGAACATATACATTGCAATACTCAGGGTGAGTGAGCTAAGTTGGTCAGGAATGGAACATTTTGAGTCAGGTCATTACACAGAGTTTTGTTCAGGAAATGAAAATACATGAAGAAATGGCAAGGCATTAATAAGTGAGGAGAGACATAGTAAAAACAGTTGAAGGATATGATGCAAAGCCTGACTAAATAACATCAATAAGACTTCAGGGAAAAACCTATAAATATAACCATAATCCAAGTTTATGCTTCAACTACAGAGGCACTGGAAGAAGAAAGAACAGGTTGCTTACCTGTAACTGTGGTTCTTCAAGTGGTCATCTGTGCCCTCACACAACGGGAATCTTCATGCATGCGCAGTAGCTTTTCAGAAAGTTCCAGAGCTGAGCAGCTTGGCAGGAACTCCTACCCCATCCAGTACTGAGCATGCTCAGTCCCGCCGAGCTAGCGGTCTCCCCTCAGTTTCAAAGTCCGCCGAAGCAAGGACCTGAAGAGGGGAGGCTGGGCGGGTGTGTGTGAGGGCACTGATGATCACTCGAAGAACCACAGTTACAGATAAGCAACCTGTTCTTCTTCGTGGTCTTTGTGGCTCACACAATGGGAGACTGAGTAGCTTACCAATGGACGGTGGGTCAGGTCCTAGAAGATAGAAGATAGCACCACACAACCAAAGCAAGCATCCCGCCGAGCCCTGCAGTCAAGCTGGTAGTGGCAGACGAAGGTCGAAGGCCTGGACCACGTAGCTGCACAACAAAGCCCCTGTAGGTCAACTCCCCTGAGAAGGGCCGCTGAAGAGGCCATGGCCATTGCCCTAGTGGAATGGGCACGAAGCAGGGTCGGGGGAGGCTGCCTGGCAAGTTCGTAGGCAAGGTGAATTGTCTGGGCAACCCATTTAGAAAAATGTTGAGAGGATACCCTGTGACCCTTCCGGCGCCCACCATAGCAGACAAAAAGGTGGGGGGGGTCTGACGGAAGGTCGAGGTCCGCTGCAGGTAAAAGGCGAGGGCACGGCGTACATCAAGTGAATGCAGGAGCGCTCAAGAGGTGAGGCAGGATAGAAAGTGGGTAGAATCAAATCTTGGTTCAGATGGAAGTCGGAAACAACTCTGGAAAGGAAAGACAGGTCCAGATGCTGGACTACCTTGTCACGATGAAACGCCAAAAAAGGTTTATCAGAATGCAAAGCAGTCAGTTCTCCTGCCCGTCTGGCTGAAGTGACAGTGATTAAAAATGCCATTTTCATGGTAAAGAGACAGTCATCAGATGTGGTTCAAAGGGATGGCGCATAAGCTGGGAAAGAACCACCAGCAGCGACCATGGAGGGAGCGGTGGAGAGACAGGAGGGTAGAGGTGTTGCAGACCTTTAAGGAATTGCTTGACTGTAGCATTCCGGAAAAAGGCTGAAGAAGGAGAACCATGTGGCTGATAAGCCACAATTGCAGTGAGATAAACTTTAAGGGAGGAAAAGGCGAGGCCCTGGTCTCACAGTGTCGAGAGGATACCAAGTACCGAGGTCGATGTCGACGAAATGGGTATTATGGTCGAGATCGGTGCAACGACGGACTGCATTGACAACAAAGTCGACAGAGATGTTGGCAGAAGAGATGAAGGGTGAGTATCCGGCGGAGGCCATGACACCGTCGCTGTCAGTTGAGGAGGAGGTGAAACGGCCCGACAATGAAGCGATGTGTCTCGGGACTGGTGGCAAGACCGAGATGGCAAACAACGATAGCAGGCCGATCGAGACCAAGAACGGGATCTCGAGTGACAATACCGAGGGGAGCATCGGTAATGAGATCACGAAGGAGATCGTGATGGAGAATGTGAATGTCAAGGGCGGTGAGGAGACCAATGACGAACGTCGGGATGGTGCTGGTCACAGTAAGCCGGTGAATATGAGTGGTAGGAGCCAGGTTGCTCTCTCCAAAGGTGTTTGTGGCTGTACTTGCCGATATAGGAGGCTGAGGAGAAAGGCAAATCAACTCTCGCCAATGAAGGCTCGTAAGTAGTGTGGTAGCAGTAGTCCTGACAATGTGGGGATCTACCCCTTTCACTGTGTTCCAGAGAGAGGGCGACACTAAGTCGAGGCCGGACGTCTGAAACAGGCAGACGGTCGAACTCGGGACAGCCGGAAGAGAGAGCTGGGGCCAATGGAGTTTGTAAACACCCACCTCCAGACTGGCCTGACGTCACAGACGGAGAGGCGGGTGGCAAGCACCGATGGTCCAAGTCAGATGCGAGATCTGCAGCAGCCGGAACCGACAGCACCGGGAGCTGGGCAGCGTCCCACACTGGTGAAAGGACAGGAGTATCCTCCTCTTTGACGGTGGATGTTGCAGGCTACGTTGGGGGAGGTGTCGGTAAGGGACCGAGAGAAGAAGATTGATTAGTCAACAGACAGGTAGCGGGAGAAGGAGAGCGGTGGTTCTTCTTCTCCTCCTCCTCTTTACTGGAGGAAATAGAAGGATGGTGCGACAAGGCCCATTTACACTCCGCCAAGGTAGGGACCTTGCAGGCTTGCTGCGAGGTCGTGGTGGCATTTCCAGTGGCAGATGGGACCATAGGTATCCTGGAGAGCTTCGGAATCCTTGGTAAAGAAGAAATCGGCAGGAAGGTTGGTGAGGTTACGGTCAGTACCAGTACCAAGGCTGTTGATACTGAGGGACCGGACGTTACCGGTAACTTCGGGAATGAGGTAGAGGACATTGTGGAGGGCGTTGGTACCGAAACGGAGGAAAGAGCGGTATTGGAAGGCACCTGCTCTTTAATGTGAAGGGCTTGCTCCCAACAGTAGGATTTCAACTGAGAAGCTCTATTTGTCAGAGTCTGGGAGGTGAAATCTTTACAAATAGAACAGGACCGAACGTTATGGCCCTCCCCGAGGCAAAACAAACACTCGGAGTGGGCGTCCAAAGAGAAACCTTGCGGCCGCAAGACACACACAACTTAAACAAAGACGACATAAGAAGGGGGAAGAGTTCTTACAGTTTTTGTTGTAAAAAGAACAAAATGAATTAAAGGACAAAGAAAAAAGCCAAGAATTTAGAGAACTGCTCAGTGAGGAAGCCTTCCGAGCTGCTAACAGGTCGGCGGATGAAAAGAAACTGAGGGGAGACCTTTAGCTTGGCGGGACTGAGCATGGTCAGTGCCGAATGACAGAGAGGTTCCCACCAAGCTGCGCAGCTCTGGAACGTTCTGAAAAGCTACTGCGCATGTGCGAAGATTCCCATTGTGTGAGGCACAGAGACCACGAAGAAGAACTGAAAGATTCTATGTTAGAGTCAAGGACAAAACTGATCACACTAAAACAGGACTTCTTGTTAATCAAAAGTGATTGATAGGCAAGAGTAGGAAACAGCGAAGAATCAAAGATATTAGGAAAATTTAGTCTAGGATAAAGAAATGAAGCAGTGGAGTAACTAAGTGAATTCTGTGAAGCCAAAAGTTTGTTCACTGCAAACACATTCTTCACACAGCCAAAGAAGCCACTATATGCACAGACATCACCAGATGGCCGATACAGAAATTATGACAGCTATATACTACTTCTAGCATAAATAGCAATATACTTTGTGTGCCAGTTGCTAAGTAGGAAGTGCAGGAGAGTGCCATTTTGCCAAAATCTTTGTTGAGGGCTTCATATCTTTAATGGCAGCTGTGATGACAGAATGTTACATTAGATGGCCTTAGTTCTAATCCAGCATGGCTCTTATATATACATGGCCTAAGAAAATGTCTACAACACAGTAATCTGCAACTTTCTTCAGCACAATTCCATTATTTCTCTACTTATTTATGGATGCAAACATATTTCTTATATATAGCATGCAGCAAAAGCTTCATCAAAATGAAACTAAATCTTCATAGTATTAATATGTGCACTTACACTCCGTAAGAGTAGAAGGGACTGCAGATAAGAGACTGCAGTTTCAAATCACAGCACAATGGAACCTGGATAATTTTTCTCTTGGAATTCTAACCACTCATTCTGGAAGCTTCAGGTTTATTTTTAAACCAAACAGTTTTACAAAATAAATTTGTAGGATTCCCCAAATGCACCAAAACCTAAAGCTCCAATTTATGTAGCACACATGTCTAAAACATCTAGGGTGACTATACAATATGTGGATATGCTTTTGATGACTGTTCAGAAACCACTGTTAGTTCAAAATACCGCAAGCACGCTACTGAATGGGACCAGTCAATGAGAAAACATCTCACTAGCTTTAAAAAAATTTAGTGGCTTCCTAGGTACAAATAACTTGGTGGTTGTCTGTAAAGTCCTATACAGCTGAAATTTAAAATCTGATGAAATGTCTGATGCCTTAACAACGTCCCCATGCACTGAAGCGATAGTGAGAAACTCTCTTCCACAATTCAAGGTAAGGCAGGAAGGCACTGGAGGCAGATCATCTCGGTGTGGCACTCTTCCTTCCTCAGGGGAAATTCTTATCTTTTTGATAACATACTGTTACTTCTTCAGTTTTTATGTATGAATTTTATCTTGCTTTGTAATCTGTTCCTATAAACTTTCCTAAGTAGTTTGTATACATGTTTACACATGTTTAAATAAATACAATTAACACAATTTACAGGGAGTGTACTGAGCCTCTGATATACATCCAAGTACGCTATTCATACACACAAAAGTCCCCATGTGATAATTTGTACACCTCTGAACACACAGAAGTACACACCACAAATGTATGCACACCAGATATATCTGTTTTAGCCCTTACAAGAGCTGCTTTCATTTGTTCCTTAAATGCCTGATCCTGAGCTTGTAATCTCTCATTTAACATCTGGTCTTTCCTAGCCAGCTCACTTTTATGCAGCTTCTCCAGCTCAACAACTTGTTCTTCTGAAGATTTCTGGAATTTAGAACAAAAAATATAAGGCTACCTTAGAATAAGGGTGTTACTATGCCACTAGTAAAAAAGACTTCAAGCAAGAAAAGCAACTGAGATTTAAAGTAGTAAAACCCAAAATAAAATTATACCCATTGTACTTAAACAGTTATACCTACAAGAGAGCCACTGAAATCAACTGGACATAAATTTAATTTTTTTTTAAGTTAAACTTATTTCATTAAGTCTGCTTTAAATATGACAGAGTATGATCCAGTCCATTGTTTTGCTGCAAGGATGACTATTTCATGCAGTAAAAATAGACCCACAAAGAAGAGTTCCAGTTAAAATATCTAAGACTATAACCCTTCACACGTTTACCTGGAAATAGGTTCTACTGACCTGAGTGGCTTGGCTTCTGAGCTAACATGCCTAGGATTGCATTGTGAATGTTATAAGTTCTTAGTAGGCCTCACTGCACAATTTCAATTCACTAAAACATATTCCAGGTTATGCTTGCATATGTTTATAACCAGCATGATCCAATAAAAGCCATCAGGCTTAGCAAATCTTACTCTTTTGCCAGATTTTGGCTTTATTCACACATTTCTGGCTGTTTTATCATAAGAGGGGTTATACGTATATGCTGTAGAATAAAATCTTTTTATTCTGTCAGGTCTTTGAGAATTGATTTTTCAGGGGGAAAAGGCCCTGTGCTAGAGTTTTCTTTATTTTACTAAATTTATTTTATTTTATTAAAAAAACCTGCCTTCAAGTTTTATTGTTGAATTGTTTTTTAACTTTTGTACGCTGTTAATTTTTAACTATGTTTGTTTTAACTACTATAAGCCGCCTTGAGTTCCAAAACAGTGATAAGGCAGGATATAAATAAATATCATCATCTTCTTCTTTTATAGGATTCAAAGTATTCGTATTTTAACTAAGTTTTACAAAATATACAGAAGCTTAATTAAATATTTAAATGGTTGGATACACTATCATACATGCTCACTTGAACAAAATAAGGGTTGACTTCAAACCAAATTGTTAATATAAGTCTCTCCCTCAGGCCACTACCCCAACATATAAAGACTGGGAAACAGTTGTAACATAATATGATGGAGTTTAACTTCAAACTGAGTCATTATTGATCAACATTTACCTTCATAATATTAACCACCTCCTGCTTCACCCTTGTTAACTCCTGTTGAAGAGTCACACGCTCTTCCTCACCAGCTTTTTCTACAGCCTTTATCTTTTCATCCATCTCTGCTTGCAATTTCTTGCGTGCTTCTTCAGTCCTTTGGGCTGTACTGAGAGCTTTTTCAAGTTCTTCAAATGCTGTAGAACGGAAAGAGGAAACAGAAGATTTTACAGTATATGCATGAAATAGTGAGGCAAAAAACTGGACAGAATTATATTTTCTGATATACAGGGTATGTTTTCACTGAATTACCTACTTAAAGACAAATCATGACATGAACCTGGAAAGAACGTTCCCTCATCTTGAAACAATAAACTCAAGAAGTCAAAGAACTAGACTTTCCTTTCTGTTCAGCATCAAAAATCAAAACCTCAACTATACAGTTTAAAGGACTGAAGAAGAATACTGGACGAGAGAGGGCCTTCACTGGCAATTCTATTCAACCTAATGTTTGGTTACCGATTCTCAGGAGTCAATAAATGAAGAATGTCTGGAATGCAAATCCTCTTGTAACCATATGAGCAGCTTCATTCCACAAGAATAATGAATAACAACAATATTGCCATACAATTTTATATGTTTTTGAGTGTTCTTACAGCTCTCAGCTACTGTCCCTCTATTAATTTTTAAGAAAACCAGTCAAAACTCTGCTGTTTAAATGTGCATTTGGCCTGAAACGGCATCATTACTGTGGCAACCTAAATAACCCGCTGACCATCTGCTATGCTACACAGTTTGAGGGGGTTTTTTTTATGCCATTTCAACAACATTTTAAATCTTTTTGTTAGCTGCTTTGCTGGCTATTTTAGGTACCAAAAGATGGTGCAGAAATTTATACAAATTATGTTTAAAATAATGAAATGGGTATACCAACAATATTTAAATTTAGAACTTAAAGAAAGTCTAACCTTTTTATGGACAACAAATTAGCATTTTGGGGGGTTTGGCAGAATTTTTTTTTCTATTTCATTTCCATGTGAAACAAAGCCCACTTGAAGGGAAGAAAGCTACTACATTAGATAAACTTTTGTCACAGTATGTCTAATACTGTAAAATTAAATTCTTCCATATGAAGAGTCTTCCATGCAGTTATCTCACAGTGGAGAATGATGCAATAAATTTCCCTTGTGAGGGATCTATCAGAGTAAACAGAAGATGAAAATTGGCCCTGAAAACATGATTTACAGTGCAATTCTATGTATGTTCCTTTCAAGTCAGTCCCACTGTGTTCCTGAGGATTTATTCTCAGATAAGAGTGCACAGAGTATTACAAATTCAGGAGAAAGCATGGCCATGGGTAAATATACTTCTTTTATAAGGCAAATACAAAACTTTTCACATAATCTAAATGTCATATGCCACTTCATTAAAAATACATCACTGTCAACACTGAGCTGTGTCCAGTACTGGAATTCTTCTGGTAGAAAAGCAGAATCTACCAGAAATAGGAGGGATGATTTTACTCAGAGAGGGAAGAACAGAAAGATATGATGGAAAAGGAGGGAAAAGATGTTCTGGCAGCATGATATTGGATTTTGGCCGTTAACAAAAACACCTCTACCACCTCTATCACTTCCACGTTACCCACACTGACTAATTCTATACTAAATCACTCCTACAACATCAAATTGGTTGTTCCTATACTGGTGGTAAATTTATAACAGCATGTTCTCACAAGAATGCTAAGTTTTATGGGAGTGAGATAACAACTCAATTTAAGAAGGCTACTTTCGGTGGCAGCACTACAGAATGTATACTTTTGCTCTCAAGTACCTTAATGAATATTGAACATGCAATGGAAGTTTTGTACTGCAATACATTAGATTTCAGAGGTTACAGAACTAATTTCTAAATGGCTGCACTCAATATTATACAGATATTTGCTTAAAAAGCACTTTGGGACATAGAATGGTTTAAAAGAGAATACACATTTAGGCCAATATCAAGAATAATTAGAAATCTCCAGTATATATCAAGACCAAACCACTCCAATGCAGTAACTCAGCAACATGCAACTCCATGACAATATTTACAAGCACAAAACACAAGGAAGAAAGCCAGACAAACATAAGAATATATGTTTGAAAAAAAGAGCATGAAAAACACAAAGAAGCAGCACTCCACAAAAACACATTCTATTTTCAAAAAGTACAATTTTATGCATCTCAGGCACTCTAACAAATAAGCAAAACCACATGGCATTTCTAATTGAAATACCTAATTCTAACACAAGAGGCATATGCCAGCAGGAAGTGAATGGGTATACTAAAGCAATTACACCAACAGGTATGCAAATTCACTCAGTGTTTCTCTATATACATTGAAGCTATAAACCAATCCTGATATAAGATTTTTTCATCCCTGCACTAGTGTACTTGTTTCCAAGTAAGAGGTGCTTTAAAACATTCTACAGCTTCTACTGGGGTGGGATGGCACAAGGAAATGTTTCTCTAGATAAGAAACATCCCCAATAAGGTGATGAACTTTACTGTTCTGGGATAAACAAGAATGTTTTCTAAGATAAACACGTAAGTCATTCTCAAACAAGGCCACCAATCCAACTGGAATCAGAGGCTTAGTTTTCATAAATAGTAGATGAAGTGGTAAGCCTGTGTTCCTGAGGGCACCACTTCAGACTCAGATGTGGACTCACACACTGAGCTGGAGTCAAACAAAGTTATTTCTGCACTGATTTCTATGTGAAATAAATGACAATCACTCCACTGAATGCAATAAATGACATTCACTGAATGCAGCTCTGTATTTTTTTAAAAAACTGTGCCTTGGCACAAAGTCTGAAATGGAACACAGACTTCCCTCCATAGATGCTGTTTGGGAAAACTGGCCTCATTCGTGATCAGGAAGGAGAAACATGGCCGAATTTCACCTGAACTTTCAGCCTTATACTTATATTCTCAACTTTCTATTTTGTGATTTATTCAAGAAGCTGTTATCTATGGAATAATAAAACATAGAAGGAAGGTATCTTTTATTGGTCCAACTCTTTTTTAAAGGAAGTCACGTCAAGCTTTTGAACACAAGTTAAGCATACAGGTTTTCCATCAATCATGATCTAAATGAAAGTGTAAATAGGATTCTGTGCTTTTATACATGAAAACCTTGTGTTTTATCACATATATTGACAAACAAAAATGGTTCAGGGAAATATGAATGATTTTTCCCTAGCAAAGACTGATAGAGTAGAAAGAATCCTGTTTATTTCATTTCTCTCATTCTGTGAGATAACAAGACACCACTAGGCTGCAGAATTTTGCCATCTGAATTGATGTCATGGTAAGAAAAGAAGAAAGCCAGATAAGACAGCGTCTGGCATACATTAGGGCCACAAGACATTTTCTGAAATTTCAAAGGCATGTTCTCTTTCTCTGTTAGAAAAAGAGATGTGTACTGGAAAGAAATGTACTGATTTGCAATTATTTTTAAAAGCACTTTTCATTCTCAAAAAACAAATTTGAAACTTCATGCTCTGCTGATGAAATACCAATGTGTGGTTCGAAAGCTTGCAAAAATATTTCTTAAAAAAATAAAACAACAAGAGTTGGTACAGTAAAAGCTATCTTTACCTCTTTCTTTTTAAGACTTTCCTGTCATGTTAACTGATGTCTTCAACTATGGCATCATCTAGTGGTGAAAGCTGAAGAAAGCATAATGGAATCAAATTAGGCAGAATGAGATCCACTTAGTATTTTTTAACCAATATGTAAAAAATGTAAGTGCAGAAGTGTAATAAAAAAGCATCTAGTCAAAACAGCAGTTTCCTAAATTGAAGCACTGGTAATGATTTTGTACAAATATCTGAATACACAGTTTCTGTTAAAGATGTTTATATTAAAGAATCTTTATTTTGTTTGTGGAAATTAATGTTCTACTTACAAAGAAAAAAATTTTTTTTCTAAGTTGTTTTATGCAGCTAAAGTACTAGTCAGTTCTCATAGTGTTTTGTGAAAAAAAAATGAGTTTTAATTATGAGAAATGTTGAGAAATTTCTGTTTTAATTATAAGAAACAACAAACACTACTATGAGTTATAAGAGTAAATGCCAAATATTCCAAGGCACTGAACTGAGAGAAAATGAAGTCACTCACTTTTGATATTGCCTGAGAAGCACAGAATTTACTTTCTAAAGCTTGCTGCAAGCAGCAGTTGAGGGATGTAAGTAAAAGATCCCTTACCCCAATCCTGTTCATACAAGGCTTGGGAAAGGCACCATGATTCACTTATTGGCATGTGTGGATGCACAAAAATAAGATGCTTAGTGAGATTTTTATAAAATACACTCATTATTACAGAATGAAAAGTTGTGATAAATCATCTTAATACAGGAACTGTTATGATTTTATCTCCTTTCTTTCCACAAAAAAACTAGTACTTTGGGGATATTTTTTCAGGAGCTTTGTTGCAAGGGTTCATCCATTATAACACTTAATTCAATCCTAAAACCAGACTCAGCAAAATCTAAGTAAACAGACATTGAAACAACAGCTTGTGGCTCTCAATGATTTTAGAAGCCTAAACTTACAAGTTGGCTGCAAATTTAGCCTTCCACAAATAGTGTCTGATCCCATAGAAGAATTCCACTCACAGAAGGGATACAATGATGGTTTTCACTACTGTAGAGCCAACTCACACAAACCTGTTCTTGTTTTTAATCTGTTCTGGTTTTCATATTCTTTAAGCTGTCTTGAGTCCCAGTAATGGGGAAAAGGTGAGGTATCAATGAATAATACAACCACCAATACCTGCATTACCTTCAAAGTAGATTTTCAGAGGGTACAAGGGGCTGCAGAGGAAAGGAAGAATTAGCAAAATCTGCTTCACTTCAGTGGAATTTCACTCACGGGATGTTGCCAACCATGAGATATTTGGACCCCAAGTTAATGTACAGAAATTGGATGCACCTGATAATAAACTATGATTACAGTGAAAAAGGGGAGATACTTTCTTCAAAAACTTGATTCTTTTTTCCCATACTATTCTGTCTGTGGACTAATGTCTACCCAACAGAATCTTTCTTCTTTCCACTGGAGTGCAGATATCACTACATTTTGGAAGACAGAATGTTAGTTGAAGTAAACTGTACGACAGAAGTCCAGACTGACTGAAGGCACAATACTATCTCCCTAAAAACTACTGTTTGCAAGTCAGGACAGTCCTTGTGAATACCCTTTTACTTTTTTCTCTTAGCAATTTCTCCCTGTATACCATTGTTAAACATGGCTTCCTAATATGACAAGCTTTGAATCCCCGCTCAGCCATAGAAACCCAGTGGGTGACCTTGGGCAAGTCACATTCTCTCAGCCTCAAAGGAAGGCAAAAGCAAACCCCCTCTGAACAAATCTTGCCAAGAAAACTTTGTGATAAGTTCACCTTAGTGTTGCCATAAGTCGCAAACAAATTGAAGCACACAGCAACAACCATCTTCTCTCATATACCACGGCTTACAAGGCAAAACGCCTTTCTAAACTACAGGCTGAAATTACTATGAGAAAATGTAGTTTATTTTAGCAGGAGTGCATATATAAATTGAAACTGTGATTAATGTCGGGAAGGCAAGGGGTAGAGCAAAAGAGCTAGAGAGTAAGGAAATAAGTATACATATTCATAAGGCTAATTCTTGATCTGCAAGTAGTCTGTAGTAGGTCTCAGTGGACAGGTTTCTAGATCCACCCTCACACATTCAGCCTGCACCTTTCTGTAATTTTTGATACTTGGAAGGAATTTTTCACTCAGGACAAAGGGCCAGTGATCATGATGCATCTCTTCCTCATAACATAGGACTGCCTGCTTAAGTTTAAGCATACAGTCATATAGCAGCCCATGTACAGAGAACATGCAATCCATACTATTGATCTACTCTTTGAACCTAGTAAGAAACTGGACCAACCAGTTTTCATCTGCAATACATTTATCAAAATAAGGCTGTTTAAATTTACAAAGCATCCTAACTTCTTTCGATTACAGTAGTAAGAAGAAAATATTTATCACTATTATGTTAATGTTAAAAAAAGGAAGCTGAAGTTGAACCTATTACAGCTCCTTTTATTAATAGATTGACAGCAAAAAAATGAGACAGTAGAATAATGCATTTTCACTGAGCACCACAATGATGTTCATTTTGATGGAGGGGGGAAAAGCTAATGGAATTGTTATAATGGCTAATGACAAAATGGCAAACAAATGATGCGAAAAAATTTTCTGCTCAAACAAGCAATAATCACTGTAATTTCTTACCAGCTTTTTCAGACTTTTCTTTCTGTTCTTTTAACTCTTCACTTTGTAGAACAATCTGCTTGATATGAGCACGCAACTGGGCAATTTCTTCTTCTTTCATTTCCAGTGTTTCATGCATTTGCCGTTTTGTTTCTGCTATTACCATGCCCTGTAATACCGGTGATTACAAGCAGAAGTACACTGCATGAATGCTTAAATGGAAAAGTTCAACACAGACACAGGGCACTATCACTGGTTTGTTTGTTTGTTTTTTCAGGATTACTGTTATGTACCCGAACGCACAATTCTAAAGGTTATCTTAGGCCATTTCTGCACTACACTGTTATAGTGCCATTATTCCACACTCAACACCCTATGAAATCCTGAGATTTGCAGTTTAGGGTAGGGCCTTTAGAATTCTCAGCGAGAGAGCTCTTTGGCCTCAGTAAACTACAAACCCCAGAATTCCACAGCACGTTGAAAGTGGAATAACAGCACTACAATAGTGTGGTATGGAAATGGTTTTGGAGGTTCGAATTCTGCCTTCTCTGTTCTTAAATAATTCTGTTTCTAGGAAGCTCTATGCAGACATAACAAAATTCAGTTTCAGTAGTTAAACATGCTTAAAAGAAAAATATGTTACGTAGCAATAGAGAACAACAAAACAGTGTTATAATTTCACAAGTCTCATATTAACTGCTTTTATGGAAGAGTACCAATATGAAACAGTGGCAATTTAAACTGCACTATACTTACCTTATCTTGCTCTAGCTGTTCTATCAAGTTCTTGGCATCACGTAGCTGAGTTATCAACTTTGTCTTTTCAGCCATATGAAGATCCTATGAGAGAGAACAAGATGAACTTGCATAATATGTATCCATCTGGCTGAGCTTCAAAGAGAGATCAAGGCAAGCAAGTCTGGGAAACTTCTGTTAGGACATGTATATGATTATTACAAATGCTGATCCTACATGGTAAAGACTAACATACATCCTTCTTTTTTGAAGTCATACTGATCTCAGATACTGCAGAATTTATGGCCTTCAGCACATTTAATTTTTATTTATTTGTAAAACAGTTTTTATTCATCAGAAAAATATGCTTCCAGAGCAATGTATTGGGTCTTTTTTTCAACTGCTGTCAAACTGATTTTGACTCACAGTGATCCTATGAATGAGAGATTTCGAAGTCAACCTGCTATCAATAGCCCTGATCAGAACTTGCAGTTGTCCTCTTTTCTACTGTCTTCTCCCTATCAAGCATTATTTTCTTTCCTAGCAAGTCATGTCTTCTCATGATATGTCCAAATTACAACAGTCCTAGTTTTACCACCTTAGCTTCTAGAGATAGTTTAGACTTGATTTGCTCTTGGACCCATTTATTGGGGTTTTGGCAGTCCATGGTATCTGTAGAACTCTCCTTCAGCACTACATTTCAACTGAGTTGATCCCTTTCCCATCAGTTTTCCTCATTCTCCTGTTTTCACAACCATCCAAAGAAATCAGAAATACAATGGTATAGACAGGGTCCACTATAACCTTCAGACACACATATATATATATATATTACTTTTTTAAAGAAAAAAAAGTAAAATACATCCAATTTCTCCTGTTATAACCAGAACTGCAGTCCCAATCATAATTTTGTGTGTGAAATTCCACTGAGTTGAAAAAAATGTACAAATATAGATGAACAAAGAGAAGCAGTCTGGCCTTGTCCATCACTTTTAACAAGGTTCTCTTAATGTGCAGTTCAACACCCATTTCCGGAAGATTCTGATATATGCTACATTTCTTTCCTTAATCTGGATAACAGAGATATAGCATTATGTCTGTTAACTACCCCTATCTTGCCCTTCCCTTGGGCAACAAAAAAAAATATGTTTCTTATGTATGTGAAAATTACTTCTGATATCTTTCTATAAATTAAGCAAAGCCATGTTTTCTGGCATGAATGGATAAGAGTAAGAACTTTTCTCAGTACCTTCATTTTCTCTAGCTCCTGGAGTCTTTCATCTAGTTGCTCCTGCAGTGCCTCTTTCTCATTAGCCAGCTGTGCTGAGCGCTCTTTATGTGACCGAATTGTTTCTTTACATCGATGAAGCAAGTTCTCCTGACGTTTTACTCGCTGAGTAAGAGTTTCCAGTGTTTTAGCAGTATCCCCATCACCACCTCCGAAAAAGCAAACAGTTGTAACGGGCTCACATAATTGGCAATCTAAATGTAATCAAATGAAGGACCACAGGCAAGCTTGCGTACAGCTGAAACTGTAGCAGAAAATAATGTCCCCACATTTCAACCACATATTTTGCAGAATTTTATATATATATATATAAAAAAAATGGTCAAAGGAAAAATATCCCAGCAATATCTCAACTAATTTTTTTTCCTTTGGGATACTTTTTGTTCCAGCCAATCTAAAGTAGCCAACTTTTTTGGCCAATCATGCAGAGAGAAAACTGGTAAGTATGTTCACAGGGTAAACAACCCTTCCTCCTACCCAAAGTGAGAGAATGGAAGTCAGCTGTGATCTCAACTCTTACCACTTGCATAAACAACTTACTGTTTACTAGAAGATGATGATGTGCAATTAGCTGCTTTACATTTAGGATGCACTGGTAGTGGGAGAGAATTTACTGGAGAATAAATCAATTGCTGCCCCATTTACAGTAAGTATATATTTATATATATTTCCAGATTATTTTGCTCTGGGTAGGAATGAGAATACATCCCATCATGCCTGACTTCTGCTGCATAGTGGAGTGGGTGGAAAAAAATCAATTCCCACTAAAAGAAGCAGGGTTTAGGAAAGCAGCAGTATAGTACATTTGCCTGTAGATGTTCTGGGACTTCATACTTCCTGTCCAAAAATACACTTAAATGAAAATTGTGTACTTCCAAGGAAGCTCTAGAAGTAGTCTTGAAGACAATGAAGACATCGTGCTATCTGCTGAAAGGTGCTCAGAACATGGAGACAATGTCTCCTTAGAGCATTCACCAAGTATCAACACAGCTGAGGGACAGCCTCCGGAAATGCTTCCAGGTACACATGGAAGAGATGAATCCCATGATTCTTCAAAGATCAGAAAAGCTAGAGATGGAAAGGCAGCAACTGCATATTGATCTTACTGCACATTAATCTGGTCCTCCAAGGAGGACCAACTGGAAACACTGCTCTCATGAGAGGCAGAGATGAAAAGACTTTGTGCAGAAATCCACAGACTTCCACGTGGAACAGCTGTCTCTGCCTCTACCTGAACAAGGCAGTGGTTTAATCAACCAACAGGCAATGTGGAAAATTTTCTTGTAAAAATCTCTGTACCACCAGGCTACACTGAAACCCACATTTTGTGGGTCCAGACCCATCCTGAGTGAAGGCCTACTGCTCTTGGTGCAGGAGACATCTCCTCCTAAACTTCTGGAAATAAACTGGTATGTTCTGTAATACAACAAAAGGTACACAACCTGCCAAACTGGAAGCAGACAATCTAAAGAGCAGCAAATGATCTGCGTTATGATCCCCAGCTCAAGCTCAGCCTCCACACCCACCTAAATAAGACAGTGGACTACAAAACTGCCAAACAGTCTGCTACATGTGGAAAATTTACTCATAAAGACTACTGCATTGGTGTCCCTTTACAAGGCAACATTTCATCCAGCAGAAAGTTGTTGCTAGCACAAACAGCTTCCAACCTTTCAGAAAGTGTTCAATTAGTTTATTCTTTAGAACCCATGCTAATTTGGCTATTTGGGCTGACTTAGCAACTTTAACAATTCATTCTTCCATTAATAAGTGTTTCACCCCATTTCCAAATTTGAGCAAACAATATTCTTGTTGCTATATAGTAGGGGTTCTTTTTTATACCTAAGAAAAGAGATGGTTACACTACTTACATAAAAAGAGGCCAGACAGCTACTCCATACAAATGTTTCACCTGATGTGGAATATGTCACCCACAAGGCTCTGGGTGTTTGGGAAATGAAGTTTCCTGTTGATTATAAGCTTTAGATTGTGAGTTGGTTCCATGGCAAATCATGCAGTCATCATGAAGAAGCTAACCATGCCATAATGTGGTCACTCCCTAGATGGAAGATTTCTGCGATCACCCACGTACAGCAATTTGAACCCACAGATAGAAAGGAGGTAGAAAAATGCCAAACACAGTACACCTTTAAAAGGTGTGTGGATGTATGTACCTTCTCGTTACCTGTTGACTTAATGCTATAGCCCTACAATGTTTTTGTAAGAACTCAACCAATAACAATTTACTGTCTGGACTATTAAAGTTTCTGGCTACCATTATATACCCCAATCAATTTGCTCAGGTTCAGCAACAACATCAAAAGAAAAGTTGAACTGAAAAGTAGAAGTGGTTCACTTTCAGAAAATAATTCTTAACTACAAGCTAAAAGCACACATTTCCAAATATTTTATTTTAAAAAATACCTGAGGTGAAGACATTAACCTACCAGGACTCCCCAAGTGCAAAGCATTCTCTGTAATTGTGTCCTTTGTTGGACTCTGAACTTGTGACTGAGTCTGAACATTTGCATCAGGTAATTCAATACTTATTTGCCCATTCTGCAACCGCTGTTTCAGTAATGACACCTGCATAAACAGAATTAATATAAATCAATTTAGCTAATGACAAATTTTTTCCTTAGGCTTTTCTTCGAAAAACTGAAGTCAAATAATCTTAAGACATAGTTAGTTATGAAGGTTACATATTTCTTCCAATGTTAGAAGTAATATTGCTTTCAGTATCAGTGCTGGAAAAATGAGCAGAAGGAAACTAATGTACTCATAGCCTCCTTGAGAGCTTCTCCTTGAAGCGTTCTGTGTGTGATTGTTGAGAAAAGAAGGTGCTGGGTAGGAAGTCCTTCAGTCTGATCCAACAATGTTCATATGCTCTTACAGACAGTTTGATTGACAATTCTGAGCTTATGAACTGGGTTTTTAAAAATTCTCAATTATATGATAATTAAGTCAAAAATGCACCCTAGTATTAGGCTTGTAAGCATGGGGTATTATCATTTATTATCCTAATTCTATTATTCTAACTGACTTTTTTTATACTATGCATTTTACCCAAAAATGGGACTGAACGTAGCTAGGGTAAGTTCTCAGTGATCCAGTGTAGTTATTTATCTGTTTTCCTCCCACTATGGACAGAGGTTTATTTACTGTTTGCACATCAAACCATTTAATTATTCATTGCCAAGAGAATGCTGGATTGATTCTGGTATATGACTGTGCACATGAGCTAGGGCCTTCCTAACATGAATCCACTCTGCTGCCTAGCACAAAGATCACAGATGTGAGGAAGAAGAGGATGAGTGCAAAAACAGTGAGCACAAGAAAGGCCCTGTGTGTACATAAAGAGCCCATTGGATGCATTTCGACCTACTTAGCAATATTACAAATCACCATGTCTCCTCCACATGACCTAGAGAATAAAATACCTATAGAACAGATTTTGTAAAATTAATCACTGACAGGATAAAGGGGAGGCACGTAATCTCTTGCAAAACTGGTATAGTAAGTAAGAAAAAGAGAAATAATTGTTCATTCCTTTGAAAACACCTGCATGGATCAAGCATGGATACCTGAGTCTGCAGGACACTGATGAGTTGGTCCTTTTCTTCTAATGATGCATCAAATTCTTCCTGAAGATGTTTTTTAGCCTGTTGATCCATCTGGAGTTCCTAAGAAACAACCAAGCATTTTCAAAACATTTCTAGTTAAAAGCACAGAACAGCTTCATCAGCATTAAGGTGTTGTTATAGACAAAACATACAGGCAAGTTAAAGGTATAACCCAGCTATGTTTGACTTTTCTGAGCACCCTGGATAAACAGCAATAGCATATGTATTACAACGTGTTAGCTAATTGCCCTCAACAAGCTGGGTACTCATTTTATCGACCTGCAGAAGGATGCAAGGCTGAGTCAACCTGTAGCCCGGCAGGATTGAACTCACAGTGTTGTGGCTGCAGTACCAGCATTTAACCACTGCGCCACCAGGGCTCATAAATCTAAATTTAACTGATATTAACACTCCTGCGCCTCCTCTCTTCTCCACTAGAGAGCTATCAGTATAGCACCATCCATACTTCTTTTCTGCCATTAACCTCTCTAGATCCTTCTCCTTAAAGTATACCCATGGTCCTACCCATTTTTGTTCTTCCTAATACAAATTTCACTTTGTTTTGCAACACAATATTCTCAGTGATCCTCTTCAACTTAACACAGTAAGAGATCATGCCCTGCTATGAAGAGAAGTATTGATTTCTATCCCTTTCGAAGACTTTACATGCTTTTCCCAAAAGGAGAGGTAGGAGAGTAGCTTCCTCCTGGAGGTGCTACCCACCCTGCAATGGTTGAAGGCTTCGCTTTGATCCTGGTTGCTTGCAAGCAACTGGGATTGAGACTGCCGTTACTGCAAGCCATTGAAGGATCGGGGATAGCTTCCTCCAAGCGGTGCCACCCACCCTACAATGGTTGAGGGTTGTGTTCCAATCTTCACTGTTCACAAGACATTTTTAAAATTTTAAAGTATTTTTCTTTTTTCACCTTGTATAATGTTGAATTAACAAACACTGAGCTTGCAAATAATGTGGGCCCATTCTTCATTTTTTCGCAGTATTCTGTAAATAAATATGATAAACAGAATAGCAAAGGTCTACTTCTTGCTGTGTGGCTTGATCTTGACAAAGGAAGAGACTCAGGAAAGAAATGCTATGGACTCTATGCTTTAACACTACATTATAGCATTAAGCCACTCTCTGCAAAGCATATATTTACCTTAATTAGTCTCCACATGGTAAATTTTTAAAAAAAATCAACTTTCTGAAGTCCAGAGTACTAAGACATATACCCTGCAGCACAAAGCAGATGTAATTATCTCCACAGTGATGGCTGAATATGCTCATTTTTAGTGTAAGCCTTATTCATATTTGAAGACATGCTTGCCAAGTCATCTCCTAACACCATTTGTGTAGCTACTGGTCTAAGAAGTTCAGCTAAAACTACTCCAACCTACACTGGTGGCCATTTTCACACTTCCTGATCATATCAGTTTGTTGATACTATAGCAACCCTGGTAAAGAATAACAAGATGTAGAACCCAGTGACATCACTGTAGCAGTCTGCATGTAGAAAGTGTCCATATAGTTTCAACCAATATAGGTAAGACAAATTGCTGTAAAATTATTTTCTATATAGTGAAAGATGTCAGTTTCCTTATTTAAACCCAAATTCTTACCTATCTATCTGATTATTTTGAGCTAGATACCTAAGCCTTTGTATTTAGTATTGTCATGCCTTTTAATATCCAGGTCCTCACTAAAACAAAGAGAGGAGGATGGAGGTAGATACTAGGGACTCCAGATATTTTCATTCGTATTTGATTACTACATGAAATTTCAATGAAAACAAGTATCCCAATTGAGGCAACAAAAATATAGCATTGATTCAAATAAAGAGTGAAGATGCTACTTCACACAGAGATTAATATTTTTGCCCCTTTCTAAAAGTAAAATGAAAAGTATCGTTAATCATCAACTTTTGAAAATAAGGATAAGGAAGATTTATTCTAAGTTATTACCACATGCAGTGTCACCTTGGTGTCCTTTTTTATGATACACCAGTTTCAAATATGAAGATGATTATAAACACAGTAAAAGACGGAAAGAGAGAGGACTGTATAGGATTAAAGATTTATTTTTAACGGATAAACTATTAACATTGGGACAGATTCTGACAAAACTTTCTGATATCTAAGCAGAGTGATTTTTTAAAAAACACACAAGTTTGCTAATCGATTGTATAAACACAGACTTTGGGATTCTTAGAGTCTGTATATACCTCCCCCGCCTTTCCACAACAAAAAGATGATTACAGTTGGCCTTTTGCATTCGCTAGAGTTAAGGATGCAGGATCTCCACATAAGTGGAAAAATCGCAAATATCAAAATATATGTGTGCATCTATGGGAGGAGGGTCAAGGCATGGTGGTGAGAACAGGCACCCATGGTCCAAACTAAGTCAGAGAAAGGAGAGAAAAAGGCGGCAAGTTGGCATGGTGCTCTTATACTTCCTTTCTTTTGCCCATCTCCTCCCTTGGGTGTGTGTGTCGGACATCAAAAGAGAGTCTGTGGTGCTGAGAAATCAGGCTGTGGTCCTTCCTTAGCTACCCAGGCAGCAGCTGGTGGAGGAAGAGGAGGACCAGAGGCAGGTTTTTAAAGGGCTACAAGGCCTGATCAGAGCACCGAGAGAGAAGGTTCCCCTGGAAAAGAAGCACTTGAGGTGGCAGGGCAAGGGTTGGAGAAACTCACAAATGATTAAATCTGTGAAAGTGAAACCTGCAAACGCTGAGAGCCGACTCCACCTAATTTAAACAAAGAGATTGCTGAAGAAACATGTAGAAGAGGGAACAGCTCAGGAATACTATATGAGTTAGACCTCAATATTTCTATTTCAGAAGCACAGTGGGCAAAAATATGGACCATATCACGTTACAAATCAGTATCATCCTGATCCAGGGAATGTACATTGAAGACTACTCAGAGATGGCATTTAACAGCAGTTAAACATTACAAAATAAATAGTAAATATTTCACTGTATTGTTGTTGGGGTTTTGGTGCAACTGGGACAACAGATCATACATGGCTGCACTATATGAAAGTGGTAGCTTTTTGGAATGGAGTAACTGATTCAATCATCTTTAATTTTCTCTCTAACAGAAAATATCAATTAATTGAACACAAATCAGATAATAAATGTCCCTAGAAGCTTATTAATTATTCTATCTACACGATTATACATAAATCAACTCTCAAGGCAGTCTTTCCCAAGATGGTGATCATGGGAGTTGCAGTCCAACACATCTGGGGGACATGAGATTGGGGAATGCCATGTTAAGGAACTAGTGATATTAAAAATGTAAAGTTAAAAATGTAACTTTGGAATACAAGTAATTTGGCTTCAGTTGCTTTTACTTGCATTATCTTACATTTATTAAGCAATAATTAACACATTTTTAAGAGAATTTTTCAACTACAGAAAGCTCAACAAAAAGCAGTTGCTCCTCTATCACAAATTAATATCAAATCCCACAGAAATCTTTAAAAAAAGGTAGGCAACTGACTCTCCCAGACATTTTGGAATACAATTCCCATCAGTCCCAGGATACGGCCAATATCAGTTTTAGTCCAAATAATTTGGAGGACATCAGGTTTAATTCACTTAATACAACAAAAATATGGCACAATGCAATCAACATTACTTAGTAATGAAATCATTCTCTTCTGTGGAATTGTTTGAGGGAAATGCATAGTGGATAGCTTCAGTGTTAAACAATAATGCACTATTTAAAATTAGTGGGGAGCCATTGCTAATCAGAAAGGAAGAGCCTAAAAATATTTTAAAAAACTTTCCACTGACCACAGGCATCATTCTTACTAGAACTGCCACTGTCACTAGATAGGGTAGGTATGCATGCATATACTGTATTAGTGATTCTTACCCTGGGGTCAGGTACCCCTGGAAGTCCACAGAACCCTCGCAGGGGGTCTGTCAAGCCCTGGGATGTGACAGCAGGGTGGATTTAAGGTGTTGAAACTGCTCCCTCGTTTGTAAACAAGGGAGCAGTCTGGGCACACATACACGTAACACTGCTGCCGCATTCTTGACAAAAGAGACATGGTGGCAGGTGTGTGCATGCCCCCCCAACTATGACTCTAGAGACCACAGTCTGAATCTCCACTTGGCTCTAGAAACCCACTGGGTGACCTCAGGCAAGTCATATTCTCTCAACCTCAGAGAAAGGCAAAGGCAACAAATTTTGCCAAGTAAACCTTCATGACAGGTTTGCCTTAGGGTCTCCATAAGAACAGGTTGGTTACCTTTAACTGTGGTTCCTCAAGTGGTCATCTGTGCCCTCATACATTAGGAGCTTTCGCGCCTGCGCGATAGCGTTCGGAAGATTCTAGAACTTAGTAGCTTGGCAAGAACTCCTCCCCCATGCCCGTATTGAGCATATTCAGCCAGCCGAGCAACAGTCGCTCCTCAGTTCTGTAGTCCGCCAATAAGGGGTCTGAGAAAGAGGGGACGGCTGGGCGGGCACGTATGAGGGCACAGGTGACCACTCGAAGAACCACAGTTACAGGTAAGCAACCTGTTCTTCTTCTTCGTGGTCTCTGTGCCTCATACATTAGGAGACTGTGTAGCTTACAAGTAGGACGGTGGGTCAGGCCCTAAAGAATGGAAGCGAGCACAGCACATCCAAAATGAGTATCCTTCCGGGACCAGCAGTTAAGCCTGAAGCGGCGCACGAAGGTCGATGGCTGGGACCAGGTCATCACACAGCAGAGTTCCTGCAGGCCGACTCTTCACAGGAAGGCTGCAGATGTCGCCACGGCTCTGGAGGAATGAGCCCAAGGAAGGTCTGGCAGAGGCTTCTTGGCAAGCTCGTACGTCAGGTGGATGGTCTGGGCTACCCATTTCGAGAGGCACTGGGTGGGTACCTGTGGCCTCTCCGATGCCGGCCATGGCACACAAAAGGTGTGGGGTCTGGTTGAAAGAGGCAGTCCTGTCCTTGTAGAAAGCCAAGGCCCAACGAACATCCAAGGAGGCAAGGGATCGCTCCAAAGGTGTAGTCGGGTCTGGGTAAAAGGTGGGCAAGATGATGGTCTTGACTCAGGTGGAAGTGAGAGACCACCTTCGGCAGGAATGAAATGTCAGGCCGAAGGACCACCTTGTCCCCGTGAAAGACCAGGTAACGGTTCGTCGTATCGTAGGGCTGTCAGCCCTCCCACCCGACTGGCAGAGGTGACAGCCATCAAGAAGGCAGTTTTCATGACGAGCAGCCTGTGATCTGCAGTCGCCATGGGTTCGAAGGGCAGTGTCGTCAGCTGCGATAGCACCAGCGATAGCGATCATGGCGGCAGTAGCGGCAATACCAGTGGGTAAAGATGTTGCAGGCCCTAGAGAAAAAACTGCTTCATGGTACTGTGATGGAAGAGAGCCGCCAATGGGGACCGTGGCAGTTGGTATGCCACGATAGCGGCAAGGTAGACCTTCAGTGACAGGAAGGCCAAGCCCTGCTGCCGGAGGTGCAGGAGAAAGTGGAGCACGGTAGGTAGGTTGACAGGCGATACCGGCTCTTGTCGTTCCTCAGCAAAGGCAACGAAGCGTCGCCACTTGTAGTGGTAACTGCGGCGTGTCGACTCCTTCCTGGCCGCGGTCAAGATGTTGCCGATGACGGGATCGTCTAGGGCGATATCCTCCCGGCACGGAGGGTCAGGTGCGGCAGGTCCGGATGAAGGACAAGGCTGTTGGAGTGTGCTGGAGGAGGACAGGGTCTACCATCGCAGGAGTGGCACCTCCGCGGAATGAGCAGCCGACATGATGTATTGGTTATTGAGTGTCGCACTCGGTTGTTGATCCTCTGGGAGGTGCATCAGAAGAGGGTAGAACCTGTCTGGGAGGTTCCTTTGGGAGGCTGTGCAATGCACACGAACACCGGGTCCCAGATAGATGGAGCCGGGTCTGACACGATCCCGAAAGCCAGGGTTGAGATTTGTGAGGAGTCGGTGTCGACCTGCCAGACTCGGATTTCAAGTCGTAAGGTCACAATTTGGAGGAAGAAAAAAATGTGTGTGGTTATGGTTGCTGGGCCTATGAAGTCATAGGCACGGTCGGGGTACCGTCATCGGTACCGTGGACGGGACCGGTGGAGCAGCCAGAGGTGGAGAGACATTGGTGGCCGGAATGGTAGCAACCATGCGATGGAGACCACAGCAGACAATTGCCTACTGGTGCCTCATGTTGGGGCGGGATCGAGCCCTATATGTGGGTGAACAGGAATGATACAACATCGGTTGCTCCTGGTAAAGGTGTTCCCGGCCATATGTGTACGAGAAGGGCCCTCAGTGGCTGAGAAAGAGAGAGGCCCGCTCCAAACGGTCTCCCGCTGCTGCGGGGACCGACTGTTACCATCCTCCAGGCAGTCCATCCTCTGAGAGTGACCAGCAGAGACACCGCGGCAGCAAGGATAGGTGGGGGCCAAAGGCGCAGCGCACCCTGCGGTCTGGTCCTCATCCTCTGGGCGGTCCAACCCCTCAGGGTGACCGGGCAGGAATACCGCAGCAGTAACGATAGGCTGGCCCGAAAAAGGCACTGCTGAGGCACCGATCTGGTCCTCGATCTCCGGATTGTTCATCCCCTCAGGGTGACCAAGCGGAGAGACCGCAGCAGTGAGGCTAGGCTAGCCCGAAGGTGTAGCCAAGTCAGAGGTCTTGTCCCGAAGGCCTAGCCAAGTCAGCAGTCTTGTCCCCATCCTCCGGGCAGTCCATCCCCTCAGGGTGACCGACTGGAGACACCGCGGCAGCAACAAAAGGTGGGCCCGAAGGCGCAGCCAAGCCAGCGGTCTGGTCTCCATCCTCCAGGAGACCCAAATCCTCAGGGTGATCGGGTGGCAAGACCGCGACAAGAAGGATAGGCGGGCCAAAGGCGCAGCCAAGCCAGCAGTCTGGTCCTCATCCTCCGGACGGTCCATCCCCTCAGGGTGACCAAGCGGAGAGACCGTGGCAGCGAGGATAGGCGGGCCCGAATGCACGGCCAAGCCAGCGGTCTGATCCTTGTCTTCTGGGCAGAACCATTCCCTAAGGGTGGCCGAGCGGGGAGATCGTGGCAGCGAGCATAGGCGGGCCCGAAGGCGCAGCCGAGCCAGCGGTCTTGTCCTCATCTTCCGGGTGGAACCATCCCCTAAGGGTGGCCGAGCGGGGAGACCGTGGCAGTGAGCGTAGGCGGGCCCGAAGGCGCGGCCAAGCCAGCAGTCTGATCCTTGTTCTCTGGGCGGAACCATCCCCTAAGGTTGGGCGAGCGGAGAGACCGTGGCAGCGAGCACAGGCGGGCCCAAAGGCGCAGCCGAGCCAGCAGTCTTGTCCTCATCCTCTGGGCGGAACCATCCCCTAAGGGTGGCTGAGTGGAGGAGACCGCAGCAGCGAGCACAGGCGGGCCCGAAGACGTGGCCAAGCTAGTGGTCTGATCTTTGTCCTCTGGGCGGAACCATCCCCTAAGGGTGGCCAAATGGAGAGACCACAGCAGCGAGCATCGGCGAGGCCGGAGGCGCAGCCGAGCCAGCGGTCTTGTCCTCATCCTCCAGGCGGTCCACCCTTTCAGGGTGACCGAGAGGGGAAACCGGGGCAGCAAGGGTAGGGTTTGGTCCTCGAGGATCTCTGGAGGGTCCATTCTCTCAGCCGCACGTAAGGTTCCTTCCAGTTCTCCTTCTTCCCCATCTCCTTTTGGGTGCCATGAGAAGGAGGCCGTCTGCGCTGGGTGGCAGGGAACGGCCTGGAGGATTCGGATACCTGAGCCTGTAGGAGACTCACTGGAGAATGCCGCGCCCGAATGGGGCCTCAAAAAACAGTACCAAGTCCGGTGCTGGCATCCGGTACCAAAGAGTGTGTGGCCGCTGGGCACGCCAAGAAAACATTGTTGGCTCCTGGTAGTGAGTTTTTCCCAGGCCGAAAGCCGGAACACAGCACAGGTTAATACGTTTAAGGTGTCCCCCAGCAAAAGAAGGGGGAAAGTCCAACCTTGCGTTCAAAGGGACGCAAGAGTTAGAAGGGAGTAGACATAGAAGGTGGAGAAGACAATAGAAGCAGATGGAAAGGAAAAAAGGGGGTTCAAAGAGAAAGCCAAAAACACAAACCAAAAGCCTAATAGGCAGCTGCAAAGCTAAGAACCTTCCGTTCGCTAAAGTGGACGAAAAAGAACTGAGGAGCAACCGTTGCTTGGGAGGCTGAGCATGCTCAGTATGGGCATGGGGGAGCGGTTCCCGCCAAGCTACTAAGCTCTAGGATCTTCCGAACGCTATTGCGCAGGCGCGAAAGCTCCTAATGTATGAGGCACAGAGACCACAAAGAAGTCCATTTTCAAGGGGGAGAGACATGATGGTTAGAAAGAATCTCCTGCTGTCAGCAACATTTTGTTGCTGTCTGTCTTCAAGTCACTTCTGACTTATGGCAACCATAAAGTGAACCTATCACAGTTTTTTTGTTTGTTTTGTTTTGGAGGGGGCAAGATTTGTTCAGAGGGAGTTTGCTCTTACCTTCCTCTGAGACTGAGAGAACGTGATTTACTCAAGGTCACCCAGTGTCTGAGTGAGGATCTGAATCCTAGTCTCCAGAAGCCTCTAATAAATAAATAAATATTTAAACGAATATTTGAAATTTCAATTTCAATTTATATATTTAAATCTTGAATTTAAATTCAAGGGGGTCCCTGGAACAAATTATATTTGTAGGGGGTCCCTGGTAAAGAAAAAATTAAGAACCACTGTACTAGATAATCTCTAGTTTTGTTGTTGCTGTTGTTGTTTTAATGAAACTTTACACATACAACTGGAATTAGTAGTTACCTCTCGCAGTTCACCAATTCTACGAAGTGCTTTATCCTGACTTTGGCTCAATATTCCCTGAAACAAAATAACAACAATTATACCAATAGTGGCAATAAGAACAACATGTTGCACATCCAGATCAAGCCATTTTCAAACTCCAAATCAAGAGAATGTTTTCCCAGAAAAACAACACAACATGGAAACTTCAGGCAAAATAAACATGAAGCATCTGTGAGCAGAATGCTTAAACTAAAGAAAGCTTAAGGAATCATATTTCTCTGTCCTTTCAATAGTTCTTTTGACAATCTGTATTTAACTGTTTACTTCAAACATACTTCTAAATCGTTTAACACGTTTTCAGTTCCTAATAGCGAGTTTATTCCATGAGCATTATTTTGCATTTATGTTCCCATTCATTCAACTGCCGTAAGCATTGCTTTGCTTTTCACCGGGTGTTCTAGGATTGTTCTGAGAATAACCATGTTTAGGAGAATAGCTAGTTGAGGCACACCTACGTAGGCATGCTGAGTGAATGGAGTGAGGTTCTCCCCAGAGAAACTCAGCTTAAGAATATTTCACAAGAGACTCCATGCGACTAGAAATTCCAGTTGTGTGAAATCACAGAAACCATGAATGATAAACTTTGCATCCTACAGGCTGCACAGAATCCTGTTCCTAAAGTACCTTTGCCAGAGCCTGGTTGCAGGCGTGACCAGCAAAAGGGTTGTCTTTGGACAATGATATGCCTTTCTGGATTGCATCCTAAGATAACACTTCATAGCATTCAGGGAAGACTTTAAAGCTAAGAAAGCATCATACGTACTTTTCTCTGCAAAGCAGTAATTTAAAACTATGAAATATGTTCAGGAAATAACTGAAATCTTTTTTCTTACCTGTAACTTTTTCTTTTCTCTTTGCACAGCTTGAAAGGCAGTGATCAACTAAAAAGTATATAATGGATAGTTAAGGCAGAGCATACAAACCACATAAAACATAATCTGTTTAAGTCATTTAGCAAAATTGTTTCTCATTCCCAATTAAATTTCTTCTCCACCACCCATCTTCAAATTCCCTACATTATTTATTGATATTCAAAAAGTGTAAATGTAATAAAAATACATTTTTATTGTAATAAAAATGATTTACCATTTTATTTTTGAAAAGTTTCCAAAGGAAGTCTAAAACAACAGCTATTTTATACTCATCATAACGAATCAATTAACCAAACCTCAAGTTACCACATTGCCAAATTTATTTGGCAAGGAGTGACAAAAGTTGTAGATCAATATCACCTATAATTACAAGATTTTATATGATATTACTAAGATGCTAATATTGTGACAGAATGTAGAGAGAGTATCTGGAAATCTAGGAAGTAGATGGGTATTTTTGTAGGTGGAAGCTAAGCATCATCCCCCCAGACCCACCACAGGTGGAACCTTCTCATTCCCATCCCTTCAATTTAGGTGTTAAAATATTCTAACCACTGTTAGAAGTGGGTAGAACCTCCACAGCATATTTCAAGGCTCCAAATAACTGCAGTCAGAGATAACAGCAAAAAAACTGGATTTTATGGGACAAACTGAAAACACTACAAGCTTTTCTAATCTCTTACAAAACAAATGAGCTTTAATTGAATGCTCACCAAGAATATTTGGACATACCAAGCAAATTCCAAATACAGTGGGCCCACAACTATTGCAAGGCTCAGGATGTCTGTGAAAGTGGGGAAACTTCAAATATCTCTAGGCTCCCCAAACAAGCATATTATAGACATTGCTGCTGCAAAAATATCCTTTAGAGTCATCATCCTTCTGGAGGAGAAGGCATAGAAGAATGATGACAGTGAAGGAGAATTTTGTAGCTGCCTCTTTTGGCACCACAATATCTCACCCTCACTGTAAGGCCACCTCTCCTAGACCATCACCTCAACTGGTTCCCAAGCTTTCCCCCAAAAAAGGCAGGGCCAGATGTTCACAGGGCCAGGTTGTGACAGTAGCAGCAACTCATCCTCCTCGCCCTCCTCCTTCTCTCTGTCTCCTTTATTGCCAAAAGTGAAGACCATACCAAAAAAAGGCCCTTTTTGGACAGTTATTTAACAAAGTTACTGACTTCCATGTGCACAAGTCCCTTTTGGGACAGTGCTTCGTGATCTCCACTTCTTCGGAACAGAGTTACTGATTTCCATGTGCACAAATCCCTTTTTAGACAGTCTTTTGCAATCCCTCCTTTCTGGGGAGCAGAGTTATTGCCTTCAACATGCACAAGTTCCTTTTTGGGCAGTACTTCAGAATTATTGATTTCCATGCACACAAGTCCCTTCCTGGACAGTGCTTCAGGGTTACTGTCTTCCATATGCATAAGTCCCTTTTCTGGACAATCCTTCATGAGCTCCCCTCCTGGGGAGCAGAATTATTGATTTCCATGCGCACAAGTTGTGTTTTTGGACAATACCTTGTGATTTTCTTCCCACTTCTGGGTAGCAGACCACAGAGAGGTGGATGCCAGGTGAGCACGAGGAGCCAGCAAAAATCTTCTTCAGTGTTGTGAAGGAGAAGACAGAGGGAGGAAGATAGAACCAGCAACTCCTGGAAGCTACTCCCCAGCATTACAGTATAGTACCATCACCAACTACAGTATATCTATAACTACACTGCTAGTCAGGCAATAGCTACAAACTTGCAAATAATCAAAACCCATGAAAGTTGAGGGCAAACTGTAGAGGCAAGTGAAGTTTGGCTACCACTATGTTGCACAGTATACTTAAGCTTCTGTTTGAACAGATTATGATCAGACAATTGGACATGATTTGCCAAGATGCAGCTGGTATCCAACTACAATACGTAGGTATGGTCTTCTTATAAAGGTCATAATATACAACCTATGATAGTATACTTGCTTTTCTTTCTAACTATTTTGTATGGAATTTGTTGCTTGTTTTTGAGGATGAGGTCATTATTTATTTTGTTTCAGAGTGAAACAGCATCATTTAAATACTGAAACACAAAAAAAATAAAATAAAAGGAAGCCAGTAATTAAAATTAAAACAAGAAAGGGAGTAGAAATTGAAAAAAAAAGGAAAAAAGAAGCTACTAATTTATAGTGCAAAGACTTTTGCCAAATGGGCTTAGTGTTATGTAAATGCTACAGAAGTACTGACACAAATACGAACATTGCCTATAATACAGTACTGTTTTAAGCTCCGTCTGAAAGCACCTGATTCCAGATGGTCATGGAAAATCAGTATCTAAGCAGTTTCAGACTGGGGTCTTATTCTGAAAATAATCTCTGTTAAGTCTTGCATAATCTAAGAGAACTAATTCAGCAAACACAACTAAATATATAAATAGCATTCCATAATCATAGGCCTCACTGACACGAATACACCAGAAGAGAATGATTATTTCTCCTATAGTTAGTTCTGATTTCTACATTACTTATGATGAAATCAAATAATTTCATACCTCAGAGTACTTCCCCCTGTAGCTGCCTAAACTTCTTTCCATCCTACGCAGCCGCTGCAACAGCTGTTCCTTGGGGAGGCTGTCCAAATTTCCAGGCAATTCCTCTGCTTCACTTTCAACATCAGAAGGTGGATCAAATGTTGGGCCAGGAGAATCAAAGTCCAGTTTGTTCAGTGAATCTCTTGAAGATGTCCGCACTAAAGACTCTTTTGAAGAGGAGCGGAACAGAGATTCTTTTAAGGGACTTCGAAACAATGATTCCATTGAAGGAACCCTAAACTGCAGCTTCTGAGCAAAAGATTGGACATCACCAGGCTGCAAAAAAACAATAATTGAGTACTTATACCATTTTTTTCTTCAAAAATTCAAAACACATGTGAAATATATAGAACATTTTCCCTACCAAGGGCAGTTTACTTCTGAAATAAAATAATTAATAATACTTTAATAATTAATTAAAATGCAAATGCTTCATTAATATTTGAATAAATTTTGTTTTTTTAACCAACGACAACTTATGCACTTAATTTCCAGAAATCTTAAACAATAAGGCTGTGGAGTGATATTAAACATTCTGAAGCATAAAAATAAAGTCCTTCATATAGCAAAATTAAAACAGCCTTCAGACACGTACAAAATACAAACATCAAAACGTACGGTTGCTTTTTAATAGGGAGGTATCACAGCCATAAGACAAAAAAAAGTATCTATAAAATAAGACAGTTTCTACATACCTGTGAGGAAGACGGTTCACTCACACCACTATTACTGGTGGGCATTACTTGCTTAGGTACATTCTAGAAGGTTTAAAGGGGGAAGAAAAATATCAATGAAAAAGTAAAAATACAAAGTTCTAAGCATTCCATTTCAGTTATATAAAGCAATCATTTGATGGTATCACAAATCCATTTCTTTTAGTAAAACATTAGTACTTTTACTTTTCAGCAGTTTATTAAGATGCTCCCATGCACACTGAAACAAGCATGTTAAGCAAGTAGGTGAATCAGTTTACTGTAATATACAGAACTAAAAAGCAGCTGTGTTTAATGAATTAGTAGAATAAGGAAAACAATAAATTTTCTTTAAAAATCTGGTTTATGCTCAGAATTTATCACTTAGGAAGAACCTCAAAAGAAAATTAACAATCTTAAGTATAGTCCTCTTCTATGACAAGAAATCAAATAAGCTTATAAAACAATTATATTCCACAGAAGGGAAATAGAAAACACAACACTTCAGACCACGACCGTTGCCTACCTCTGATTTCAGAAAAAAATCTAAATGGGAATAAAAATAAACTGCTTGGTTGTAAGCAATTATATTGGTCTGAGATGTGATTAAAAAGCATCTTAGAAACTTTAGTATTTCTACCATATCAATCCTGTATCTTCAAATGTTCTTACACTATTGGCAATTTAAAGTTAGAGATGTTACTCCAAATCTAACCATCTACATTTGGATTTTACATAGATTTCTTGAAGTTACACTACAATCCTGAGATAATGAATCATAATGAATAAACAAACCACACAATACTGTAACACTTCCTACACATACACTAAGTGCTGTTTAAACATACTGGCCAGGATTGAAAAGCCAACTAATTTAGACACATCCACGACATGCTCAGAAGATACATGGGAATTTTCTTTTTTCCCTTTGAACAGGCTCCTCCCATAACATCTCACTATCTGCTTTGGAAAATCTTCTCCCATTCAACACAGTATATGATGGGCTATTATATATGAAGCACTAGCGAACCACCAAACCAGGATTTTGTTAACAGTATGGAATTAATCATGCAATGATCCAGTCGCCACATCTACAATTTAAAAGTCATTGCAACTATTGTTTCAAAACTAAACAAACAGCCAAGAGAAATACCTATAGAATCTGCTGCACACTGAATATTTGGTTCAGCTAAGTATTAATTACATATTAATACTTATACTTCTTTAGCTATACTTGTATTTAAGGAAACACAGAACTGTGGGCTCTATTAAATTCTTTCCACCTTCTAAGAACTAGGCCACCACGGCATAACTAGCTTATACAAACAACTGATAAGTATGGCCCAGTTCAAACCATCCTTTCTTGGGCAGTCTCAGAATCAATTTGCACAGTACTGCTTTTTTGGCCGGTTTGCTGTAGGATCTGTTCATTTTTAGGAACAAAGGGATGATGCTTCCAATATTTGCTGAAGGTGTACAATCTATTTATATGGTCATGCTACACTAACTCTGTGTAATTATCCTAATCTGAGGATTCTAAGACATTCATTTTTATTGAGGAAATGAGTTGATCACAGAACTTAAAGTTGAATCAATCGACATTTCCAAAACGAGAAAATATTGCCATTTTCAATATTGCAACCTATTCATCAATTAACATTGGGAGAATTATGGTAATATTTACAGCTCTGAGGATACCAATCACTTCTGCTGAAAAGTATTCATTATATCCTCAGATAAACTAAAATTAACAAGCACAGTTTATATGGAGTTGATGGAAAGTACTGTACTAAATTTGACTTTAATGAAGTTAAAACTGAGAGGAATGTCCTGTTCAAATCAACCAAGAGGAAACTGGCCTGGCTTCAGTATCTAATATCTTTTTAGATCTAAAATCACGCTTGCTTGGCAAAAACTGTTTCAGAGAATTTATGTCTGTAAGTATGTCTTTATTTATTTATGTCTTTATTTATTTAACAGTCATCCTCCACAGTTGTGGAGATTAAGGGTACAGAACCCCCATGAAAGTAGAAAAACCATGAATATACCATATTTAACACATAAAAAAGTACACTCTGCAGATTCATGTGTACACAATACCTCTGAATTCACAGTGAGGAGCATACCAGCCACCCAATAGCAGGATTCTTTCGCAAGGCAGAAGCAGGCAACTGGTGGGGCTTGTTGCCACCTCCACAGCTGCCCTATGCCATTTTTAGTAGGAACTTAAAAGCCCTGCCTCACATTCACAGTTTCTCTAGCAAGGCATGCAGAGACTGTGAACACAAGGTGAGACTTAGGAGTCCCTATTAAAAATGGCATAGAGCAAGCAGCAGCAAATAATCCACGAATAATCAAATCCACAAAAGTTAAACCTGCAAATATGAAGGGCCAACTGTCTCACATAAGGGACCCAAAGCAGCTCACACCCTACATTAAAACAATACAGCTAAAAACAATACAAAAACTAAAAAGCACTAAATTAGACACCACTATGCCTTTTCAGAAACATACTGTTTATTTCTACTAAGTACTGAAATACAATACAGATAATCCTTCTTTGCAGCTTATGATCTGAACATGTTCAGTAGTCATCCCCTTTTGGCCGGTTGCTTTTCTTTTTCTTTCCTGCTTTTCCACAATGCATTAGTTCTGTATTGGAACAATCTTCTGCACATGGACTTTCAAATTGTATCTCTGACACTCAGAGTTCAATAGATGGTCAGCATGGTTGGATCCTGCATGCATTTAACTTTTGCTAAAAGGCTTATGTTCAAAGGTTGAAAAGATTATTTAAGTTATTTATTTAATTTACACATATCCCATTTTTCTCCCAAGTGGGGTTCAAATTCGATTACAGCATAAGAGCAGTTAAAATAATGCAAAATACAAAGTTTAAAAAGTATTAAATAGCCCATCCTATTAAAACACTATTTTAAAAATATTAATATTTAAAACATTGAAAATATACAATGCACATTAAAACAACACATCTAGATACATATTACTTCATCCTGAAGTCTTATTTAAACAAGAAAGTCTTTGCTTGCCAGCACAAAGACAACAGAGAGGGGGCAGATCAAACCACCC
The DNA here is from genome assembly GCA_948472985.1 of Iguana delicatissima. Taxonomy (NCBI): domain Eukaryota; kingdom Metazoa; phylum Chordata; class Lepidosauria; order Squamata; family Iguanidae; genus Iguana; species Iguana delicatissima. The sequence goes on from CAOKZL010000479.1 coordinate 1,650,919, forward strand.
TCAGGAGTGAGTTCCAAAGCCTTGAAGCAGCCACTTGAGAAGGCTGTCTCCCATCTCTCCACCAACTGAGCCTAGGAGGATGGTGGGATGGAGAGAAAGTCATTCCTCCAAAGATCTAAGACTTGGACAAGCTCATATGGGTTAATATGAACTTTCAAATAGTCTCAGCCTAAGCAATATAGGGCTTTATAAGTCCAAACCAGCACTTTGAAATGTGCCCGGAAACCCAACAGTAGCCAGTGAAGTTGTTTCAGCAAGGGAGTTATATGCTCCCTACAACCAGTCCCAGTCAGCAGCCTAGCTGAAGTATTTTGAACCTGCTGAAGTTTCCAAATAGTTTTCAAAGGTAGCCCCACAGTGACTGTGTTACAGTAATGCAACTGGGATGTAATCAAGGCACATGTTACTGTTGCCAGATCTGGCTTCTGGAGAAATGGGTGCAGCTGGTGCACCATTTTCAATTGTACAAACGAACTCCTGGCCAAGATCAAAATCTGGGCATTCAGGTTCAGAGATGAATCCAAGAATACATCCAAACTATGAACCTGAGATTTCAGGGGAGTGAAACCTTGCCCAGCACAAGCTGAATCCCTATTTCCTGATTAGCTCTTCAACAAACCAAGAGCACCTCTGTGTTGCCTGGATTAAGTTTCAATTTGTTTGCCCCCATCTACTCCGTTACTGACAACAGACACTGTTTTAGCACTGAGACAGCTTCCTTAGAGTTAGATGGAAAAGAGAGACAGAGTTGAGTGTCATCTTCATAATGGCCACACTGAACCCTAAATCTCTAGACAACCTCTCCCAGCAGCTTAATGTATATGTTAAACAGCATGGGGGACAAGACAAAGTCCCAAAGGACACCAAAGACCAATGGCCAGCATGCCAACAAGTGTCCCCCAGTATCACTTCTTGGGTTCATCCCTCCAGGAAGGAATGGAACCACTGTAAACCAGTGCCCACTAGATCCATCCTGGAAAGGTAGCCCAGAAGGATACCATGATCGATGGTATCAAAAGCTGCCAAGAGATGTAGCAGAACCACAGGGACACAATGCCCCTGCCCAGTTCTATCCAAAGGTCATCCACCAAGGCAACCAAAGCTGTCTCTGTTCCGTAGCCAGACTGAAATGGACCTAGATAATCAGTTTGATCCAGAAACCCATGGAGGACAGAACCCTGCCTTGCTGCAGCAAGGCTTTCACCAGTTTGCTTATCCACTTGGCCAGTCTCTCTCTGGCTGCTTTCATAAGCCAGGAAGGATCCAGCATACATTTGGTGGCTCTCCTTTCTCCAAGTATCCTGTCCACATCCTCAGGCTGCACAAATTGGAACATATCCAATAATACAGGACAAGCAGGTGCTAATACTACATTCACCAGACCTGTATCAGCCACCGCATCCAAATCCAAACAGATTCAAGCAATTTTATCTGCAAAGTGTCATGCAAATCCTTCACAATGGGATGCTGAGTAGTCTGCTTGATGCTCCTATGGAACAGAACATAAAAAGCCCCTGATCACCCAAGACAGCTCCACTGGACAACATTGTACAGACGCAATGGTGATGGAAAACAAAGATTTTGTCACTGTTCCCACCACTGTGGAGTAAGTTTTCCAATGGGTTTGATTGAATTTGCTCCAAATTTTCTGTCATTGATGCTCTAGTCTCTGTGTTACTCATTCCCCTAGCGAACCAGGGGTCTCCTTGATTCTGCTCTGTCAGAGGGAATGCTTAGGTGCATTCATGTGCACCTACGTAGCCATTTCTCTATTCTAGAGGTCAACCAGGACACTAACAGAATCTCCTGATAAGACAACAGGAAACTCCCCAAGAGCTATCACAAATCCATCTGGATCTATAAGCCTCCTGCAGCAGACTTATCTTAACCAGCCCTACAATCCTGCAGAGGCTCAAAATCCCAGTGAACCTAATCTCACCAGGTAGGGATCTTCCCATGACAACAGAATAGAAAATTCCTACACATCCAAATCACCATCATCCCACCCAGAACAGGAATCTAGGTCCAGAATATGTCCTGCAGCATAGGTGGCACTAGGTACTACTTGGGACAGACCCATGGTTGCCATGGAAGACATTGTAGTCTCTGGATCAGTGTCAGCCACTGACCCATTGGCTGCAAGTCCCTGGCAAGCTTCCAGGAATGAAAGAAATAATCATACCCAATGAGCACAAATTTAGTGCCGGTCTATGACATACTGGGGGAAAACTGCCAGTCCCTCACATCAGACAGCTTAAGAAGTTCTGATCCAGCAGATCCTGACGGGACCATCCCGCCATCAGACTGAAACCCCTATGACGACCTTCTACAGTCAACATACAGATGGCATGGAAGGATATGGAGAAGGAACTGCCTTAGGCCCGGGGCAGATTTCTTCTGCTCTCCTCCCATTTAGGCATGAGGTGGCAAAAATATGGCAGAATTGTGTCCCATACCCTCTAAAAGATTCAAGTGACCTTTGCAAGGCGAACATGAGATGTTGGGGAGCACATACAGACCTAGGATATGCAGGGAGAAGTGTGCAGTCCCTGGACCTTTGAAAATTACTCACCTTACTGTTAAGATTGTCTCCACAGTCAATGTACTATAGCTTTATGATCATATGGAATCTACCATTAAAGCTAGTTTGTCTTTACCTTATTGTTTTCTTAAAGGAATGACAGATGGATATTCCTATACAAGAGTAAGTGAATACCTACCCAGAACTTGATGTGTGCCAGAAGAGGGCACATGTCCACTGAAAAGATAAAATTCACCCTCTCACCTTAGAGTACCCCTATCCTTATTTGAAGGAAAGGCACTTTCAGATACAAACTATGTAGCTACCAAACTGAAGTCCTGGTATCCTTACATGAAAGCTTATTAACATGCCTTTTTAAAAAAATGTATCATTTTTGTATATTATTTTAATACAAAACAAATATTTAAAAACAGTTTCTCCATCATATTTTTATCTACATACACGAAAGTTTACTGTATTTTCTTATCCTCCTACACTTCTACTTAGAATCTTAGTATTAACACATATGAACCCAGTTGTTTACGTACTACAACACTTGTCTTTTAATAACCTTCAATCCAGGTCCCTATGTACTGGATATTCTATTAAGTAACCTTAACACTTTAGTACATATTTTCTTAAAACCCTTTGGAATATAATAATGTATTTTTACCCAACTACTCATTCTCAAATGCTGTTTCTTTGTTAATTATATTTTGTGTTGGAGGTAATTATCTATTGGAGCCCACTGGTTTTATCATATGTGGTGGACCTGCCCAAAGACACAAAGTTACTGGAAAGAAATACACAAAAATATAGAAAAAATCTTTCATATTCAATTCACTATTACCCCAGAAATTTATTAAATATACTTGATGGAATAGATAATCAAACTGACAAGAAGTACTGGAGAATTAATATGCTTTCGGGATGCTTTGTTTAAGCTGGTTTAGACTGTTTAAACAGATTTTACTGTATGCACATGTTTAGATCCTTGGACGTAGTATAGCACATAAATATTTTAATAACTATAAACAAATACATAAATATATTCTTTCATCAAAGTTGATATGACTTGTTTTAAAGAAAATATGTTTAGACTGAGACTATTCATTGTAAATGTAATATCATTTTCCTTCACAGATCTAAGAAGCGGAACAACATGCCTGTTCCTACAATCAGAAAATCACTCTGCCCTTTCTGTATCCTCTGTACTTTGTTTCTGGTGTTGCCGCTGCTGCACAGTCTAATTTAGTCCCAAAGGAAGCACAGAACCGTACTACATGCCGCAACTTCAAAAAGTCTATCTGTATGCTGATTATTACATTGTTACAATTAAAAATGATATCCTTTATTGTTATACCAATATTATAAACTAAACAATCTGTTACAGTAATACCAGATCAACAAAGCAAAGAAAATCCAGTTGTGGTAGATTGCTCCCTCTGGGTAGCTCCAACTGTGTTGTTACATACAAATACCAATACATTGCATTTGGCACAGCAATCTGAAGTTAAATTAACAAATGATCACACAGCAAACTAGCCTGAACCACCAAATCCTACTCTGGTGCATTTGCTTGTTTTGACTTAATGGAGTATCAACTGAAGTTAAGAATGAAAAGGAAGCGATGAAGCTCCAAGGAAAGTTTGCACTATCATCAATGACCCAGCAACAGAATGCCTCCAACACATAAGAAACCAGCACAATACTGAGATGGAAAAAAATCTGAACAGTCTACAGCAAAAGGAACCCATAGTGTTGCAGGAACAAACAATGTTGCGACTGTTTTCCAAACAGAGGCATAACTTTGCCAAATTGTTTGAAGATAGAATTTTATAGTAGAGTAATCCTACTATAATAAAAAAAATATGAAGATAACAAAATGGTCTCTAGTCTTTAAGGAAAAGAAAAAACATTTCTTTCAAAACTGCTTTGTAAATTATTCCTTAATACTCTCAAATATATCAGACCTTATTGTCAAGAACAGGTCTGTTGCAAGGGAAAAAAGGAGGCGGAGAAATTTATCCTCTTTTTCACTTGAAAAATACCTTAAGAATCAGCCACAGTCGTTCTCAAATACACTACAAAAATACAAAGACTTAATTTTTCTAAAATGTGTAATGTAAGCAGTGTTAATGTTCACATTAAATTAAGCCATAATAAGAATGTTATCAAACACCCCAACCACAAGTTAAACAAGCATGTGCCCTGAGGTGTAAAGCAGGGTTAGCAATGTGGCACTCAGTTGGATTTAGTGAGACTATAAACAAAAAGCAGCACTAGTTTTGTCTTCTAGAATTACTGTATCCTTTTGTCCCAATCAAGTTGCCACTATGACAGGAAGAGCGGGGAGACTCACCACACTCTTATTCTGTGGCTTAGGTCGTTTGGTGGGATCCAAAGCAAAGACAGTATACTCAGAAAGAAAAGCAGGCTCTGATATCATCCCAGCTAGCAGCTGCATCATTCAATGCAAAAAGCAAGATGAAAAATAAAACAAAGTAATGAGATAAAGGGGAAGGGTACAAAAGCATGTTGCAGTTTTATTTCACAAATAAGTTTCTATATAACGCTTACAAAAACTGAAAAAATATGCACTGTTAAGACATGAACAGAATGCAATGAAGATCAAACAGAACACTCAGACCAGCAAAGATGTATCTATAGGCATGAGCGGACAAAAAATGAAAATCAAACTACAGCCTTCATTTTAAAATGTGTGTGTGTGTACACAAACACATAAAATTGCATATTGGTAGGTCGTACACAAACATTTCTTCTTCATTTATTTTATCCATTCATTCATTTATAAATAAATAAATGTATTTTATTTATACTTATATATGAAAAAATGTGTGTATATCACCTATCATATGTAGGTACCTATCATATGCAGGCATTTTTTTTTTCCATTTCACTGAGCTTGCTTACAAGGTAGCAATTCAATCACATTCAGTAAAGCCATCTACCACTCTTTTAAAAACACCAGAAATTTGAACTCTTATGTTGGAACTCACCTTTGCAACTGCTATACAATGTTATTCAGGATCATCACATATGCAATGTTCTTGTAAATTCAAAAGCATCTTTAATGCAACATTTAGGGAATAAACACTATAGAATTCAGTGCTTAATTAATATTAACTGAAAACACATAACTCTGGATGAAAGAATGGTACAGACTTGTTTAAATTATAATTTCAAAAACTCATGAATGAACGTACTAGTCTTGAAGACATATGGAAAGCAAAAATGTATTATTGAATTTGATATCTAGTGTTCCTGAAAGCAAAGAAAGATGACAGCGATATGAGAGTGCACATGCACACAGACAGGAGAAACTGAAAAGAAAAAGAAAGGCATACATCCTATTATTAAGAATCTCTACATCTTTGCTTTGTTTATGTAAATTATTATAGCAAGGGTCAAATTACATCTAATACTTTTTCAGCTCTTACTGGGAGCAAAGGCAAGTACTACCTTGACATTACTCCAAGTAGCAAACAGCTCTGTGTCCAGTTCTGTGCTGTTCATGCATGACACTGCTTTGAGGCCTCTATTTCTGATTTAAGACAACTCCAGTGGAGTTTTGAGATGATAGAAACCACCCTTGTTTGATATCTACAATAGCACATGGGAATTGTTCTTGGGGAAAAAAGAAACATGCCAGAAGGTTATAAGGCTTATTTAAATTGTTCCAACCTTCTACAAAAGCCACATTAAGAAGGGATCTGGCTTAGTCCTTAGAGACCCAGAAGCAAGCGGCAGTTCTCCCCCTTTAAGTTAGGAGGAGGCAGGAATGATGAGGAAAAAGAGAGGCATGGAAAGTCAACAACAGCAGATAGTATGTATGGTCCCAGGACACCGGATCCCAGAGAAATTAGAGTATTCACCCCTTCAACAACTGTCTGACATGTTTTCTTTCTTGACTTATGACATTTGGCTTTTTGGGGAACAATTCTGCTTTGTTTAGTTCAGTCGTTCCCAATCTTGCACCCTCAGATTGTGGTTGCTATTGTTAATTGCTGCCAAGTACCATATTTGCCGATGTATAAGATGTACCCGTGTATAAGATACATCCCATTTATACACAGGCAAATACTATTTGCTGGAGTATAAGATGCACCGGCATATAAGACGCACCCCATTTTCAAACAGTATTTTTTTGGGGGGAAAGGAGTCTTATACGCCAGCAAATACAGTAAGCTTCAACTTACAGCAACTTTATGAATGAGAGACCTCCAGGACACCCTGTGATCAACAGCTTGACTCATGTTTTGCAGACTCAGGACTGTAACTTCCTTGACTGATGTTACACAAGAAGTTCAACAACTGTTTCTCTAGATAGAACAATCCACACAATGAATGCATTTTCTTGACACCACTCTGGAAATATATGACATAAGCACTACATCACATCTAAAACCCGTGGATCACTACATATACTTTCATGTTTCCAGCTTCAGCCCAGAACACACCACCTTATCTATTGCTTATAACCAAATTCTCAGATACAGCCACATGTGCTTAGACACACAAGACAGATACTCAGAACTCATGAGTTTCTAACAGGCATTTCTCCAACCACAATATCCATCCAAAGAGGGTTTTAAAGACAGACAAGGCTAGATTGTTCCTGGGTACCAATCTACTACAAGACAAATGCAAAACATAAAATTATGAATGCCATTAGTTGTCACCTAAAAAGCTTACAGCTGAAAGCCTTAAAACACAGCATCGATGAACTACAACCTTCTTGGGTAATTATACTACAGCAGATCTATACAGTTCTTGCTACAGACCTGCCTCAATCTTAAACAATTACTCACAAACTATAGATAAAATTACAAGAATGTAAACACAGGAACCACATCCTGCCACAAACCCATGTGCCAACTCTGTCTTCACATCCACCCTGGTAACACAATCATGGGTTCTAATTATGTCACTCACAACATTGAGGTGAATTTACTTGTTCATCTCCCAACAAATAGCAATAGCCCCTCTGCATTTTACATAACATAAACAGGGCAGACTTATGCAAGAGAATAAATGGACACAAATTTGTGCATTTGTAGAAATGGCAATACACAAAAACTGGTGTTAGAACACTTCAACCTCTCAGGACATTTTGTCACTGATCTACAAAGCATCTCAAGGCAAAATGGGGAATGGGCAGTGCACTGGACAGAGTGATACCTCCACAGGAGTTTACAGAATGTTCTAGAGAGATATTATTTTTTTTTTTTAAAAAAAAAAACTCTCTCTATCAAGGAAATATCTTTCCTGGAGATGTACTGATAAAAGGTGGAAATGAAGCTGGACAGGAAGTGGGCTGCAAAAGCACAACTTGGGATTGGCTTGAAATCAAACACAGAAAGCACAGGATGCATCTGTCCCTCAGTTCTGATGGCTCTGTCTCTTGCCTTTCCATTTACAACAATTGTTCTATTTGTTGTCAGCGGAATAACTATAGGCAGCAGCAATTGCTAAGTTTCTCCACAGCACAGAACAAAGTTGCTCCTCAATCCTAAAATGAAGCTCAAAAGCCAGACTGGAGATACAGCATGAAAATTAAAAACCCACAGTTCATGTTATTGCATACAGATGGCACTGTAGGAAATTGTGGTTGTAGTAACTGGTGAGAATAAATGAAAAATGCACCAAGAGACATATCAGCTGGATCTCAGAAATAAAAACAGTAAATACAGAAATGAAAATTGCCACAGATCAATACATTTGGCTAATCTGGATAAGCTCTTTATGACAAGTCCAAATCTTCCACTCCAACTACTGCTGTATTAACTCCCATAAGCACTTTTACCTTGCAGAATAACAGCCTAGATGTATGCAGTAGAAGCCATTCTTGCAAGAGTTCCATTACAAGCTACAAGGGAGAACTGGAGAGAATAATCACAGCAGGCACATCCTCTCACTAAGCAGCTGAAAGAACTTCAGGAACTTAGCAATAGCATGTGTATTTCTATGCCACTTACCAGCTAAGTGCTCTCTAAGTGGTTTACAATGTGTTTTAGCTAACTGCCCCCAACAAGCTGGGTACTCATTTTACCAACCTGCAGAAGGACAGAAGGCTGAGTCAACCTGGAGCTGAGCAGGATTGAACTTACAACCGTGTGGCTGCAGAACCGGCATTTAACCACTGCACCACCAGGGCTCCTTCTACTGTTCATCCACCTTTAAAAATTACCGTATATGCTCCATATCCCAGTTCAGTCAACACTCGCTCCATCTTCCCTTACTTTCTCCAAGCTTTTAGATAGAGGATCTATCACAAATCCTACTCTACACAGGCCACAAGATACTAATAAGTCCTAGATGTTTTTTCTGGGCTTATTCACCTGTTTGCTGTCCTTGAACATCAAAGAGCTATGCCATGAGGAATATTAATCTACTGTCTCTCAAAACACTGTCCATAGTACAGAAGCCCATCATCCTCTCCATTCCCATTCAAGATTTCCTACCTCCCAGACACTGCTCAATAAAGGAAATGATTTTACCACATATGTTTCTTTCTTAATAGATAGCAGGAATGGCAGATAAGGGTCATGTACTTGTGGCATGTGGTCAGTGACATAGCTGCTGACTAGCTGACTTCACTGCGGTTTCCATAGACACTGGGGATACCTGCTATCTTTTCTGGTTGTATGTTTTCCTTCCGCTCCCAGACCAAGCAACAATGCAGAGCTGTTCTGCCAACACAGTAGTGGCACCTACCTCTCAACATAATTAAGATACAGAATTGCTTTGCAAAGATCCAATGCACTCCAAAGGTACCTTAAGGAATCTTTAATGAAAATGCTACTGCCTTTCCTCCCTACCAAGTTTCTGGGTATTTACGCTGAACGCAGCTGATTGATTTAAATTGTGAAAAAAAACAGACTTAAATAATTTACTCAAATCAAGTTTTCCATTTTTAATTCATTTACTTCATTAAGCACATACACTAATTCATTCCTATAAAAATAAATATTGGTTTTCCAATAAATACAGGGGGATAAGCTAAAACTTTTAGTACCACAAACTTCAAGATTTTCACACTACACAGTTACATCTGCAAAGACACAAGGGACACAGCTATGAAGTTAATGGGTTTCAAACACCTATGAACTAATCAGAAAAGGGAGGGTTCAGCCCAATTTCAAGGAAGAAGGACAGCTGCTGGCAAAATGGGAACAAAACTGGCATACTTGTTTGCTTTCATCTTCACTACAAGGAAAACAATACTGTGCCCAGCAGTCATAAGTCCCATGGAAAGCCTCAGAACAATGCTATCATGTAGCATTGTAGTGTAGATCTCAATGGTCTTTGAGTGAAGGGAAAAATGGTCCTTGCCAGTGGGCATTTATCCTGCAGGTTGCTTCTCACAGAGACATTATGTTGGAACATAGTACCATTGTGGGGAGCAAAAATAAAGACCAGGTCAGGAGGTACACCATTTGCTTCCAACGCAATGTTTTCTGCAGCCAGAAAGGGGACTACACAATCAAGAGATCAGGATTTTGGTTCAGCAGCAGTATTTATACATGCAAAACAAAACAAAAACATAGACAAGTTGTTCACTTCAAAACAAAGACCATAATTTTTTACAAATGGAAGTGTGATGAACTGTACACTAGCACATTCAAAGTATATAAAAATGATAACTTACAGGAAAACAATACTCTTTCTTGAAATAAATACCAATATTCTGCTAAATAAATACATTGCTTTATAGATTGTTAATCACGCTTTACAGTGAAATACCCACATTCTTCACTAAGACCTTTTCCCTTCATAAAAATAATTTTTTGATTCAGTGTCTTCAACATATGGTTATTAGCATAGCTTATAAGAAGTGCATAATTTAAATTATTTGTATTAAATTCAGGTTCTGTTTTAAGCTACACCATATTTAAGAAGTGCTACTTACTTTTACTTAAAAAGATAATAAATCCAAGTCTATTTTTAAAAAAAAACTTTTCCAAAGACTGAGCTTCCTATATGCGCCCCCAAAGTTTCTGAAAAGCATGTCTACATTTTTACCTGATAAATGAAGAATATCAAAGAATGACAGAGAACCTGAAAACTGTATATTCTGTGCATGCATCAACAGGAAAACTATCTCACAAATTATACTGAACAAGAGAACACATAATTTCTATTTCACATGATCATAGGAGGCCTAATGTTTTAACACAACCATATATATCTAAGGAGCATCAAATACTTTGTTAGAGAATCCTTCACCAAAAAGTTTACTTTGTACTTCCTCAGCACAGTGTGCCAGGTGAACTGATGCTAGCCACATGGTTGCTCAACATAACTCTCCATCATGCTCCAGTCGTTTCAAGGAAAACAATATTCCTCTACCTTGTTTAAAAATGAAATTATCTCTGAAAACAAAACTGCATGAAAAAATATACTGACTACCCATCCATCAGAGATTTATTCCCATTATATGTTATATATTAATCTGACTGTCTGTAAAGTTTACTGCTGGACTTAGTATTCATCACATGGCATCTGAAACTTCATACTACAAAGGAGGCTAATGCTGAAACTGACATCATTTTGAATAGGCCCTTTTAACCTGTACCACTTAGAACTTTCATACTTTCTCATTCAGTAGAATCTTGTGAGTTCATCTCCTTACAGTATCTTGCAATATTGTTGTCCTGTGGTACTTGTATTTAACATATAATTTTCAACATTTTTCATTGATTTTTGTCAAATTTGGCTCCTTTTTTCTCATTGTTTCTAGCTTCCTCATTTTTAGCTGCTAGATTTTCAGCCTACCTCTTTGCTGGGTGTTAAAGCACCTTCATCATGTTGCTCTACAAGCAAAGATGTTCTGCTCCTGACTAGTGACGGTGAAGATGTAGAGGGTTCCTATAAAGTAACAAAAATGAACAACAGTTACTGCCTATATGCAAACAATCCAAAAACATGCAGCACTGATTACACCTAATCCCATTACTTTGAGTACTCTCTCATTTTTAAAAAAAAAAACTTACAGGTTCTTTAACAATACTTTCCAGACTGTAGGTATCACTTTTATGTCAACTCAAGATATGGAGCAATCTTGGACAATAAATTCCAGTATTACCATCACAGCAATGTAACCTTTTTGGTCATATTCAGTATTTCCATATTCTATTCAAGAACACATCACGTTGCCAATTCTGTGGTGTTTTGAGGTTAGGAAATACATTTGGCCACTTTCAATTAGATATTAATGGTATACACAAAACCTTTTAATAATAAAAGGTTTTGTGTATACTATTAATATCTAGTTTCCATGCTTCCTTTTCAATTCCATTTACTGGATTTGAAGAAACTAATGCCCAAAACATAAAAACTGGCCAGTAATTTTCCAAGGGGGAGGAAAAGGAGGTAGATGACATTTTTCATTCTTTCCTCTGTGAAAATCTCCACACATACAGTAAATCAACACATGAGCCAATGGTACTTCCCTGTCCAATGAGCTATTTTCTAGTTATTAGAACTGATATTGTAATCTGATGCAGTGATACAATTCACCATCTCAGCAGTTTGCCACTTCATTAGGAACTCATTATTCAAATATACAGGATAAGCATAAAGATTGTAAGCTTGCTGCTTTAAGTTGCATTGAAATTTCCACAGAACATTGCCTGAGTAGCATAATTCCACCTTTTTGTTTGCAAGCTTGGAATCTAAGAATCATAGAAAAAAACTCTGTCTGTGTGTGTGTGTGTGTTTTAGGGCAAACAGTCATGAATCACTTGCCCATAGTGTATACCTCTGCCAAACCACAGAGGAAAAATATAACATAACATAAAGTGGTAAACTGCATTATGTAAGAGCCAGTGCAGACTAGGGGTCTAAGCACTGAACTATGACGCTGGAGACAAGGGTTTGAATCTACACTCAGCCATGGCAACACACTGAGTGACCTTGGGAAATTCACACAGTCTCAACCTCAGTGGAAAGCAAAGGCAAGCCCCTTCTGAACAAATCTTGCCAAGAAAACCTCATGATAGGTTTGCCTTAGGGTTCTCATAAGTCAGAAATAATTTGAAAGTCAACAAGAAGAAGACTGCATTACACCGCAATTATTAGTGCAAATGTTTGTACATTTAATGGCTAACAGGAAACTTTGAGATAGGTCCTAGGGAGGCAAACTTAGTCTTTGGACCCACCAAAGTATAACTAATCCCTGATTTGTAACTTCTTAAGCAATTACTTCCAGGCTAGTAATGTGATAGGATTTTAAACCATTACTCCAAAAAATAATAACGACAAATCATTCCAGCCTATGCACAACCTGTTTCACCCATGCAGTAACATGCACCTCCTTTTTCAAATGTTCCTATGTTTAGGCCAAAAGGAACTAGCAATGAAAAAAAAAATGTTACTGGCACAAGCAAACAAAATCAAATGGGAGAAAATCATGTCTGAGTTGCATATGGCCTTTCAGACTGTGGACCTGTGGAACACATACCAGAGTTCATCTAGAGACACACACAAATGTGTGTGTGTGTATGCATCTCCACACAAAGATTTGTGTATGTATATATGTATTTGCACATATATATACAGGTACACACAAATACACTCATACAAACACACACACCTATATATGCAGACATATATACAGCACAGACATACCTTACTTCCTGGTACGTTAGGAGGCAATCCTACAACCACCTATCTGGGAGGAAGTCCCACCAATCTGAAGCGGCTCAGTTTCCAAGCAGACACGTAGAGGACCGACTGAAAAAGCTACCAATTCATTAGAGTCTTTCTGCCCTACACTATTACAGGGCCATTACTCTACTTTCAAAAGCCTGTGGAATTCTGGGTTTTGTAGTTTGCTGAGGCCAAAGAGTTCTCTGGCTGAGAATTCTAAATGTCCCTCCCTAAACTGCAAACCCCAAGATTCCATGGGATGTTGAACGTGGAATAATAGCACTATAACAGTGTAGGGCGGAAAGGCCCTAAGACTTGGAAAGGCAACAATGAAAGAACTAGATAAAATACTAAAGTGTAAAGATATAACATTGAATACCAAAGTCAGGATCATGGTATAGCATTTCTGATTTCCATATATGGTTGTGAAAATTGGATTGTGGAGAATGCTGACAGGAGGAGGATCAAGCCATTTGAAATATGGGGTTGGAGGAGAGTCTTATGGCTACTATGGACTGCCAAAAAGGCAAGTAAATGGGTCCTAGAGCCTTCTCAGCGGCTGCTTCTGGCCTATTGGCGCTCAGGGCCTTTGGTCCCTATGCTGTTATAGTGCTATTATTCTACTTTCAACTTCCTGTGGAATTCTGGAGTTTGTAGTTCTCTGGCCGAAAATTCTAAAAGCCCCTCCCTACGCCGCAAACCCCAGGATTCCACAGGATGTTGAAAGTGGAATAATAGCGCTATAACAGTGTAGTGCGGAAAGACCCTCAGTGGGATGTGCTTCAGAGAAACCAGGCGCAGGCACGGGAACCTTCCCAAGCTGCGCCAACCCTTTCACAGCCCCGGCCCCGCACGGGGAAAGCGAGAGCGAGGTCGAGGGGGCGGGAAATGTTTACCGCTTTACGTCAAGACCGCGCAGCACGTGAAAGGGCCCCCGCAGAAAAAAAACAACAGGCCGCCGCCTCCAGGCTTGTCCAGATCTCCTCCCCACCCAGCCCGCCGCCTCTGCGTCCTCCTTCCCAGCCCGCTGCGGACGCTTCCGACAAGGAAGCGGCTCCCCGAGTCCCGAGTCAGGCTTGGCGGGCTCTGCAGGTGCTGCGGCCCCTTCCTGCTCCGACGCGTACCTGCGAGGGACTCGAGGGGGCAGCGTTGCTGCCGCCGCCGGGGCTCCGGGATGCCGGCAGCGTTTGCTCTTCGCTGATCTTCTGCTTCAGTTTCTTGAACATGACGACGGGAGAACCGGCCGAGTGAGGAAAACTAGGAGGCGGGGGGGGGGGCCAGCGAGAATCTCTCTCTCTCTCCTTGTGGGTCTTGACAGAGGAAGATGGTAACTTTACGTCGCTTTCCTTCTCCCCCAAAACAATGCGGGGACGAGGGAGAAGGGGTTGTGTGATGGCCGCCGACTCCTCACCCCGCCCGCGGCGGCCGCGTCGCCTCTTTGCTCGGCTCCCCCTCACAAAAGCGGCAGGTGAGGCAACAGCGGCAGCACGCATGCGCAGCCAACGTGGACCTGAAGAAAAGGACGACTGGCTACGGCGAGGGATAAGGTCCAAACTTCCTTTAGCATTTGCAAATGTGCCGCCTTCAATGTCCCTTTATGAGCCTAAAGCTATAACAACGCTTAAATCTGACACAGTTCTTCGGCGGTCTGAAAGCGTTTTGCTGATAGGTTGATTCTATGTGCCTGAGGAAAAACATGGGGCTTTCCGGATGATGTTGGACTTCATTTCCCATCGGCCCTAAAAAAGCTATGGCCTTGGGGTTTATGAGAGTTGTAGTCCAACAATATCTGGAGGACAACAATTTCCTCACCCTCCTAATAAAAGTATACCCTGGGGTGTTGGGATCAACGTGTTTCATTCCCTGAAGTGGAAAGGCAAATGTCTCTCCGTCCTACCATTCAGCGTGTGCAGTACCCAAAAGCCATTTCCGCACTAGATTGTTATAGCGCTATTATCCCACTTTTTTCATCCTATGGAATCTTAGGATTTGCAGTTTAGGGAGAGGCCTCAGTAAACTACAAACCCCAGAATTCCACGGGACGTTGAAAGTGGAATAATAGCACTATAACAGTCCGGTGCAGAAAGGCCAAAGTCCGGTAAGCTTTTGCGGTAGTTACATCAGACCAAAAATAAATAGAAAACCAAAAAAAAAAAATCCTACAACCTCATTTCCTTACGAATTAAAACACAGTAATAATACACTGGAAAGTAAGAATTTGCTAAACTCTCGTGCCACCCAAAAAAAGGCAGGTGCTTGAGTTTTCTGCCTAAATAAAATAGAAATCACATACATACATACAAAACACTAGATAAGGCCGTGTGGAAAAAGACTGACTGAAAAGCGATCAGAGATTATCTGAGAGCATGGTTGAGCTCAAATTAATTGCCTTTGCAATATAGAACAAAAGGCATCTCTGAGAGGTCCAAATACTCCCTCTAGTTTGCATATCCTCTGGAGAGCCGAGCCAGAAAGACTGGCTACCCCCTTAATTTGGGTGAGTTGTGGGAAACTTCAAAGAACGAGCTCTCCTTCAGGGAAACTGGAAGGCTTCAAACAAATTCCTGACTGCACCATCCTCACACCTGTCTTTTTCCTGATCTCTGATTACATTACCATAAAAATCTTTTATCCCATCTGCCTGATTCTGCCATTTGTCCTTTCTTAGGAACAAGGGTCTGCCCCCCCCATGCATGCATGCCTATATTTACATTCCTTGTTTGGGATCTTAGGTAGCCTTTTCTCTCTCTTTCTCTCACTGGCTGGCCAGCTCGCCCGCTCTCTCTCTCTCTCTCTCTTTCTCTCTCTCCCTCTTTGTTTTACTGAGCTGTCTTGTGTTTTCCCAAAACAGCATCCTTCAAGATCAGGTGTAAGTATATTCATAGAATCACAGAGTTGGAAGAGACCCCAGGGC
Source organism: Iguana delicatissima (assembly GCA_948472985.1). Classification (NCBI taxonomy): domain Eukaryota; kingdom Metazoa; phylum Chordata; class Lepidosauria; order Squamata; family Iguanidae; genus Iguana; species Iguana delicatissima. The sequence goes on from CAOKZL010000479.1 coordinate 1,667,028, forward strand.
CATCGAGCCTAACCCCCTGCTATGCAGGAACACCCATCAAAGCATTCCCAACACAGATGGCCATCCAGCCTCTCCTTAAAAACCTCCAAAGAAGGAGACTCTACCACACTCCAAGGCAGCATATTCCACTGCTGGACAGCTCTGACCGTCAGGAAGTTCTTCCGGAGGTTCAAGTGGAATCTCCTTTCCTGCAGCTTGAATCCATTGCTCCTTGTCCTAGTCTCAGGAGCGGCAGAGAACAAGCCCGCTCCTTCCTCAACATGACATCCCTTCAAATATTTAAACATGGTTATCACGTCCTCTCTTAACCTTCTCTTCTGCAGACTAAATATACCCAGCTCCCTAAGCCGTTCTTCATAGGGCACGGTTTCCAGACCCTTCACCATTTTGGTCGCCCTCCTCTGGACACGTTCCAGCTTGTCAACATCCTTCTTGAACTGAGGTGCCCAGAACTGGACACAGTATTCCAAATGAGGTCTAACCAATGCAGAATAAAGTGGTACCATTACCTCCCTCAATCTAGACACCGTACTCCTATCGATGCAACCAAGAATCGTGTTGGCTTTCTTGGCTGCCGCATCACACTGCTGACTCATGTTTAGCTTGTGATCTACCAAGACTCCTAGATCCCTTTCACACGTACTGCTATACAGCCATGCGTCCCCCATCCTATTTTTGTGCCTTCCATTTTTTCTGCCTAAGTGCAGGACCTTACATTTCTCTCTGTTGAAATTCATTTTGTTAACTTTGGCCCAGCTCTCCAATCTGTCAAGGTCGTTTTGAAATTTGATCCTGTCCTCTGGTGTATTAGCAACCCTCCCAATTTGGTATCATCTGCAAATTTGATCGGCGTGCCCTCCACTCCTTCATCCAAGTCATTGATGAAGATGTTGAATAGCACAGGGCCCAGGACAGAACCTTGTGGCACCCCAATAGCCACTTCTCTCCAGGATGAAAAGCAACCATTGGTGAGCACCCTTTGAGTGCAGTCGGTCAACGAATTACAAATCCAACTAACAGTAGCCCTGTCCAGCCCACATTTTACTAGCTTCTTTGCAAGGATGTCATGGGGAATTTTGTCAAAGGCCTTACTGAGGTCAAGATATGTTATGTCTACAGCATTCCCTTCATCTATCAAGCTTGTAACCCTGTCATAAAAAGAGATCAGATTAGTCTGGCATGACTTATTTCTGAGAAATCCATGCTGGCTTTTAGTGATTACAGCACTGCTTCCTAAGTAATTACAAACTGACTGTTTAATGGTGTGCTCTAGGATCTTTCCTGGAATTGATGTCAGGCTGACCGGGCAATAATTATTAGGGTCCTCTTTTTCCCCTTCTTGAAGATGGGGGCGACATTTGCCCTCCTCCAGTCTGCTGGGACTTCTCCTGTTCTCCAAGAGTTCTGAAAGATTATTTCAAGTGGTTCAGAAATGACTTCTGCCAGTTCTTTTAATATCCTTGGATGTAATTCATCTGGCCCTGGGGACTTGAATTCATCTAGTTTAGCCAGATATTCCTGTACTACTTCTCTACCTATTCTGTGCTGCATTTCCCTAGGTTGGGTACTTCTATCCTTTTGGGAGAAAACTGACGCAAAGAAGGTATTGAGTAGTTCTGCCTTCTCACTTCCCCCCATTATTAATTGGTCACCTTCTCCGCACAGTGATCCTATCATTTTCTTGTTTTTCCTTTTGCTGCAGACATATCTAAAAAAGCACCTTTTATTGTTTTTGATGTCTCTGATATTTGCTTTTGTCCCTTTAACTCTTTCCTCTCCTAAGAGCTTCAAATTCAATAGTTCTTTGTGTGATTGTGTGAGTGAATGCTTTGTGTGTGTGTGTGTGTGTGTGTGTGTGTGTGAGGAATTTTTGCCACTTTTACCAAATAAAAGACCATTTAAAAGGACACTTGACTTTTCTCTCTTTCTCATGCAGTTTGACCCCATAGACATAGAATAAAAAGATCCCTTACCCTGCCCTCTACTTTGCAAAGTCATGCTCTGCTAAGTACCCCAACATTTAGTATTTTGGAGCACATCAAGATGTCCTCTAGGGACCCCCAGAAAACAGGGTAACAAGTGGTTCCCAACCTTTTTTTTCATTTGTACACCCTTTGGCAGCCCAACTGTATCCTTCATATTAGCAAAGTGTTTGTAAATAATATAGTTGCTGTCCATATCTGATAATACACAAATTGAAAATTTGATTTAAAACTTAAAATGGTGACAAAGAGATGTGGAGAAGACCTGGAAGAACCCACCCACTGAGCATTGCTCTCAGGACTGACTGTGATGCCCACTTATATATACACCAGTACCAGCACAACAGCACTCAAATGTTTGCAAAGTGGAAGAGAGTGAAAGCTGAGCCTATGAGGGGTGCACTATCAAGCATGCATTCTATAATGGCGTGTTCACAACCCATTGTTTAGGAAGGGACCCCCCACCATTCACCAAAATATCAAAGCAAAGAGAACAGGGCTTTTCTCAAGGTTAAATATAGAGGGAAACCTACTCTGCCATTTGTCATTATGTTACATTAATTTCACAACTTTTGATTTGTATCTTGTCTTACATGGTTGACATATATGCCTTTTCCCATCATTATTCAAAATTTTTCACATGTCCTGGTTCATACCCCTCAGATTACGTGTACCCCAGGCTAATTTGCAGGCTATATGCATCACTAGTTTGCAGGCTATATGCACCACCTATATAGGACATATATAAGAGCATACTGAAATTAATACAGTGGCCCCTCAATTTTCATGAGGGTTCGAGGTGCAGAATCCTAGTGAAATTCTAAAAAACATGACTAACTCCCCAACCCCTGCCCAAGTGAGCACTCCCCTCCCATTCTCTTCCAGGGCTCCCCTCCCCTTCACTTGCCTTTTGCCCAGGCATGCTGCCTTCCTTCCAGGCACCCAGGCAATGGACAAGCAAATGGGAGGGAGCACTCACACACCCAGAGAAGGCATTTGCACAAGCACCCCCCTTCACTTGCGTTTAGCCCAGGTGCACCGCCTTTCAGATGCCCAGGCAATAGGCAAGCAAATGGGAGGGGGCAGCCCTGTGCCTCCCTGCCATAGCTTTTTGTCCAGGCACGCTGCCTTCCAGGCACTCTGGCAATAAGCAAGCAAATGAGAGGGAACAGCCACGTACCTTCCCCCTCTTTCGCTTGCTTTTTGTCCAGGTGTGCTGTCTTTCAGGTGCTTGAGTTGTTACTGCAGTTTATAGTCCAAACCCAAGGCTTATTATTTAATATCAAGAGACTGGCCATTCCAAACTGTTCCCCTCCACATGCTTGTGAGGCCCCCGGACAAGCACACATGGACACGGCCGAACGAGCTGAAATATACTAGACAAAGTCAGGCGGGCCAGTAATTTGCCGGAATGCAGTTTCAGGAGACCTCCAGGCAAGTACCCTTTAAAACTACGTTAAGTATGCACGAAGCATACAAAAGATTCTCTGCCCCAAACAGGCAGCTTGACGAGATTAGGGCTTCTGAATAGCCAACTGTCAAGCACTCCCCATTTGCATACTGTCTGCGCTATTGACAGCGGCGTCAAAATCCAATCATTCTAAATTTGACCTTTCGGAGGCTTTGTCTCCAATCCGAAACCCACTGTTTTCCCCAGGAATGGACTACCCTACAGGCAACTTTTCCCCTATAAGAATCCCTGATTTTGAGCGCTTCTTCGGATCGTTCCTGGCTTCCATCCTGCCTTGCTGCTGCTCTGTTTGCTGAGCCTTCCCTTCAGCTTCCATGTGCTGAGAATCTCCGCTCCTACAGACTTTCTTCTGGCTACCCGGGCTACAGGATCAGGTGTAGTATTTCCCCTGAAAAATCCCTCTCAAAATCCTCTATCAATTTCATTCCTTTACTTTCATAGGTCTGTGTGAGTGAGTACGTAAGTGCGCAGTGACTGTCATTTAAATAAAGAAAACAATTTTAATTTACTTCTGCTTGGTTTGTGACTCGGCCTGACCCCATAAATATTGGGTTCAAGATCTCGCTACATTGCCCTGCCTCTCGCATTGCTTTAACTTGTGCTCTAGCTAATTCCCATTCCCCGTTATTGTGAGCACACTGAGGTGTCCCCCACGGGACCCCCAGAAATCAGGGTAACAGAGTGCTAGGCAATTGAATGTGAGGGGGTAGCAGCACACCCTCTCCCCTTCACCCAGGCGTGCTGCCTTCTAGGTTCCTGGGTGATAGGCAAGTGAATGGGAGGGGCAGCCAGATGTCTGGAGAAGGCATGTACATGGGGCTGCCCCCTGCCATTTGCTTTCCTTTTGCCCAGATCTATGGAAGGAAGACATGCACACCCAGGCAAAAGGCAGGGGAATGGGAGGGAGGAAGAGAATTGGGTGGGGGGCGTTAAGAGGGCGCTCGTAAATAATCAAGTTTGCAAACATCAAAGCCACCAGCGTGGAGGGAAGACTGTATGGCATAAGTAAATTACACTTCTTTGTCACTTTCAAAGTTTAGTTTTAGTTTATTCTTGTGAATTTTAGGAATGTTTATTAATTTCTGAATATTAATAAAGAGCAGAAAGGTAAGATACTTTCTTAGGTGTTACTTACATTGATTTTAAATTCTTTTAAAATTTTATCCCATATGTTAATCTCTAAAATTGTATTTCTGCCCACAGTCAGAAATAATTAAAATCTGAAATCTTCTTTTTTCATCCTTCAGTTTTTCCCCCTCAAATATAATGCCTACTTGTCTTGAAGTTGCACTTGTTATAAAAATAACTCTCCACTCCATAGTATCTCAGTGCATCTTAAAATATCTGCTTTTCAGTCTATCAGTTAAATTTTTCATAGGAAGCAGTCACATAGGGATGGAGGGGCAATGAGGGCAGTTCACCCCTGGCAGCAATGTTTTTGGGGCGTCCCAGCTCATAGCCACACCCCTGCACGCCACGGCCATGCTCCCACACACCATGGTCATGCCTCCGTGTGCCACAGCCACACACGCCACGCACCGTGGCCATGCCCTCACGCTGTAGCCTCCCCTCCACACACTCCAAGCTCTGCCGCTGATAGGAAGTGACATCTGAATGGAAGAGGTCATAGTGAATCAGAATTCCTAAAGTATTAACCACTGCAGTATTTGCAGTAAGACTTTATAACTCAGGTCCAGATGTTAATAGCTACTCTGTATAAAACTGATGATGGATCAAACCCACAGCAAGTTAAGTATCATTCACGTATACTTTCTGTAACATAGATAATTGAGCCAATCATTAAATGTTAAGAACAACTGCGTTAATGTACATTCTCAAGGAAATGTTCAGCACATGAATGCCAATATGCAAATGTCACATAATTAAATTATAGCCTTCAAAAATTATTCCTAATACAAATGAGTTACATTTCTTATTGCCTCTCTTCTGCTCCAGAGAAGTAGCAGTACAAGTAAAGAGATGATATGTGCTTCCAAATAAGCTGTGGTTAGAAATGTGGCCTTCCAGTTGCTTTTATGAACAGCTCCTACAACCTCTTATCATTGGCTATACTGGCTGGGGCTTATGTGAGTTAAACTATCTAGATAGCCAACAGTTACCTAGCCCTGAAGTAACCCATATAGTAAATTTGATGTGATTTGCCCTTCTTTGTATGAGAAGTTATTTCCAGTGCATGTTTGTTGTCAGTTTCTGATCTGCACTGGTGGATGTGAGTACAGAATCAAGCAGTAGCTGTTGTCTGAGACAAACTGAAACCTAGGGTTTTGCCCACTCAGGGTAGAATGTATTCAGCTGGGTATTTCATTTGCATGCAGTATTAACTACCCCATAGAGAGAAAAGTTGCACTCAAATATATAGGGTGCACTAGCTTACAAAGCAGATTTGTATATTTGCCAGACACACCCAGCATTTATAATAAAATCTTCTGTACACTTGGAACTACCTTCCATGCTGTACACAGTTTATAACCCTATTCAAATGTAACTGGCAGTGAACCTATATGAAATGTTTCAAGTATATTCATTCTCTCTTTTAAAAAGTCTCGTAGGACTTGCAATGAAATGACACTAAACTAGAAATAGCTCAGCTTAATTAACATGTGAACCATAGCTTAGAATACTAGTTTTCACGTGTAAGAAAACAAAAATTACTTGAGATATTGTTTTCTTTTGCTCTTCAAAATGTATTGCTCTTAAATCTGACTCTCCTAATTACAAGCAGAAATTCTGCCTTAGTCCCTGCAAACCAAAACACAATATAATACAAGATTGTGTTACACAATAAAGGAGATTTTATGATGCTCTTTTGCTTCTCCACCCGCAGCATAAACAAAACTCCACCCCATTCTTTGGAGCTTCTCATACATTATTCACAACATTCTAAAAATCTCTAACTTTCTCATACAAAATACATTCCCTTTATCAAGCATATAATTAAGTATATGGTTTTCAGAGGCTTCAAATATTCATAGTTCTTTATTGAGTTTAGCCAGGTACAGTGAATGATCAACCCATAAAGCCACGTGGCTTGAGAATTTATTTAAAACAACAATGCATAGAACATTTCTTAACTCTCATTTCAAGTAGATCAATAGATTTTTTTTAACGTACAGGGCAGTAATCCGATGTTGAAAGTACTAGTTTCAATTAGTACTGCCAACTTTACCAAACCCTTCAAAGCCTATGATTCACTGAGGGAGAATATGGGTGGAAAGTACAATGGGGTGGGAAGGAACCAAGACAAAAGGGAGTGGGAGGGAGTGGGGAGGGAGTAGGAATAAGGCAAACCTAATTATCTAAGTGCCAATGATATATAAACAATAAAACACACTATAGGATACACAGTACACCTGTGGTGGTTCACCGAAATAATAATATATAAAACCAGACAACAAAATCAATAAAAGTAAGAAAGCAAAGATTCACAACCCCACCCTACTTGCCAAAAAAAACAAAAACAAAAGATCCCAAAAAAGTCCATGAAAGCAGAGGGAAGCAGCTTCATCTCTAAAGGGTCTGATACTCTGAAAGGACCAGAAAGCCTTTTGGTGAGCAAACAAATCACACATCCACACACACATATGTATATATACACTTAGTTCCAGACAAGGAATTTTCTTGTTTCATGAGAATACCAAGCCAGCCAGCATATAAACATAAAATGCATGCCCCCAAATGTTAATCCTTGGTCTCCCTCTCTTAATAAGTCTGGCAAGTCTGGCATCTGTCCCTTATCAAATCTTACCAACTTAAAATAACTAGGTATCCTAAAGTGCTAAAGCAGTGACTTTTGGGGGGGAATCTAACAAATTTATAATTTCATGACGTAATTCACAATTTTCCTGCAAGCTCCGGTTTGGGAACATTTGGGGAGCATTATTTTGCTCCCAAAATAACATTATGAGGCAGCTAGGGGCTTTGGGAAGGTTACGGAATCACAAATAGGTGCTGGATCACTTTTGGCACATGTGGCATTTTCCCTATGCCTGCTTTAAGGGTAAATGTTTCCTTTCATTTTTAAAAACAGATTTATCTGCCTTCAAATAGTCTGGTATAACCTTTAGGGTGATACACCAGATTTAATCACAGTTAAGCAGCTCTCAGAGCTAGACATACTCTACATGCCCCATTACATGCCCCATTACAGTGATACCACACTTTTGGAAACTCTGGGCACATCTGCTGGTATACATCCCTACCATGCTGTGAAAGGTGGCTTTGCTCTTTCAGTGTGCCTTGGGCAGGATGGGGCAGCCATTTAACTTTGTCCCTCAGACAACATTCCCTGACCTATCTTCAAACCATATTGACTGCACACCTATGTACTCATTAGAGAAATCAGTCATCCAGTGTCTAAATGTGGTATTTAGATTTCTAACACATAGACACTATACAACAATTGAAATTAGCATGTTTTAAAACCTGATAATCCACAGGTAAATACCCCTAGAGTTTCCTTTGTGTGCATGCCCAGTTACAGGGGTTGATACTTAATAGTCTTGGAAGTAGGGTTCTGACAGGCAGACAGGCACAAGTGTCCTTTTAGGTGTATTTCACACTCCATGATAATAGCAGTTTGATCCCACTTTAACTGCTATGGCTTCATCCATAGAATACTGGGATCTGCTATTTAGAGAAGGGCATTTAGAATTATTTGTCAGAGAGGTCTTGTACATCACCAAACTCCAAATCACAGGATTCTACAGCAAGCAGCAATGATGGTTAAAGTATGATCAAAGCGCTGTTATATAGCGTGAAAGAAACCTTAGAAAACTATTGTGACTGGATGACCACTAGATGGTAGTATGTAAGCAGACTGTTTATGTCTGCAACTGCAACATGCTAACCCCACAGGCATAAACACAGCAAGGATTTCTCAGTGAGAACCAAATTGACAAGACAGGAATGGCAGGGGGGGCATATTCTGGGAATAAAAAGTTGTGGTCACTACTGGAAATTCACAAGAAAAAAAGAGCAGAACAAAAAGAACATTGTATAGGTATAATAGGGGGGGAAGTAAGTACAGCTATTTGTTATTGTTGTTATTTGCTTTCAGATTGGCTTTGGCTTACAACAGCCCTATGAATAGGAGACCTCCATCAACTCAAATCATCAACAGCCCTGCTCTGGTACTGCAAACTCAGGGCTGTGACTTCCTAATTTGAGGTGATCCAACTGTAATATGCTCTTTTTTTCCTACTGCCTTCGGCTTGACCTTCTGCTTTTATTGGAAAAGATGATAATCTTTTCCAATAAAGGAACAACTGTAACTCCCACCCAATCCTGAGGATTTGGGCCAGTCTGGAAGAACCCTCCACTAGGCACAACAGAATGAACAAACAGGTTTAAATCATTCCTCTCTGTCACACTTACAAAATCGAACCCATGAAAAGGGGGAAAATCCAAAATGCAAAGCATATCAAATTAAATGTTCTTGTGGACAAATCTCTGCAGTGCTTAAATTCTTGACAATCGAAGCAATCATCAATTTGGACAGACTGGGAATTTCCAATTAAATTGTCAGTGTTCCATCAGAAAGCCCATCTGTGAGGTAAACTGCTGTCTCCCCTTTACTTCAATTTATTTCTGAACTCTAATTACTGCTTTATCCACTTTAATCTCTCATACTGCCGTCAAAGATTGATTTCTAGCTTACCCCTCACCATCAGCTGCCCCCTGTGCTGGAGAGCAAGATGTATCAGACACTCCTTTAACATTTGATCTATTGTGATCTGAGGAGAATGTGGAAGTACTGTAGAGAAATGATTCCAGGCTGAATCTTCTTAATACTAACAAGAATTACTAATAGGAAAATGCTGGCAAAGTCTTTGGTGCTCTTTGTATTGGCGGGCAGAAGTTAAGACAGTGGTTCTCAACCTGTGGGTCCCCAGATGTTTTTGGACTTCAGCTCCCAGAAGCCCTGAGCATTGACCATAGTGGCTGGGGCTTCTGGGAGCTGAAGTCCACAAACATCTGGGGACCCACAGGTTGAGAACCACTGAGTTAAGAGGTACTTTATGTCTCCACTCACCAGGGAGAAAGTGGCTGAGGTCCACAATGAGTGAAAGGACATTCCTTTGAACTGTATACCGTGTTAAAGGTCAGACTGGAAGCCCCTGGGGCCAAGATTGGGTCCTGGGACTGACGATTGTCTGTTGAGGTGATTCATTCTGGCACTGCAGCATAATGGAAAATATTAAGTTCATGTTATACTTCTGAGTCCCTTAGGCAGATTTCTAAATTTAGTTTTCATTAGTCACTACTGGCTTGCTGAATGGAATAGAACAAAACAGTTCAGAAGAAAATAATGCAAATGATAAGGTTCGAAGCTTGCAGTCCTATTACTCGCTTTATCGTTTTTGGCAAGGAGGACACACAGCTTCCTTTTTGGTTCAGAGTGGCTATCAATTTTTAAAAATCGCTTGTCTCAGCTATCGCTGGCTCCTGCATTACTGGTACGCTTGAACATGCAAAAAATAAGGAACATCTCATCTAAGATAGGCTTTGCTGACCAAAACAATTTTTAAAATAGTTTTACCTAATATTTCATCAGGTAAATGGGAAAACAGTAATTTCCAGTTATAACTGTTTTATTTACTGCTCTATTTATCCTTGTAGTTATTGCTCTGTCATTTCAGAATTTATGAGTTTTTTTTTTCATTTTAGTCTGTTAATGTTCATTTGTTTGCTGTGTTATTGTTGTTGTATGTATTAATTTTGTAATCTGCTTTGCATATTTTCTTTAAAACCTTTCTAGTCAGATTTTCTGTAAGGGTAGTAGATGGTTGTCTAAAATATTTACATCAGGTTTTTTTTTAAAGGTACCATCATCTTTTATTTCTATCTGGACCATTCCATATAATGCAGAAATTTGCCTGTTGCCACGCTGGTAGAATGTAGGCTGTTTTCTTGTACAAACTTGCCTTGAAGTAAGATCTGTTCAAATATGTTGTGGTTATTTCCAACTAAATGTGTGTAGGATCAGATTCCAATAAAACGCATCTTTTACCCCCTAACCAGGGGTGGGAATCATGTGACCCTCCAGATGTTGTTGAACAGCAACTCCCAATGTTCCCTTCCATTGTCTAACGTGGCCGGGGCTACATGGATTAATGTCCAACAGCCACTGAAGGGCCATATTATTCTAACCACCACTCCAAAACCAATATAGAAATCAACAGCTTGTAATGGAAGACTGTGCTTACTGATTGAAACTGCAATCTGAAACATGTTTTAATTAGAGTAAGCCTGATTGCATAATATAACAAACCCGGGATCTGTGGGAAACCTGCGTTGTTATGTACCAGCAGTGTCCACATTGCCCCATCACTCCCACACCCACCCAGTACCAAAGTGTTGGGGGCAAATCTGGGCATCTATTCTTTTTTCGTTTCTCTTCCAACAAACCAAAGAAAGAGAAAGTGAACACTTGGCTGCGGTAAAGAAATCACTGAGCAAAGTTCTCTATGAAAACAGGAGGTTCCTGGTTTGTCATGCCAGGCAAATTCACCTGGTTCATAAAAATCCACAGCACAGTGCTGTAAGATTTCAAAAGTATACCTGGGGGTGATGTCTCACAGGTCTTAAAGAACCAAGTCTTCCAGGATTTTTTTATTTGCAGGGACTTGGACATCTTCTGCCACTTCTACCCCAATGGACTCTTATGTTCCCTCTGAGTTTCTTCTGAATTGACTTGCAGTCCTTATTGAAATCCAACATACTTGGGGTGATTTAGTCTTAATAGGCAAGACCTGTTACCTTTACAAAACACCTCCCCCTGGTGGAGACGAATATTACTCGAAAATGTGTGTGTGAAAAATTATTAGCATGATTAACAAACATAACTTAAAAAAGTGAATTAGCAAAACATTCTGGCATCCATTTTCTTCAGTTGCTCAAAATAAAAGTCAGCTACAACCAAAGTGGAAGTTTAGAACACTCTTGCTGGCAGCCTCTTAAGCGGATGACAGTATTCAGTATTATATACTAGACTGAGATCTTGAAGTATTAAATTCTTAGATATTTTCCCTTTCATCCAAAGTACTTGAAAGAGATGGCATGTCAGTCCTAGACAAATCAGAGAGGCTGTGGTATTCCAAGTTAAAATGTTTGGCCACTAGTTGTGATTCCTGAATCAATGACGCAAGTCAGTGGTTGTTTTTCCCATGTACTGCAGATGGTATCCTATACATCTGCATTCGATCACATAAATAAGACTGAAGGATTAACAGGTGATGTTTTCTTTAATATGTAAGCCCTACATATATGGATTCTGCTTGAAGGCGTTGCTACAGGGACTGTCATGATGAGAACCTGGCACTTCAAAATGTACCATTACACTACTAATCCTGTGAGCCAACAGCATCATTGGTTATGGGAAGCAATCAGAGTCAGCAACTGTGGGGGAAAAAACATGGTTGGATGCAAAGAAAGAGTCATAACTGAAGGACAAATCAAGAGGCAGGATCTTTGAAGTTATCAAGATTACAGGAAACACATGAGCTCAGGAAAAAAAACACATTGCTCAGACAAAGTTTGGGTGGAACAAGACTCTCCTTATTCTTCTTCCTGCCGAGAAGGAGCCAATAGCCAGCAAAAGGAGAAGGCCTGAAGGTATTTGGCGAAGAAGCTGCCACCTTCCAGTTCAGTGGTTCACTGCATGGGTAGTCGTATACAGCTTCAGCACCTCTGCCTAGCAGAGAGGAAACTATGTGAGTCAATTGGCCTTGGCTGTGGTAAGGTAATTCTGCATTCACTCTGTGTTAAATATGATTGGATCATTCATATACCTCTGTCAACAGAACCCACTCTCAGGAGAAGCTGAGATCTCTGAGATAATCACTTGGAGCCCTATCACACCACACAACTGTAGTGGTAAGATTCCACTTTAACTCCCACAGTTCTGTCCTATAGTATACTAGGATCTGTTCATTGGGAAGGAGAACTCACAATTCTCTGATAGAGAATTCTATTTCCTCCCCAAACTACAAACCCCAAGTTCCCATATGATGCAGCCATAGCAGTTCAAGTGGAATCATAGTGCCATAATTGTACAATTCAAAAAGGCTGTTATTCTATGCTTGCCTCCAGCAAGGAAGATTTTCAAGATTAAAATCATAGCAGGCAGGTTCTGCCAACAGCAAGTCTGCCATACCTTAAAAATAAAGCTTTTGGGAAATAAGCTCCAATTTTTAATTCCCCTCCCTATTCCCATCACTTCAATTTCTAATAATATAGCAATACTGGATTAAGGGAAGAACACCAATATTTGCTCATTTTATGTTGTGCTCTTTTAATTCACCTTCGTTCCAGTCTTGTTTTCATAACCGTACATGCTACCTAGCTGATAATGGCCCATTTAGTGATTAATATTCTAAAACCAGCCACATTTATGCAAGGAAACAAGAAGTCATACTTATAATATTGTAGGGTGGTTTTTTTTCAAAGTAAAAAGCCTTTTATTTAAGATGCATTTATAAAAGCAGGATAACACACACTATTTATTTATTTAACTCAAACTGGCTAGCAACGTATTTAAAAAAAGGGAAAAAGGGAAAAAAAGTAACTTTTATTACCTTTGTTAACTTTTGTTCCAATTTATAAAGTTTAAATATTAAATCATTAACATTCATTAAAAGACCAAATACAAACCTTAAAAACAGTAGTGCACAGCATTAAAACCCCATCCCAATCACTTTTTAAAACTTGATGCCATAAAAGTATGTTGACCTGCTAACAGGAAGACAACAAGTATTCAGCCATTCTATTTGAGCTTTATTAAAAAGGTGGGTGGAAAGAAGAAGGTAATTTCTCCTCTTCGGTGTCCTGACAAAAGTTTTCAAATATTATTTCTTTGGGGAAACAATTCCCAAACTTTCTGGATTGGCTGGAGGATTATGAGAGTTGTCCAAAAAGTAACTTTTGCAAGCCCTAATTCTAATGTACCTGGCTTGAAGCCACACAGTATATTTAAAACTTCAGTGGTGAGCTATTCCTGGTCCTTCCATTTATACTGAACAGGCAGGGCTGACCTTAACCATCTTGCTGCCCAGAATAAACAGACCAAGCTGCTATGTTCAGGTTGAGTTCCTAGATTCCTCTTTCTTACTACTCCTCTCACACCTCTCAAGAATAGCAAAAAATTACTCTGATTTGCTTTTCACACTGTAGGTAGGACTGTACAGGCCAAACTAGATAAGGAGTCAACTTCATGGATGGAATGGACATGCAGGAGTTTAAATTTGTACACAGAACCTGCTGGGAAGCCTAAGGGGGGGGGGTGAGGAGAGTTGGACTAAATTGGGTTGGGTTTTTCTTTTTTATTTCTCTGCTAGAGCTAGGATGTTGGTAAAAATATAATCTTTGATATTGTTTACATACCAAAGGTAGGAGGGGTTACAAGCTAATTTGGATTGACAGATCCCATAATCGCTCAGGCAGCATGGCCACCAATCATATTGGTAAGGGGATTCTGGAAACTGCTACAAAACTTTTCCAAGCTTTGTAAAATGCTTATGGCTCTTAATTGTAATCACATGATTACCAGCATCCATAGTTCAGCCTGGAGGAAACACTGTTTTTAACAAAAGTGCATATGCTAGACAAAATGTATCTTTTATTTGGTAACCCTAAATCACATCCCCAAAATCGCCAGCTGAAGCCACCTTCCTCAGAGCTGTGGCTGCGGGAGACAAAATGAAGACACTGCCCGCCCCGCCGTATGAATACTGCCTCCCAAATAAAATTTTCTCTCAGTCCTTAAAGTTTCTGGCATTGCAATGACTTAAAGTGTCAATTAAGCATTTAGAAAAATAATGTACCTCAAGGAAAAGGGGCAAGCAAAGTTAACAAGAGAATATGAACACAGCAAATTTGAGAATTGCAGGAAGATTTCATTGGGAGCCAGGATTCTTATTTTGAGAGAGTCAGCATGGTGTAGTGGTTTGAACATTGGACTACGACCCTGGAAACCAGGGTTTGATTTCCCACTTGGCCATCAAAACTCATTGGGTGATCTTGTGCACCAGAAAACCTCTGATAGGCTTGCCTTAGGGTCACCATAAGTCAGGAATGACCTGTTGGCACACAACAACAACAACAACACTAATTCTTATTTGGATAGACAATGACTTCATTCTGCCCCCTCCATATTTATACCCCACCCCTCCCTGATGATTGGTCCTGTCCTGTAAAACTGACAGTCAGATCCATAAATAGTCCTCTTTGGAGGCCATTAAGGTTTCTTTTGTACATTGAAAGCAGCTAAGTAAAAATACACAGGGCTGGTGAATCATGAAGGCCTTCAGATGTTGTTGGACTACAATTCCCACTTGTCCTAGAAAGCATAGCCAAAGGTTAGGGATGATATGAGTTGGAAGACAAAGACATCTGGAAGGTAAATAGTTTTTCTCTCCCAGATTCCATGCTATGGTAGAGATTAGCTCATGCAGTGCAGTGTAAACAAGTTACTTCCGTGGCACTTCCAAGGCAAGCTCTGGCATGTCAGCACCTTTATTTCAAATCTGTCCCTTTTTTACTATTTTGAAGTTGTATGTTATACATTGAAGCTTCAGTCTTGTACACTCTTACCTACCTTATTGAACACAGTAGGATTCACTTCTGAACACTCAGATAAAACCACAAGTGAAGTGCAATCCTAACATGCTTACCTAGAAGTAGAACCCTTTGGTTTCAGTGGGACTGACTCCTATGTAAACAGCTTAGAGACATGTCAGAAGAGTTGATTTACAAATCAAGATTTCTATACTAATGACTAAAAATTACAATATTCAAAACTGTAAAGTAATTTCATTGTATACTGAAACAGAAAGAGAGACAGAGACAGAGAGAGAGCAAGCCAAGTATTTTACTACATGCTCCAACATTAAGCCTCAGTTCAGTACATATTAATAACTTATCCAGATCAGAGAGTAATTGTGCGTCTTAAATTACTATGAATGTCTTGTATAGATATTGTGAAGAAGCTGTTAGACAGTAAATAGCTACCAACTATAGCTTTTAGTGTAAACTTTGTTTTATTGAGAAAGTGCAAATTATCTAAACATGCTGAAGGTTCACAGTACTTTTCCCTCTGGGGGCTGTACTCTATGCTAATTTTGTTCTGATGAGCTATCATCATATATAAATAACTGCTATGTATAACTACATATAATTAGAGAAGAAGATACTTCTTAATGCTAATTGCATAGATGAACTGGAAGGGTGGAAATGGTCATTACAGTTTGTCAACAGATATTGGGGAAAACCCCAATACCAGAGCTTTCGTATTAATAAGGCTATTTTTAAGTTGTTCGTTATCAGACTTTTGTCCTAATTCACGAGGGAAAGTGAATAGAAATGTGGGAAGATCTTCTCTAAACTATGTGCTTTCCATTCAAACTGGAAAAAAAATCCTTTGGTCTATTTCTGTAGTGCAGAGTCTAACCCCATGCCTTATGTAGTCAAAGCTGTATTTTCCAGGGCAGTATTAGCAGGTCTGGGAGAAACACGTATGGAAAACACACACACACACACACACACACACACACACACACACAAGGTGGGGAGAGTACACCTTATGTAATCTCCCAACGCACACTAAGTTCACTGAACACTAACAAAGAGGAAAAACTGAAAAATGGGTGGAATGGGAAATGAAATGGACTACCCTGAAAATGAGCATGGCTGACTGGCTGGCTGGAACAAAGAACAAGAACATTCCTTTCTGCAATATTTTGTTGTCAGTCCCACCGGTAAGTAACTGAAATGATTTCCAATAGCATTTGCACTTCAGTTTTCCCCTTTCCCAATAACACTGAATGTGTCTCTGAAGATACTTTGGGTTTTCAAAAGCTGGAGATAATTTACTTGCAGAATCCTGATAACATCTGGATGAAAGAAATGTTAGAAATAACTCTCCCTGAAAGCAGCAAGATTACCAGCTTATACTCTTCACTCTGCCAGCCATCTCTGCAGAGCCTGAGCCTGTTTCCCATACAATCCTTTCAGCCCTTATGCTTCCTGGCTACTAGTAACTAGTTTTCCAGCTGCTCTCGTATATGCCAAGCTGCCACTGCTCCCATGAAATGACTGACAGGCTCAAAATAGCTCCAGGTCACTGTACATCAAACCACATCCTTTCCTTCTCTCCTTCGTCATGTTGCTGGCTGGCACAATAAGTATGAGAAGAGCCCAAAGGAAAAACCCGATTCTGTAACTTTCTGCCAGCTATCTGGGAGGAAACTTGACTGGTTTTCATCTGTGCTATGTAAAGTAGCACAATGGAAGATCTGGATAAACAGTTATAAACAAGAGATTTAAATAGAGAGCTCCTTGTAAAACATGGAATAGTTTGTCATCCAGCAGCTGTAAAGCACAGACAATGTGATAATTCTGCAAAAGTAACAAAGCAACCTACCAAGTTAAATATTACTCTCTCCTTGCACAAGGGATTTGGGATTGTAACACCTTAGTGCCAAGCCCTTGGCCCCATAAACCTCACAGCTGACAAAAAAAAAGAAGAAGAAGAGGCAACCCCCACAAACATAAATTTGGGTTAAAGTGCAGTTTTCCTGTTAAATGTAGTTTTTGATGCGCTTGCTGAAACTTCTTCACTAGGAATGTGTAGGGCAATGAACACTTCAGTGAGAATTAGCTGGAGTTGTGTCTTATAAATCTCATTTAATAATACATGGTAGTAGTTAATATTCTTTTCCAAAAGTACATTTGCAGGGTTTTTTTTCAGGTACAAGTACAACAAGAGCAGTTCTCAGAAGTATGTGGGAAGTAGACACTTAAAAGTTTCTGCCAGCTCCTCGAGTTCCAATGTCGTATATTTAAGACTGAACAGAACATAAAACCAAATTTATTAATTGCTCTAAATCTGTGCTGTAAAGCATAAATGGCCTTGTCCAAACTTTAATTGAAACAGTGTCTGTGACTGAATTAAACACTTATTCAATCACTTGCAAAATCTAGAAGAAGCAGCCCTTGCCCTCATTGTCTAACGGTGCTTTGCTTTATCCTTCTCACCATAGACCCTTCCTTCCTGACTGCACACAAGGAACTCTGAGACTTGTATTTCTTGTTGTAAGAGACCATGACAAACAGGAAACAAAATACAATATTACTGGGTAATATAATCTTAGTTTTACTGCACAAAAACATTTTCTATATTGTACATAATGGCTAGGCCAAGAGGCACAGCAGTTCAGAATGTGGATTGGGATTGCTCTAAAATATCCTCAGGTGTGACCTCCAGTTTATCCTTAATTTTTGTCTCATAATAATGGTGATTGCAGCCTGGGCCAGTCTCATCTGAACTGCTGAGCTTCTCAGGGTCTCTAGGCCCTGGTACCTTCTCCTTCATTGTGAGGGCCTGCCAGCGTTGCCTACGCTTCCTGGTTTAGGGCTTTACTGATAATAAGGAAGGAGTACCTTCAGCAAAGTTCACACTACACTGTTACAGTGCTATATTTTACTTTAATTACCATGGCAACATCTTGTGGAATTCTGGGGTTTGTAATTTTATGAGACCCAAGAGGTCTTTGGCTAAGACAGTGGTTCTCAACCTGTGGGTCCCCAGATGTTAGTGGACTTCAGCTCCCAGAAGCCCCAGCCACTATGGTCAATGCTCAGGGCTTCTGGGAGCTGAAGTCCACGAACATCTGGGACCCACAGGTTGAGAACCACTGGGCTAAGTGAATTCTAAATGTCTCTTCTTAAACTGCAAATCCCAGGATTCCATGGGATGTTACAATTGCAGTCAAAGTGGAATATTGCACTACTGTATAATAGGGTAGTGTAATAGAGCTAGTGGAAAAGGGACAGAGCTATCGAAGAGAAGAGAAACTGAACTATCCCATCACCACTGTTGGAAGAACAACTAGATTTACCCTTCTTTCAGCTGTCACCTACAGAAGAAAGGAAAAGAATTAAACAGCGTTATTCCAGCACCTCTATCAAGAGTTTGCCTCCCCTGAGATGTCACCTTGTGGCAGTCAATCCTCCAAGCTAGCCAATTAGTTAAGGCATTCAAAGAAAGGGAACTAAATGAAACAAACATCTCCTGAATCTTCTATCGAATGTGAATTTACAATAAAAACTGCAATGAACCGCTCAAAGTACAAACCTTTAAAGTGAATTTAGCAAGACCTGTTGTCACAGCATACTGTTGCATTAGAATTTTTTGAAAAATAGAATATCAAGAGAATAGTACTCTTATTAGGACAAAAAAGATACACAATTATCAACATGCTTTGTAGGACTTTTTCTAGTTTTAAGAACAAAATACCAAGTAGCATGTGTTTGGCAGCATGGCAGAAAAGACTTAGTGGTGTGCCATAGTGTAATATCAGAAATGTAGAACAATATAATTTCAGAATTAAAATAGAAATTTTACTGTCATGATTCATCAGATTGAGTGTTTCTGATAGGAGTGTGGTATGTGTGTGGGTGGAAGTTTGTATTATAAGTCTATACCAGGAGTAAAGAATTAGGCTTGGACTCTGCCCACCAGGAACTGAACTTTCAGGGTCCCTTAAGGATTCAAAAGTGTGCTCTCTGCTACTAAGCTAAATTGT
The DNA here is from genome assembly GCA_948472985.1 of Iguana delicatissima. Taxonomy (NCBI): domain Eukaryota; kingdom Metazoa; phylum Chordata; class Lepidosauria; order Squamata; family Iguanidae; genus Iguana; species Iguana delicatissima. The sequence goes on from CAOKZL010000479.1 coordinate 1,686,083, forward strand.
GAGCCCTCCCAAAAACTCAGCTTCTGAAGTGTTCTCAATACTTCTGAAATATGCTGTTATATAAAGACAAGAAGCCAGTAAACATTTACCATTAAAAAAGCAAAACAAAACTTGTCTTGATGGCTTTGTTGCTGAGAAGTGAAAGGAAACGCTCAGATGGAACTCTCTTGTCTTGCTTTTTTTATGAGCTGATGAGCTGGCAATGCAAACTGTTTTTTGTTTTTTTTACTAATTTTAAAACATGGAAAACAAGAATGAACATTCAGAGCAAAGAAATCCTATCATTTTAAATGGGATAGCAGTCATGCTGCACATAATAACTGTTTAGGAAATGTCACTAAATGCTGCATAGTAGTTGGATAATTTGTTATTTCAGGCTGGAGGAGGAAAATTACAGGGAGGTAATTATCCCACTAGTTAGAAAAGGCAACAAAGAGCTTTGCGGCATCCTAAACTCTAGCAAGCATCATATGACATAGTTTTTTGGAGCAGAATAAATTTGTTAAGTCTTCAGGAAACCACAATACCCTTCCCTATTTGGCAACACTTCTGGGATTTTAAGAGGAAATCTGAAAAGCTGCACTGATTAATCATCGTTGTCTTCTGCCTTTAAAGACACAGCAATCCTTTTGCAAGTATTCTTAACCTTTGGTTTTCCACATGTTTTGAATTTCAGCTCCCAGAATTCCTCACCATGAGCCATGCTGACTAGTGTTTCTGGAAACTGAAGTCCAAAGCAGCTAGAGGACAAAAGACTGAGAACCAGAAAAAGCTGACACTGACAGAGTGCTCAGAGTGTCAGACATAGAAGATTCAGCTTCAAATTCCCATTCCATCTTGGAACACTTTGGATGGTCAAGGACCAATCTCTCTCCCTCTCTCAGCCAGGCCCACCTCATCAGCCATTCCAGGCCTGCACAACATACAGCCCAGGGGCCGCATGTGGCCCACCAAAGGATTTTATGCAGCCCGCATCGCTCATGAGCCCTCGCGCTGAAAAAGGTTGCAGCAATTAGGTTGCTGATGGTTTTGAATGAACCAGGCTGGGCTGTTCTCCCTCCAGGAAACAGCAGAGAGTGAAGCTGATGCTGCCTTTTGCCCTTGTACAAGACAGCAGCAGTTGCTTCTTCTCCTTCTGTTTCCCTTGGATTGGCGGTAAGGGCGGAAGTGCCTGGGAAAAGGAGAAGACCAGCTGGGGCTGGGGGGGGAAGAAATAAGGTAGTCTCCTCCTCCCTGAGCAAGCCAACATAGACTGTTACACAGCAAACTGGGACCCTCTGGGGAAAGCAGCTTATTACAGATAAGTGTCCTCATTCACTCCTATCCTCCTAAATTGCATTGAAAAAAATTAAATCCCATTTAAAGATTGCATTTTAAAATGCAATTTAGGTCTACTCTGGAGTGCACTCTCATAAATTCCACCCCCACCATCTGGAACTCCTCTTGTTTATCCTCCAAATCTATTTTCTTCCCGCTTCCTCATAAATAATACTTTTTTTCTGCCACCCCTAATTGTTCCCCTCCCCTTTGATCTTTTGCAATTTTTTTGCAAATTACACACTACTATATTTCTTAAGGAATAGTTTTCTTGTCTTTAAAATAAGCCCATTTAGTGGTTTTGTGTAATCACAACTTGCCACATCTTCACTATCTCAGTTGTCCTAACAACAGGGAAAGAGGGTAAGACGGTGACCATTTCTGCCCTGTGTTGTTACAGTGCTCTTATTCCACTTTCAACATGCTATGGAATCCTGGGGTTTGCCATTTATGGAGGGGACTTTAGAATTCTCAGCCAGAGAGCTCTTTGGCCTCAGGCAACTACAAACCTCAGAATTCCACAGGATGCTGAAAGTGGAATAATAGCACTATAACTGTGTAGAGTGGAAAAAGCCAGTGTTGTCATTCCCCATGTTGTATATTGGTGGTGGTGGGTGAAATTTAAGGATGAGTCATCAGTGTGATACGGCAGTCAAGAAAGCCATTGTGATTCTTGGTTGCATCAATAGGAGTATGGTGTCTAGATCAAGGGTGGTAATGGTACCACTCTATTCTGCATTGGTTAGACCTCATTTGGAATACTGTGTCCAGTTCTGGGCACTTCAGTTCAAAAAGGATATCAACAAGCTGGAGCATGTCCAGAGGAAGGACCAAAATGGTGAAAGGTCTGGAGGCTATGCTGTATGAGGAGCAGCTTAGGGACCTGGGGATGTTTAGACTGCAGAAGATAAGGTTAAGAGGGGACATGATAGCTAATATTTGAAGGGATATCATGTTGAGGAGGGAGTAGGCTTGTTTTCTGCTGCTCCAGAGACTAGGACAAGGATCAATGGAGGTACTGGTTCACCACTCTACTCTGCTTTGGTTAGACCTCATCTTGAATACTGTGTCCAGTTCTGGGCACCCCAATTCAAGAAGGACATGATCAAGCTGGACAAAGTCCAGAGGAGGGCGACCAAAATGGTGAGAGGCCTGGAAGCCATGCCCTATGAGGATAGACTTAGAGAGCTGGGTATGTTTAGTCTGCAGAAGAGAAGGTTAAGAGGGGACATGATAACCATGTTTAAATATTTGAAGGGATGCCATGTAGAGGAAGGAGAGGGCTTGTTTTCTGCTGTTCCAGAGACCAGGACAAGGAGCAATGGATTCAAGCTGCAGGAAAGGAGATTCCACCTGAACCTCAGGAAGAACTTCCTGACAGTCAGGGCTGTCCGGCAGTGGAATCTGCTGCCTCGGAGTGTAGTGGAGTCTCCTTCCTTGGAGGTTTTTAAGCAAAGGCTAGATGGTCATCTGTTGGGAGTGCTTTGAGGGTGTTCCTGCATAGCAGGACTGGATTGGACTGGATGGCCCGTGTGGTCTCTTCCAACTCTACATTTCTAAGATCAATGGATTCAAGCTGCAGGAAAGGAGATTCCACCTAAACCTCTGGATGAACTTCCTGACAGAGCTGTCTAGCAGTGGAATATGCTGCCTCGGAGTGTGGTGGAGTCTCCTTTGGAGGTTTTTAAGCTGAGTCTGGACGGCCATCTGTTGGGATTGCTTTGATGTGTGTTCCTGCATAGCAGGGGGTTAGACTGGATGGCCCCTATGGTCTCTTCCAACTCTATGATTCTGTGATTCTATGAGATTTCCCTAAGATTGCCGGGTGAGTTTGTAGCAGAGGCAAGATTTGAACTTTTCAGCCATGGAAAGCCACTGGGTGACCTTGGGTGGCTCACACACTCTGAGCCCCAGAAAATCCAGTGGTAGGTTTGCCTTAGGGTCACCATAAGTCAGAAACAACTCGAAGGTACACAACAGCAATAATTCACCAAGTCTTTTCTGGTGAGATAAAAGCTTACCCAGAGTTTGAAAGCATTGTTTTTTTAAAATTATAACTCCCAGTATTCTCCAGTTAGTAATCAATCAGGAACTCTTGTGAAGGTCTTATTTGAAAGGATGTCATATAAAAGATTGAACAAGCTGATTTTCTGCTGCTTAAGAGATTAGGGGCCTTTCCACACTACGCTGTTATAGTGTTATTATTCCACTTTCATCATCTTGTTGTATCCTGGAATTTGCAGTTTAGGGAGGGGTATTTAGAACTCTCAGCCAGAGAGCTCTTTGGCCTCAGGAAACTACAAACTGCAGAATTCCATGGGATGTTGAAAGTGGAATAATAGCAGTATAACAGTGTAGTGTGGAAAGCCCCTAGGACACAGAAGAGGCTTCAAACTGCAGGAAAAGAAGTTACACCTGAATATTAGGAAAAACTTTCCCTAATTTCCTTTTTTATAATATGGTTTATTTTATTTGCAAAATAGTTTCATCATTAATTATACTATAATTTATTTTGCAAATAAAAACATTATTATACCATTATTATAATTTTACTTGGAAAGTGAGGCACTAAAAATCTATCTGCGGCCTGAAGAAGTTTAGCCTATTTAATTTTGGCCCATACCTACTGCCAAGTTGTGCAGGTCTGACTTATTCTTATCAGGATAAAACAAAGAAGAGGAAAGACACATATGCGGACTTGAGCTCACTGCAGCACAAGGACAAGATAAATGTACAGTAATAAATTTTTCTAAATAGATACTGATTGAAGATGATAGGTAGGCAGGAGGTAGCCCCTGAGCCAACTAAGTCATATCATGAAGAGGGAGGGTTTACTCTGGGCTGCTGACTGCCTGCCAACCTTAACTCTCCCTCCTCTTCATCTTACCAGAACCAGAAAGAGTGAAGGTGATTGCTTGTTTGTCTGAGAGTCACCATCAGCACTAAGAAGATACACTATTTTCAACCACTTAGGCCCGGAAAAAGGAATGTATGTGAAAATGAAACAAAATTCTTGCAACACCATTTATTATAAGCTTGTGTCAAACAAACTCTGTCTTACCCTTGCTCAGTCGTATTTCTTTTAAATGATATTGACAGCACTAGAATTCTTGTAATTGTGTGCTTGCTTAACATGCCACCCAACAGTTTATGCTCAGAGATGGTTGGGTTTGTATGAGTCTTACCTTGCCATTTCAGGGTGAGCTACCCTGATGCTCAGACTATGGGATACTCCAGATGTATCTACAAATTTATGGAGGACAGCTAGTCTTTCGGGTAGCTGGTTCCAAGCAGAAAGAAAATAACTTTGTGAGGAGTCAGGATTCTGGATGAAAGTATCCATTTCACACTAGGGATGTGAAACCTGTTTTTCAACCTGGGAAGAGATAATGGTGAATATTCTTTCCATCCCTATTTCACAATCCTAGAAACAAAACACACCTTGCCCTTTGAAATGTGCTAATTTGCATTTTGGCAAAATTAAGTATGAACTCAAGATTGTGTACATTTGAACAAAAGGCATATATTTGAAAAACATGCAAACACTTTAGTCAAGGAAAATATATTCAAAAATGTGTACATGAGAAAAAATGCATACAAAAATATTTGCCTTAAGAAAAAATACATGTGAAAAACGTGTGATAGGTTCTATGCAGGAAGAGAATAAAAAATGCAGGTGAGATTTAGAGCAATTCAATTTAATTTAAATATCCTTAGTCCTAAGCAGAGTAGTGTTTTAAAATTTTGTCCCAGTATTTTGCTTGTAAATAGACCAGGAACTGATGGGACTCCTTAAGAACAAGCTAGATGTCTTCTTAACAACTATTCTCACTTCAAGAATCTAGCACCCAAATTTTGACATTTCGAAGTAGTCTTCAAAAGTAGTCCTAATGCAATGCATTATATCAGGCTAGGAAAGAGACTAATATCAATAATAGGTCTCTATATGAAAACACACTATACAGTTTTCCTACTTGATTATAATTTGTAAATTACATTATTTAAAACTATTTAAAGGAGTAGTGATGCCATTAAGAGATGATGGGGGGGATGTTACCCTGATCAATAACTTGGTCCTTAGGTGCTGTTCCAAGAGCTAGGGATGAATGACATGATAATAAACAAAGATGTGTAAACTCATCTGTGTAGTGGTCATCCTTTGACATAATGCTATACAAGAATGATTGAGTGAGCAATAAAGATAAGAACAGAAAACAGCCCAAAGCAATTCACCATTTGTCCACTGGATTAAGTCATCTAAAAATGATTGGGAACATTCAGTTCAGAGATATCTATAATGCTGGTAGATCTGGTCCCTGTACTCCTTCTCAGCTCAGTGTATGAAGTCACTGATTGTGCAAGCATTGCATTATTAGCCATTGCTCCCCACAAAGAATGCCTTACTTGCACTAGGTTTTTAAAAATAATGTGGTACTTGTTAGTTGCTAGTAATATATTATTATGTTACTCATAATTATTGCCACAAAACCACCCCCCAAAACCTTTCTATCTGTGTCATGTTTCTGAAATAATTAATAAACATCACTTATGGTGCAACCCCCCCTAAAATGAACAGTATTGTTGTTAAATACTTGTAAATATTGGTGTAGTCTCCAGTTACTTTTAGAACTAACATTACTTTTAATGCATTATTCTGTCTCAAGCATACAAAGAATAAATATTCCAGTAACCAGAGCGATAACGAACAAAAGTTGTAGAAAGTATTCCTTTTTTGTTACCTGGGAGTGTTCCTCTTGAACAAGGGAAGCAATTTCTTTGCTGTGCCAAATTAGAATTTCTATTGCAAAGATCAAGGCTTCCACTATAGCAGCCCCAAGACTATGAGGCCAGTTTCCTGAGCAGCAGCATCAATTCAAAATGTATTTCATTGTCTAACTCCACCCAACCAAGTCAAGGAACAGATAGTGTCAAAATCTATCCAGGTAATTGTGGCACAGGAGACAGAAAATCCCACAAATGCCACTCCTTGATAGTTAAAAATGTAAAAATTATAGGTTAAATAACTGACAATTTGTTCTCCTTTCATGCCACCTCAAACCTGTTAAGGTGTCTACCTCAGCTCTGCCTAATGATAAGGCTGGCCTGGCTAAGAAAGTCCAGACTGATCTTTCCCCCTTGGTGTAAAAACACACTGCTGCTCAAGATCCTAAGGAGGCTAGGGAATAATTCCACAAGAATAACAGTGAGGAGGCCCCGGTACACAACATATAGATCTTAGCATATTCATGGTTTTTGGATGATATCGTCCTCACCGGATCAAGGCACTATTTGCCCGTGAGTACCAAACTCCTCATTATACCAAGAAATCCAATCATCTGCTCTAATAACTCTGAATTGGCCACAGCTTTAATGGATGGAACTGGGCCTTCCCATGATCTTGATGACTCCTCAAATGATAGGGAAAAGGCCTGCCCACATGGAGTACACTGGCCATTCTGAGACTTAAGGTTTTGCCTCACTCTTAATTTAGGCTCCTGGTAATTTTTTACATAACTGGCTCCAAAGGGTATCAAGGACATTAATTTGATATCAACAAATAAATTACAAATCACATTTGGAGCTTTACATTCCACTATCCATACCTACTAATCACATAGAATCTGGTCATACACACACTTATAACATACAACAGACCTATTCAGACTTTACTGTGGCAATGAACCCTTGGGGTGATTTCCTCCCATTCTGCCTAACAGGGACACAATTCAAAATTTGATGTAAGATTCATATATTCCAAAAACATCTTGTCCTATAGCTTTACATACAATGAACAGATGCAACTACCACCCTTCCTTCAGGGAATGTGACTAAGGTGAATCTCAAGAGTGCATGGTGTGAGAAAATAAGTAAGCACAGCAAGCAGCAACATGCAGTCCAGAGGATGAGCTGAAATAGAAAACTGGAGTTTGAAAAAAGCAAGCTGATCTCTTGTGACAAAAATTTTTAAAACAGATTCCTAAATGGCATCCCTGAACATAAATGCTAAGTTATTTTGGGTGCACAGAAGGCAGCATCATTACACACAGTTTCAGAATATCAGTTTCAGTCTATATGAACGGTGATACTCCACAATTGCAATTCTGTGCACCCATGTCTGGGAGCAAGCCTCCCGGAGGCATGCATAATAGCAACAGCCAAGTGGAAACATGGAGCAGAATCCATGTGTATCTTGGCATCATGTGAATGTAGCCACTGAAGAATGATCCAATAAAAATCTGTATTTGTCTTTTGCTTGCAGTTTGTTCTGCTTAGAAGAAAATATTGCACACTTAGAAGTTTCTGATTGCTGATTAATGGGACTATAATCTAAAATAGATAGTTGACTTAAATAAATGTGCTATATAGGATTTCAATTTTTTTGCAAATTTTAAGAAAAATAGTGCACACAATATGAAAAATTAACACTCCAATGTGTAATGATTTACGTTTGTTTAACCATCAGTCAAGTAACCTATTCAGACATATATATATACACGTAAAATAAAACATAAAGAAGGAAGCATTCCAGCCTCACCCTGCTTTTTGTCTGTTTCTATCAACCTGCATCCATGGAGGATAACTTTTTTAAAAAAGTGCATGGAGAATGGGCTTCTGGGTTGAAAAAATAATATGAAGGACCTCCACCAATAATGGAGACTCACTCCTCCCTCAAAAGGGTCATCCTTGACATATAGAGGAGAATGGAAATGTGTAAGATGTGAGGTGGGGTTATACTGGAACCTGGAAAGCTACTTTGTAATAGTCATTCCCATTACTTCTTATGGTGCTTTAAAGATGTTGGGGAGCTGTTGCATTAACTGTTATGTTACTCATTGTCTTTTGTTACTATTTCTGAATTTGCTTTTTAACAACAACATTCATTTATATTCTGCTTTTTCCCTAGGACTGGAATGCAATGTAGATTATCAAAGTTACAACAAGTATAGATAAGAACAAACAGGTAAAAACATACAAAACTATTTGAAATAAACTTATACAGCAGTTAAAGCTACTTAAAATACATACTTTAAAAATTGTAAATTCAGTACGCCTTTTAAAAGGCCTTGCAGGCAGGACCCAAAAGCCTGTTGGGAGAAAAAAATATCACATGCCAGTAAAAAGACAGCAAGGAGGGAGACAGCGGGGCAATCCAGAGCTTGAGAGCAGCCACTCAGAAGGCCCTTTTCCACATTCCCACAAAAATGCCTGAGGGTGCTGGAACCAAGAGAGGGACCTCCGTGAAGATCTGACTCAGACTGGGTCATATGGGCACATATGTTCCTTCAGGTAGTCTGGGCTCAAGATATATACATTTATTGGTAATCACTTTTTAATCATAGTCATCCAAGGGAGCTTATGTATCAAGTCAATCATGTACCTCCTGTAAGCAGCCCAATTTGCCAATTTGAATGTGGCATTGTGGGCCAGCTGAGGCTTCCAGATATTCAACAAAGGCAGCCCCGGGCAGGATCAATAAAAGAGTGGCATAAAACCTGTAAAATCTCTTTCAGATCGCCACTAAAAAGCTTTTTAAAACAGCTAGATAAGTTATTTCATTAGCATTATAATTTCCACAAATTAGGTTACTTTTGAAATGGACCTTGTAACAAAAGGTGAATTCACATGGAATGAATGTACTGCCTGAAAGCCTATTGTTTTAAAGTGGATTTGAATTCTTAATTCTTATGGTGAAAGAACACATCAGAAGTCTCTCTGCCATTACCCACACCTTTTCATTTGTGCTTTAAAAATAAACAGCTAAAATTAGTTTTAACTGCTTCCTTGGAGTATCTCACTATTTTTGTTCCCATCCAGTATTGCTGATGTTCTGCCTCATTAGCAGATAAATGCTTTCCTTCATTCCCCTGGACATATTTGTCAGCCACATTTTCTGACTGACATGTTTACACACAGCCCCAGGAGCCATCACACAGTTCTTTTCACCATTACCCTGATGCTGATTGCTCACTCTTCCACCCTTTTGTTTCTCAGGGATTTGCTGTTACAGTTCAGCTTTTCTCCATCTGGTGCTGAAATCGGCATGCACATGGCACAAGATGGGTATCACTTCTTCTCTTAGTTTAGTCAATGTGACTTACTTCTGAGGAGCTATATTTATTTATCTGGGAGTAAGTTTCACTAAAGGCAATGTAGCTAGCTTTTGGTCAAATGCATGTATAAAGGCAAGAAGTCATTTTAAAATAACCATTAAAAAGAAAGTAAGTTTTTAAGATAAATCAGGTTTACATCAGAATATCAGGCTAATAGGGCATCATACAACGTTGGCATCCAGTACACAGAGGTGAGCAGTGCAAGATAGTAGTATACTCACAGTGTCAGCATACTCGATTATTTGCATCCCTAACCACTCCCTTTTGAGAGAAGTGGAACAATTTAGAGACAGGTTTTGGGAACAAAAGGAACTTTGCCAAGTAGTAATGAGAACGGCTAATACAATTTATAATAATTAAAAACGGAACATTTGTAAGCAAGAAAAGTATATATCTGTGAGCCAATGAGCCCAAAGACAGGAATGTAACTTTACCTATTATTTCCATTATGTTCAGTTATGTAACATTTAAATAGGGCTCATATTAAGCCTATACCAAAAGAAGCTTGGTTTGCTTCTTTTGGATTTATCAACATTCTCTTTCTTATATTCTTTATAATACTCATTAATAGTTGAACCTATTGATCTGTTTATCCTTGCTAGTGTAACTTCCATTGATTCTTCTAGCCATTGTGTTTGGAATAATACAGAGCTCCCTGTCCTCCTTTTTTGTGCACCATGGCAGCAGCTTCAGCAAGCATCATCTATTGATTATATGAAAGCATTTTTGTTGGTGCATCAGCAACATTGATTGGGTTACAGAAGCAGCTGGAAAAAAATGCTAGTTGGCTGTGAAACTGCAAAACAATTCTAATGGAAAGCATAAAACAGTGTTGGTCCTGCTCATGGAATACTTTACAAAGAAAAGCCCTAATTGAATGTTTTTGGGTACTTTTTCAACAAAGCCACTTACGAGCAACATAAGCAACTCTTTCTCTATAAGTGCTTAGATTCAAAAATGTATCAGATTTCTATCCATAGGACATGTATCTAATCACACTGCTTTTTATAAACATTTTTAAAGGAGGAGCATGTTCCATTATAAAGATTTTGAACATATCGTATTTGCTTGCAGAAAGTTAGATGAGGAAGGGCTATCTACATAAATTTTAAGACAGGAAGATTTTTATTTATTTATTTCAGAAGTAATAGTGCCTAGTATGCTATTAGAGCTCACTGCTGCTGACATTCAGAGTCTGCTCCACTAATTTTGCTGCTGGAGGCACAAAATATTGCCTTATCTCCATGCCATATATTCCAGCAGATTAGACAGGTCAACCAATTTTATTTACCCACTGGTGACAGGATAATGTTCCTCATCAGGCCTAAAGGCAAGTCATGTGGCACATATAACTCAGCTGTCCAACAGAGGGAAATAGCTGGGGGCCTAATGAGTTAACAGCCATAGGAATGTCTCTATTGCCCTCCAGCACTTGCTGCCTGAGGCCATTGCTTCACTTTATCTAATGGTAGAGCCAGCCCTACAGAGGATCAAAATAATTAACTGCAATCTAGTAAATGTTAATAGGAATAATATAGCACCTAAAAAAGTATAAAGACAGCTAGGATCCAAAAGGGCTACTTTTAAGTTTGGACAACCCCTATGGTTTGTGCACACCTATTTAAAAAAATCCTATTTGCTTTGAACAACAGACTTCCATGCCATATTTGAAATTACTTCTGAAACTCGCTTTGCTTTCAGAAATGATTTGCAATTTGATGTGGGGACTATCTTGTTCAAGCATGTACATGCAGAACTTTGGATGGAGCCTATGAGTATTTTTATTTGTTTATATGTATAACATCACATCTGCACCTGTCATTTTGCAGATAAGAAAAAAACGCAACAAAGTCTTGTGGCACCATAAAGGCTAATAAATATTATTATAGTGAAATTTACAAACTGGTTGGAAACAACATAAACATCCAAGCAATGGTAAGCTAATTAATACCTGTAGCTTATCAATGCCAAGATGTTTGTATTATCACTATTTTGTGAATCATTATTACAATTAAAATATATTTAAGCTTTGAGGCAACTATCAAAGACTGCATTTCTTGTATAGCATATCCCTTTGACCTAACCTCTTACATTTTTCTTCACTCTGCACCAACATATGTCTGCCATTCCACACAATACTTTGTACACCTTCACAAAAGCATATACTGTAATAAAATGGTTGGTTCTTAAGAAGCAAAAGAATCATTGCTGTTTTTGCTCCAACAAACTATGATCACATTCAATGGTATGTCAGGAACCCTGGCTTATCAGTCAAGTAGCAGGCTAGTGGACTCTGTCTGATTGCTTTTGTCTAGTTTTTCCTGCCCCTGGGAGCACCTTCAACAATCATAAACTTATTAGAAAAAAATTGGGTTATAACTGATTTTGGATTCTTGGTCGTTGTTTCTCATCAAGCCAGAATCTACTACAAAGCTTTGAATCATTTGGGAATGACAAGCTAAGGGTCAGGCTGAGATATAACATTAACCTTTTTTTTTATCCTGTAAAGCACTTTTTGTACGAGGAATATTCTTTTAGTTCTTCCATGAGCAGACAAAGATTTAGCTCATACCATGGAGAAATCCTGCATGCATGGAGAACTTTTAATTAGGTCCACAGCTTTTACAGCCACATAGGTATTTTTTAATCATAATTTCAGTTTTCCAACTTTGATTATATTCCTCAAGTTTCTCTGTTTTTCTGATTAAAGCGCTATTGTTTAGATTTCAAGTCTGACCTAGCCCTAGCTGATATGGCTACACAAATTAAAATAAAAACAAAGTTTGATCTGAACAGCTTTAACATATACAAGAAGAAAAATATGTTAGGAATGGTTACCATCTTTGCATATCATTGCAACAATTTTCCTTAGGATAGTGTGCATTGCCCCTCAGAGACATAAATAAATGGTTTAGGAAAAACACACAACATATACAAATGTGCAAAGAATATGTAAGTTAATTGGGGAAAATATATGAACATCACTAAAAAGCTTTTCTGAGCCATTGGAATCCCAGAACATCTCACATTTCCAAAAGTGACCTTGAGTAATCATATACTATAAGAAGAATATTACAAAATGTGTGGCAAACGCCCCAAAATAAAGACTCTCCCAATTAACAACAGAGAAAAAAAGATTTCTCCCAAGCAATCCACTGATCTGTAAAGTTTGCTGAGTTGGTCTTTCAGACTCCTTGAAATATGTTTGAAAGATGAGAACAAGAGACGTCTTGGCAGCCTCTGTTGCTTTTATACTTGATGCTTGAAAGGAATCTTCACTCTCATGATGCAGCAGTTCCTGTTGCTCAATACCGTGGATGAGTCATTACTTCTGGACCCGTGAGATCACAATGTCTTGCTAGGGAAGTCGAAGTGGTGTTATAAACAAAGCTAATATTGCATGATGCACAGATGAAGAGTCCATTCTCCTGTTTATCAGAAGTGAAATGATTGCAAAATATCTACTAGAAGCTTGTAAGTGTAGGACTCTTCACAAAGAGTAGTTGCTGTGTGTTTTGGCTACTGACGAATGCTGAATGTGCAGAACAGGACTAGATGCAAAGAACATTTCTAAAACTGAAAGAAATGAGATGTTATCTGCTGTGGCCAATCTCCCCTATAACAGGACTAGTAAATCTGAGAGAATAAATATCTGCAGGACTCAACAACAAGCTTTTGCTCGGGAAAAATTACACACAGTGGGTTGGATCTAGATTATTCTAATATTTAAACTCAGTCAAACAAATGGGAGCTACATTAGTCATTATTACAACAGTCATCAGGCATATTTTATGGAGGACAATCCTTAATTTGTTGCAAAGATGTTAGAGGAGAGTTCTCTAATTCTCTGTTTGAAGAACTATCTAGTCCAAGGCTGGTTTTGAAATGGAGAACCACAAGAAGAAGAAAGAGTGGTGTCTTTAAACTTGCCCATCAGCAGGTAGATCAGACTGAACAGGCAGATAAGTCACTTAATCACAGTCTTTCCCACTATGGAAACGTAGTGAATTTATGTTTCAAATACAGTAATTGTTTCAACATTTGCTTCTCTGCATATGGTTTAATCTTGTGCCTTGCAAACAACCAGTGTAATTCAGACAAGACAGAAACATTTTAGACAGAACAAACTGCTAGACTGATTGATTCAGCTGTTGATAGATTGATTCAGCTGTCAGTCAGTAGGGATGCTTTCCCCTGAGGTATTAAGTTTATGGCCTGAGAGTGCTTTTGTATTCACTCTTGCCTATGGAAGTCCATAGTAGCAGTAGGCGGGAGTGCTTATCAATGCCAATTGGTATATCAGTTGTGATTCCTGTTTAGGGAATACAGATCTGGCCTCACTTATGCATGCCTCTAATTACACTGAGACTGGGACTACTGTAATGCATTCTATGTGGGGCTGCCTTTGAAGATGACTCAGAAATATTATCTGGCACAGGACTTTGCTATTAAAATCTGTACAGGCTTACTATCTAAGTCATGGGTCCAAAATACTTGAAAGACTGCCTATACCTGCATGAACCTGTTTGTATTTTAAGATGTTATCCATGTTCTCGAAGTCTGGTGGGCAGTACAGATAATAGCATCTCAGTAGCAGCATCCTAATTTTGAAATGATCTCCTGTGGCTGGCTCTTTTGTGGCTGCTTATAAGAGGGATTTAAATAACAATCTGTTTTCCTTGGCTTTTAACTAAAAGTTGTAATTCCACTTGGTACTGCTTGGTATTTCAAATTTGTATTTGATTAGAACTGGTTGATTTAAATTGTTTAGATCTGATGTTATTTTATTATGTTTTATCCTGTAAGCCACCTTGGAAACATTATGGTTTGACTGGAACGTAAGAAATAGATAAGTAAATAAGCTGCCATGTACACATGAGATTTAATATGGTATTGGCATTAATCACCTTTAATACAAAGGCAACATGTTCATTGTGTAGTATCTGAATGGATTCAGTCTCCCCAAGAAGGAGATACCAGAGATTATATTAACCATCAGCTCATTGCATTAATCTCTCATGCAAGTGAAACGATGCTCAAAAATTTAAAACAAAGATTTTTACCAGTTATGGAGTGAGAAATGCTAGGTGTCCAACCTGGATTTGGAAAAACAGAGGGCCCCAGTGATTATATCTACTATATAAAAGTCAAAGTTTGTGAGTGAGTTTGTCGGTTTGTTTGCATCAGGCAGGCAAAAACGTCACATGATCGGCTGTGTGAGGCGAGAAGACCTCATATGATTGGCTTGGCTGGCTGTGAAGATTCTATGGAATCCTGGGGTTGGTAGTTCAGGGAGGGGCCTTTAGAATTCTCAGCCAGAGAGCTCTGAATAGGCTGGTTGCTATGGAGATGAGACCTAGCAGCAAGTCCCCCTCAGGAAACCAACCTCTATAATGTTAACAGTTCTGAATACAGACTGGATTGGAGAATATGGGGGAAAGTTACAGGTACTGAACAACACAGTTTGGGGAATTAGAGACACAGGATCTCAGATCTGTGTATTTCAACCGCATCTAACTCCTAAGGTAAGGTAAGGTAATTCCTAAGGTATTTTTAACAAGTGTTACCTATGAGAAAATAAAATCCCAGGCAACGCCAAGTAAATATGCTAGTCTATTATATAGAAGTCGAAGTTTGTGTGTGATCTTGTCTGTTTGTCTGAGTCAGGCAGGCAAAGACCTCATACGATTGGCTGTGTGAGGCAAGAAGACCTCATATGATTGGCTGGCTGTGAAGATTCTATGGAATCCTGGGGTTGGCAGTAGAACTCTTGTGCCTCAGGCCAGTTGCTATGGAGACAAGACCCAGCAGCAAGAAGAAGAGCAGTGTATTCCCTCAGAAAACAAACCTCTGTTATGTTAACAACTATGAATACAGATTGCATTGAGGAATATGGGGATAAGTAACAGGTACTGAAATAGGCCAGTTGCTATGGAGATGAGGCACAGTTACAGCTACTGAAATAGGCCAGTTGCTATAGAGATGAGGCCTAGCAGCAACGAGGACAACACTGGATTCCCTCAGGAACCCAACTTCTGTATGTTAACAACGCTGAATAGGCCAGTTGCTATGGAGATGAGGCCTTGCAGCAAGTCCCCTCACAAACCCAACCGCTGTATGTTAACAACTCTGAATACAGACTGGATTGGGGAATATGGGCAAAAGTTACAGATACTGAACACAGTTTGTGGAATTGGAGATACAGGATCTCAAACCTGTGTATTTCAACCGCATCTAATTCCTAATGTAAGGTAAGGTAATCCCTAAGGTATTTCTAACAGGTATTACCTATGAGAAAATAAAATCCCAGGCAATGCGGGATAAATGCGCTAGTTGTAAATACAAGCTGATCAAAGGCATTCACCAAAACATTTCAGCTATAAAACCAGTGCTTTATAAATTATAGCAAAGCCTTTGATTGTGCATGTCATGAAAAACTATAGATCTCTCTAAAAGAAATGGGTGCACCAAAAAATTTGATTACCCACTTGTGTAACCTCTGATACGGACAAGTGGCCATTGTTAGGACAGAAGATAGACACAGAATGGTTTTCAACTGGCAAATGAGTCCAAAGATGCTGCATTTTATCACCCCATTTGTTTCATTTATGTGCAGAGTATGTCACGTGGAAAGTAGGATTAGACTTGGAGTAAGAAGGTGAAAATTAGGGGAACACCAGCAATTTAAGATATGTAGACAGCACCATATTACTGGGAGAAAACAGCAAAGACTTGGAATAATTGCTGGTGAAAGTTAAGGAAGAAAGTGCAAAAGCAGGGTTAACGTGAATATTAAGAGGAAAAAAGGGAATGACCAAAGACAATTTACATAACTTAAAAGCAGAAGATGAAAACTTCAAAATAATTAAATATTTTATATGTGTTGGCCCAATCATTACTCAAAATAGGAAGAAGACTAGGATTTGGAAGGACAATCACGAAAGAATTAGGTAAAGTCCTCAAATATCATTAAATACCAAAGTTAGAATGATTCATGCCATAGTACTTCCAATTTCTGTGTATGGATTGAAAGCTGGACAGTGAAGAAAGCCAACAGGAAGGAAATCAGCTAATTTGAAATGTAGTATTAGAGGAGAGTTCTATGGTTACTGTTGACTGCCAAAAATACAAATAAATAGGTCTGAGAGGAAATCGAGCCTGAACACTCCCTAGAAGCTAATATATTAAACTTAGACTACCAAACTTGACATGTATAATGGGATGAAATGATTAACTGGAAAACACAGTAGTGCTCGGTAAAGCCAAAGGCACTAGGAATAGAGGAAGACCACATTACAAACTGACTGATTTAGTCAAAGAAGCCAAGGCCCTGAGTATGCAAAACCTAAGCAGGGCTATTGATGTTTGTGGCTCTTGGTGGTATCTCATAGAGTCATTTTATGTTGAAATCAACTTAAAGACACATTAACAATAATAAAACCATTGTCTAGAACAGTAATTCACTTTATAATTTTTTTGCACTTTAGAAACAATACATTAATGTAAGCAAGAGGCAACAAAATCTTGCAGTTTGGAGTGTTCTTGCTAACTGTTCCTATTAGTTTTCCATGCCCTACAAGGTACATCTTTGGATTCCCAACTGGCTTTCTTTTTTTATCCCTTAAAATCAGTTAGCATTCTGTGGTTGGTTCCCAAGCTTGCTGCTTTGGCATTTTCTTCTCCATAGTATTTTTGATTCCTAATTATTATTTTGTACTTGTACAACCATTGGGGTTTACTCAGTCCTTCCAATAATTTCCTCTTTGTGTCAGTTTTGGGTGGTTTGGCAAGATAAGTACTGACAATATTTTATTTCATAAATATTACGTGAGAGAGAGAATGATCACATGAGAGAGAAAAGGGAGGGCAGTAGAGAGAAAAAGGTGATTCAATTCTCATTATATATTTTAAAAAAAACTTGTGCACTATTAAGGCTGAACAAGGTAACTACCTTAGAAGCTGATGGACTAAATAAAGCTTTCAAGCAAGATTCTGGCTTTATAATCTCTCAGCCAAATACTTTCATAATCAGACCACTCTGTTGAACATAGATAAGTTTCTATAAACAGAAACACTTATAGACCTGCCTTCCTGTCCAGCTATGTTGACTCGTTCACTTCTGGTACAGATGGGTAAATGATATGGCTTGGCAATTGGTCTTGGTATTTCCTAGGTCATCTGAAGTTTAGGCGTGTAATCCTGTGTTCATAGATCTTGATTCACTTTCAGGGAACTGAAAAAGATCATATCACTGAAGTGTGAGGATGATACACTGAAATGCTGCTTGCTTTAAATATCACCTTTCTGGCAAACACACCTACTGTCTAAGTGATGCCATTTATTGGCCAAAGTTCTCCCACTGAAAGCATATAAACTTTAATACCTCTCAGACCTTTTCTTCCAGACAAAACTAGAAACCATGAAGAGGTCAGGGGAATGCAACCTTGCTAATTCATCTGGACCTCTCAGTGGTTAGGTGAGTGGAAGTTTGAAGACTCTGCCCTTTAGTGGTATTGTTCCCATCTGGATGGCCATTTTCAGAAGCTAGTCACGAAGGACAATTGCATTCTACCAAGGAAATGACCCTCTTAAAGAGGTTTGCTTGGAGAAGAGTGTTTTGTTATTCTTTTGGTGCCAGATAAATATAGAGTTGGCCCTCAACATTTGCAGGTTTCACTTTCATAGATTTGATTATTTGTGAGTTTGTCCAACTTCTGCCCCCACCTCAAGAAATTCCTTTCTGGGGAACCTACCCTCTCAGCAGCTCTGATCAGGCTGCATACCTGCCTCTGGTACTTCTCCTCCACCAGCTGTACCTCGGCAGCTAAAGCTTGATTTACAGCCTGATTTCTCAGCACTGTTAACCTTCTCTCTCCCAACGCCCCCCACTAAGGAAGGAGATGGCTGAGAGAGAAGAACTATAGGCTACATACAGACCTACTCCCTTTCCCTCTCCTTTTCCTGACAGTTTGGACCTGAGGTACCTTGGATTCCTTTCCACATTTTGATATTTTTCCACTTTTGCAAGGGTCCTACACCCCTAACTGTAGTGAATGTGGAATGTGCATACTTATCACCTCTAATATTGGAAGTAGTACATAGCCAGCATGATTTGGGGACTCAATGTGCTTTCAAGGAGATGGTTCAGACCTCTACAAATCAAGAGAATTGTGCAGATTCTCTTTTTTCCTCCTTTTTTTTTGTTGAAGAAAAAAGAGGAAAGAAAGAATAAGTACGTGAAAAACAAGGGTTACAAATAGAAGACCTAGTCTGGACTCCCAAAAGTTCATTTTGAGATAGCAGCAACAAATGAAAAAAAACAAAACAAAACAACTCTGCTATTTGGTTTGGGGCTACCTCCTACTGTTGCTGCTTGCTGATCTGAATAGGTGTGCCTCTCAAAAGCTGTGCCAGTCACAAAAAGCTGTGGATATGACTCTCCAGACAGTTTGCTGAGGTCTAGTGTGTCTCACCATGAAGAGTGCTTCTTTCAAATGGGACAGGAGGCTATAAGCAGTCTCCATGGCCATCTCTCATAACATATCTCCCATCAGTGACATAGACTCAAGTCGACTGACTCGGACTCAAGTCAGACTTAAGTTGCTTCGGTGACTCGACTTGGACTCAACTCGGCAATAAATGATGCACTGATTCGATTTAACTCGATTTGTATATTTTTAGTGACTGACTTGCTGCCTTTCAGTCACATAACACATTCATCCAGTGTGCTGGTCAATGACTGTAATAAAGATACATACATACATACATACATACATACATACATAAATTCATCCAGAAACCTTACAACTTTGAACAACACTTCCATCTCTTTTTGCCTACTGGTCACATGACAATCTGTCTCAGGCCCAAAGTGTGGGTGCTTTTCTCAGAAGGGAGCAGCAAATGGGTTAGGCAATGGGCTTGAGGCGGGTTTGAGGTCTGCTCAGCAACCTGTCCCTGCTGCATATCAGGGGTGCCTTCTAAAACTTTTCCTAAAAGCAGAAGACAAGACTTGTCCCCCAGAGTGCATTTCTCAGAGGGGAACAGCAAATGTGTTAGGCAGTAGGCTTGAGGAGGAAGGATCCTTCCTTCTAAAGCTTTTGAAACTTCAGTAATGGGGAGTCAGAAGGATCCTATTCCCCACTTCCAAAGCTGCAGACGTTTTTATGCCCGTTGGCACAAAAACCTCCAGATTTGGAAAGGGGAGTAAGAAGGATCCTATTCCCCACTTCCACAGCTGCAAATGGCAAAATCACAAATGTGGAGAGCCGACTCTGCTTAAGCTGTTAAAATTGACTTTATTCAACTTTGTCCAGAAATTCTGGAATATAGATTGGGGTATAAAATGGGCTCCCAGATTTGAGACTTGACTTGAGAGCATCTTTAAGGACTTGAGATTTGAAGGTAGAGACTCGAGACTTGACTTGAGACTTGGAGTAAAAGACTTAAATACATCACTGTCTCCCATAATGCTATCCAAGAGCTGCATGGTCTGCTTTTTGCAGCCAGTAGTTCACAAATTCCAGACCTCTAGCTGTTTTGGACTTCAACTCCCGGAAATGCTAGCTAGCTTGAGCAGTGCTCAATGATTTGGGGAGCTGAAATCCAAAACATACAAAGGTAAAGATTGAGGACCCACTCAACAGCCTGCCCAGTCTTTTGCTCTGACAAGGTATCCTGTGAGAGTAGTCAAGAGGCTGCACAATCTTACATTCTCAGGGGACTTGTACCCTCCCACCAGGATCCTGATATTCACTTCTCTCCCTTCTATTCTACCAGCTGAGACAAATTTACTCCACATGGATGGCTAACTTTGTATGATCCTGCAAGCACACATTAAAGTTCTAATTAAATGTACCCCCGTCCTCCATGAATTTGCTTCCTTCTTTTTAAGCCATCTAAAGCTAAGAGCCATTGCCACATCTTGTGCCAGTGTACTCCATAAATTAACTAAATACTGTGTGAATAACAGTCATCAAATTGATAGAACCACAAGTTCTAGCACTGTGGGAGAAGGATTTCTCATCCACTTTTGCCACCCCATGAACAGTTTGCATTCAAGCCGGTTTAGTTATTTGCATACCCTCTAAGTCAGTGGTTCTCAACCTGTGGGTCCCCAGATGTTCGTGGACTTCAGCTCCCAGAAGCCCTGAGCATTGACTATAGTGGCTGGGGCTTCTGGGAGCTGAAGTCCACGAACATCTGGGGACCCACAGGTTGAGAACCACTGCTCTAAGTGCCCTGGTTTAGCAAGGACAGTCTTGGTTAATCTTCTGCCACTCCACTCTTAGCTTAAAATATCCCCGTTTCTCACTTTTCTTCCCACTTTTCCCCTTCATCCTCAACCTACCCAGCTTAGTTTCAATTGTGCTTTTAATTGTATTTTTGACTATATTTTAATTGTACTTTTAACTGTGATATATTTTAATTATATTTGTATCAATTGTTCTATATGTATCTTAACTATGACTTTTAACTCCATCTATTCTGTACCCTGGCTCAAAACATGGGGAGAGGCAGTTAATAAATATTATTATTATTATTATTATCTCAACCGATTTTAACCAGCAAAAGTCCTGTATCTGGGCATTCAATGAGCATAGCAGGAGGAAGAGGAGAGGAAGGGGCAGAGTTTTGCCCTTTCTAAACTCAGTACATTAAACACTCGAGTTCCTCTTACTTAAAACAGTAGTTTCGTGTGTTCTCACACATTTATTAATAATTTTTGAGGCCCTGTTGCCTGGCCACACCCTTTGGTCACTCCGATATGACTCAGTCGCTTGTGCCCGGCTTTCATCTGTCAGACTTTGGAGGGTACGGAACTAGCGTGCATCCGAAGTGTCCACACGCTTACGTGTTCCACAACCAGTGACAGCAGTACCACGGGAATGCCTACGCTCGCACATACAAATAGCAGCACCGCGGGCGGGCGCGCAGACCCACAAAGAGACAGAGATTTAGAGGCCCTCAATCCTCGGCCTCTGGCGGCAGCGGCGACCTGACACAAGTCTCACCTCTCTCGTCACTTCTGCGCATGCCTTTTCCCTTTACGGTTGCCGCCCGTGGCTCCTCCTCCTCCTCCTCCTCCTCCCCCTCTGGTGGAAGAGTGACGCATGCGTAGTGTGGCTGGGCTTGTCGGAAGGCTTCCTCGCCGCTGTTGCTGCCAGTGCAGTCGGCTCATTAGTGACGCTCGGGGCGCGCGTGCGGGGCGGGATCGGCCGTAGCAGGAGCAGCACCGTTGTGGTCAAAAGAGAGAAATGGGGTGCGGGCGGGGAGAGTTAGAATTGCAATAACAGAAACCACGACGGACGGTTGCCTGAGTGGGATTTGAGCTCCACGGCTGCTGCGAGAGGAGCCTGTCCTGGTACGGCTAAGGAGGCTCCCCGTTCCTCGTGAGGACTTCGGTGGGCGCTGAAGAGAACCGCGGCGGCGGCGGCGGCGGCGGCGGCGGCGGCTCCAACCTCCGAAGAAAAAGCTCTTCTCTGAGGCGGAGGCCGCTGGGTTGCCCCGCCCTGTTGGCTTGGCCCGGCAGCTCCTCATCGCCCTGAGTTCCCTTCCCTCTCGTTGCCCGGACGGAGCTGGCCTCTGGTGAGAGAATTTGGAGCCTCGCGGGAGGGGAAATGGCGGTTCGGGGAGGGAACCGGGCGAGGCGGGCGCCGTGGCCGGAGGCAGGGGCGGGGACCCTTCACCTTGCCGAGCGGCTGTGCGTGGGGTGGGCGGGGAAAGGGCGCCCCCGGACGTGGAGGAAGACGAAGGAGCAGGCCGGGCGCTCACGGAGCTCCGGCGCCCTGACGAGGCGCATTGTTCTGGGACGAGAGGTGCTTTGTGGGCTGGCCGCCCCGAAGAAGGTGAGTTGGGCGAGGGGCGGTCGGGGGTGGGGTGGGCGCCAAATCCGGTTCAGCCGCCCCGCGTGTTGGGGGGAAGCGCGGCCTCGGACTTTGCCTAGGAGTGGGCAAAAATTTCCGCATGGCGGAGCAGAGGGCTCAGTGGAAGCGTTGCCAGACCCCGCCGACTGTCCTCTTACCTTCAGGGTTGCAGTCTTAACACACGTTCCCTTGCAATAAAACTCCGCTGAAGGCCTAGGGTGTGTATATGTGTGTGTGTACACTTCGGCGTGTGGCTAGTGATTTATTCGTTTTACTGCCTTCAGTCTACATGTTGCTTTATAGCAGAGGTTTCCAAACTTTTCATGTTGGTGGCACACTTTTTAGACGTGCATCCTTTTGTGAAACCGTAATTCGGTTTTACTACCAAACCAGAGGTTAAACTAACCAATTACGTATCTGCAGTACCCACAAGTGTATCTAGGATGGGGAAAGGGGACCCCCCCCGCGATCCTACCCAGCTGCCCTTGCCCTCACCAGGAAAGACCCTGGCGAGGGTGACAGCATTGGGAAAGGCAACCCATGTGAGAAAGGCCTGTTGCCATCGCCCTTGGCAAGAAAATACCCCAGCGAGAGCAGTGGCAGCAGGAATGGTTTGGGTGAGGAGGGTCTTTCTCAGCCCAGGAAGGCCACACACCTACACACTAACGTGTGGTGACACACCATTTGGAAAGCCCTGCTTTACAGAGTTTCATAGGCAAAGGGGGGAAAAAGCCAATTTGCTGTCCCCAAGAATTCCCAGTCGAAAGTACTCTCTCAAAACATCTTTGGGACTCTATTCTGAGAAATATTTTGAAAGGAAAACGGGGTTGTCTGGATATAGCTTTCTGAGGGGGTTCCTTCTTGTATGCAGCATTTGCAGTCCTAACTTTCTAATCTCAGTGCATTGGACCCAGGTGCAGTTTATGTGCTGATAGGTTCTAGTGAAATTACTTTGAAAAGTTACCCGTGACTTAATGCCTATTAATTTCAGTGGAAACTAAGGGCAAGTAAGGTGGACAACAATCCAAAATAAAGCTGGGGAAGCAGTGTGACACTGCCTGTTCTAGAGCTATTCAAATCAAGGCAGAGTGTCTATCACCCAGTCATTTTTCTCCCTCCTCTGCTGAGGTTGTTAAGAAGCCCAGGCAAGATCTCTTTGGGGTCCCAAGTGTCCCATGACAATCTGGAACAGCCTGTACATTTATGCAGATCACCAGTATAAGTGAGATCTCCAGGGTAGACATCAACCTATTGCTGTCAAAGTTCTTTGCTGAAGGGAGGGGCTCTTTGTCTCATTGTAGACCCTACTATCCATCTGAGAGGGTTGTGATTGCTCATTTGGATCAAGTCCAGTGAGGATTTCAGCACATGGTAGAGGAGTTGTATGGAGGTCTGATTTTATCAGTGCTGCTGAAAGCATGCTGTTTACTTCCTTAGACATTGTTTGACTACCCTATGTGGGTGTCAGTAACAGATAATAGAAATTAATTGCACTTGAAGAGTCTTTAAGACAGAAGGAGGACTGAGATTTTTCCACCTTTTCAGTGTGTAGGGTTTTTTTGCACAATTGTTTGCTTGTACCACAAGGCTAGATCCAGTGTTAGTCATCTCTAGGGCGGGCCCGTTGAAATGAATGGGTGTTGTTCACCACTAGCTAACTAATGCAAGTCTCATTGAGACAGGGAGTCCCAAGGTATTCAGCACATAATATGATGTAGTTTAATAAATACCTTCTAAAATTTCTCAGGATAGAAAGTAAAGTAAGGTAAGTAAACATAGATCATTCTAAAAATGCAAACTCTCAGATAGTGGTTTGATACTGAAGAAGAGACAAAGGATGAATCAGATCTGGATATAAACCCATCCCGTGTGGTTTACATTAATATTTGTTTATATAGTCTGAATAATATTTAAATAAATAGAACTAATTTTTAATAGCTTTAATAGCTGTTTTAATAGCTTTGAGAAGATATTCAGATGCTGAAGTGGTGGTAAGTGGGAGGTCAATATAGTGAGTATTAATACATTTTGTCAGATTGTAATGGGATGGAAAGATGTTCAGACGTATACTTTTGTAACTGGAACAAATTGTAATGCTCAGTAACTATTTTAGAGCTGCTCCCCTGCAGCGCATTGAGAAAAGAAGGAATGAATAGAGTTCCCCTAAGAATGTAATTCCAAACATATTTAGGAGTAAGTCCCATGTATTTTACTTCAAAATACATATATTTGACATCATAGTGTTCTACCTGCTTTGTGACTGTGGAGTACATTAGAAAAAAATAATTTTATCAGTTTCCTAAGATGAGTGCTGGTGACACTATTGTCCCTTTTCTTGATAAATTGCATTTAGCCTAGCATAAACATGTTAATAAGCAATTTTGAATCAAATTTTCAGTAAAACACAAGTTAAATTTGAGAACATTATATACATTGTTGTATCCAACACTGGGAATGTTTGATATCTAATTATTGTGCTGGAAATGTTAAATGTCAGTTTTGCTAATAACTTCAACTTTCAGTAAGACCTTTTTTTGTGCTGCGCTTGCATGTGCTTGATCTTTGAGAATGATTAATAACTTTACGATAGAGCTAACTTTTATGAATGTGTGTCTGAATTTTGACTTGTAAGAATTTGAATCATATGATTCAAATTACAAATGGCATTTCTTTCAGTTAACTGATCATTTATAGATTATTATTAGAGCTGAACATTTTGAATTTTTATAGAAAATATTCCTTAGAAGTTGCACTAATTACTGTGATGGTGAACTATTCCTCAACCAGTTATAGTAGCTCTAGTATTTTTGCATACTATATAGTTTTTCTGATAAAATTTAGTGTGTAATTTCAAATGTTAATCGAAATATGTTGATTATGTGAATGGAAAAATAACGATGCTTGGGAAAGATACCACGGGAAGTGATTATTTTAACCATTTTATTTTATTTTTTACTTTTCTATATTTATTTATTTTTGTATTTAAAGTTGCAGGCTTTTCTTGAAGTCAAGATCTTCAAAGTTCTTTACAGGAACTTAGAAATTTGAGTGAGAAAGATCTTGTAGAAGAGTGATAGATTTGTAGGAATACTCACTTGTAAAACAGTCTTTGGCGCTGATCCAAGAGAAGGAATCATAGTTAGGTGCCAAATGACTGTTGTTAGATGATGAAAATTTTTTTCCTTATACTATAGGTGATAAGATAATGTGGAAGACATCATCAGTTTTTCTGAGTGGTCCAAAAAAAAAAAAGCCAAAGTAACCAGGGGTGTAGAAAGTAAGCTTTACTGCCAGGCATATGATTTGACCGTTATTTTAACTTCTCTGCTCTTTGGCTGTTAACAATGATTGACTATTACATTCTGAAGACATTTCACAGGCTATTAGCATAAATTAAACAATAACACCACATCAGAAAATGATGAAAATACATCAGAGGAAAAAAATATCCTGAGACTGAAATCATCAAACAGAAATCATGCAAAATTAAAAAAAATTAACTTGGTGGTAGAAAGCCATTAGTGATGGAGCAGAATGGTTTTCAGAAGGTGAGGAATTGTACAGTATGTGTGCTGTCACAGAGAGTGGTCTTCTTTTTATTTTCACCAGTTGCACCATGTGATCACCAGGAATTGACTTGCTACTTGCTATCCTTAAAGTATCCCATCCAAACCATTTGGGACTTGGGAGGTCATAGGCAACATCTAACATTTCACCTGAAAGCTAACCAGAAGCTAATGAAGGTATAAGAGTAGAAATATGAATAAAGCTGACTGGAAGAGTTGACCTATTGATGTTACATAATGAGGTTTCTGATTATACAAGAATATCTTTTTTCCAAATTATTTGGCATAGCTCATAATTCAGTTGTATAGCACATGGCTATATGCTGGAAAGGTTCTAGTTTCATCCCAGTTATGTCCAGTTAAAAGGTACTAGGCTGGTAACAACTCCAAGGTTTTGAGAACCTATTGGGTAGACAGTACTGGGGCAGATGAACCAGCGGTCTGATAATGTAATTGACTATATATTTTGGTAAATCATTTAGTTGTGCAGTTCATTTATATGCAATGCATTGCCCTCTGAAATCAGGTTCCAGATATTATGTTTGTGCTAGATGGGGTGATAGTGTTCTTGGTGTAGAGTAACCCTCTAGCGCAGAGCTTTCCAAACTTTTCATGTTGGTGACACACTTTTTAGACATGCATCATTTCGCAACACGGTAATTCAATAATAACATAATTCTATATTATGGCATGTACTATGTATATATATACACACTATATGTATATAGATAGATAGATAGTATAATGTATATTAATACTATAATCCTATAATTCAGTAATTTAGTAAGACAAACCAGAGATTAAACTAACCCCTTAAAAAAGAGATACAGGCATGTACATAAATTGTAATAATGCAATGTATGGGGATACAATGTATCTCATGAAAACCTTTCCTATATTTTTAAAAATATGATTTATCAATAGTAACATACCTTTCCAAGATTGTAAGCAACAAACCTACACACTTCAAGTGACACACTAACATGTTGCGGCACACCATTTGGAAGCTCCTGCTCTAGTGCCTGCGTCATGGGCAGATCACCATCTCCTGGGGAATACTTTTGCCTGAGCCTGTGCAGGGGTAGAGGGTTGATTAAGATAGACCTTCTCAAGAGGATAATGTATCAGATAGTTTCCTGACAACTCTTGGGGAGTTTCCTGTTGTTTTGGTTGACTTCTGGAGTGAGGAAATCACCAGGGTAGTGGACACAGTTGGTCCTGGCCATCCCCCTCTATGGAGTAGAGCCAGACTAGCCCTCTGGTTTACTAAGGAGTTGCTGATAATGAAAGAAGTAAGATGAAGATTAGAGTAATGATGATGGAAGACTCACAATGATTCTGAACATTGACTAGAGCTGATAAGAAGGTACACTCTACCATGGTGCTTGTGTGAAAAGAGACCTGTTTCTCTGTCAGCATTTTGTCTCTTAAGTCATCCAACAGAGTAGTTTTGAGGAGTCCAGGGCCTGTTGTATTATTGCCTGTGGGTGGAAAATGTTGACTTAATAGATCTCTGTAAACAATTTGCATAACCTTTGCAGATAAAATCACTCAGATCTGTTATGACTTGGATGTTGTAGTTCAGTGGTTCTCAGGTGATCTAATATGTGGGCCTGGCATTTTCTCCCCTAATGTACCAGGGTTTGGTATCGTATTTGTGGCTGTAGGTTACAACTTCTTCTTTCCTGGAACCTCTGTGAACCAATGGAAAGGAACAGATTATATAGTATTTTCTTTTACAGTGATGAATAAAATATTTAATACAATGTGTTCATGCATTTATTCCATCTACATTATTTCTAAAAATTATGTGGCAGGTAGATTATGTTCAGCAATTTCACTGAAAATTTATACTATTCCAGTTATTCAAGGTTCTTATGTAAAAATCAGCTATGGCAAATGTGTGAAGTGGTAATAGTGTGTAAGGTTCAAATTATACTTTGCTGAACATTGGTTCAGTGGTAGCTTTTTCTTGGTAAAAGAATGTTTACAGACTGTTGAGTTAAGGTTTCATGGAGCTGAATGATAATTGTTTTCCCTAAATTTCTTTGAGAGAGAGGCTCTGCAAGTATTACTTCATTTCTGCCTACATGAATATTTAAGACCATGTGCACTATTAAAAAAAGGTGGGAGAAGGTATTTCTTGTGTATTTATAGTACATCCTTAATTCGGATACCTCATTATGTTGCATACATATGATGTACATTCTGTTGCATGCATGAATCATGCGAAGGTCTATCAGTTAACCCTAATCTAACTTTTTCCTATCCACGCCATGTTTGCCTGTGAGTGAAAGAGAAATGTGAAGATCTCTGTAAATCAAGCATGTTTGGAAGCTCAGGTTGAAATGGTCTCAGATGAGATGAAGGAATGCTTGGTTTGTTAGATATGAATTTATGGTAGAACTCGGCACTTCTGCATTTCATGTTCCCCTCTCTATTTTGAGAGAAAGCATTATTTGCCTCAAATCTTTGAATACTTAAACCATGATTTGTATCAGGTGTGGGAAAACCATAATTCTTCAGAAGATGTGGGACTGTAACTCTTATCAGCCCTAGCCAGCACTGGCAGTGATTAGGGATGATAGGAATGGCAGTTTCATGATATCAGAATGTCCCCATCCTCAGTTTTCAGGATCATGTTAACTGTAATTTGACAGTGTAGTGATTGATATTATCCTTCATTCTGTCTACCCCACCCTACAGAGAAAGAATGTGGTGTTCAGTGGGATAGTAGAAATTATTTCTTGTACTTTGAGAGACATGATAATAGGGTAATTGCACAAATGCCAAGAGATGCACTCTGGGCAAAAGGTGTATATTAATATTGAAGCAAAAGAAAGGGACAGTTTAGTTATTTAACACTGTCTTCAAGAAGCAATGCATTCAGGAAGTGCTAGCTTCATCAGGTGTGTCCATGAGATGTGTTGTTCATCAGTCTGTTTCAGTAATTATGGTGAACTCTGTTTGCCTATCTTGGGTAATGAGAGAAACAGAGAATAAATGATTGATCGTAAGATTCTCTAGTCTTATCATCCAGAGCCTTTGGAAGACTGCATTCCATTATTCACAGCATTAATCAACGAATCTTCAAATAAATTCTGTGAGTTTATGAGAAGTGAATCCAGTATATTTTTGAATATACTTTTTTCAGTTACGCCAAACTGCTGGAAATCAAAACAGTAATCGCTTTGTAGTGTTTAAAAGTATTTTTAATCTAAGCTTTTGAAAGAGTTTGTTAGGATAAAGCCAGTTGTACTCCCAACAAGGTTGTATTTCTGCATCCATTGGATGAAAGTAGATACAGTCCACAAGTTGTAACTGGTTTGTGCAAAGTTAGATTTGCAATACTATTGTTAGATATACACTGCTTATTGATTGTCACATAGAAACACCTTTTAAGTCAGTAGGAGCCTATCTGCAGTGTCTTTTGAAATTTTATTAACAAAGTGTTCTCGAACGTGCCCTCCTATGTTCATTGGTATTGTTTCTCTTTTAGGTATAATTAGCAGTATAGTCTGACTCTTATGTTAAAATTGTAAATGAGCATAGTAAATGTTCTGATTTGGTCTTTGCCTTGCAAATGGAAATATGCACTGCATGGTCTAAGAAAGAAAATGCATAAGTGAGGTGGAAACGCTCATGCAGACTGGGGTATAATGAGACATAGGTTTTTAAAGTGGTCTTGTTATTTTTTTCCTACTTTTTGTTAGGTCTGGATACTTGGATCTAACCCAGTATTGTGAGAAAATTACTTAGACTATATATAAACATGGGGACTCCAGGATCGGGGAGGAAAAGAACTCCAGTGAAAGACAGATTTTCTGCAGAAGATGAAGCTTTGAGTCATATTGCTAGAGAGGTTGGTATATTTGTACATGTACATAAATTCTCAGTTAAACTAAAACAGTCTGAATACTTTAGTTCTGTCTTTCTTTCTTTCTTTTAAAAAAACAACCCTAAGGCTTTTGCACTGTAATAAGTTTAAATTTTATTTCTTTATTTCTTTATCTCATATCCCACGTTTCTCCCAGTATGGGAATCATTATAGAGGCTTAGCTGCCTTTGTTCTCTTACTTTCATCAAGTGCTTTTTGTTAAGTTATTCTAGATCCTACTTTGATAAAATCAGCTGTTATATGTTTTTCAGTTGACTCTGATTCTTTAGTTACATTGGGGACAGTGTTGGTGTTATGTTTATTCCAATATTATTCTCCTTTATCTCTAATACAAGGTATTAAATATAGCACTTTCAAATTCTAGTCTTTAATCTTTAAAATAGAGATAAAGAACTACTTCACTGGAAGTTTTCATGTATTCTGGACCATGGTGGATAAGTAATATGATGAATACATTGTTGCTAACTGTACTCTCCCAGTCCTTGAAGATTTTGTAACTTTTAAAAATATACTGGAGGGACCAGGAAAAAGATTGAGAGACAGATGAAAATCTGCTATCCTTTCTACAGTCTTTCATTTGCTTTTCCGTCAATTACTTTGCAATTGACTGAGACCAGGAAAGTGACAGGCCCTGGCCTGGTTCCTTTGCTTCCAGAGTGTGACTCCTGTTTTTGAAGACAAAGAGCCAAAAATGTCTTAGTAAACCTATAGACCTGGGTTGTCATCTCTCTTTCCACACAGTAACAAGGTAGTATGATAGTTTAACATTGTTCCCAGGAATTCTGCTTGAAAGTAATCGCTTAACAGTTGTGTTTTCTAACAGTTATATATTCCGTGTTGAAGCCGACAGGAGCTATAAGAAATAATATCAGGCCCTGTCCGTGTAACATTTAATGAATGTTTTTCTTGTTCTTAGTAAGGTTAAAATGTGACAGTTCAGAGCAGGGGTAGTGTCTGGGTGATCCCAGTACATATACAAATTATCAACTAAATTATGAAACAGTGTTTGGAACTTTAAATGTAGAAACTGAACATCCTGTAGCAAGCAATATTGTAAGATATCATAAACAGAAAATCTTTAAGCCAGTTTTTCAAATTAAACATATATACCTCTAACAGTTCACCTTAGACAACCTTTTGCTTTGCAGATGCATTTTTAAAATTCACTGTATTTGCATAAGGTGTCTAGATCCCAATGATAATGGTGGCCTCGATTATTAGCTACATACAAGTTTTTTGTTCACTTCTAATAGAATTATTGTTGAATAGAAGGCTTGACTTTAGAGGTATGACTATGTTTAAATACTTGTTATTTGAATGTTATAGGCAGAAGCACGGTTGGCAGCTAAACGTGCAGCCCGAGCAGAAGCAAGAGATATACGTATGAGAGAACTGGAACGACAACAGAAAGAGGTAACGGAACTGTAATGTTTAGAACAAACTTATGACATTTTCCATTTCTGAAGCATGTTGGAGTTAATAAAACTAGCTAACTTGTCCTTTCGATACTGTGACACAATTCTGAATGTTATTTGGAAAGCTGTTAAGATGTTTTTCCAGTTGGTGCAGATTTATTGAGGCCTAGATCAGCATAAATATCACAGCTGTGTTCCTCTTATTATGGGAGGTTTCAGGTGTATTGTATGTGCGAAGCTAAATTACCAGTCAGCCTGAAACCTGATTTTTGAATACTTCCTGAGTTTGATGGAGAAGGTGTTTTCATATTCTAAAGATACGTGTTAACTGTAGCCCAGGAATTGCAGCACTTGGCACATAGATCAGACTTGCAATAAACTGCTGTATAAGTGAGATATAAGTGATGGTTATTCCTCCCAGAATAGAATTTCTTCTGTTTTTCTGTTAAAACTGGAAGGATAGTGTGTCTCTTAGTTTCTGGGAATGATGCTATTTCAAAATGTTGTGAAGCGTAAAAGATTGGTTTGGATCCAAGTTTTTGTGCAAGAGAGGGCCATGAGCAATAGAGTATTGCTCAAGTGGTCTTCTTCATCTCAGTCTCTGGAGTGTTTTACCAAGGGATGCTATGGTGTGGGAGCTACGGTACTAGAGAATGTAATTGCCAGAAGCAGGAGAAAGTCAGTACTTCCCTCCATTCTTTCTTCATATACTTCACTTCCATGTCACTTTATTTTATGAGACTGTTGTGCTTTTAAAATTTAGTAGCACTGTGGTATGTTACAGTCTTACACTTATTATACTGCGACTAGGTAACATAGGTTAACAGTCTCTTAGGCCCTGTATTTGGAAGAGAAAACAAAATACAAAGAACTAGTGCAGTCTTGTATATTTGTATATATGTACCTAGTCAAAAACAAGATATGCTCATGTGAACCTGAGATTTAAAATATTGCCATACCAACATAGTACTGTGTCTTTACAGGCAGAGTTCATTAGAGCCCAGATCTCAAGATAACTTATCTTAAGATAAGTTTTTATTATCCAGTAAGAGTGACTCTTAATACATAACAGACCATGAATAATGTTGATTGAACTGTAATTTTAGCAACATGGGTGTAGCCTGCACAAAAATGCAGAAAGCTTTCTTAGTAAATATTGTTAAAACAGTTGTTCTGTCATCTTCAGCTACAAAAACAGAATATAAGTTGCTCACAGAAGGATTGTATTACTACAGGTATCTTTTTGGTAAATCTAATATGTTGCTTTAGGACCACACTAATATTTTTTCTCTTCATTGTGTGTGATGAGAGTTCAGAATGTGTGTGATGGTTTAATAAAGCAACAGGAAAGATTCTGATTAGGTTCACATAAGCTGAAGTGTAAGCAGCATTTCTGTTGCATCTATATGGTAATTACATAATTAAAAGGAACTTGAATCAACAAGTAAATATTAAGTAGTAATATGCTCTTACCAAGTTACTATCCTTTTACTAATATCAATATGCTGTTATTAAGGAGGTGTTCCTTTTGAGTGAAAAGTAGTTTATTTTCAAAATCGTTATATTTAAGTAAAGAATCTGTACAGAAACACAGACCTTTATTAAGAGCTCATTGACTTTATTTTAAAGACTAATTGTTTTATACTGTTGAATTCAGTACTAATTCTTATGGTCCTGAGCATAGTGAGGGTGGATCCAGGCTTTGTTATCTTTAGATTACCTTCACTGAGATGAGTGATACAAGAAAATCATGACTCAAGTCCTGTGTGTTTCAGTGGCTCTACTCTAGTTTGGATGCAATCCATGGTGTGAGTCATTATTCATGTATCTTAATTATTTGCCTGTCCTATCATTTCTGGTTGTTCTTGTATTGCGTTTAAATTGTCTAATAGTTAGATTTTTTGAAACAGAATTGCTTACATGAAATGAAATACATTTTTATAAAAAATATATTTCATGTTCACATTTCTGTTTTTAAAATATCTAATTATTAGACAGCTTAAACAATTATTTTTTTAAAAAACTAGTTACGCCTATGATAATATAGTATAGATTTCTTTCTGCATTTTTAAAAATAAAATATGTGTGAGAGCTGGTCAAATATTCTTGTTGGAAGTGCTTTATGTCTTCTTGTGAAATAAGATTATTTTTAACTTTTTGTAGCTTTCTCAGCGTTCTTATGATAGAAAATGGGGACATATCCAAAAGTGGATGGTAGGACAAGATTGCCTGTTGTGTGGTGTTTGACACTTGCAAAATTAACCTGATTGGAGTGCTTCATTTACTAATACATAGTATAATGTATGAATTATAATGCATATTATGTAAAAACGTACTAAAATTAGGATGATATTTTCATAAGGAAATATGGAAAACATTCAGACTAAGAAGTACATTAATACAAAAAGTACATAATAAGTTTAGGTTACGCAATATCCAGATCACAACCACTTGTGCAACTTTATCACCTGTCCTGCATTGTCCTTGAAGAGCCTCTACTGATATTTGGAGGATGCAGCCTACTTTGCTGAATAGTGTGGGCTGTGGCTTAGTGGAATGAGGCAGAACTACAGAATTCTAGTAAGTTTCCTTGTGCACCTCATCCTCTTGCAAGGAATGTGCTTGCCTGAGTGGCTTCTGTTCATGCAGCCTTTAGATATATCTGTACATCATTAATCTTTTAATAGTTAAAAAAATTATTAGTAATTTTATAACATGTGGTATAGATCAGCTTTCCCTCTATAGCCTCTTCATTTTAACTCTAAAGTGTAACTGTACACCTTCATTGTGTTTAGTCCTACATGTAATAAATAGTTTCCAAGTATTGTGATGTTAAGTACTGACCTTAAAAGCTGATGTCTCTGTTTTAGCTGCCAGATACTTGTAAATAATGCTTGGTCAACCTATCATTGGACAGACAGGTGGCTAGATATGATGCTATATAAATGTTTTATGCCTCCACATTGCCTGAAAATTAGTGTGATAACCATTAGAAAAACCTAGATATTCAGGTTTAAATCTCTGTAGAGAGTCTCATTCTCTCTTTCTCTCTCGTTCTCAAAGTGACAGTATACTTGAAAGTTTCTACAATTATTATATAATACATGCATGCGTTGGGAAGAAACTTACTGCCTTGCTGTGTTCTGTTTATTATGCATCCAGTATAAATTTGTATAACCATACATGCTGGGTGGATTTGTGTGTAAATATCTTCTGTTCAATTTTCATTAGTTGATGAATCCTTTACAGGTCAGTCCATCAGATGATATATGATATTTCTCCTGTGGATATAGTTTTTGGAATTTTAACAACTTGTGGGTTTTGAATTGAACATTGTTGATGTGTACATCATGTCACTATTCCTATTCAAGAACAAGATATCTGCTTTGGTATCTGCATCAGTTTATATTGTTACAATGTAATAATTGTAATAATTGAGAAATAGCATAGTGCGACACCTAGTGTGAAATTAGTTCTGGGGAGATCCTGTTTCGAGTTGCCCATCGATCATGAAGCTTGCTCAGTGATTTTGAACCTGTCACTGCACTATAGCCCAATCTACCTTGCAGACTGGTTGTGATAGTTAAATGGAAGGTATGTGAAAGAAAATTGTGTGCTACCCTGATTTCCGTGAAAGATGGGCTTGAATAAGCATGAACGAACAAAAATTACAATGTAGATACTAAAATGCTGTAGAACAGAAAGCTGTCAGTGATTTTTCTCAGAAAAATTTGCAGTGCTTATAAACATTTACTGGACAGTGATAAATATTTGAGGTTTGTTTTTCACCATTCCTAGTTGGATAGGTGAGAATTTACTGTATACTAGCAGTTAATCCTGTCATATAGCTAACTGCAGGAGATAATTGATAATTTTTTAGATTTCTTATTTAAAAACTTTTAAGCGACTTATGAAGGTTTCCCAGTTGGCAGACATTTTTTGTGAAATTGTTACTAATACAAGGGCTTATTAAAAAGCACTTGTAAAATGCCTGTTAAGATGATGCCTCCTGCATTACATATTTTTAATATCTCATTTCTGATATCAAAAATCAAAAGAAGTACACTAAATCAATGATAGTGCCAAAATAACATCTGAAGAATGTCTCTGATAAAAATTTAAAGACCAACAAGGGGACAGACTATGTGATCAAGAAAAAAAATAAAATGACGCTAAAAGCAGTACATTGAGGAACTATAAGAGATGGAAGAATGACAGATTCATTCAAGGAAGAACCAGTTGAAGGTGAATGCACAATTTACAGAGTTGAATGCCTCAATGCATTTGAGAGAAATAAATCACTGGGAACAGATGGCATACCAGTAGGGGTATTTTCAAGTTATAGTGATAGAATCTTTCTGCATTCCAGTAGAAATGGAAAACCAAGCAGTGGCTCACAGGTTGGGACTGTTCAATATATATTCTGATCTCCAAGAAAGAGTACAGCAAGGTTTTCAGTATCTATTGGACTGTTGCAGTTATCTCCCTTGGAAGCAAGGTGATGCTGAAGATTTTATGGTAAAGACTTTCTCCATATATGGAGCAAGAAATGGTGGATGTCCATATTGGGTTCTGAAAAGCAAGAGGCATTAGGGATCATATTGCAAAGATACGTTGGATAATAGAATCTACTGAAGAATTTCAGAAGAAGATCAACTTGTGCTTTAAGTGTGCTTTATAGATTATAGCAAATCCTTTGATTGGAAGGGCTGCTGTGAAAGAACTAGATAAGATCAAGTGCAAAGATATATACTTGAATATCAAAGCCAAGATCATCCATACCACAGTATTTCTGATTTCTTTGTATGGTTGAGAATGTTGGATAGTGAAGAAAATCAACTCACCTGATATATAGTGCTGGAGGAGAGTTCTACAGATATCATAGACTGCTAATAAGACGGGTAAATGGGCTTGTGAGCAAATCAAGCCTAACCGCTCCCTAGAAGCCCAAATGACTAAACTGTGGCTATTGTGCTTTGGAGGCATTGTGAGATGACATGGCTCGTTAGAAAAGACAGTGGTGCTTGGTAACGTGGAAGGCAGTAGGATAAGAGAAAGACTGCATTGCAGATGAATTGATTCAGTCAAGGAATCCATGGCCCTGAGTTTGCGAGACCTGACATAGGGCTATGTCTTGAAGGTTAAAGTTGATTTGACAGGAATACTACACAGTTGTAATGCTTTGATACAAATTTAATGACCATAGCTACATCCTACTGCAGCCTGGGATTCGTAGTTTTATTAGTAGAGGTCTCTGACAATTCTAAATCGTGAAAATAGGAATACATTAATACTGTCCTTTTCCTTGTTCAACCTTTATTCTTTCTTTTTACCTTTTCTTTTTATGTAACATTGATGTTTCCTTTTTTTTAGGAAGATTCAGAGAAGGCTAGGTATTCACGCCGCTCCAGCCAGCGGTCATATCCGGTTTGTACTAAATTGTAAAGTCAGTTTTCTTTCTTTTCTCTTTCTCATTCTCTTTGCAATATGTCATTTCATTTTTTAAATTAATTTTGTGATTAGGGAGCAGATGACTTGGTTTCCACTCGAAGTACTGCTATTCAGAGGGTTAGTAGCAACATTTTTGCTTTTATAAAGCATTTTTATTCATGTAGAGTGTATTTTTTTGACTTCTCATTTTAAATAAAATTTAATTTTTATAGGACTGATACCCAGTGTTTTCAAAGCTTCAGAAAAAATGCAAACAGAAAAAATCATTGTTGTGCAGGAAACTTAAGGAAAAAAGAAACATAGCTGGATTATTGCTGTACACTATTTCTATCTGCTTTTTCTAACTTTATGATATGCAGTAACATTTGTATTTAACTACATTTTATTTTCATGACTTTGATTTTCATGACAATCTAGTAGCTTGATGCCCCTGGAAGTATTGCTTTTATCAATGGAACTGGGATAAAGTGCATCCTTTCTCCTTCCGTCATCCTCACATATGCACTCTCAAGCTGTGAGGGATGAAAAACTCTCCATAGCAGTTTTTTTGGATAATGTACAGGACTGGAAGTGGGAAATGATAGGAAGAAACGCCTATTATGCTTGAAGTCAGGTGCCATTGCAATGTTAAATTTAGGTTTGACGAGTAAAATGTGAGTCTGCTAAATTTTCCTTTATGTGGAAAGGGAAGAGTGATTCAGAGGAAAAATAATGCAGAGCAGCAAAATAGAATTGATGCTTGCCTCATAAATACCTTAAACCATTCTTTATTCAGGTGATATTAATATGTATTGGATATCATACAAAAAAGTTCTGAGGTAGAAAATTGTGTCAAAATGGCATCTTTGTTTATTTTGCAGAATATAAAGAAAGTTGTACTGGAGCAATAATATTCCTGATCTTCTAGCTAGAATTAGATCACGAGACTGCTGCGAGAATGTTGACCTCTTTTTCTTCCTTAGCAGTTTTCCCCCATCACTCAGTATGGTTTAATCTCATCATAGGGCTAAACAGCTGTCATAGCTTCAGTTTTGAGTAGGTTTAGAAACCCTTGTTTACAAGATGATCTTAATGACGTTAACAATAGTTAAGTGCCTGTGTGGACATAATGCTATAAAGGTGAATGGTTGGGCATAATCCTATGGCATATTCTCATTCCACTGACAATGAAACTTTAGGAATATTATATACTTGCCTTATGAGTCTGCACTGAGAAACTGACTAGATCAAGGAGAACTCTATATGAACAATGTAAGGGGTTAAAATGGGTGGACAATAGTCTTGGGCAAGGGGGCTGTATTGCCCCATAAGGGACCTTGGAGGGCTGCAATTCCTCACTTTGAAAGAACATGCCCCCAAAGGTTCCTATATAGAGTATGTTGGGGACATTCTCAGGCTGGCAGGAGGATCAATCCATTTACTAATGGGTTCCGCCCCCTTGTGCCATCTGATGCAGGGGCCCCAAGGTTCTTTTCAGTTTTTTCCATTGGACTCCTTCCCTGTCTGACAAGTTTTTAATTCTTCTGCTAACCAGCTACATGTTTTCTCTATCTGGTCTTCATCATAAATAAATTACTTATTAGATATTGATTAGCAAATCAGTTGAGAAGGAAATAGGAGTTCTGGAATGGATAGGAGCACAACTTCAGTGGTATTGGAGAGCAAGGAAAAAAAGCAGCTACAAAAAATAAGGAGAAAATGCTTTCTCAGAAGGCTGAAAAGCATATTGGGTGACAAGAGAGGACAAAGCATGATTCCTCCACAAGACCGCTCTGCA
Organism: Iguana delicatissima; assembly: GCA_948472985.1. Classification (NCBI taxonomy): domain Eukaryota; kingdom Metazoa; phylum Chordata; class Lepidosauria; order Squamata; family Iguanidae; genus Iguana; species Iguana delicatissima. The sequence continues at coordinate 1,724,484 of CAOKZL010000479.1, forward strand.
GCGTGTCTTGGACAGTGAAAAGAAAGCAGAATTAATAAAAATATATTTGAGCTCTAGTGAGAACGAATCAGATGACGGAAAACTGATGGAAGGATGGAAACAACAATTGGGAAAGTGAGTGAGAGAGAGAGAGAACAAAAAGTAAAAGAGACAGAAATGGCAAAATCTCAGAGAAGAGGAAATGAGAGAATTTCAGAGGTTCTTGCCCTAAGAAACTGGAGAGAGAAGGTACAGCAGTGGCTGAAACTCCAGTGACGTCTTCAGGGTGGCATTTTGAAATGCTCAGCTTGAAAACTACAGCAGCATCTTCAGGATGCCATCTTGAAGTGCTTGGTTCTGAGGCAGGGAGTGAGCTAAACAGTTGCTAAGGAACATGCCTGGGCCAATAGCTAGCATGCTGAATGCAAGTGGTTGCTAAGAGCAGTGCAGAAGTCACGCTACTGGAAGAGGCTCCAGCATCATTGCTAGGTCCAGCAAAGGTGATACCAGGGTTCAAAGCCTACTTGCAGAAAATGTTTGTTGTCATTTCTATATGGAGACATGCTCTAGCCAAGGAAACAAGTCAAGGAGTCAGGGAGAGCAGTGAGGTTATGACATCAGTTTCAGTAAGAGAAAGAGTAGATGAAAGGGAGATAGATTTAAGTACTTTAATTAAAGAAGCAGTTCACAGTGAGTTAAATGCTGTGAATTTGCAAAATTATCAATTGATGAATTTTGCAGAATTGATTGGCAGTCTCAAAATTTTTTATTTAAATATGATGACGTGTGCATTCATTGAAATCCATTAATTTACAAAATCAACAACAAACGAATTTAGATGATAGTAAGAACATGATGAATTCTCAGGATATTACTCAACAATAAGCTAGAATTAATTTGGTGGATCCTGATGAAGTGCATGACAATAAATTGATTTCAAGAAAGAGGGAAACAGAGGTTCTGGGGGAACACATGGATAGAGACAATGTTAGGAGGGCTAGGAAGTGCACAGGTAAAGTTAAGCACCACTAACAAAAAGGCTTAGACAGGAATATAGAAGAAGATTTAGATGAGGATTTACAGGATGAAGTTATGCAAGTGGATGAAATCAATGAATAGGATTCCTTGGATGAGGAAGATGACAAGGAAACACCTTGAGATTTGCTATTTGAAGTGAAAACTTTCCATAGTGTGTTAAAGAGAGCTATTTGGACATTGGGATTTGACAACAGCACACCTGTGTTTACAGAGGAGGACAGTAAGGTGAAGGAGAATAGGGTGGCCTCAGTAATAAGAAAGAAGGAAACCCAAAGTACTGAGATGCCAATACTAGAGTTGTTCAAAGACCTGACTGAGTCAGAATGGACAACCCAATGTAATACAAAAAGGCTTATTAGGGCATAGCCAGAAGTTACATTCCTTTCTGCAGAAGGATATGGAGTTCTTAAAGGTCCCATCAGTGGATGCCCCTGTAGTGGGTCTCATCTCAGAAGTGGTTTATCCCCAGGGAAGGAAAGACGCAGGTGGAGGAGGTAGATGAAAGGAAGGCTAATATAGTTTTGAAGAAGGTACATGAGGCAGCAGCCTTAATTATAGGAGTATCAGTGGCAACATTGTTGTTCGTGAGGGCTTCAGTGCTATGGGGACAAGACATTTTGGACAACCAAGACTTAAGTGTGAAAGCTTTAGAGAAGGCAGTAGGTAGGATCCAAAATGTGCTAAAATATGTGGCGGATGCAGGTCTCAGTGCCACCGCCTTCAGAGCTAGAAATATTAATGCAGTATCCATAGTGAGGAGATTATTATGGTTATGGCACTGGGAGGCTAACCAAAGATCTCATAATGATCTGGCATTTGTCCCATTTAAAAGGGAGTTACTGTTTTGGAGCTAGGCATTCGAGAAGGTATTAGTGGAAAGCAAGGAGAACATAACATGTTTAGTCATGCCTGCCTTGCAGAAGAAGAGGATTGATAAAAGGACCTTTAGAAGTATTAACTATTTGATGTAGAGTCAAAGGCTTTCACGGCCAGAATCCATTGGTTCTTGTGGGTTTTTCGGGCTTTGAGACCGTGTTGTGGTTGTATTTTCTCCTGACGTTTCGCCTGCATCTGTGGCTGGCAGCTTCAGAGGAATGGTGAATTGGAAGTGGAGTGGAGAATGTGTATGCCAGTCTCCTCCTCCAGAGGGGAGGGAGCAATTAGCATAGTAGTCCTATTGTGTGTATTGAATACTTGTTCCTGGAGGGAGACTTCCTGAGCCCAGGTGGGGCTCGTTAGTATCTTTTGTGTTTTGATTTTGGTGTTTTTCAATACTAGCAGCCAAATTTTGTTGACCTTCTGAGTCTCCTTTTTCCTGTTAAAATTATCCAAGTGTTTGTGGATTTCAATGGCCTCTCTGTGTAGCCTGACCTGGTAGTTGTTAGAATGGTCCAGAATTTCTGTGCTTTCAAATAACATTCTGTGCCTGGGTTGGTTTATAGTGTGTTCTGCTACTGCTGACTTTTCTGGCTGGATCAGCTTGCAGTATCTTTCGTGTTCTTTGATTCGTGTTTGCATGCTGCCAGTATTGAAAAACACCAAAATCAGCTGGAAAAGTCAGCAGTAGCAGAAAATACAACCAGAACATGATCTCAGAGCCCGAAAAACCCAGAAGAACCGATATTAACTATTAGTTTTGTGCAGGAAAGAATGGATAAAGACAGTTGGATTTCCATAACAGCAGATACCAATGGGGAAGGCAGAGATCAATACATCTATCAAGGATAGGGAAGAGGGGGATCTCTAGTCTCTAAACAGGGTAGATCTCAGTACTGACAAGGAGGAAATGACGGGGGGGGGGTGCTGGGAAAGACCGCTGCTCTTTGGAGATTGGTTGACACAAATTACATCAGACCATTGATTGATCAGTGTAGTAACTTGAGATTATAGCTTTTGTTTCTCCAAAAAAGAATAAAAATAAAAGTTGAAGAGTGGGTTTGTGCCAAAGACAGAGCCAAACAACAGATTGTTTTGGGCAGAGATTTACCGCTTGATGTGCATTGGAGCTAGAGAGGAGGTGTCTCAGGAGCAGAGATTCTCTGGAGTCTATTCCATCTTTTTACAGTATCCAAGAACAATGGGAAGTATAGTTCAGTTCTGAATCTGAGATGCCTCAGTGGCTTTGTGAAATACAAATACAAAACGGAAGCCCTTTAGAAAGAGATTTTATAATATCTGTAGATCTCAAGGTGGTATATCTTCATGTTCCAATGGCACTGAAATATGTAAGATTCCACTGTCAAGGTCAGCACTTCTAGTTCAAGGCTCTACCTTTTGGACTGGCATCAGCTACCAGAGTTTTCATGCACCCTTGATGGCTTATCTCAGGTTGTATCCTTATCTAGACAACGTTATGGTGATGGCCAAGTATTGGGGAAGATAAAAGTGGCTTTGTCATTGACTATTCAAACATTAGAGACCCAAAAGGTTCTTTTAAATTACAAGGAAAGCCATTTGAAACCAATAACTATATTGACTGATTCTGAAGGAATGCTAGATATCTCAGTGGGGAGAATTTATCTCTCTCAGGAGAGCATAGAAAAACTGAGTGAGAAGTAAGGAAAGCTCTGTCCTTGAGGTCAGCAGATGTGATGACGTTGGGCAAAGTAAGGGGCACACTCGTAACGACAATCCAGTTAGTCCAGTGGAGCAGGTGTCATTCCAGACCTCTACAGAGACTATTAATTCTGTGTAAGATAGCCATAGGATCCAGGAAACATTACCAAGTTGTAGTGCCACAACAAGCGAAAGATGACATGTGTTGATGGCTGAAAAGAACAAACATTGCACAAGGCATACCATTGAAAGTTCTCAAAAGAATTTGAGCAACAACGAATGCCGTCCAGATGGGGGGTTGCATTGCAAGAGATACTTGGAACAGGGCCTCTAGATTCTGGCAGACAAGAATTTCAGCATAAATTGCTTGGAACTGAAAGCAATGCAGTTGCTGCTGCTCAAGTTTGCGAACACTGTCAAGAACCAACGTGTGTTAATGTGCACAGACAATATGATGGTAAAGGCATATGTGTGTAAGAAAGAGGGTCTACAGCACTTTCTTTTGGTAGTAGAGTGAAGTGAATTACTCAGATGTGCCAAGAAGACTTTACGATCAATTTTGGAAGTGTACCTGAAGGAGGTCTTGAACATAAAAGTGGACTGTCTCGGCAGGAATTTGATACACCCAGGGCAATGGTCCCTCAATATGGAAGTGTTTGCTTAGTTAGAAGAATGGTGTGGACTCTTACAAATAGATTTATTTGTGTCTCGCATGAGCACCAAATTAAAGCAGTTCTATTTGATAGGTGGAGAGGCAGAATACAGAGGTGCGTTACACATTGTCAGTCTCATGGCCAGAGGGGTGCTTTCCCTACAATTCAGGTAGTAGTGAAAGCATTTCTCAAGATACAGCAGGAGAAGGCTTCTGTGTTAATGATTGTACCATGCTGGCCACAGTGGCTATAGTTTCCATTGTTTATGGCAGATGGTTCATGGTTCACCACTGTATCTACCAGTGCACAGGAATCTACTCAGCCAGGGCCCAGTGTGGTGTCCTGATCCAGACTGATAGCGTCTGACTGCGTGGAGGTTGAGTGGAGGTTTTTAAGAGAAGAGGGTTATATAACTGAAGTGGTGGAAACCATTTTAGCATCTAGGAGAGAACCTACTCAAAAGATACACAATAGAACATGGAGGTCATTTTCAAGATAGTGCAATGTACATCTTGTTCTGGTAGACAAAGTGAAGGTGTCCAATATTCTGCAGTTCTTGTAGGGTGGCATCCATAAAGGACTAAGACCAAATACTTTGACAAGACAAGTAGTGGAATTGTTGGCAGTATTGAGATTGCAGGGGGAAACTTTATTGGCTCATCTGCATATTAAAAGATTATTGACAGGTGGAATTCTAAAATCTGTTTCCTGTGGTCCACAGATTTCCCACACGGGATGTAAATTTGGTGTTCAGTGCACTGACTGTCTTCCATTTTGAATCTATGACAGAGGCATCATTGAGGTTGATGTAATTTAAAGTGGCCTTCCTGTTGGCCTTACCTGTGAGTGCTAACCTGTGTAAGTTTGAACAGGACTCTGATTCTGGATCCAACTTTTCTACTGTGCCCACAAGAGGTTTCAGTGAGGGAATATATTTACCAACATTCTGTTTAACACCAAGTCATCCATTGGAGTGCAAATGGAACACTTGGACGTCAAGGGAGCAGTGAAGGTTTATATTAGAAGGACTAAACACATAAGATGCTTGGAGACTCATTGGTATCATGTTGTCCAAGATTGTTCGGTCAGAAGGCTAGTAAAATGGTGATAGCAAGATGAATTAAAACATGTATTTATTTATTTATGCTATGATGATATGTCATGCCCCCATTCCAGGACCCTTTCCAACAGCTACAGCACAGAGACATGAGAGGGACAATACTTACGGCAGCCAGTGTAAGTGGAAAAGGGAAAGCCCAGGAGTCTTGGAGTGTTTATATAGTATATTAATTAAGCAAACAGCTGGGGAAGGCTCTAAACCTGTATAAAGAGAGACCAGAATAGAGGAAGCTGGTGCAGTCAACCGTTCCTTTCAGTGGAAGCAGCCCACTTTACATTTGGATTCCTTGCTCATACTCTAGAAACCACGACTTTTGCCTTGTATATGGACTTTGCCACTGGACTGCTGCTTTAGATTTACTGTGAACTTGGACTGCAAAACGACGACTAATAACTTGTTAGCAAATTATAATTTGCTAGCAAATATGCTAGCAACTTTGCTCTCTGGCTGCTGATAACAGGATCCAATTAGACAGCTGTAAGCCTTGGCTGGCTGCCAGCACAGGCATTATGCAAGGAAGCCAAGATCAAGGAATGTCTGGCCACATTCTACTAGATCAGTGACAACTGCTGTGGCATATACAATGACAACATGGTTGGAAGATGCATGTTATACAACTGGACGGAAAGCACCAAAAACATTCATTAGACATTATAAATGCAGGTCTGCACAGCTGGCATTTGGCTACACAGTGCTACAGGCATTGGCATGATAAGTACGTGGGAGGCCCACCTGGAACAGAGACTTGGGGAGGTCCCATTAATACATGAATTGATCCTCCTGCCATCTTGAGAATGACTGTACTTAAATGACTGTTCATTTTGGGATGACAAGAGGAGCAATCTACCACCACAAAGCAATAAAGAATAAAACAAAATAAATATTTATATAGATAGTTAGATGAATGTGAGAAAATAAGAAAGATAGCTTAGACTAGGGAATATAACTGGCTGGATAGGGAAGAAGTCCAGTGGAAAAAACTGAAAAGAACTTGAGGCTTCTGTATCGGCTGGTGAGAGGAAAATGGAACCTGTTAGGGTATGGATTGCTCCTCCTGTCATCCCAGAATAAACATTCATATAAGTGCCAACTTCTCAATTTCAGTGTTTTTTGGTTCTCTTGTAGGCCATTTAGGGTATAATTAGGGTATAATTTCACTGTTTTAGGGCCAATTAGGGTATAATTTCACTGTGTTCTGATATAGGCCATTTTTTCAATAAGAAGTGATCTGGAAGTCAAATCAAGGGTCATTTCCTATTGGAAAAGTGCTTCTCCCTGACCTAGAGTGGATGGGAGAGGCATACTAAAATTGCACACACACCTCCACACTTTTACAGAAGAATTGGTGGCAAAATTTGATTATTTTTTTTTAAAGAAGAATCTTAGGCCTTGGGAACCACGAAAATTCTAATTCAGCACTGCCTTCCCCAAACTAACTTGCTGCACACTCTGATAGTCCTTTGCTATCCTGGCTATTGATGATAGGGGTGATAGGATTCATAATGTAACAAACTTTCAGGTTAGGGAGTGGGACAGTTAATACTGGGATGAATTATGTAATGAATATAGATAAAAATATAGATATTAAAATTGCAGTCATAATCATAACATTTTAGAGGAACATACAGTGAAAGTCTGATGCAGGAATACACTAGTAGTCCAAGAAAGAAGAAAAAAAAATTTATAGCGTCATACTTTGGCAATGAACTTTATTTTTGCGGTTCATGTCTTTCTGTAACTTCATTCTTAAGAACTCTGCCTTGGATGTCAGTGGATCACACAGGAGCAGAGCAAGTACTTCCAGAAGAAGAGATCTTGTGGTGCGTACCTGGATGAGCATGCTGTGGTTGTTGAGATAGCACAATATGTGAACCAGTAAAACAAAGTGAACCAGTATTTTAATAAAATATTCAAACTTGAATGCTGAAGACAGAGCAAATTTCACTGTCTGCAAAACATCTGTAAAATGTGTGTGTGTGAAAAGTATCTTATATGTAATAAAAGTAAGAGCTGCTCTTTCTCTCTGACCACCCGTTTTAATTATATTTAATGGTTTGTAACTGACATTTTCTTGTATGAATTGCTGCCTTTGGATTTTAATTTCTTAGGTTTGGATTTTTCTTTTCTTGCATTTTGGCATTAATTTCTTTCATTCCTTGTTTTGCTAAAAAAGTATGATCATGGGAAGAACAGATATGTAATCACATTAGTATGTAGTTCCAGAATTATTAATTTAAGACATTTTGCCCCTCCCTCACTCAAAGATTGTACAGAAAAATCATATTCAAAATAAAGTACAAGAATTTTAAAGCAAACTAAAATAAAACTGATAAAATAGATAACGCTACAATGTAGTGGAGAGCCTTCTAAGATCAATTATCAGCCTTAATCAGGACGTGTTTGCTGGAAGAGCATTATTTTTTTTAAATGTCATCTAAAAAACCTAACCTCTGTGGAAAATAAGTTGCACAGCTGGGTGCTACTGTGCCAAAGTCCCCAATTCAGGTTACTAACAGTATCATTTCCCCCTGAGGTGTTGCATGTAATAGCATCTCAGACAAAGAATTTAAGCTCTGGGCGTATTCAACTGAGCAAGAGTAGTTTCTTGATATCCTGAACACAAGCTGTTTAGGGCTTTATGAATAAGGATAATCAGGACCTTGAATTTGGTTTAGAAAAAGGTGGGAACTAAGTAAAGCTGTTTCAAAACTGATGTTTTTTGATTTATAAAATGCCTTCCAGACTGAAGTCTGCTGCCACCCACAGTTTGCAGGAACTGTGATTTCCAGACACTTACCAAGAACAGGCCTGCATAGATTAAGTTATGCTACACTAAACACAGGGTACTTAAGGCTTGAGCTTCCACAGGCAGGTCAGTTTTTCCAGGAAGGGAGAGATCAGTAGTCACAAACGAGTTAAGGCACTCTGAACCTCCATCTTTATCCAGGATCAGTGCTGGATCTGAGATAACCACCAGCCTGTGCACCCAGCTCTTCAGCAGAAGTCCAGTCTTGTGTAGAGATGTTTGCACTAGCAGTCCTGAGTTAACCCTTTCTACTGACCTTGAAGGCTACTGTTGTCTGGATTGAGCCTCTGTTTGCCTGCTCACTACCTCCACAACAGATTATGATTTTTATAGCATCTTTGACACCTTTTGAAAAAGAGAGAACTTGGTCCTGTCAACATACTAATGAGATCCTGTCCCAAAATTCCATGCCTTTGAAGCATCTTGGATGATGTTGTTTCAGAGTCCTAACTGATTTGTGAAGGAGTAGATACACATTATTGAATGAATGAGTAAGCACTTCCTGTTGGTGATGCCTGATTGCATCTATGCAGAGGACTGGTGATTCTCGGGCTGACAGGAGGACCAATCCAACACGCATGGGACTTGGTCCTCGCGCCAGCTGACGCAGGAGTCTTTCACGAACTGTTGCCGTTAAACGTTTATAAGAAACGACTTCCTGTCCCTCTCTTCTCAGTTAATTTCTCTCCTGCGGTACAGTTAGACGCGTTTTAGCCCTCTCTCAGGATAATTGGAGAAAGAGAGAAAAGAGAAAGCATTTAATTCCTAACAGTAGGAAAGAAAGAAGAAAGCAATAATGGCGGAGGAAGTGAACCGTAGCACCACGGAGTTGGGCTCGGTCACTACGAAACACGGGTCCGTCCAGAAGACCGCCTCACGGCAGGCTTTGGACAAAGGAGCTGGAGGATCAATGCAGATAAGGGAGCATCGTATTTCGGAGGAAAAACGTGCTCCAGATCTCCAGCGAATTTTCCTCTCATCTAGTGAGAGTGAGATGGACGAGACTAAGTTGGATAAAATGAAAAGACCCGTCGGAATAAAAAACCCGCCAGGAAAGAACACCGAAAAGAAGGGTAAAAGCAAGGACTCGGTAAAAAAGGGTACAAAAGCCCACGCGACTACTAAGCAACTCACCTCAGAAGCGTCCGGCCACCATCTTGGAAATAAACACTCCAAGATGGCGTTGGAGGGTTCTGCCACACCTTCAGGCATGGCGGCAGCCATTTTGAGTGTGGCCGCGCCTGCACAGAACACTTCAGAGAAAATTAAAGCGACAGCAGCAGAGATAGGCAGGGCTGTCACACCGCAGAGTCAGGAAAGCGGTGGAGCCGGCCAGACCGCATTAGCGGCTGACGGTGGGTCATGGAGTTTGGAGATGAGGCGATTCATTGAGGGATGGCTCATGAACGCACCACAAAATAGAGCTGGCTCACAGCAGTTGCCAGAACAGGTACGCTGGGGGGAACAGCACATAAACAGACCTGGTCTGACTGACTCTGTCCGTTCCGACATTCAGTTAATGATTAAAGAAACAGTGTCATCCCAAATTCATGAAGTTATGGGGCAGTATTTTCCAGCACGTCACACCTCTCCAAGGAGGTTGGTGGACAGGGCGGAGTATACCCACCACAGCTCAACATTGCAAGATGAGTCAAGCCAAACTGCGGTGACTCAAAATTATAACTCATATGACATTCATAGGGATAAAGAGAATCACATCGAACCCAGTCAAAAGAAAAGAAGAATAGACTATGACTGTACTTCTCAGTCGGCCATAGGAGCAAAGAATAATTCTGCTAGAGGAAAGGGTGCAATACAAATGACACGGAACTATTCAGCAGAGGAACACACTACAGGGAGTGACATAAATTATATGGATGAGGACATAGAGGAAGAAGAAGCAGACATAGAGGACTCAGAGAAAATGTTTTCTGAGGACGAGGAAGAGGAGCTGGATTCAAATAGAATGTTTGAACCAGAATCATTCAAAAGCCTACTAAAGAGGGTACTGCAGACTTTAGGTCTGCACAATGATAAGGCAGATAGAGACAGTGAAACAAAGTCCGGAGCCTTACCATCAGTGATAAGGAAGAAAGAGAATAGAAATGTAGAGTTCCCTCTGCCTGAACTTTTCAAAGAAATGATCATGGCAGAATGGAATACGCAGAGCAATATCAGAAAGGGAGTAGCACAAACAAATAGGCTATATGCATTTAGGGAAGATGACGTTAAGTTGCTCAAGGTCCCTCCCGTGGACGGGCCCATTGGGGGTTTAGTGTCAGGTGCGATTATTCCCAAAGAGGGAGACACGCAGCTGAGGGAAATGGACGAGCGTAGAGCAGAGTCCTGCCTTCGTAAGGCGCATGAAGCAGCATCCAACATAATTAGAGCTTCCTCTGCAGCATCAATGGTGGCTAGAGCAGCGGTACTTTGGTCTCAAGAGATTTTAGAGACTCAGGATTTCTCAGAGAGAGAAAATAAGGAAGGCTGTGGAGTGGTTGCAGAAAGCCCTGAAATACATTGCAGATGCAGGACTGGATGTAACAGTGTATGCAGCAAAAAAACATAAACCTGGTGACGGTAGCAAGACGATCACTATGGCTTAGACATTGGGATGCGGATCAGAAGTCAAGAGCGAATTTAGCTTTCGTCCCTTATCAGGGTGAACTACTATTTGGCCCTAAGGCTTTAGAGAACATCTTAGTAGAGACTAAAGATAAGAAACAAGTCATGCCGACCCTTCAAAAAAGGAAGGGAGAAAGAAAAGGCTATAGGCACTCTAACTACTCCTTTCGAGGAAGTAGGAATTACGGCTACTCAGGAAAATACCCAGACTACAGGTCGGGTAGATTCCAGTGGAATAGACCAAGGCCGCAAGGTACGAGGCAATACAGGGATAATAGGCAAGGTCAAGGAGGGAAGCTTGGGACGAATCCCAAGCGAGGAAAGCAACAGTACTGACTACAAGAGGATGAAGGTAGGGGGAAGACTTCTGTCTTTCGGATGCAAGTGGGCAGAAATAACATCAGATCAGTGGGTGTTAAAGGTGGTAACGCAAGGCTACAAGATATTTTTCTACACTGCTCCAAGAGACAGATATCTTCCTTCCCCAGAACCAAAGGATCAGGAGAAACACAAGGTAGTGCTGCAGGAAATCATACATCTTTTGAACATAGGGGCCATAGAGCAAGTACCACCAGAGCAGATGATGACAGGGGTATATTCTGTGTTTTTTGTGGTACCCAAGCCGAACGGAAAACACAGGCCAGTATTAAATCTCAGGTATCTCAACAAATTCGTAGAATACAAGAAGTTCAAAATGGAAACATTGCAATCCATAAAGGACAACTTGGAAATTGGAGATTATTTGGCATCAGTCGATCTCAAAGAGGCATACTTACATATTCCCATGTGCATGGAAGACAGGAGATACCTGAGATTCAATTACAAAAACAGTCACTACCAGTTCAGAGCGTTACCGTTCGGCCTAGCATCGGCACCACGGGTGTTCACCAAGGTGTTAATTCCCCTGATTGCATATCTCAGAACGCAGGGGGTACAACTGTTCCCCTACCTAGACGACATCCTGGTAAAAGCAAGGTCAGAGGCCAGGTTACGACAGGATGTGCGGTTGACAATCCAAACTCTGTCGGACTATGGCTTCTTACTCAACAAAGAAAAGAGTGTACTAACTCCGACAAGAGAACTAACACATTTAGGAGCCCATATAAGTACAGTAAAGGGCATGATGTACCTTTCCGCCGAAAGAGTCAAGACATTAAAACAGGCAGCCCACAGGATAAGAAAAAACAAATATATGGACATAATGCGATTGGCACAGATACTGGGCACTTTGGTATCCACAACACAACTAGTTCAGTGGGCAAGCTACCATGCGAAGCCTCTACAGAGGTTGCTGATGTCACATCAGGCAGCAATTGCAAGGAAGAGACATTACACAGTAGAGATACCACGGCATGTTCAGTCCGACATGTGTTGGTGGCTGCAAACAAAGAACGTGGAATCAGGAGTTCCTTTCCAAGTGCAGAACATGGTGCACTTAACAACAGATGCCAGCCTGTACGGATGGGGAGCACACTGCGAAGGTATGGCCATTCAGGGACGATGGACGGCAAGTCACAGTCACCGCAACATCAATTATCTGGAGTTGAAAGCCATTCGGCTAGCACTTCAGGGATGTGCCCATCTGGTCAAGGGGCGTCATGTATTAGTCTCAACAGACAACATGACAGCCAAAGCCTACGTATGCAAGCAGGGAGGACTGCATTCGAGGCAACTATGGAGCAAGGCAGATCGCCTATTCAAATGGGCAGAGAGACATATAAAGTCTATCACGGCGATACACCTGAGAGGCATCAAAAACCTGCAGGCGGACTACTTAAGCAGGAACTACTTACATCCGGGAGAATGGTCCCTCAATATGGATGTATTCCAGGAAGTCAACAACAATTTTGGACCATTACGGATAGATTTGTTCGCTACTGCGCAGAACACAAAACTAAGAAGATATTTTTCATTACCTGGAGACAGAGGTTCAGAAGCATACGATGCACTGTCGGTGTCTTGGCCGCCAGGCACGCATTACGCGTTCCCACCGATAAGAATTATACAAAAGGTGTTAGCAAAAATTCGCCAGGAAAAGGCTTCGGTGGTGCTGATAGCTCCATTTTGGCCAAGGAGGCCTTGGTTTCCAATGCTGCTGCGGATGTCCCAAGGGCAACCTTGGAGGTTACCATGCAGGCCGGATTTGTTAATGCAGGGTCCGGTAAGTCATCCAGATCCTCAATGGCTGAAGCTAACAGCATGGACTTTGAGCGGAGACATCTAGTGAATCAAGGCTACACAGAGAAGGTGGTAAACACCATTCTTGGGTCTAGGCGTGAATCCACCCAAAGGATTTATGAAAGGACATGGAAAACTTTCCAGTCCTGGTGTTCAGGAAAGAGAATTTCATTGGAAGACATAGGGATTTCACAAATCTTAGATTTCTTACAGGATGGAGTCGACAAGGGCCTAAGGCCTAACACATTAAAAAGACAGGTGGCGGCACTAGCATCAGTCCTATCAGAGAGGGGTACTTCTTTCGTGAGCCACCCACATATAAAAAGGTTTCTGAGGGGAGCAACCTTGCAATCTGGTCCAACAGTACACAGATTCCCTTCTTGGGACCTGAACCTGGTACTAAATGCGTTAACAGTACCACCATTTGAGCCGTTAAAGGAATCATCCCTAAGACTACTATCCTTTAAAACAGCATTTTTGTTGGCGATAACATCAGCAAGAAGGGTGTCAGAGCTGGCAGCGCTGTCAGTAAACGAGAATCTATGTGTATTTGACCATGACAAGCTAACGTTGAGGTTTGACCCAACATTCAAACCTAAATGCTTGTCATCACACCAGAAACAAGAGATACACCTACCAACATTCTGTCCAAAGCCGGTCCATCAGTTAGAGAAGAAGTGGCATACTCTTGATGTTAGACGAGTAGTAAAGTTCTACATTAAGAAAACTAAAGAACTGAGAAAGACAGACGCACTGCTGATATCTTTCAAAGATAAAACATTGGGCAGCGGGCCAGTAAAACAGTGATAGCGTCTTGGATCAAACCATCTATTTTCATTAGTTATGACTACGCCAAACAGCCTAGACCAGCGAACGTGTGGGCGCATTCAACACGTTCCATGGCAACTTCAGTGGCATACGATACCATGTGCTCCTTGGAAGAGGTTTGCGAGGCAGCAGGGTGGAAGGAAGTATCTACCTTTATTAGGCATTACGAGTTGGATAAATACAAGTCAGCACAGGCGGCTTTCGGACGCAAGGTGCTACAGGCAGTGTTGTAGTTAGTAAACCCACCCAGGAAACAGCTTGGGAATGTCCCATGCGTGGTGGATTGGTCCTCCTGTCAGCCCGAGAATGAGAAGTTGGTACTTACGTGAACGCTCATTCTGGGATGACAGGAGGAAATCCACGCCCACCACTGGGTTGAAGGATAGGAGTTTCATACGACTGTCACGCTAGGAAAGTAACTGAGGAGAGAGGGACAGGGAGTCGTTTCTTATAAACGTTTAACGGCAACAGCTCGTGAAAGACTTCTGCGTCAGCTGGCGCGAGGACCAAGTCCCATACGTGGTGGATTGTTCCTCCTGTCATCCCAGAATGAGCATTCACGTAAGTACCAACTTCTCAATCTGCTCTGGATTTTAATGTGAACTTTAATAAGAACTACCCAAAGTGCTAGATCCTTTCCCCAATATAAGTCTACTGCCTGGAATAGTTTCTTTGAGGTTTAGACCAGTGGTTCGTAACCTAGGGTCCATGAACCCTGGCAGGGGGTGGGGTGTGATGTCCTAACTGGAGGTCTGTGAAGGCTTGAAGAAATGTTACAGGCTTTTATTGTTAAAATAAATAGACAGATGAACAGTTGTCGTACATTGATCTTAAAGAGCAGGAGTCTTGCCACTGACAGACATCATTTGTACAAAGGTTCTTTACAGTATCTGAAACAATTCAGAAATTATGAATATCTCAAAGGTTTGTTACAATATCTCAAACAATTCAGAAATGACAGCAAAAGCTTGCTACTTCTGCATACAGTGAGAATGTGCAAGTGAATGATCCTGAGTGGCTGAAAGACACCATGTGAGATTTCTTGCTACCACACATACAACTGGAATCCATCTTGAATTTAGCTTGGTGATCTATGGCACCAAAAGATATTTAAAAGTGGTCTGTGGTAAAGAAAAGTTTAAGAACCACTGGTTTAGACTAAAACTCGAAGTAGATTTATTATCCCCAAAGACATCAGAACCACAAACTGCTGCTGCTTTCTACCTGTTTGTTCTATTGTTAGTTATTATTTAATACCTAAAATTAATTGCTTTGCAAAATAAACAAGGCCACTACCTGCAGATTTTTGGGTGAAGATAAGAGATGCAATAAGGAAACTTAAGACAAGAATCCAAGTACTTACTTTCCTATTCTTAATAAAAATATAATTTCCTGTAACTGTTTCCTATACACAGCCTTGGTAGAGGTTGCAAACTTCAAATGGACAGTAAAAGCGAAAACAGCATAACATTACTATCCTATCTGTAACTGTGTTTTACATCAGCTGCACCTTCATGTCTGTGCTCCCTTTCTTCTATTGTAGAAAGATGTGACGCTATTTTTTTCTTAAACAGTCTGTTGTTTTTCCCTTTTTAAAGAAGTGAAGCATTTTTGAGAAGTAAAGGGATGTTGCATTTTTTCTGTGTAAGGGAAGACTCAATAATACTAGAAATCACCCTTTTGAACAAGTATCTTAGACTGGAAGATATATGATGAGGGCTTATGAGTAATCTTCCTATGTGGCAATTCACATCTGTTCTTAACTCTGTTGTAGGTAGTAAGTTTGAGGCCCAAATACTTGGATTTCTGAATGAACTGACCACGCTGTTAATCTGATGTTAAATAATGTATGAGTACTTTATTTGTTGCCAGCCATAATGTGGCATAACTAGCTTTTATGCCTATATGCTACTTTTTAAAGATCATCTCTAGAAACACTTATATCATTAAGCATAGTATTAAACACTGTCATCTTTGTCCAGCAATCTGTGGCAGTGGGTCTGAAATATGTGTCAGTACTGAATAATATATAACAGGGGGAAAAAGCCAGTATGTTACAGAGCACAATGTTGATATGTGCTGTTCATGCCGGTTTGTTTTACTCAGTTCTTGTATTTTTTTTTTCTCTGTAGGTTAGTGGTTAACCAGCATCTTATTTAGGAAGATACTTTATAAAAATTATTACATGGTCTATTAGAATTCTTTGTTTGGCTGCCATTGTTCCCTAATGATTCTAACTTTCTAAATTTTTTACTTTTAACAGAACCATACTTATGGTGATTCTTACAGTGGGAAGAAATCTTCTAGCTCTCATAAAGATCTATTGGTTAGTGATTTCAGTTGGGTTTACTGTACCTTTACCCTTTATGGTTTCTTTATACAATATTTTCCTACATAGATATTGATGACATAGGTGCTTCTTCAAAGTGAACAAAATTTTGCTGACTGGGCACATTCTACCTACTTTGTGAAATAGTAGCTAGCAGAGTCAGAAATGATGAAAAAAATGATTAACACTGGAGACAGGAAAAGACTGCCAAGAGATTACTGCTTATCTATTTGTCCAGGGTTTATGCCATTTTGACTTTCTAGCTCTGTGTTTTCTTTCATTTGAGCTTCCTTGGATTACAGGCATACCTGAGTTAAGAAAGCCTCTGACAAAGAAGCCATACTTTTTATATCTACACATCCTTCTTTTCCCTCTGTCTAGCTGGAAGGTTCTTTTTAGCAGCATTGGCATTTGGAAGATGGAAAAGGAGAACTGGAGAAACACATACTTCTGATGCTGGATAGAAGCAGTGTGCCGAAAGCAGCAGCAACAGCAGCAGCAGCAGTAGTTGTTGTTGTGTGCCTTCAACTCATTTCTGACTTACGGTGACCCTACGGCGACCCTATCATGGGTTTTCTGGGGCTGAGAGTATGTGATACCCCCAGGGTCACCCAGTGGACTTCCATGGCTGAGTGGAGAATCAAACCTTGATCTCCAAGATTGTAGAGCAATGCTGAAACCACTGCACCATGCCTGTAGTACACAATGCAATAGAGCTTGAGCTGAGAGAATGAGATTCTGCTTTACCCATCCTACTACAGCTGAGTGTGCTTGCTTACAAAGGGCAAAGTAAACAGAGCTGACTCTAGACTCTTTCTTGGGCATGGTACGAATAACAAAAACAGAAAAGACAGCCCCGTCATTCTGAAAAGCCATGGTGCTGTAAGTTTGAGTGCTAGAATGGAAGTCATATATAGAGGATGGTGAAATTAAAAAATATATATCTGGTCTCTAGAAGATTCAAAATTCTTTTGTTTACTTATGTGAGGCCTGCCTCATTTCACATATGTATACTATTAGTTCTGAACAAAAAGTTTGCCAAAAAAGGTTAAACTACTTTCTTTTGTGGTATAGAAACCTGTCTTTATTCTTTTTAAGTATTGATCTCATTGGTGAGCCCATTAAAGTTAGAATGGGAATCACATGATCTTCCAAATACTGCTGTTCTTACAACTCCTCTTTGGCTGTACTGGCTGGAGTTGTGGGGACTTTCAGTCTGAAAGCTTCTGAAGGTCTGCATGATTCCAATAAAGCTTTAAAGTCAAGGTGTAGTTTTGTATTTTTTTTCCTCAGTGGACACAATAATGCATTTGATTAAGTTCCTCACTAATGAGTGTTTGAAATTCCATTGAAAAACAGCCTGTATAAGGTCAGATGTTTGAACTAAAGTCAGCATCTGAAACGACTTCAGTGAATTATTGCAACAGAGCTTAAATGTCTTGAGATTTCTAGAAAATATATCTATATAACTACAGAACACTTAGATTTGTGGATTTTTAAAATAACTGTTTCCAGGAAGCCTTAATTGTGGTTTAATCACTCCAGATTAAATATTTCAATTCATTTTAAATACTTGAGGTTTTTGGCACTGAATTGGAAGTTGACAGCTGCAACAGCAGTTGACTATTTGAAATCTAGTGAAAAATACCAGACATATGCAATCTGTGTTTTTTTTTAAGTGAATGTTATTGATACAGGTCAATACAAAAACTTGATCAGTTTTTATGTGGTGTGTGTACTTGCCCTGGTAATTACTTGCAATGTGGGATTCTTTGCATAACACACAGCATATTAATATATGGATGGCTGCTAGCTCATCCCCACTTAATGTTCTGACGCTTTAGAGTATTTTAATTTGTCACATGTCTTGGAAACTGGAGCAGATATCAGTAATTTGAGTACTTTATGTGCTTCTGTTTGAATATCTTTTAAAATTTTGTAATTTCTGTCTATATTTGGCAGAGTGGATTATACCATGACCAACGAAATTACAGCAGCCTTAGACATAGCAAACCACTTTCTACCTACCGTCCTCGGGTTTGTCTCATAATTTTTATGAGTTCTTTTTAAAAAACATGAACAGTCTTTTTCATAGTCATGACTTAACAGCATGGAAGCTAATGTCATGGAACAGCATGGAAGCTAATGCAGAAAAGCTTTGATTGTAATTTGGGTTAACATATTACTAAATATCTTGTGTTCTCTTTTGTCCTGCATAGATTTCTTGCAGTATGAATCAAATTACAGCTTAGAAGGAATGCTGGGTTTATGAATTCAGAATGGTGGCTGTGGTTTACTATTCAAAAACTATTTGTATTGAAAATTCAACTCAGCCCTTACTTAAAATAATTTTTACAAGTTTTGTCTTATTTCAGTTTTGATTCATTTGGAATTCTTTTGTATTGTGGTGATTTTACTTTATGACAATACTAACAGTTATGTGTGTTTGCTTGTATATTTTGTATATATAATGAAATGTGCTTCATTTTAAAGCATCACTTGTAATAAAATATCTTATTCTTGTCACAGTCATCATCTCTTTACAGTGATCCTTTGGCAACAACTAAAACTTACAGGGTTAGTAAAGTATATTGTAATAGTCTACATTTAGGGGTTGTAAAATGTTGTAAATCTAAAGACAGTGCTCTTCTCTATAGGTGTCTCCTGATGTAAACACTGGTTTGATAAGAAGTGCCAGTTTGGTTCGTATGCAAATTTGCATGCTTACCTTTATTTTGCATTTGGGAATACTGTGGCTTGGAAACATTATGTGTGATGGTTTGGAAAGCTAAAATTATATGTCCAAGAATATAAGTGAGAAAGTAATTGTGAGGAGAGGCAAAGTACTTTCTTTATGTACTTGGTGAGGCATCACTACCTCTCCTATTAAGCTGCGCCTGGGAGATATGAGTGTGAGAATTGTTCCACCAGTGCTTAATGCCCATTGAACTGTAGCTTGCTTAGGTTTCTGTGGTACATAAAAGTGGCCTGTACAAGCTGCCTTGCAGCCCCATTAGTTTTTTTTCAAGATTTAACAGAAATGTTAACCCTAGGTAGGTATTATGTGAGTTTTTATACTACTCTAACATTTATTATGGCTTTACATCTGTTCTGTATTGCCCCCAAAAAGATGTGAAGACAAGTTTGTGCAATCGTGCTATTAATACTTATTTTACAACTTGGCTATCAGTTTGTCTGTGCTACTGTATTTTAATTCTTTTCTTTTAGATGCATCCAAACCGTAGAGGCTTTCAGTACAGTTAACTAATTTTTGTTCATAATGAAAGGCGTTCTGTTGCTCATAAGCTCCTTAAATGATGAGACATTTTGAGAGTTTCTAAGATGCTTCTAACATTTGTCCTCGAAATGGTGGAATATTAGATCTCTATTCTGCTTCCTTTCTTTCCAGCAGAAACAGATAATAAACAAGAGATCATAGGAAGGAGTAAAGACAAATCAATCACTACCTTCTGTTGTACTGGGTTTCAACCGCTTTAGTTTTTGTTTTTAATGGTATATTTTAAATTATTCCTAAAGTTATTTTCAGTTTATTTAATGTTAAGTTATTATATACTTTAGTCATACTGTGTTTTAGTTTGTAAGCCACCTTGAGTCCATTTGGAGGATAGGCAGGAGAATAATAATAATTGTAAAGATAGTAGTAGTAACAATAGTTGTAGTAGTTGCTGTGGTGTTGGTAGTGGTGATTATCATGCTAGTAATGATAATAAATAATACCTAAATGTTAGGAAAGAACCATAGACAAGATGTTTCCCATGAACAAACACTATTGTTGTTCTTTTCCTTTTCCGGTATTTTCTGTAGTATGACATGAAATTTGTAGTATTTCTGCTTACCAGATTCTGATAAGCTTTTTGAACAAATGGTTCGTGCTTAGACCTTTGTGCTAAATTTACAAACCTGCTAGAATGATAAGGAAGAGATAGTTGTGAGTGTTGTACAATCATCAGAGACTTTCATCAAAGCAATGGAAAGAAACTAGTAGGAGTACGTTACATATACGTGCTGAATTAAAATGATGGGTTGGCTTAAATTAATTTCTGTATTTTTTATTTGTAGTAAACACTTCTGATACTAAAATGTAATTATATTAAAGGCAATTTTTATGCTTTCAAAGCAGAACATTTTGGGTTTTGGTTGGCAAGTCTTTCAATTATATGAATAATAGATATTGAAAAGAATAATATTCTGGACACTCTTAAGCTTACACAGGCTGTGCCTGCAGGTGTGTAATTTAGTAACGTTTATGTTAAAAAATATAGCTTTTAGTAGAAAGTGCATGTGTATCTGCATTTGGGAAAGATACTAAAAGGATAGGGGCAAGAGTGGAGCAAGACATGCATTTCCTTGACAGGAATCTGTTGGACTGAACACTGATGGGTGGTCTAGAGGTGTAAATAGATAAGACTTCTTTTCTCTCTGGCACTCTTTTTTATCTCTTTCCTCCACCTTTCCTCCACCTAACTGGCTCCCAGTAGAGGGATAGATCACTAATCCTGGATGTCTAATCCGTGCTGAAGTCTCACCCTTCCCCTTTCCATCATACCATCTTAGCTTTTCATCCTTTTTTCCCTCTTTTGCCTTTCTTTACTTTCCCACCTTCTTCCTGTCACTCCCTCGTTCCTTCTAGAAACATGAAACTGGGTCCTTGGAACTGCATGATTTATAACTCTTGTTGTGTTATCTGGAATTTATAGAGCACTTAGATTAGTGGTTCTCAACCTGTGGGTCCCCAGATGTTCGTGGACTTCAGCTCCCAGAAGCCCCAGCCACTGTGGTCAATGCTCAGGGCTTCTGGGAGCTGAAGTCCACAAACATCTGGGGACCCACAGGTTGAAGACCACTGACTTAGATGATCTGCCTTGTTCTCCAGTATTCTGACTACAAATACTATTTTCTCTCTTCTCTAGGCATCATTATATGGTGGTGAATTACCTAGCTCATATAGTTATCGGACTGTAAGTTTACAGGGCTTCTGTTTTAGTTTTATACACATTTTCCATGATGAGTAGCTGATAAAGCAAATACTTTCTTTTCCTTTTATGACTGTTTTTAGCCTTCTGAATATAGTTATTATTCCTCAAGAGCAAGTTCAGCACGAAGCAGTCCAGTGGTGAGAGGTCTATTGCATGTCTTAAAAGTTTTTCTATCTTTCTTCTGTTTAACCATTTGTGTGAGTCACTACTGATAAATGCATGGATTGTAGATTTCTGATTTGTTTCAGAGAAGATGGTACAAAAAATTAATTGGAAATACATTATAGGTCATTTAGCAAAGTAAGAAAAAACTTTTACAAAAGTAGAAAAATTATACCTTTAAAAATTACCACAACGAGGTGAGGGACGCATGAATAAATATCCTGGAATATTAAATGCATGTGGGAAAAAGGCATTGCTTCATTTGATTTTAGATGAATGATATTTGTTGTTGAGTCAGTTTTTGTCCCACTGAGTCAAACTGGAATATGATTTTCAGGATATAAGAGCCTTGTTTCCCCATCCTCCATCAGTAGTGTGGAGGCTCTGCATTTCCCCATGGTCCTCTTACCTTGAATTGAAGAAAGCTTTGCATTGTCATACTGTGTCAAACTCACTTCTTCAGGGTCTCTGTGATTCAAATAAATGAGTTTACTGTGCCTGTGCAGTGCATCATTCAGAACCTTCTAGAGCTGTTATGTAAGTGTTTTGGTGGTAGTTCCTCCTCTCCTGGTCCATGCAACCAGGCTGATTCCTGCTCAGTTCCTTTTTGGTGGTGATGACAGCAGCAGCAGGAGCAGCAGCATGGAAGGAATTGTTGGGAAGCTGTATCACTTCTTTTCTACTTTTTTCTGGCTTCTGATTCTTGGGCTGCATTTTGGCTTATTCTCTCTTTGGATTGCAATTTGGTTTGAGTTTTGGACAGTTTTATGACTTGACTCAGACTGTTTTGCACTTACATTTTCTGGCTTCTCTGCTTGTCAGTAGTGGTTTGCTCTCAGCAGTTTGTGATGCCCTCCTGTTTGTTTAAAAAGGTTGATTCCTGTGGACCTAGGATGGATTGGCATTCACACTACTTACTGTGCTTAGGGAAGGGACACAGTTTTGGGTTGTGCACCCCTTCCAAAGTGAGGAGCCTTCAAGCATGTAAAAACTACTCATCTTGTCTGAAGACACTCTTGTATGAGCAAGTCTTATTGGCTAGCAATAAGCCTTCAGATTCAGGACTTGGTTAAGTTGCATTATCCTCTTCTGCTCCGACTGCCTCTGGTTCCTCAGTTTGCCTTGCTGTCAAGAGGTTGTTGCAAGACTCTGGTGTAGTGGACAATTCTAAAAGACCAGCATCAGAACGAGTTGTTATCACTAGGACTTGCTGTTCTGTCAATGTGGAGGTTTGATCACATGCCCTATCAACACTGGTAAGTGGTATCAAAGTGGAGGCTTTTTCTTCTTCACCTAAACATTGGTCAGAGAAGAGATATAAGAAAAAGAAGTCCAAGGATGTTTTGTGGCCTAGTTCATCTTCTTTACCACCATGTACATCTGACCATTCTGTCCAGTTTCTTCATCCAGAGATGGTGCAGGAAAGAGGGGGGTTGATTCTGATTTCAGTGGTTCTCACTATTCATCTCCTGTTCAGGAGGATTGTGCTGGTCCTTCTACAAAAGGTTCTCCTCAAGCAGTGCAGGTTGGTACAGCCTCTGAAGGAGAGATAATATGATCATCTCCTGAGGCTCTGCAAATGTCTCCTGATTTACCACAATCAGATCCTACTGCCTGTTTCCCCTTGTCACCAGCTCTGTCAAGAAAGAACTTTTCTCCTCCCTTTCATCAGTTTGAAGTCATCATTCAACCTCCTCTTTGTTTTCAGTGGTGTCTCATAGAATGGATTTGTCTCGACCTAGGTCTGGGAGTGTTTGCTCTAGATTTCTATGCCATCAATATTGCCACCGATCCAACCTTCAGCAAGATGGATGTTGATTTTGGGAGTTACGGCTGTAGGGATTACGAACAATATCAACCTTGTGGTAGACATTCCCTATACTACTGACACAATCGCTTCCCCTCTTCTGAATTTGACTACTAGAAGTAGGAGTGTGATTGGCACCATTCATACTGTTTGAGACCAATTTGCCACCAATGGGATCCACTTCACTATCAGTGTAGTTTGTGTGACCCACTTCACCACTGACATAGGCCACAATACCATCAGCGTAGTTGGTATCGACACTTAAGATGCTACTTTGGGGTCCTTGCCTTCACTGTCAAGCAGGTCATGATCTCACCAGGAACAGCAGGGTATGAAGTCTTATTAGGCATGTGCTAAGTATTCTGCTCAACCTTTGCATTTGAGTCAGCCCTATGAATCCACCGGCCATCACACAGCTCTGCCAGTAGTTCTTAAGAGGTTCAGTCCTTGGTTTTGACATCTAGGGATTCTCCTTCTCTGCCTTGTACTAGTGGGTGTCTCATCAACATTGGAAAACTTCAGTTCAGATTCTTGTTCCGCTTCTTCTGGCGTACCACCAGTGCATTCTCTGCAGCTACTTTAGGAGAGTATGAGTTGGTTTCACAAACTGATGATATATGTGCCTTTGTGAAACAGATAATGAGGATGGTGCAAGCATTAGAGCTGGAGGTCAAGCAACCTGAAACTGAGCCTATAGATCTGATCTACCAAAAGATTCAAACAGGAAATCTGACACTGATGTAGTACTGGGACTATCTCTCTTGAGCAGGGGTGGGCAATTATTTTTTCCATGGGGCCACATGAGAAACTAAAAATATTGTGGAGGGCCGGGCCAAAAGGCTGAACTCAGTTCTGCATAATATTAATTGTATTTCTTTATAAAAAGCAGTAAATAGCATTGTTTTGACAAGTTGTTTAGACCATGCATGAGGTAAAGTTAGGCCATTTCCACATGGGCATATTGCCCACGCTAGAGCGACCTCTCCTGGAGGTCTTCTTCACCGGGGGATGTGCTAGAGCAGTTAAAAAAAGTGAGGTTCTAGACCTCAAACTGCTCTAGCGCAGCCGCGGGGGTGGCGCTGTGAGTTTTATAAAAACCACCTTCGCAAGTGGTTTTTATAAAACTCACCCACGCTGCCCCGTAGCAGCCCCCGGTGAAGAACTGCAGAGACGCGGTAGCGCGTCCCTGCAGATCTGCCCGGGGGCGGGCTTCTGGCTGGTGCACTGTCCTGATTGGCGAAGCGCCGCTGGAAGCTACCAGCCGCCATTTTGGGCGCCACCGAAATTCGGCGGCATTTAGAATGGCAGATCTGCGCTCTCCTCAGGGACGGAGCAACCCACTCGCGGGTAAGTTCTGCCCCTGCATGCGTGGTCCCGTTTCAGCCCCCCTCCGTGAGGAAAGGGCCTTAGAAAGTGTGTTTATTTTGTAATTTCCAATTAGCCTTACACGGGCTGGTCAGAGCCAATCAAAGGGCCGTATGTGGCCCGGGGGCCGTATAATGCCCAGGTCTGCTCTTGAGGATAGTGTGTAGGTCTTGGGCCTGCCTTTCCATATTCCACCAGCCTCCAAGAAGGTGGGTAGTCTGTATGATGCGGTGCAGCCTGGTTCAAATTATGGCTCTTACATAACTCCATCACTGTTGAGGCAGCACAGTCTCAATCTGCACAAAAGAAACTCACTACTCCTGCTGACAAAGAGGATAAAAAACTACACTCGCTAGCTCAGAAATATTATTCTACTGTCACTTTCCTTTTCAGAATTGCTAATTACAAGGCTTCCATGCCCACATATCAGCAGAACCTTTGGAAAAGTCTCTCTCTCTTCCTCTCTCTCTCTGGCATGTGGCTGACTGCAGTGGAAAGATGCAGATGGGATCTTTCACATTATGGAGACATGCATGTTGCCTTCGTTTGGATTGTCATATCAAGTGCAAACAAATATGGAGAACCTTCCACTTGGTGAGAGTGGCATCTTTAACACAGAAACAGATTACTAGCTGGGGCACAGGCTAAAATGTGTGCTGCTTCCCACAAGTTTGGATTCCAGCCTCATGCCCAGCTGTCACTCCAATCTCCTTGTGGATGGTCTAGGCAATCTTCTGACCCAGAGCAATTCAGCCCTACAGTTTCCAGGTGTTTCTGCTCCTAAGCTTTCCCAATGTCTGCTTCACATAAGTCATCTGCATCCGCTAAATATTGCCTGCAGTCTTACGGGAAGAAATCTAGTGACTAAGGCAAGTGACCTGTTTGGCTCCTCTGTCAGCCCTCTTCTCACCACCACTCCCTTCAGCAGCAGACTATGAGATTACCACCATGCCTGTGCTGCTATAATATCTGATCCTTGGGTTCTGGAGATTGTGTGGCAGGGGGATGCCAGAGAATTTTGGGACTATCCTTCTGCTAGCATAGTGATATTACTCTCCTCCCAGTGGTCTCATTGTGAAGGTCAATGCTCTTATTTTCAAGGGCGCAATTGAACCCATTCCCACTCCATTTATTCTACGGGTAGGGATTCCCACTATTTCATTGAGTCCAAAAGTGATGGAGCATTCTTCCCATCCTAGATCTGAGGCATGTCAACTTTTTCATCCAGCCGAGCTGATTCTAGATGGTACCATCCTGCCCCAGTTGCAAGATGGAGATTGGTTTGCAATGTTGGCCTTGAAGGACGGATGCTTTCATATCAAAATTCTACTGTCACACAGGTGCTTTGCCTGTTTCACTGTGGAAAGAAGAATCTGTCATTTCTGTGTCCTTCCCTTTCAACTTTTTACTGCACCTCATGTTTTTGTGAAGTACATGGCAGTCAGTGGTGGCTGCTTGGCTCAAGAAACAAGATGTCATTGTAGTCCTTTACATCAACAACTAGTTCTGTGTTGCCCATTCCAGATCCCACCTTTTTCCCAACATTGATCTTACACTCGCCCTCCTTGATGCATTGGAGCCATTCCCAGGCTGTCAAGTTCATTGATACCATTCTGGTTGCTTACTTGTTGGATGAGAGGTTTAAGAACCTGACAAAAGTTGTCTTATGGTGCTGGTACACTTGCAGAATGTGTGCCAAAGACATTCAAGTGCTGCTCAGTTCATGGACTCCATGACCTTAGTGACATCTCACATGGGGTTTTGAACATGTTCTCTGCAGGTCTGATTCCTGTCCTGCTTCATCCTGGTCTTTGACTGTTCCCACCTCACCATACTGAGGGCAGTACATCAATTCCTCAAATGGTGACTCGATCCCAAGAACATCCAGACTGGCATTTGCTTCCTTCCTGATCAGCTCATAACATTGGCGATGACTGATAGTTCCATGGAAGGATGAGAGGTTCATATGAAGAACTTCTCAGTCAAGGGGCATTGCACAGAGAAAAGAGAATGATCTTCATATCAATGCTATCATGATATTGGCTGTGGAGAAAGCTTTCAAGGCTTTCAGCATTTTCCTGTGTGGCAAAGTTGTTCAGGTAGTCTCCAACACCACTCTAGTGGGGTACTATCTGAACAAACAGGAAGAAACAAGGTCGAGCACCCTGCTTCATCTCATGCATCTGGGGGCATCTCCGTAATCCACCTCCCATAGGAGGAGAATGTCTTAGCTGATGCTTTCAGCAGAACTCCAGCCTCTTGCTGTGAATGGAAATTTCACCCTGATTTTCCTCACATTGTCTTCAGGAAGTGGGGCACTCTAAAAGTGGATCTCTTTGCCATGGCACTGAACAGACTATGCCAGACCTACTTTCTCGGGCACCACTTGGGGGAAGAGCTGTCTTGTTGATGCCTTCCTTGTGTACATTTTTCCTCCATTTCCCTTAATCACCAGGGTAATTGCCAAAATTAGAAGAGACAAGACGAAGTGCATCCTGATCACTTTGTGGTGGCCCAGACAATCTTAGTTTGCCTCCGTTCTCCACTTTGTTCAGGGATGCTGCCTCAGGTTACTGGAGAGACTGGACCTCCTAACATTACATGATGAGCAGGTGACACATCCAAACTTAGACACTCTCAGGCTGACAGCTTGGAGAGTGTTTCTTTAGACTCTCTTTCTGTAACAATTTGACGGATCATTGCAGCTGTGCTTAGTCCTACTACCCTTTGCGTATCAATGGTTGTCATGTAGAGGAATCTCTCCAGATGAAGCACAAGCCCACCATGTGCTGGAATGTCCTTATCACAGTCTGGCAGAGGTCTCTCTCTCTTCCAACTGGTGGCAGTTTCTTCCAACTACCAAATCCTAGACAAACCTTCCTGCTCCCAGAGCCCATTGGTTAAGCTGTTTCTGAAGTGCGATGGGAATCCTCATCCACTGGTGTTAGGACCCTCATCTCAGTGAGCCTGAAGTTAGTCCTTTCATAGCTATCTAAAAAACTGTTTGAGCCAGTGGCGATGTATGACATTCATTCACTTACTTGGGAGACAGGCTTCTTGGTGGCAAAAACATCTGTGAGACAAGTAGGAGAACTGTATACCCTTTGTGTGGACCCACCATATCTAAAGTTCCACAAGGACAAAGTAGTCCTTAGATTGGACGTCTCCTTCCTACTGAAAGTGATTTCTGCCTTTCATTTGAACCAAGATGTTGTCTTGTCTGCATTTATGCAGATCCCTGCATTTGATTTTAACCATACGCTACATTGTCTGGATGTAAGATGAGCTCTGACCTTTTACACTAACAAGACTGCTGTCTTTTGTCAGTCCCAGAGGTTCTTTGTTACTCCTTAAATAAGAAGGGTCTGCCTATATCATCTCAACACCTCTTTAAGTCGGTCTCTTTGACTTTCCATCTGGCTTACAATCTTGCAAAGAAAGACCCTCCTGTTTGTATGTGTAACCACTCTACCAGAGCTATGGCTACTTCTTTGGCCTTCCTGAAGGGTATATCTCTGGAGGACATTTGTGAGGTGTCTGTCTGATCTCAGCGTCTGATCTTTATTACTCTCTAGACTGGATGGTAGGTCCAGGGTTGATACCTGTTTTGGGAGAGCTGTGTTGTTTTCTTCTGTCATGTGACACTCCACATCCTACTTTGGTAGTCTGCCATTTATGTAAGTTACAGAGACCACCAAGAAGGATAACTGTAGTTCTTCCAGTGATCATCTGTGCACTCACACAACACCGGCCCTTCCTCCACTCTGTGTGACATGCTCTCTCCTTAGCTCCTTGGCTGCTTCATCATCCAGGGAACTGAGGGTTTGAGTGAGAATCAGACTGGTCACATGGGCTAGGAGAGGAGGAGTACAGCCAAAATGCTTACACCACAGCTCTAGAAAGTTCTGAATGTACTTTCTAGGCACAGTAAACCCATTTGTGTGAGTTCACAGATTGCCACTCAAAGAACTATGGTTACAGGTAAGCAACTTATCCCTCTTTAACTTGGTTGAGAGATACTAGTTCAGAAGTGGGGAAGGCTGGCCAGAAATAAATGAAGCATGAAATCATTTTCAGTTCTCTGACGTGGTCTTTATTCCCTATTATGTATTATGTGTTAATAGGGATTTCTCCTTGTGTGATGGAGCTGTTCCAAAAAAGACCATATGACACAATTCCGTTTGTTCTGTTGGCCTTTTGGAAATGCTGTGTCATACATTAAATTTTTAAAACTCTATTAACATTGTTGAGAATAAGATTGATAAATCTTGCTTTATTCACTGCTTAAGAAAAGGCAAACTACTTGTACTTTTAACGGTGAATGTCCAATTTAGCTTTAATCTCTTGAGTTTTTTTGCATGAGAGTGTAACTAATATTGTGGAAGTTCTGAACATGATGCCCTGTAATAATCAAACAATTTATGGTGTATATCACTGTACAGTGAAAATACCATGTAAAAGTTCATATCTATCATGCTGAAAGGAAGTGCTGTTCCTCAGTCAGCTGGAGTTAAAAGAACAAGGTATGAACTGGAAGTGCTCAGGTTGCATCTGTTCAGCATTAATTCATTTGGTGAGGGCAAGGCAGGTGTGAGGGCAACCACTTCAGGTCTGAGTGTACACAGCTCTCCCCAAAACACAGGCGTACTGTGCTCCTCATCCCATATGTTGATTTGTTTAATGTTATTTTTTAACTCAAAATGTCCTCCTGCATATTCTAGAAGTTTTGAGGATGATTTTGGCATATTTTTCACACACTTTATGTTTTAGACCCAGAAGAGAATTTTTTTAAAACGAGGAAATTGTGATAGCCTTGGGAGGAAAAGCTCTGGACTTAAAACACTGTGTGTATATGTGGCAAAATTGTTCCCTACTAGAGGAGGACATGTAGAATTTTTTTTAAAAAGTTGGAAGTTGGAGGCAGGGTGGTGGAGTTGATATGCCAAACTTTCAACTCCGATTCCAATTCCTCCTATTTTTCTACTAACTCTGACTGCTCCATAAATGTCAAATATAATTAGTAATAACAAATCTTCTGTAGTAAAATGGTAGCACAAAGCATTTGATCACCACTCCTTGAATCATCAGGCTACTTAGATTGAAGAAACATAAAATATATTTATTTGATTATAATTTTTGAATATGAAAACTTCTCTGAATTCCTGTGAAAATAAATATGTAACAGATTGTGCATTTAATTAATTTTTTAAAAGGTTTTTAACAGAAACTTAGGAGATACCTGAAAACTGAAGAATATATAAAATTGAGACTGACAGAACTTTATATATCATAATATTATAATTTTAGAAGTTGTTATTTTGAAGCAGCAGTATATTTCTTCTGACTCGAGCTCTACAGCCCTGGCTGGGATTTGTGGAGGCACATGCAGCCTATGGGCCTCACTTTACCTTCCTCTGCCCTGGAAGCATCTCTCAGTAACCTCAGTTACTGAGAGATGCTATGCAAAGCACCTTGAGCTCTTCATACAAACCTTGGTATCTGTGTGTCTTCCTTCAGCCCCAAACACACGTAAAAGACAGTGCTTAGTATTGTATGACAACATGGTACTACCTTACAGCATCCTCCAGATGTGACAAACAACTCTTTTTATCCCCATGTTTCCTGAGCTTGTTAAACGTTGTAGTCTAACAACTTCTAGAGGGTATTAGTTTGGGAGGCAAAGCTCTAATGTGACCAAGAAGCAAAATCCAGGATAGGGCCAAACAGGTAAGAGCAGGTTTGATTCTCAGAAACTGGAATCTTGGTGCTAGGAAATAGATTAGCCAATTGTGTGCCCAAAGGAGCCCCTTTACTTTTTTCATTTAAGTGAATAATTTCTACTGTTCTCTGGGGAGAAGGCACTGTACCAGATAGGCAAATTTGCAATATATCTTGACACTGTTGAATTCTCACTGTCTCTGTGTATGACCTGCTGTTGATCTGTCTCTGTGTATGGTGTACACAGAGTAGTTCTGGTTCATTCTTGCTTAGAAAAGTCAACGTTGAGATGAAGTCCACCCTTCCTGACCATGGATGTTTTGCTAGCAATAGTGTTCTCAAAGGTGTTGCAGAGGTGTGATTTGTTTGTTTTGCACTGACTTACACATATGTCACTAAAAATGTGTACTGCACTTAAATCTTTATACAAACAAGTGTATATCAAATAGCAAGTTATAATGATTGGTCTTTGAATTTTAAAGTTTACAGATGATGAATCAGGGAGCATTGCATCCTCTGACCGTGCCGTTCGAGGCCGGAGGGATAGCATGGTGAGCAGGTTGCGTGATTGTTATGTGTTTGCTATGTTCTAATGTTTATCAACTGCTGCCCATGAGGTTCCATGAGCCTAATTCTGAGTTGAATAGTCACAGCTCACACTGTGTGCACATATTAGCTTGAAGTAGTTTTGTTTTCTTTTATTTTTCCTTAAGTTTGGATTGCATGATACTAGTGATTTGCAACTCAGAAATACATGTATGGTCTCATTTCCTAATATAAAAGCAGTCTCTCTATATGTATTTTTATATTAAGTTTAGAGATGTGAAGGCCTGGAAAAAAAGAAACAGAAAAATTTAGGGAGAAAAAACGTTTTTTCCAGTGTTTTTCAGAAGACTTCTCTTCCTCCCGCAAAAAAAATTGAAGAAAGAAAAACCCTTCAACAGATTGTGACATATTTTATTTTATAATGATGAATACAATATTTAAGATAAGATGTTTGCATGGGTGCCCCAAAATTATTTCTAAAAACTGTGGAAGAGTAGAACAGACTGAATATTTTTTCTGTTTTACTAATGTTGATGTTTTGTTCTGTTTTTATTGAGATTTTTGAGCTTGCTTCTCCATTTGACAAAACCAGTTTAGCTTCTCCTACTTAATCAGAAAAGCTAACTGGAAGAGACTGAATTGGGACTTTCTGAAACATTTATTTTAGAGAGAAATCCTTTTTCTCATAGCAGGCTGGAAATTTTTTTCTAGTATTAAAGTGTGGTGCCCAACGCACCAGAAAAATACATCCTGTAGTGTAGTGATATACCCTTGTAGGAAGTTAATCTCGGTGTGACATTGTTTCTAAATAATTTGGAGGTATCTTGATATATTGGATAATTATGTAATTTGTCATACTGTATCCCTGAAACACATACTTCACTGAATGTTTTAATAAGGTGATTGAGTTATAAAGCTAAGCCAAAGAATAACAAGCTGTAAATTATAGTGTACATTCCACTTTGGTGATTGTGTTTTGAACCTTTTTATGTATGCAGATTGCTGCTCAAAATAAATAAAAAACAAGTGCTCTGAGAAGAAACTTTTCAAAAATGAAGATGACAAAATAAATGTAACTTCATGATCTCTGTGACTCACACAAATGGGTTTACTGCGCTTGCACAGGTTTCTTCCGGCTACCAGCTTTCCAGCTACCAAATTCTTCACAAACCTTTATGCTTCCAGAATCCATTGATTAAGCAATTTCTACCATACCTGAAGTTCCAGAGGGCAAAGTGGTTCTCAGACTGGATGTTTCCTTTCTCCCAAAAGTGATATCAGCCCTTCATCTGAACCAGACCATTGACTTACCATTGACAGACCATTGACTTATTTAAGCAGAATCCTACATCTGTACTGGATCACACTCTTCTTTGCACTCAGATTAGGCAAGCGCTGGCCTTGTGCCCTAACATTACTGCTGATTTTCACTAGTCCCAAAAGATCTTTAAATGTTATTCTCTGAACAAGAAGGATCTGCTAGTGTCATCCCAATGCCTCTCTAAGTCGGTCTTCTGACTATCCTTCTGGCCTATGACGCTGCAAAGAAAGACCCTCCTGTTTGTGTGCATAGCCACTCTATCAGAACTATGGCTATTTTCTTGGCTTTCCTCTAGCTCATTTCCCAGAGGAGAGAGCAGAGGGAGAGCTGGGTCTGTGAAGACATCCTAGACCAGGTGTGTTTACAGGCTTGAAGGACTGTGCTTGCTTGTCTGTTTGTTTGCTTGTGTTTGTTTAGTCTCCTTGTGCTGGTCGTGTGCTCTCCCTGAGCACACGGTCTGACTAACGAGGGGAGGAGCCAGCTAGGTGGGAGGAGCTTTATTAGGAGCTTCCAACGGGCGCACGCACTTAAAGTACTCTACTTCAGTCCTCCAAGTTCAACCCTTAGCATTCAGTAGAGCAGACGTAGCTTATACAGCTGAATTTCAGAAAGAAAACCCAGTTATTCTTTCTAGAATTATGTACTATACTGCTCTCTGTAGTTTCAAGGATGGAAGGTGAGGGAGTTACCGCAGTCACCTGTAACACTTGTGGGATGTTCTTTTTCTTGCCACAAGATGTTGTCGGGTACACCTGCACCAAGTGCAAGCTGGTCACCTTATTGGAGGAGAAGGATCGCCAGCTGGAGGCACAAGTTTCTGATCTTCATCTTATTAGGGAAGGTGAGGAGTTTTTGGATAGGGCAGAGAAGACCTACCGGAAGACCAAACGCACGGGGCAGCTGCCAGATCACGAAGTCAGCACACTGTGCCAGGAAATGGAGGCTTGGTCGAATGTCACACGGAGGAGTAGAAGGACCAGGAAGGCAACAGCCTACACAATCGCTTCAAAGTTCTTGGCCTTAAGAACAATGAGGAGCGCCATGCGGAGGGAACAGAATGTCAACAAGAAGGAGCTAGATCAATACTCCCAGTCTCAACAGAATGCCCAGGCTGTCCTAGTAGAACATGCTCGTTGAGGAGCCCAGGGCAAGCCTCAGAGGAGGCGAGTTCTGGTTGTTGAGGACTCTTTGCTCAGAGGAACCAAAACGGCAATTTGCAAACCGGACAAGCTCAATCGAGAAGTCTCCTATCTTCCTGGGGCCAGGATCAACCACATAACGGAGAGGCTAACCAGGCTGGTCAAACCCACTGAGCACAAGCCCCTCATTTTGGTTCATGTCGGAACCAATGACACTGCGAGGAGCAGCTTTTACCACATCGCAAAGGACTACGAGCTTATGGGGATGAAGCTTAAGGACCTTGGTGTGCAGGTGGTCATTTTGTCTCTCCTTCCTATTCAAACATATGGCGCACATAGGGAAAGGGCAATAGCAGAGGTCAACAACTGGCTCCGCACGTGGTGCCGCCAGCAACGGTTTGCGTTTTTGGAACATGGCCTGAATGTCCATGAATGTGGGGTTCTGGCCAGGGATGGGCTGCACCTCACGAAACTTGGCAGGAATGTTTTTGCAAACAGTCTTGCAAGGAGGATTAAGAGGTCTTTAAACTAAGTTCTGCTGGGGAGGGAGACAATATTATTAAGGGCAAGGACTCAGCGAGGGCAGGGGGAAAAGGCCCAAATGATACTGGACAAGTAGTACAAGCGGCCAATGGTGGGAGGAGTAGAAACAATAGTACAGGACTTGCAGGAAGGGCCCGGGGACTTAAGTCTCTACACTAATGCATGGAGTATGGGAAACAAGCAGGATGAACTTGAACTCCTAATACAACAAAATAAATACGATTTGATAGGCATCACTGAGACCTGGTGGGATGAGTCTCATGATTGGAATATAGGAATAGAGGGATATAGCCTATTTTGTAAAAATAGACCAAACAAGAAAGGAGGAGGAGTAGCCTTGTATGTCAAGGATGTTTTCACCTGTGAAGAGATCTGGGACTTAAACCCAGAAAGCCAGGTCGAGAGCATTTGGGTAAGAATTAAGGGAGCGAGAAACAATAGGGATATCTGGTGGGGGTTTACTACAGACCTCCAACCCAGGCTGAGGACTTTGATGACGCCTTCCTCAACCAAATGACTGCACATTCAAGGAGGAGAGACACAGTAATAATAGGAGATTTCAATTACCCGGATATATGCTGGCAGTCAAACTCTGCCAAGACAGCAAGGTCCAGCAAGTTTCTTGCTTGTCTTGCAGACAACTTCATGGTCCAGAAGGTGGAGGAGGCCACAAGGGGATCAAATATTCTAGATCTGATCCTGACCAACAGGGATGACCTTGTTAATGCGGTAGAAGTGGTTGGATCTTTAGGGGGGGGGTGACCATGCCCTATTGGAATTTGGCATTCAGTGGGAAGGAGAAGATAAGTGTAGCCAGACACTCATCTTAGATTTTAAAAAAGCGGACTTCTGTAAACTTAGGGAGCTGCTGGCTGGAATTCCGTGGTCAAGAATAGTGAAAGGGAAGGGAGTTCAGGAGGCATGGGAGTTCCTTAAAAAGGAGATACTGAAGGCACAGTCTAAAACTGTGCCATTAAGGAGGGAAAATGGAAGGCATTTGAAGAAACCAGAATGATTGACTAAAGAACTCTCAGCTGAGCTAAGTGTTAAGAGAAACATGTATAGGAAATGGAAGAAGGGGGAAACCACCAAAGAAGAATTTAAGCAAGTAGCCTGGAGATGTAAGGAGGAGGTCAGAAAGGCTAAAGCACAGAACGAACTTAGGCTGGCCAGAGACATTAAAAACAATGAAAAGGGCTTTTTAAAATACATCCGCAGCAAAAGGAAAAAGAAGGAGATGATAGGGTCGCTGCGCAGAGAAGATGGTGAATTACTCACAGGGGGAAGAGAAAAGGCAGAACTATTTAACACCTTCTTTGCCTCAGTTTTTTCCCAGAAGGATACAAGCACTCAACCTGGCGGTTGGGGAGCAGGGGAAATGAGGCACATAATAGGTAGAGAGGTGGTACAGGAATACCTGGCCACACTGGATGAATTCAAGTCTCCAGGGCCAGACGAATTGCATCCTAGGATGTTAAAACAGCTGGCAGAGGTCATTTCGGAAATCTTTGAGAAATCTTGGAGGACAGGAGAAGTTCCAGCAGACTGGAAGAGAGCAAATGTTGTCCCCATCTTCAAGAAGGGAAAAAAAGAGGACCCAAATAATTATCGCTCAGTCAACCTGACATCAGTACCCGGAAAGATCCTGGAGGAGATCATTAAGCAGTCAGTTTCTAATCACTTAGAAAGCAAGGCGGTAATCATGAGAAGTCAACATGGATTTTTCAAAAATAAGTCATGCCACACTAATCTTATCTCTTTTTATGATAGAGTTAGTAGCTTGATAGATGAAAGGAATGCTGTGGATGTAGCATATCTCGATTTCAGTAAGGCCTTTGACAAAGTTCCCCATGACATTCTTGCAATGAAGCTGGTAAAATGTGGGCTGGACAGGACTGCTGTTAGTTGGATTTGTAATTGGTTGACCGACCGAACCCAAAGAGTGATCACGAATGGCTGCTTTTCATCCTGGAGAGAAGTTACTAGCAGGGTGCCACAGGATTCTTTCCTGGGCCCAGTGCTGTTCAATATTTTTATCAACGACTTGGATGAAGGAATAGAGGGCATGCTCATCAAATTTGCAGATGACACCAAATTGGGAGGTGTTGCTAATACGTCAGAGGACAGGATCAAAATTCAAAATGACCTGAATAGATTGGAGAGCTGGGCCAAGGCTAACAAAATGAAATTCAACAGAGAGGAAGTGTAAGGTCCTACACTTAGGTAGAAAAAATGGAATACAGAAATATAGGATGGGGGACACGTGGCTGGATAGCAGTATGTGTGAAAGGGATCTTCATAGACCACAAGCTGAACATGAGTCAGCAGTGTGATGCGGCAGCCAAGAAAGCCAATTCTCGGCTGCATCAATAGGAGTATAGTGTCTAGATCGAGGGAGGTACTGGTACCACTCTACTCTGCTTTGGTTAGACCTCGTCTTGAATACTGTGTCCAGTTCTGGGCACCCCGATTCAAGAAGGACATGGTCAAGCTGGAGCAAGTCCAGAGGAGGGTGACCAAAATGGTGAGAGGCCTGGAAGCCATGGCCTATGAGGATAGAGTTAGAGAGCTGGGTATGTTTAGTCTGCAGAAGAGAAGATTAAGAGGGGACATGATAACCATATTTAAATATTTGAAGGGATGCCATGTAGAGGAAGGAGAGGGCTTGTTTTCTGCTGTTCCAGAGACCAGGACAAGGAGCAATGGATTCAAGCTGCAGGAAAGGAGATTCCACCTGAACCTCAGGAAGAACTTCCTGACAGTCAGGGCTGTCCGGCAGTGGAATCTGCTGCCTCGGAGTGTAGTGGAGTCTCCTTCCTTGGAGGTTTTTAAGCAGAGGCTAGATGGCCATCTGTCGGGAGTGCTTTGAGGGTGTTCCTGCATAGCAGGGGGTTGGACTGGATGGCCCGTGTGGTCTCTTCCAACTCTACATTTCTATGATTCTGTGAAACCCATGTCTCTTGATGACATTTGCAAGTTGGCTATTTGGTCTCAGCATCTGACCTTCATTACTCATTATAGACTGGATACCAGGTCCAGGGCTTACTCTGCCTTTGGAAGAGCCATGCTCTTCTCTTGTGTTGCATGCAATTCTCACCTCCTATGTTAAGTAGTTTACTAGTTTCTCATTTGTGTAAATCAAAGAGACCAAGGAGAAGAAGAATGGGTTGCTTATCTCTAACAGTAGTTCTTCCCATGGTCATCTCTGTGCTCACACAGCACCTGCCCTTCCTTCGCTCTGTTATGTCATACTCTCTCCCTGGCTTCTTGACTGCTGCTTCGGCATCCAGAGAACTGAGAGTCTGAGCAGGAATCAGACTGGTCACAAGGAACAGGGGAAGAGGGGCTATCACAAAAATGGTTACATCAAGGTTCTAGAAGATTTCGGATGATGCAGTGTGCATGCAGAATAAATCTATTTGTGTGAGTTCACAGATGGCCGCTCAAAGAACGATAGTTACATGGAAGCTACCCTTCTTTCCTTCAGCATCTTTGTTATATTCAGGTGTGTGAGCAGAAATTGGTTTATGTATTAAGCATTTAACTTATGGTGTAACCTTAGAATTATAATTAAATCTTTGTCTAACCGTCTGCTCTAGGTCATATTGATTAAAAATTTGATGGTAAGATATTCATCAGCATTCTTTAAATACCACTGAATGTGACCACCTCAAGTTCTTTGGTTTTCAGCATATTGCCATAACAAAGCTTACTGTTCTGAGGTCCCATAGAATAAGAATGGGAATGCATGGCCCTCCAGATATTGCTGGACCAGGACTTCATCCTCCTTCAGCCTTGACTGTGTTGGCTAGTGCTCCAACAATATCTGAGGGGGCACAGGGCCACAGACGTTGTTCTCTTCTTTACTAAATGTTCAATTACTTATGCACTGAGATTTTTAAATACTGTTTTGTTTTTGTTTTTACCTAAGAAGGGTAGGAGAGTGTGTTATATAGCTGTGGTAATGTGAATTGGTTATGTAAGTAAATGCAGGAATTTGATACCAAGAAAGGAATAAATAAGTATAATATGATCAAATTGCATTGCATGTTTCTGAAATGTTTTATTCTGTCTGTCATTTCTCTCTTCATCTGTTGTCTTTGTCATTCAAGTCATCTGACTTTTCTGATCACAGTGAAACTGCAGCTGATTATTTTAGCCGTTCTAATCGTAGGGGAAGCATTGTGTCTGACTTGGATGATGTCAGCATTCCAGACGTGAATAGTGTGAGTGTGCTTGGTATAGTGCTAATGTCATTGCTGCGGGTTTGTAGTGACTGTCTTTTTCCTGTGAATAGGATGCTAGCATTCTAGTAAAGCTTGCCAGTTCTAATAACATAAATAAATGTGGAGTGCATTTTGCTTCTAGCAGTGAAGAATGTTGTAAGAGTTGTTTGAAATACAGAATTTAACTTGCATGACCAATAAATATATTTTGTTCTTTAAAAACACACTCCTTACATACCTTGTTTTAACCTTATTGTAAACTGCCTTGGGGCTCATATAAGGGGAAGGTGTGATATAAATTAAATAAATAAGTACATACATACACATTTCGGATAGA
Organism: Iguana delicatissima; assembly: GCA_948472985.1. Classification (NCBI taxonomy): domain Eukaryota; kingdom Metazoa; phylum Chordata; class Lepidosauria; order Squamata; family Iguanidae; genus Iguana; species Iguana delicatissima. The sequence continues at coordinate 1,762,757 of CAOKZL010000479.1, forward strand.
GGAATTTTCTTTTAGTTTGATGGTACTACAGAATGTTCAACTTCAATATGCATATCAAAATTTAAAGTTTGCATTCAAATCTTGATTGAGAGTTGCCACATTTAGATATATTTCATAAAGTATAAATAGTACTTTTTACTTTAAAATGGAGTTGAAGATTTCTTGTGTATTTTTGAATGCTAGCAATGCTGATATTTACACAGCACTGTAATTGGTTGTTATTTTAAAGCATGGGAAGAATTTGATTGCAGTGTACTGCTCATGTTGTAATTCCTGCTACAAAATTCCTGTATTTCTTCTTGAAAACAAAGTTATCTTGAGTACTCTAATTGTTAAGAATAGTTTACTAACTATAAAGATATGGAGTAAGTTTGAACTTCTATAGTGTAAATATTCTTATTTATAATAGTATACTTGTTTGTCAGTCAGTAAGGTTCTTTAAGGAGAAGTGATAATCTTCAGTGTAATGTCAAAAGAAAGAAGGAAGAATAGAATAAAGTGGAACATGTGAGAAATGTGCAGACACAACACTCTTTCTATTACCCATGGGTTTCTCTGTGGTTTGCCACTTCAGATCATTCATGGAATAGCACTTCAAGGGATAGGTCTTTGGTAGAGATTAAGGTTGTTTTTGGAAGTGTGACCATTAAATGTTCCTGTTTGTGCCTGATCCTCTGCAAGTTTAAAAAATCAAAGGTATCTGCTACTTATTGGTAGGATGGTTCAGACTCAGTTGTGTGCAAAGCTGAACAAATATCAATTATTTAGTGCATATTTTTAGTCTAGTATGTGGAATTAGTGGTTATAGAACTAGGTTACTGACATGCATTTGTGGAAAGCTTTCTTTGATTCATTGTCTTGGCTGAAGCAGAGCTTAGAAGTAACATACCAGAAGTAGCAATGTTATTACAGTCAGACTTCCACATTTGCGGGTTTCACTTTTGTGGATTTGATTATTCACGGATTATTTGCTGTCACCTTTGCTGCCACCCTGTGTCATTTTTCGTAGGGACTGCAAGCCTCGTGAGACTGAGAAACTGAACGAGGCTTGTAAGTCACTATTAAAAATGATGTGGGCAGCAGTAGAGGTGGCAGTAACTCCCACCAGCCACCCACTTCTGCCTTGTGTGAAGGAACCCTGATGCTTCAAAGAATCAACGATGGGTTAAATATGGTGTTCATACTTGTGTTAGATATGGTCTGGGAGGGCCTAGGCCTAGAGTTATTCATGGTTTTTTCACTTTCATGGGGATCCTTTGCCCCTAACCCTTGTGAATTTGGAGGGGTGACTGTACTTGCAGAAGTAGTGAATAATGCTCATGAAATAACGTAACATAATGTTGCTGAAAAATAAAAATGGGCATAACAAGTATTTTTACTTATTCTTTCTAACACAGTGATGGGTAAAGTGTAGCCCATGGCCCCCAACGGGTCAAAAATACGTATTTTTTACAAAACAATATTTTCTAAAAATGCTTAGGTTTTTTTTTCTCCTGAATGCCACCAAATGTATGCTAGTCCACTGTGTTTGGAGGCCTCCTGGGATCCACGAGGTCAAAAAGAGTTTTTGCAAATTTAAAAAATTGCCCCCAGAATTCTTTAAAATGACCACTAAGGAGCTTGGGAGGCATTTCCACCAGATTTGTGTGGGCCCCTGGACCAATTTAGGCCCAGAAGAGACCGTTTTTTGAAACCCAAAACATGGTGAAAATGCCCCATACCACATAGAGGTGCTTGGGACAAACTTTTAAAATTATTTTTCTTTGCAGGAGCAAGTGAAGCCTTCAGTGGTTTCCAAGGGATTAAGGCAGCCCTCTATCCTTATACATTTGAGCAACCCTGTTTTAAAACCTTCCCCCCCCAAAGCAATTTGGAAGATTTGGAGCAATTTTTTTTAGAAATCACATCGCTGTGAAATTAAGTGGCTAATTACACTTAATTACACTAATTAATTTGCAAGAAACATATATTCATTCGTTGTTGCTAAATCACTTGCTTTTATACCAAATCAAGGTTCAGTAAAGTAGAGGGCTACCTCTAGATAGATTGTTAACAATCTGTTGACTGAATTGAAGCAAAAGAAATGAGATAGAAATGCTAAAGACAGTTGAAGTGCCTCAGAGCATGCTAGGCATGGAGAAATAAACATTACAGTCTGTTCTGCCTTCAATTCAGCATTGCACAATATGCCTGAGAAAATGCCAATACTATTCCTATCTCAACTGATAGGTAGGAAATATTTCTAAAACAAATTGGACTTGAGATCAAGAATGTTTGTGGAATGAATTCAGGATTATTATGACAATTGACATAAGCCTTTACAGGCCGATGAGGCAACTAGTATTGTTCAGAAGAGAAGTTAGTAGATATTACTTGTTATTACGTATTACTTACTGGATGTTAATAGATATACTAATATTATAGTATATTAGTAGTAGGTATTAACTTTTAATAACGAAAGATACTTCATAAAAAATTCGTGCCATTGCCTCCTTAACCAATAGGCAGAACATCTTGAAACATTAAAAAAAAAGAAAAGTAATTTGAAAACATTGCATATCTAGTTCTCATGTGTCATTGCTTCAGAGGTTTCAGATGCTTATACTGCACAGTTTTATAAGGATGAGTATTCAGGATTAGTACTTAAGAGGATCTGTTTGAAAAGTGCAGTTGTGCAAAAAATCATTTCTAAAAAAGTCTAAAAGCTTCTAGGTGAAAACTGCGTGTCTCATGTGTATGAGTTTTGAACAGAACTGGAAGAAAGGTGGAGTGAATGATAGTAGAAGACAAAGAACAGATCTAAGATTCCAAATGGTTTGCATTACAAGGAAGATACAGAGGATTATTTCAGCAGTTGAGGCCTAATGTGTGGAATATTATTAAATGGTTGTTGGTCTTAAAGAGGTTTCAAGTTAAATATTGCAAGATATTTCTGATGCATTTAAAATGTCTTTTTCTTTTCAGCACTTCCATGATATTATTTATTACCTTCCACATGTTTTAGCATAAAAAACAGTATTTCCAGAAGTCCAATTTATTGAATTTGACTTACTGGAAAAGATAAAGAACTGAAATACAATGAATGCCCTCTCTATTACTTGCCTAACAGATGACATAAAACAAGTGCAATTTGAACACTTCACAGTATGTCTTTAAAAAACAAATCCAGCATTTTGTCATCAATAATTAGGTGATGTCATAGACATGTTTTTTCATACGATATACTCAGTGCTAACTACTGTGGATTCCAGGATATCGGTTAAACTTGTATATGATTTCTAAGACAGTATAGGAATGCAGACGTAGTTTGTGTGGTGACATCTGTCTGGCAGAAGAGCAGCCTGAAAGCAAGTTTCTGAAATTAGATATGTATTTGTTAATTTGTTGAGATGATAATTTGCTGTTATGGCAGTGTCTGAAGTGTACTGGAATTTTCTATCTGAACATGGGAAGAAAATGTGGAAAACCTTTTTATTATTAAGCGTTAATATTCTTGCTTTGTACTCATATTCACGTAACAGGAATCTTGGTAAGTAAGATTTCTCATTGAAAGAAGTGGTTCCAATCAATTATTTTTCTTTGTATTTTCAGCTTGAGGAGAAGAGTGATAGGCCATATTCTGATTTATGCATTCGGGTGAGTTTATATTTTTTTTAAAAAGCACTTTGGGTTTCAAATTGTGGGGGAATTTCTGCAATTCAAAAATGCATGTTGGTCTGCAAGGGTACAGCAGTGCTCCAACCTTTCTTTTTGTGTCTTAAGTTGTATTTTCTCAATAATATGTTTAGCAGGATATATATAGATCAGGGATGGAAAAGTGCACCTCGTGGTCAGCATGTACCTCACTTTCTTTATTGCAACTCGCAAGTTCTCCAAGGCCCCCCATTTTAAAAAAAAAAACACTTTCTAGACAAAAAAGTACCCACAAAAGACTAAACTGCTGCCATGAGCAGCGTTATGTTTTAAAACACTCCTCTGGTTCCCCGAACTTCTTTATATATTCAAAAATTGGCCAGCACCAAGAAATACAGGAATTAATTTTGTAACCTTCTTAATTTAAATTTCTGAAACGGAAGGCCATTTTCTTAATTCCTCCATCTCTCAATGTTCAATGACCATAGAGTCCTTGGGAAGATGACAATATTGCTGTTCAAGTAGAAGAGGAAACCTGAAGAGGAAACCTGAAGAGGATATCTGAGGGTTTTGATAACTGAGAAGTGAGTCTCAGAGAGAGCTTTGAGAAAAGGACAGTGACAAGAATTAGCCTAGTTTCTCACAGACAGGAGTTAGCAACCTGATTAGCAGTAGGAAAAAACAAATGCTCTGGGTCTAGATACGTTTGGCAACCTGGAAAATATTCCTCAGTTTAATTGCAGTTGCCCACCAGTGCTGTAGGTAATGCAATGCTTCACCTACAGTTTATGGGCCATCTCTGTTGGATAGACACATTTTAAGGAGGTTCTGTAAATCTTAAGTGCAGGAGGACCCCAGTTTGGTAAACAGAGAGAGATTAAATCTGAGAAAAATCATAAAGCACATGAATGTACTGAACTGTATAAGAATTTGAGTAATGTGTTTTCATGAGTAGATTAACAACACTACTTTACAGCATTTTTTAAAAGAAACAGTGTTATTCATATGTGAAAACATCAACTGCATGATTTATCTGAAAAATCTTGGAAATTATAACACCATGGCTTGCTTTCTTTAGCCAGCATCTCGCAATTCAGCAACGCCTCTAAGTGGAAATTCATCTAGACGAGGAAGTGGAGATACAAGCAGTTTGATGGATCCTGATACCTCATTAAGTGAATTGAGGGTGAGCACACACTGTTGGCTAAAAATAAATGTATCTCCTGTTTTATTTGAGGAGGATTTCATTTTCAGGTTTGCAAGACCCACCATTAACTTGAGTTTTTCAGGATTAACCTTGTAAAATGGGATAGGGTGGATGTTCAGTCTTCGAGTCTAAATTCCCTTAGGCAGGTGGAAGTAGTTGTACAGTTCACGAGGTCAAGACCCAGCATCGTAAGTCCTTTCAATTTAAAAATGTTATTTGTAAGTAAAAGGAAGTAAATCATATTAACATATTTGGGCTTACTTCCAATTCAGTATTTGTGCTTGAGTCCAGACTGTTTGGATTGTAGAATTTTATTTTCTTGTAAGATCAAATAAATATTTAAATTTAAAATGTTTTACATACTCTGAGGATAAATTTATCGGTTGTGCAATCAAATTATGTGCTCACAAAAGAAGGAATTATACAAATTAACGGAAACTACAACAGTATTTTTGGAGTATTTTTTCTCCTTGCGAGCTAGGCCGCAAATTTAAGCTTAGCTTATTAATTGTTTAAAACTGTGTGGAAGTAAGGTTTATTTTTATTATTTTTTTAGTTGTTCAGTTTGTTGATATGTTTTATCCTGATGATATAACTGAAATTCTTGATTGTTTTCCACAGAATAACAGACTTCCAATAACAACTGTAAGAAAGAAAGAGAACATTAATTATACTATATTCCACTAGTTTAGAATGAGCTGCAGTTGTAGAAAAGTTCTTGTTCCCAAGCATCAATATATATAAATTTTCAGTGTTGTATCTAAGAGAAGATTATGAGGATTTTATGTCAGTTTATGCTTGAAACTGCAATCAGCTTTTCTAATTCTTTGGACTTTGAAATCTAAGCATTTAACTCCAAAAATGTTATACAGTAATTTTGCCCACTGATTTAGCTTTATAGCAGTCGTTGAATTAGAAATCCACATATTTTAGTCAGTTGCACAAAGAAAAACAACTTTATTTTTCTTAAGTGAAGCACAGACAAACTGAATTCTTGTGTAACAGAATTAAGCAGTGATTTCTCTCCAATGTTCTTATGCCATGGTTCATTCCTATGTCCTGCAGGATATCTATGATCTTAAGGACCAGATACAAGATGTAGAGGGGAGATACATGCAGGGACTTAAAGAATTAAAGGTATCAGGGTTTCTCCTGAGCATGCATTTAATATGATAATAAGTTGATAACAGAGTTTTTGGTGGTGTCTCTAACAGAGCTTTACTAACACATTGTTTTCTGGGTTTTTTTTTTAAAGTATGTACCTAACCTTCAAATCACAGAATAATCATATTTAATTTATATATTTGCAAGCGAATTTTCCCTGATGCTTAATACTAACCTCTGTGAAAAAGGGCAGTATCATATCATATTTTGTATAGAGGATATTCCACTAATAAAAAATGCTATGAACAATGTACAGATTTTTTGTGGGTTGTTGTCAAGGCTGAATATTATTAGCAATTGTATATTAGTGAACAGAGTGAGGTGAGTTTGGAAAAATAGTAAACATAGGCCAGAAATCAGTTCACTTCTGAAAATATTTGGTTATTTATAAACTATCACTGTAAATACATCAAAAAACCTATTTTTAAAAAAAGATGCTTGGTATCTCTTATATAGGTTTTTAGGCTGCTTTCCTTAACGTAAAATGATAAGAAGATACATAGGGTTGACCTTTGACAGAAGGAAAAATGGAAAAAAAAACCCTCATTTTTCCTTCTGTCACAAGTCAAGCCTATGCATCTTCTTATCTTATTCCCAAAGAATTTTGGATAACAACCAATTGGATCAAGTTAAACTTCTTTCCACTAGCTAGTATAGCATCAAGCTGAAATTTTGCCTGACTGTGAAATTTTTTTGGAAATCTGATTTCCCTTTTTGTAACAAAATGACCTTGATTACCATGATAAAGAATCCTAAGATATTAGGAACCTCTCTGCCAGAGAATGGCTTGAGAAGATATGGGAGTTGATGATGATGTTTAAGGTTACCCAAAAGATACAGTAATCAAAAAATTGACGCAAGAAAAAAGTACCTCAGTGGTTTGAGGTTTCCCCTTATCTCTTATGTAGAGCAATCACTATTTAGTGTGTGGGTTCCATATAGAGCTGTATATCTAATGACTGCGTATCTGTTTTTCTCTTTAATCAGAAGAGTAAATAATCTCCATTTATCCCTTGACTCTGTTTATACTTCGAGTTTCACTGATTAGTGTTGCCTAAATAATTTTTTTCTCAGTTGAATGCTCTTTGCAGGTTACCTCTAAATTTTAGTTTTTTTTTCTCTTATTTTTTATAGCTGTCTGGATCTGGATTGCTTTTGGATTGTTTATAACATTTAGACTTTATTGCTTTGTAGTCAAAGCAAATGTAAAAAAGAAAACAAAGAAAAACTAAGAAATATTCAACATCTCTTCCCTTTAGAAGAATGTAGTCTTAATACTGATTTGCCAAATATGTCTAGCAGGTCCCTTCTACTGCACTTCATTTTGAAATCAGTGTAGCTTCACAATCTTTTCTGTCTATTATCCTATTTGCATTCTTCCATATCATTTGTTAGGCAATCATGCATAAAATATGACATCATTACTTGATACACCCTTTAATAATTATAGTGTGCATACACCTTTCAGAAGGAGTATTTTTTGGAATTAACATGAAGCTTGTAGCCATAATTGTTCATGCTGCTGCTTTTTCATGTTCCTTTCCCACAGTTTGTTCTTGTCTCTTACAGTAGAAGTGCTTTGAGGCAGGGCATGTCTTAACTCTGCAACATGTCCCTCTATTGAATTCTGTTTTGAAGTGTAGTGAAAACTTCAGTAGACCACAAGATAATTACAGCAATGCTTTGTAGTTTACAGGAAAGAAATCATGTGAAAATAATCACATTTAAAAATAAAGCCAGTCTTCTGAATTTGTCATTTTTATTTATGAATCTAGCTTAAGGAATGTTGGCTAGTTTTTCTTTTCAGATAATGAATACATCCTGACTTGAACTGCTTATTTGAGATTATAAGAAAATTTGTCTGAATGCAAATTCTCTTAAGTTAGAATTCATATTCATACATAGATTTCATTTGATAGACAATTTCTAGTGCTCATGTTCGTAAGTCAAGAGAGATATCTTATGAGAAGGGTTTTTTTTTTTCCAGGGCTTTAGCCAGCCTGGAGCAGGAGGCTTATATACTTCAAGCCTGAAGGGAAAGGCAAAAAAGAGATAGAGAGCCCTCTCTCCTGGAGGCCTTTTTTCTTCTATGATAACAGCTGTAGAAGGCTTCCAGGCCTAAACCAAATATGTTATAGAGGGAGCATGTGATGCTCAAGATACTAAAAGCCATACCTCCAATCTAATCCCTTCTTACAAGATAACTCATTATAAATAGTCAGATTATTTACCATGTTTTTAAAAATAATGTTGTTGTTTAATTCTTTTTTCAGTGTTGCAAAATATGATTTTAACTGAATCTTGTATTAAATCATTGTAAGTCATCTTGGGTCCCATTCCAGGAGAAAAGTGGGGTATAAATTAAATAGACAAATAAATAAGCAGGTAAAGGCTTTATCAAGTCAGTTGTCCTCGTTTTCAGCCCTCCTTTTTGCTTTTGTGAAGGTTATTTTAACTGATAGCCAAACATTTCTAATTTCAAGATGATAAATTCTTAAGCCCTTAATTAACTTGAAAACACAGGAGGGATCAGACTAGCTTTGATGAAGACAGGGTCATCTTTTTGTAGAGCCTGTCCATGTGATTGTAAATTGAGATATTTTAAGGTTCCAGATCATATGTAGTAGAAGTCCTCTTCTGCAGACTATCACTTTTACAAAGTGGGGGAAGAATGAAGTTCAAGGTTACTCTGGTCCCTTTCTTTACATGATCAGTTCAGTCCTCTGTTGAATGCCTGGATACAGTCCATATCACTTTTCATTTCTATAATCCCTCTTCCTCTTTTGGCTCAGCAGTTATTAACGTTGTGTAAGACTTCAAATTTCTGTCAGGCAGTTTTGATTAAATTTTAGTGTCATTTTTTAAAATTCATCAACTTGTGTTGTTGTTTGTACCAGGATACAAACCAGGGTATGTAGAAGCCAGTACTTTATTTTTGCATAGCCCAGTTTTGGTTCTAAACTTAATGAACATTCAGCCACTTCAGTTCTCTGTCAGAGGAAACAGGATATATGTTCTTATGAAAGAAAAAATCTTAAGCAGTCAAAAACAGTGAACATTGTTCCCTAAAGAATTATATTATATTTTTAAACACCTATTTAAGTTTAAAAGGCTACAGATGTACTTAATTTGTATGACTTAATCTAGAAATATATTACAGTGTACTCACTGTAAGAAAGCTTGAATCAAACCAATTACTGGATTAATTTGAAACAGAGATTGTATTTTCCTTTAGATTTAAATCTATTAAAATTGGTTGTTGTATTCATTTTTATCCTGTCTTTTTCTCAGTCATGGGTCTCAAGGTATCTTATTTAAAACCAGTATAGATTAAAAACTATACCAGAACATCAGTAAAATTTATTTAAAAATAATTGAGTGATCTGTGGAGATAAAATAATTTAAAAATACATTAGAAGGTCATATAAAAAGAAAACAGTAAAATAGCACAGCACACCGTTAAGAGCCCTTCACAGTCACCTTCAAAAAGCCTAATGCAGTAGGAGTGTTTTTACTTGCCAGCACAAGGAGAATGTGGAGGGAGCCATCCTAGTCTTCCTAGGAGGGAGTTCCAAAATCTGAGAGCTGCGATTGAGAAGACCCTCTCCCTTGTTCCCACAATGTTTGTGCTATAATACATTTGCTTTTTTTAAAGGTATCCTGTTACTTCTTGCTGCAACAGACTAACATGGCTACTTCTCTCAAAGTACTTTTCTTTAGGTTCTCTTACAGAGCTGTGTCTTTAAATTAGCTGCTTGATTTGCTTGAAAAACAGGGTAACACAGGATTAAATCAGTCTTGCAAATAACACGTTTGATAACACTAAAAGTGCCTTTGAATTTAAAAATACATTTGCCTTTTGAAAAATCAGTTAACAATGTGTATTTTGCTATTCTTAATGCTTTATGTGAGTAATCTTAATGATACAGGTATCAAATATGTATCTAGGAGTCGCTTGCTGAAGTTGAAGAAAAATACAAGAAAGCAATGGTTTCTAATGCCCAACTAGATAACGAGAAGAACAATTTGATCTATCAAGTAGATACACTAAAGGATGTCATTGAAGAAAGAGAGGAACAATTAGCAGAATACTACAGGGAAAATGAAGAAAAAACCAAGGTACCGGAATTTTATGTTAATATTGGTCATAGTAATGGAGACTAACTGTGCATTGTGAATAGCTGGACGTAAAAATGTCTGTATGTATTTAGCAAAACAATAAATTTAGGATATTTTAATGAAAATTATGAAGAACATTTTATGATGGCTCACAGCAGTCAGTCTTAGGACTACTTAATCCTCCCTCAATAAAATTTAGAGCAGTGGTTCTCAACCTGTGGGTCCCCAGGTGTTCATGGACTTCAGCTCCCAGAAGCCCAGCCACTATGGTCAATGCTCAGGGCTTCTGGGAGCTGAAGTCCACGAACATCTGGGGACCCACAGGTTGAGAACTACTGATTTAGAGTCAGATATTTTTAAATCCAATCATTTGTGGATCTGTAGTCATGTTCATACATTCATGTGGTATGAAGTGGTAATCAAGATTGACTGTTTTCCTTTCACAAACAAACAGGTTATCTTTCCTTGCTTTTAATCGTTATTAGTCTTGCTGATCTTCACTTCAAAGTAGTTGATAACATCAATTAATAGTATTTATAAGGTGATAACTTTCTTCAGAAGGTAATAGCTAGTATCTAAGGAGCTGCAGACTCCCCTTTTCTTTAGCTGAAGTGAGAGTCATAGCTGTCTTACTGAAAAGCTTTCTGGGTAGCTGTACCATAGATCCTTTGCTTCCTTCAAAATTTGTAAAGTAATATGGGTGTCTTTTTTTTTAAAAAAAAAGTCAGTTATTTTTCAGGTGTGTTAAAGCTAGATAGATCAAAAACAGTCTGTTTTGTTCTCAAACTAGACCAGTCTTCTTAGAAGGGATGAGAGATGGTGTTGGACAGTGGCCAGAGCCTCTGAAACACATTGGTATCCACTTGAGCTAATTTTATTTTGCTGAATAAGATAAGAATAAAGAACACACATTAACACCCAAGAATTATGATGTTAACATTTCTGTTGTGTTTGTTTTTAAATCGAATGTAGCTTAGGCTTATTGTAATATTAAAATTAAGCTTGAACTGCTTCATTGGTATTTTCTTAATATAGGAATTGGAAAGACAGAAACACACGTGCACTGTTCTGCAGCATAAGGTGGATGAACTTAAGGAGGGTATTCGCCAAAGAGATGAATTAATTGAGGTACATATTCATGTTTTACAAATAATTTAATTAAAAATATGTCATTTTACTTCTACAAATGAACATGCATGATATGCTTCCATACAACAGCTATGCTTCTTGTCTTGTGTGCATATACTATATTGATTTGTATTGTATATAATTTTGATATACAGTCGTCTCTCCACGTTTGCTAGGGTTAGGAGCACAGAACTTCTCTGAAAGTGGAAAAACTGTGAATAACCATATTTAACACACAAAAAAGTATGATCACCATAATCAACCCACCGTGGATTCCTTTGAGGCATCAGGATTTCTTCACATGGCAGAAGTGGGTGGCTGGTGGGGCTTACTGCCACCTCCACTACTGCTGCACACTATTTTTAATAGGAACTTACAAGTCTCGTTGTGATATATGATGCCTCTGAGATCAAGGAGCAACTGATTGTGCCAAGGACTGAGCCAGTGAGTGTGATTGATGATGCCTCTGAGATCGAGGAGCAAATGAGTGTGCTAAGAATGGAGCCAGTGAGTGAGCAAATCAACCTGCAAACATCCTCTGCACTGAAAGGTCAAGCAGAGACAGAGTTGCCCTGGCCAGCTCATAATGGAGAGAGAACCAGCAGTGATTCAGAGTTACAGCCACCTGTGCCCATCAGCTCTCAATCACATAGAAGGCTGAAACAGACTGCTCAGAGAGAGGCTTCATGGACTAGGTTGAGGAAATAATAACAAGCAGCACCTGTTCATTGCAGCTATTTAAGTCTGTCGGCATGGATACGCTTTGCTTGCAGCAAATTACTAGTAAGCTCTCATGACGTTCGTGTCTCCTGCTCCCTGAAATCTTCCGGATGGATCTCTGCCTCCTGAACCTTAGGACTGGACTTCGACCTGGCTCGGCTTGCATTTTCCCTTGTGTTTGGTGAATTCGGACTTTCCCTGAAAGTTTTCCCGACCGACTTCCTCCCCTTGCTGGCTGAGGCTCGGCAGGGAGAGAATCCTGACACTCATTCACAGTTTCCCAGTCTCACAAGGCTTGCAGTCCCTATTAAAAATGGCATAGGGAGGTAGCAAAGGTGACAGCAAATAATCCGTGAATAATCAAATCTACAAAAGTGAAACTTGCAAAGTTGGAGGGCTGACTGTATATGTCATCATAGCCTTCACTGTACATAACTCAAGGCCTTCATAATATGCAGTACTTACATTTTAAAAGGGATTATCGCAGGTGCTCTTCAGATTTCTTAGGACAATCAATTTTTGCCATCCTCTGAAAATGATCAAACCTTCAGATCTTAGGAGCTTAATGAAACAGTAATGCTGTTCGTTCATTAACAAAACATACAGAGCATAAGAAATGGTTGATAAACAGCTACAAGTCTTATTACCATTTCCTGTCATATTCAATCCAAATACTACTGGAAAATGGATGTTTTTAAATCTAGGATGCAAATATAAAGGATAGAACAACAAATAGTGAGTTATATTTTCAGTATGGCTACATATACATTTTTGTTCTGTAACTGTAATTCAGAGGTGTGAGGAGGGCATCTGCTGAAATCTACAAAGGTGTAAAAATCTTCTAAGTAGTTTCATCTTATATGATTAGCTGCGAATTGGGAATATCAAGTAGAAAATTGTCCACCAGAGTTAGCTGCCATATCTTGGCTAGCAACATGATTGAAATCTAATTCCTAAATGTATGAGAACTGTGACTACCAACTTTTAGTTTAATTTATGACTGCTATGCCCCATCTTCACTTCCTGATTGCTCTAAACAACAGATTTAGTAGTAATAGAATTGTCTTTTAATTCATTCAATCTGTGCCAGTATCTAAAGTAAGATAGGTCAATTCTAGCTGCAGTTGCAGGGAGACCTAGCTCAGCCTTGATATGGAGCAATGGAGACTTGCAAGGAAGGCCCAACGCTGCTTCATAAATTTATTTTTCAGGACTTTCAAGATGGACTTGGCTCTTTTTCCTCAGATTCAAACCCCATATGACATTTGAACTATGATTTTAGCATCAATACTCTTAAGAACAGTGTTTATTGGTTGGACCCTCCCGTTGTGAAATAATTTTCAAACTCTCTATTTGGCACTCAGTAATTTAATGAGAGCCAATATGGTAGAGTGTTGTGAGCATTGGACTTGGAGACCAGGGTTCAATTGCCTGCTTGGCCATGAAAACCCACTATCTATGAAATTGAAAGCTGCTAAAAAATCTAGAGAAGTTGTAAAAATAAATTTATTTCGGTCCTTAGTAAATTAGCAAATTAGATGGCAAACTATATAAGCTGGGTCTATTGCCCTTATTAAAACCTGCTTTTTCACTCTTGATGCTTGATTGATCCCATTCAAGCAATGTAAATAAAGTTTTACAGATCCCTGCAGTTACAAGGATCTGATGGATCATCTTTCTTAAAGATGGCATAATATGCTGTTGCAGTTAGTATCTGTATCAGTTAGACACTGGTTATTAGATTAGCTAAAATTGGATACCACCAATGGATACTACCAATCAGTGACTTGGATGAGGGAATAGAAGGCATTATTATCAAATTTGCAGATGACACCAAATTTGGAGGGGTAGCTAACACCACAGAGGACAGGATCAGAATTCAAAATGATCTTAACAAGTTAGAAAGTAAGGCCAAAACTAACAAAATACATTTCAGCAGGGAGAAATGTAAGATACTACACTTGGACAGAAAAAAATGAAATGCACAGATATAAGATAGGTGATACAGTACATGTGAAAGGGATCTAGAAGTTTTAGTAGAGTACAAACTGAACATAAGTCAGCAGTGTAATGCAGCAGCTAAAAAAGCCAATACAACTATTGGTTGCAGTAATAAGAGTATAGTGTTTGGGTCAAGGGAAGTAATAGTACCACTCTATCCTTCTTTGGTCAGACCCCACCTAGAATATTATGTCCAGTTTTGGGCACCACACTTCAGGAAGGATAGTAAACAAGCTGGAACATGTCCAGAGGAGGGCAACCAAAATCATAAAAGGCCTGGAAACCATGTTCTGTGAGGAGCAGCTCAGAGAGCTGGGTATGTTTAGCCAGGAAAAGAGAAGGTTAAAAGGTGACATGATAGCTATGTTTAAATATTTGAAGGGATGTCATATGGTGTAAACTTGTTTTGGCCTGCTCCAGAGACTAGCACACGTAGCAGTGTCTTCAAATTTTAGAAAAAGAGATTCCATCTAAACATTAAGAATTTCCTTCCTGACAGTAAAAGCAGTTTGACCGTGGAATACGCTGCTTCAGGGTGTGGTGGAATCTCCTTCTTTGGAGGTTTTTAAAACAGAGGTTGGACAGCCATCTGTCTGGAATGCTTTGATTGTGTATTCCTTCCTAACAGGGGATTGAACCTAGTGGCCCTTGTGATCTCTTCCATATGTATGATTCTATGATTTAAGGTAAAGATTTCGGGAGGAATCTTGGCAGCCTTACTGGCATAAGAGGTTGAGATCTTCGCCTCAGTTTCAGTAGAAGAAACAGTGAGTTTAGAAGATGAGAAGGTTTTAATTCATAGTTCAATGAGTATTTAACATTACTTTCAAAGATGCCACTGAAGTGGGAGAGGGATATTTCGAGTGTAATTGGGGCAGCAACCCTCCTATATTATCTGGGAGAAGGCTGGCTGGATCAAATTATAGAATTTAGATTTGTTCTGCAATCAAAATGAGCTTTAGAGATTTTCTGTTACTAAGAAAAATTACTTCCTTTTTTTCCTTCTAAGCAACATTTTATTTATTCTGTGCTGCTGTTGTGGAAAGAAGATGGCTTCATCAATGCAAGCATGCTTCATCTGTCTTGTTTACTTAGCTCCTTTTTCTCAAATTTATGTTTCTTACCATATCAAGAAGTGACAAAGATCTTTGTTTTAGAAGTTAGTGATCAAATGAAATCTACCTTATGTCCCACTAAATCTCACAGATACTCCAAAACTATTCAAGAGCATGTTGTTGTCACTTTTGAAGTATATCAGTTTGCAGCATCTACTTTATGTTGCAGTCTGTTTAAAGGGACTGCGAAACCATCTCTCACCTTGTACGTACTCTGTCAAAAGTTATATTTCCTGCAAATTTGGCATCAAATGATAATAACCACTTTCAGGTCTGTCTTCTATGAAAAAAAGAACATGGCCACAATTATTGACAGTCTTATTTTGTGAAGTACGGGGAATACTTTGGACTTTCTATAGCAGAAAGCCTGGGGTATTGTGGTCTTTATTTTTAGCTGAAGAGTTTTTTCCTCTGCTTCTTATCTTTGTATGTTTAAGCACTGGGGAGAAGATTAACTAAAATTCCTTTCCTCAGCATAGTTTGTCTTTGCTCATCCATGATGCTCATCAGTTCAGTATTTGAACCATAACAGGTAGAAATGCCCAGCTCTTTGTCCTTTAAACATCACTTTTCTTTTTGTGCACTTCTTTATTAAGAAGCTGATAAAGGTTGTTAGTTTCATTCCAGAAATCTTTTCAGTAATAGGTTAAATAACATTAACTATGTATATATACCTTCACATTGCTTGTTGACTTATGGGGACCCTATGAATTTAATAGTTTCTTCGGGCAAGGAGTACTCAGAGGTGATTTTGCTAGTTCTTCCTCTGAAATATAGCCTAGAGCACCTGGTACTCATTGGCAGTCTTCCATCCAAGTACTAACCAGAACTGATACTGATTAACTTCCAAGATCAGATGGGATTTGGTGTCTTTAGGGTATTTTGGCCTCTCTTACATTAACTATAATGTTAGTGTTATAAACCTGAGTGGCACCATACGTATGATTAAACTTCTAGTTCCAAAGTAATCAATGACTGTTTTATTGTTTACTAGAATATAGATCTTCCCCTACTGCTATTCATGTTGTTCAAGGAGAAAAAATGATTCTTTTAGGAATAAGCCCTTGTTCATAAGCTTTCATCTTTTGTGTTTCTTTGACTTACCTACTCACTTTATTCTGTCTTTTTGTAATTTTCTTTACCTGTCTTTTCTCTTCTTTTGTTCTCTTCCCTGTGTTTACTGCAGGAGAACCAACGTATGCAGCAGAAAATAGAATCTGTAACCAAAGAGGTGTTTGACCTCCAGGAGACAGTTAATTGGAAAGATAAAAAAATTGGGGTATGAGATGAATTCTGGAGGTGAAGAGTGACTTTAAGAATAGACTCCTATGAGTTAGCATTAAGATTGTTTGTGATCCTAAGGTTAAATTGAGTATGGGAGACAGGAGACAGAATTGAGTATGGGAGATAGGAGACAGAAAGCTTACACTCAGTATATTTAGTATAATATACATAAGTATATTCATGCATCAATACTATATATATATATATGTACGTATGTATGTTTGTGTGTGTGTATATATATATGTATATGCATATATATAAATGTGTGTGTTTGTGTAATGTAATATATCTATCTATATGAGCATTTAAGTGACCATTTTGGTGATACAGATAGATAACTAACATTGCTGTTTTGGATTTGGCTGCTAGCTTTGTTAAATAATTTTTATTCACTATTTAAGACTGAAGCAATAATTATGAAGGAGAATTTTATCTGTAGACTTAGGTATCACTCTCGAAGGCTTTTACTGTTTGTAACTGTCAGTTCAAAAGAGGCAGGTGTGGTTCATTAAAATCAGTGGGATGTTATTAATGCATCCTTCAGGGAGGGCAATTTTCCAGCTTGTTTAAAAGAAACAATTATACGTCCGCTTCTAAAAAAGCCCTCCCTAGATCCCCTGGATATGAATAATTACAGACGAATTTCCCATCTTCCATTTTTAAGCAAGGTGATCGAGAGGGCTGTTGCCCTTCAACTTCAAGCTGCCTTGGATGAAACAGATTATCTAGATCCATTTCAAACTGGCTTCAGGGCAGGATATGGAGTTGAGACTGCCATGGTTGCCTTAGTGGATGATCTACGTCTGGGTATCGA
This sequence comes from Iguana delicatissima, assembly GCA_948472985.1. Classification (NCBI taxonomy): domain Eukaryota; kingdom Metazoa; phylum Chordata; class Lepidosauria; order Squamata; family Iguanidae; genus Iguana; species Iguana delicatissima. The sequence goes on from CAOKZL010000479.1 coordinate 1,779,942, forward strand.
CAGGGGAAGTGTGACCCTGCTGGTACTCTTGGACCTCTCAGCGGCTTTCGATACCATAGACCATGGTATCCTTCTGGAACGCCTGAGAGGGCTGGGGATCGCAGGCACTGCACTTCAGTGGTTCCGGTCCTATCTCTCGGGTAGATACCAGATGGTGATGCTTGGGGACAGCTGCTCCTCGAAAAAGGAGCTTAAATCTGGCGTCCCTCAGGGCGCCGTCCTGTCCCCAATGCTATTTAACATCTACATGAGACCGCTGGGAGAGATCATCAGGAGGCATGGAGCAAGGTGCTATCAGTACGCTGATGACACCCAGATATATCTCTCCATGCCTCGGATAATAGCATCGACCAAGGGTGGCATCTCGCCTCTAAATGAATGCCTTGAAGCAGTAATGGACTGGATGAGGAAAAACAGACTGAAGCTGAATCCAGATAAGACGGAGGTACTTGCTGTCAAGGGCCCTAGCCCAGGTATGGAGATTTGTCAACCAGTTCTAGACGGGGTCACACTTCCCCTGAAAGACTGTGTCCGCAGCTTGGGGGTGCTCTTGGACTCAGCGCTTCAGATGACAGCTCAAATTGATGCGGCAGCCAGGAGCGCCTGCTATCAGCTTCGGCTGATACGCCAGCTGCGCCCCTTCCTGGACTTGGAACACCTAAAAACAGTGGTACATGCGCTGGTAACTTCACGGCTTGACTTCTGCCGTGCTCTATATAGGGCTACCCATGTGCTTAGTCCGGAAACTTCAATTAATTCAGAATATCTCAGCCAGGTTGGTCACCGGAAGATCTAAAACTGACCACATAACACCTATATTGAAGTCTTTACACTGGCTGCCTATTAGTTTCCGGGCACAGTACAAGGTGTTGGTTTTTACCTTTAAAGCCCTTCATGGCTTGGGGCCAGCCTACTTGCGGGATCGCCTTCTCCCATATAATCCGCCCCGCACATTAAGGTCCTCTGGGAGGAATCTACTGCAGCCAATCAGAACTAGGTTGGCTGCGGTTACCCAGAGGACCTTTTCTTCAGTCGCTCCCAAGTTATGGAATAGCCTGCCGGAGGAGACCCGGCACATTACCAGTCTTGACTGCTTTAAAAATGTAACATAAGGATTTAGGGCATATTCAGGACATTATATTTCTGGCAGAATTTTTCCCTAAAAGAGAGTGAGACCAAGGTTCAGGCATTCCCTCTCCACATGTGATAAACTGTTTAAAACTAAATCATGTGAATATAATGATTTGTCATTTTATAAACTTTGGCTCTGATTTTCCATGTCAGGGAAGATCCTGTGTTCAAGAGAGTGAGGGCATGTCTGATTTGACTATGCACTTTGAGCTGTGGTAAGAGGAGAGTATGTAAACTGAAAGCCACCACTTAACTTACTTTCAGGAAACAATTGATCTCTGAACAGATTTTAAGATGTAGCACCTGATGTGGGCCTTACCATGGAGGAATTTGCCCATTGCTTCTTCTTGAAATTAGAACTCCTAGTTTAGTGGATGTAATTCTCTAGGATCTCTGTGAATCCCAGAACCTTATAATAAAAAGAAGAACCTTTTGTAGTGGTACACACTGCACATTGGTATGCATATATAATTCATCCAGCTAGTTAAACTAGCTATCATTATTGAGACCTTTTTTTAAAAAAAAATGGGACTATCTCTGGTGCTTTTGTCCTATTATTAGGCTCATTGACCTTTTTGGTGGGCAGAAAGCCTACCACTATTTTAGAAATATTACACTATAATTGGATGTATAGTTTAGAAAATAACTTAATGAATTGCGTGTATATGCACCTTCATGGTAACGTCATGAATTTCCTAGTGTTTTCTTAGGCAAGGAATACTCAGAGGTGGTTTTAGCAGTTCCTTCCTCTGAAATATAGCCTCCAGAACTGGCAGTCTTCCATCCAAGTACTAACCAGGGCTGACCCTGGTTTGCTCCCAAGATTAGATGGGATCTGGTATCTTTAGAGTATCTAAATCTTTAACTTAATGAACTAGAGAGGTTGAATCAGTAAATGTTTGCCAGATAAGTGGTAATTGAAGGATAATTGTGGCACACATTAACTGCTGTAGGAAACACAGGACTTGGTTAATCTTTATTTTCACCGTTTAACTTCACTTTTTGTTCAGCTGATGATCTTTTATTTGCAAGAAATCTTGCTTACCTATCACACATTCTTTCTCTGTGCTGTTTTCTTTGTGCTACCTGCCTGTATCCAGGCTCTAGAGAGACAAAAAGAGTACTTTGACTGCATTAGGATTGAGCGAGATGAGCTCAGAGATGAGTTGGCTGACCTCAAGGAAAAAATGAAGACAGGAGAGGTACGTTAGCAGTAGTAACATATAACAAATGTAGATTTGGGGCTTGAAGCTCTAGATGCTGTAACTGAGTGTGTAGTGTCATTACTTTGGCATACCTCTTCTTTTTTCTTTTTTTCTTTTTTCAAAACATGAACAAGAGCAATGGTGCTGTTACCTTTTGGTTGGGCTAATTTAAGTAAAACTGAGCGCTCTCTCTTAGGTAATATTAATCTTGCTTTTTTCCAGAAACATGGATTAGTTATAATCCCAGATGGCACTCCAAATGGTGATGTCCATCATGAATCGGTAGTTGGTGCAATAACAGTTGTTTCACAAGAGGCTGCCCAAGTCTTGGAGTCAGCAGGGGAAGGACCATTAGGTAAAAACTGTTTTTTTGAAAGAGTATGACTGAATTTGGCTTTCATTGTGTATAGATAAAAATCAGTAACTTAAGGCCTGACCCAGATAGGAAGAACTTTATTTATCTTCGGATGTAACACAAAAAATTGTTCTGTGTGACTAGTTGAAGCAGTCTCTGAATCTATGCAGATACATTTCAGTGCATTTAGTTTAAATTTAAGTATATTAAAATGTTAAGTTACTAAAAAGATGCATCCAGTGGAAGGTATATATAGATATACCAAAAGGAGTTTAAAATATATGCGCAAAAAGCATAAATGTATTGTTAGTTGATGGTGGAAGTTCAGTGAATATTGTGATGTGTGGTGTGCTAAAAGAAGCCTAAGAAACAATTCTGTGAACATTCGAAGGACCATTCCTCTTTTGATATCTTTTAGTGCACAGTGTTGATTTTTAGAAAATGTTTTTGCAGTATGAAGAGTTGCTAATTTTCTAATTGATTTTTTTTAAACAGATATTAGGCTAAGAAAACTTGCAGGAGAAAAGGAAGAGTTGTTGTCACAGGTAAAGCTCATACCCTTCCCCTGGAGCAGTGTAAAAAGTGATGTTGAAATCTTTACAACAACAGAACTCTTTAAATTGGTTATAAAGCAGTAGCTACATTTAGTTGTTTAATATTTCTTAACGACTTAAAAAAGGAGCTATATGTTAAAGAATGGCAACTGAAGAAAAAGAAGATGACCATAGGATATGTAGCACTAGGATTCTCTTAAATTCCCTTTTCATAAAGATTCATTTGGATTTCCGTAAATGGCTACAATATATGTCTGTGTAACCATGCAAAACAGTTTTGTTTGATTTTTCACATTTGCTTCATATAAGGGAGCTGGGAGCAGAGCTTGGAAAGTTACTTTTTATAAATGGTTTGGTACTGTTACCTAATGTACTGCCTGAAAAGTGATGTGTTATCAGTGCTTGTTGCATTGCTAAGAAGTCGCTTGTTATTAATTTTGTTTTAACTATTTTTTTTCAAAAACTTAGCATTGATAAAATAATGGCATAATACTCAGAAATTCCTTGTGAGAATGCCTTTAAAATAGTCTTATAAAGTAAGGTTTAAAAGTAACTGGAAAACCTTTCTTGTTACATTACTAAAAGTAGTTTTGATCCAACTTGTTACGCAGCCCATTAAATATAACTGTTATGCCATTACCATGAAAAGGGAGGGGAGATAAACTTATTACACATAATGATGTATTTTGCATCCCTTTCCTTCCAAGCTCTAGTGGGGACCCACTATGTTCCAAGTCTTTTTCTTAGGCTTCATATAGAGATCAAGTTCCTTACCCCAAAAGGTGTAGTTGCACTGCTGATCTTGCTGTCCCCTAGAAACTTTGGTATTGCCACATCTGGAGTCTTTCTGTCTTAAGTTGCTGTTCAATCTTGTCAACTTGAAATCTTGTATTGTTGTTGTTGGAAAGCTATGATACCGATATTTTGATTTTAAATTATTAGTTTATTTGCACTGTATATAACCAAGTTGCCGTTTGAATGAAATAGCAGCAGTGTCCTGATAAATTCTGACTGGACAAATTCTGTTTGCTTATTTAAGGCTGAAAATAGGTACTGTGGACTGCAGGTTGTGGTCATAGGTGCATGACCATAAAAAATAATATTGTCGTAAACGCCAACATGTCTATTAATTATTGATAGATATAGTAGTGAACTGCTCACCAAGTGTATTTTAAATTACTATATTTATTTCAGGTTAAAAAATTGAAATTGCAGTTGGAAGAGGAACGACAGAAATCTTCTAGAAATGATGGCACAAATGCTGATTTAACAGGATTAGAAAACGGTTCTGATCTGCAGTTCATCGAAATGCAGAGTAGGTATACTTTCAGGCACTTACCTTTGCAAAGTTTAAATTCTTCCTACCTTCAACAGGGGTCAATTGCCATGGAAACGGTATCTTTGAAAAATTTGGGAGTGCAAAGCACTTTGTAATTTTGTGTCAGTTTCATGCAGTAGATAACATTAGTTTAAAGCAGTTCTCTGGCTATCCGGTATCAGGGAGGAGCAGGCAGTTTTTTATATTATGCCAAAGACTGGCAGACTGTTTGTGTTAATTGGCTACAATTTATTGGTAACTTGCTAGTGACTGCCAGCCAGTAACTTAGACTGGCACCAATCCATGGACCACTGCTTTGAGTAGTACTGATTTAAAATATTTATACCCTCCTCTCTAGCCAAAAACATGTTTACAGTCTAATTTTTTTTTAAAGACCCTGCCTTTGGGCTCATAATTTAACCCCCCCCAAAAAAAATAAAAAGGAAAGGATATGAAGAGGAAAGTCTCACTTTACAAACCCAGGTGCATCAATCCTTAAGTTTACAAAATACTTCTAATGATTTTCTAGGATGAAAGCAGTTCAGGAAGAGCTGGGAGCTGGTCTGTGAGCAAGGTTGATGGTGGATTCCTGCCTCTTTTCCCATGCACTTGCACTAAGAGGCAATATAAAGAGACTTGGACATCCTTAAAACTCTTTGGATTCAACTCTCTACATGAGCTGACACTTATCCTTTTAAAAATAAGTTTATTTCATTTAAATTTCGTGCAATTTAAATGAAATAAACAACACTTACCTTGTTTTTAAATGTAGTTAATTCCATGGTGCTTCTGGAATGTTGTCTAGTACTTAAAATTAAGAAACGTGAGACCCACCTATTCAATTTCTATTAATTGCAACTTCTTCAGATCAAAGTGATTGTAGGAGAAACAAGTATGGTTATGTGAAAATGTTTGCATTGCCATATGTATTGGTACAGAAAAACTTCAGGTGGCAATGGCTACTTCACTGTATATTTGCTTGTGGTCACAATACATAAGTGTTATCTTCAAATAGGACCTAGTGTAAATTTTGCCTGCTCTGCCCATGCAGTTCTGTTTAGTTGGACCGTCATGTGAAGTAATTCTTGGAGCTTAGTGAAGTTATATTATGTTGCGAAACTGCACTGAATATTCATTCTAGGATGCTAGGAGGAGCAATCCACCACAATTGAGTTTATCCCCATATGCCAACCAGATCAGGCAGGAGTCCACATTCTTGTGACTATTAGGACCTCCTCACTTCCCTGACAGTTTTCCCAGCCCTCCATAATCTGAATCTAATCTAAAACTTGGCTACCCATTCTGAACACTCCCAGTAAGTCCAGTCTCTCATTCTCAGGATGGCATGGAGGAGGAAGCCACCATGAATAAGTCTTACCAAAGCCCCTAATTGGGTGGGGGTATTACCTGCCTTTAACCACTGACTGCAGCACAGTTCTACCAAAAGTTTCCTGTGAAGATTTATATTTATCCAGTTTGTAATGTCTAACAAAAGTTGATGGCTCTGACCATCCTGCAGCATCACATATGTCTTACAAAGAAATTGTAACAGTGTAAGCTGCATTAGTAGCCCTGACCTGATTGAATGCAGCCACACATTTTTAGACTATGGTTTATTTTCATAGTCATAACATTGAAAAATACATGCCTTAATCCATTTGTCAGTCACTGTCTTTGAGGCTCTCTAGCCCAGAAGTCTAGGATTGTATGAGACAAAGCCTCTGTGTGTCTGAACTGTGAAGTTCTCTTTAAATAGATTTTAATAAATTTCCTGATATCTAGAGTATGCCACATCTTTTCCTCTGGTGACTTGATTGGGGATAAAAACATGGCAAATAACTAACATCAGGTGTCCCCTTTCGTATACATTTTGGCAGAAATGTTGGATCTAATAGTAACATCAACCTGTCTTCCTCAAATTTGCACAGATTTTGATTTATTGATAATTCTGAGACTCACCTCACTGATGTACCTGCAACTAAGAAGGCTATTTTAAATGAAACATTTGCAAAGAAGCCTCCCTTATTGGTTCAAATGGTGGACACATTAACTTATTCAGAAACAGGTTTAAATCCCAATTGGGACTGTGCTGTGTTGGAAACGTCATAATAGTCTTACCCCTGAGGAACTTCTTAATGTGAAGATGTGCTGATTAGGGGGTACCCTCAAATTTTAGCATCACTGCTAATGCTAAAACCCGGTGCTTTAAAGTTTTGGATGGCAAAGACCATTACTCTTTCAAGCTATGCCACCTCTCAGATGCCCTCCATGCCATATTATATATGTTTTGAGTTCATTGTCTTCTGGAGGTTAGAATGGTTTCAATAACTCATTTTGAATATCCCCTTAACTGTAACACTATCCTTTCAAAACCCAGGCAGTCAAATTTAACAAGTCCAGATTTGGATCATGTACTGGTCCTTTACTGAAGAGGTGTGGTTATTTGGGCAATTTCCATGTAGGGCCTACTGACATTTGGAGTAACAGAGGAAAGCAAAATCTTCTGGGCCAGTAAGGCGCTACTTTTGCCCTCTCTTGCTGTATTTTGAGACGCACTCTTTATAGAATTTGAACTGAAGGGAAGGCATAATGACATCCCTTTGGCCAAGGCACTGTCAGAGCATCATATACCTCTGCAGACCTACTCCAGTGTAAAAAGACTTAGCCTGGTATTTTTGGCTAAGGCAAATAGATTTATTTGAAAAGGACCTTTTGTTGAAAAGCTGAAACACTGCAAAATGTAGTATCCATTCCTCCAAATGCATCCTGTTCCAGCTCAGGTAATCTGCTCTGATGTTCAGCTTCCCTTTCAAGTAAACGGCTGTTATGAACTTTAAGTTCCTCTCCGCTCAATGAAATAGTTTCTCTGACTCCTTCATTAGTGGTTTTGAATGAAGACCACCTTGATTCAAAATGTATGCTCTGACAGTCATGTGGTCTGTCCATATTTCAACCTGACATCCTTGCACCACTGTTACAAATCTGAGAAGTGGTAACTGCACTGTTTTCAGTTCCAGAAAGTTTATATTATGTTTCTTGTCTGACATGGTCCATATTCCCTGAGCTCCTTGTCCAAGACAGTGAGGCTCCATCCAGCCAGCTTGTCATTTTTACATGATTTGGAACCATCAGAGGCACTCCTTCATTTAAGTTGGAGTCCTTCAGCCTCCATCTCAAGTCCTTCTATATAAGTCCTTTGGAATGTGACCCCTCAGGCTCACCTTCACTAAGAGGTTGAGGTATAGATAAAGATCCACCAAAATCTTCTCCAGGGCCTCTCCCCAAAACAACTCACTCTTGATTGGAACATGAACTAAGTGGTTCCTTGATTTGTTGTCTGCCTCCCGGTGGTAAAAGTAAAAGATGTCCTTGACACAGCTATTGCATTTATACTCCTATCCTTGCTTTTCACTGTCTGCAGTCTCCTGCATCCATAATGTCGCTGCCCATGCAAACATCAAGGCAGCCACTGACACCCTTATGGCTAATGCCAAAGCCTTGTGTGCTTTTTTAGCAGCCAAATCAGCTTTCCTCTCATCCACCTCCTTTACTGTAGTGTCATCTTTCCAAGGAATAGTCACCCAAGAGACAGCTGCTACTGGCCCATCAACTGTCAAGAAATCTAACTGCTTTTCAAATGTATAAAGTCTGTTTATGTCACTTAACAGCAAAAAATGATATTTGCAGGGGGTCCCCAGTAAAGAAAAAGTTAAGAACCACTGCCCTAAATATTTCAGTCAAGGCATCTCTAGTCCTTGGGGGGCCTGCCTCCTAATTACTGATGCTACCTTTATTCTCTTTATGATTTCCTTAGACTTCTATCTGTATTAACTGAGCCCAGTGTTTGCAACACTCTTTTTAACAAACTTTTAAAGGATTCACTCTGGAATAATCTGTTAACATCAAAATCCTTGTCCTCTTCCTCCGAGAAGTTACAACTCTCAGCTTCATCCACATCTAGCATTTCATCCTCCCAACCATCCTCATCTGATACTCCAGCATGCTTTGTCTTTTTCAAACACTTCCTTCATCTTCCCTCATTTAAATCATCTTTGCGGTCTGCATCTGTTGGCAGTTTCTTTTTCCTACCTAATAGATTCTCTTGCTTGCATCCAGTCATATCTTTCTGTGTACTCTGCCCTTTCTTTCTCTGTCTCAATCCTATTGTTTGGGGAGCTAAATGGATTTCATTATCCTTTCCCATTAAGCATATTCAAAATTGTTAACAAATTAATTCTATTTAAATTCATTGCATTATATTTAGTTTAGTAATTCATTGGATTAAAATTCATTGGATTGAAATTTATTAAGTTCATTAAATTGATTATGGCTACATGCAAGAATTAAATGTTAATTCATTAGCTGTAGTCTTCTTAATCATAGAGCACAATTCATTAGTTTCTGTATAATTTAATTTCATACTAGTATTCTTATTAGCTGATTTTAAATTCATTTCTGATGTTCCTGGGCCTATATTAATTCCAGTGTTAACATTCACAATACTTGTTTTGTCACTATTGCTTCTGGACACCTGTCTTTGTTATTAAGCCTTTGTTATTAAGTAGCCACATCTTTAAAGATCATGTTAAAAATTCATGAATTCTGATATCATGTTCTTTAAAGGAGAATAAATGCTTCCGTTGTCCTGCTGCTGTGCCTTCTCTGCATTTCTAATGCCTCTGATGCTGGAGACACTGATCTTGCCATGCTGAGGAGCTATGTTCTAACATAGCCAGCCCCTCTGTTGCCTTGGAATCATGACAATCAAGATGGTGCTCTGAAGCAAACCTTGGAGCGTTTGCAGCTGCTGTGGTGTTTTATTCCATTTTAGAGCTTGCAGTAGGACCTGATTTAAGACCTGGATCCTCTTTCTCCTTTTTTGCTTGCTATGCTGAAGTTGCTTGCTGACATTTTCACCTTAGAACTTTGTTTTCTCCTCTTTTCTTCTCCACTTTTACTGATAAAACAAAGCTTTCAGTTCTTCAGTATCACTCTTGCTGGACTTTTGTTACAAAATTTAAGACTTTTGTTAATTCTCCCTTCCTTTAAACCTCCTCAGAGACACACAGGTCAGCATTCAAGTGGATTCCCAAATCAGCAGCTCTGCCATCGGGGGTAGGGGGAATTGGCTTTTATTTTTGCATCTGAGGTTTTTCATTTACTGTCCCTGCTGTATTTTTCTCTAAATAAATATATTATTTTGTTCTATTTAAATTGTATCTATAAGTTTATCAGAGAACAGCAAACTCATCTAGTTGGTATGGCAGGACAGAAAAAACTGTGAGGGAAGGGAAAGGGTCCTAACAGTTTCAACTGAAAAGAGCATGGACTCCTGCCTGATTTATTTGACATGCAGGGATAAACCCAGCCATGGTGGATTGCTCCTCCATGCCATCTGGAGAATAACTTGAAAGTCATTTGCACTTATTTTTCAAGTCATTTGCACTTGAAAAATAAGTGCTGAAAAAAATTCATTAGAAGACTTCTCTAAAATTTGCTTCATGTGAAATTCCACATGAGGTGTCTCCCTCCTGACTGAATCTATATTTTGCTCAAATAAGAAAGGGATTAAAAAAGTAAGTGGTGGAAACAAATAGAGCCAGGGAGCTCAGCAAGAACAACAAATGGGTAAATACTGTATTCTTTAAGTGACAAGAGCATGAGGAGAAACAGACATGTGCTTTGGAAGTAATAGTCTTTAAGCCTTTAAATAACAAGAGGCTTCTTACTCCCACCCCCACTATTTAAATTTGTAACAATCTGGGGCAAATCTACCATCAAGCCAAAGGTTTTTTTTTTTTTTTGTTTTTAATTTAATAAATTATTAAACTGTGTGAAAAAAATTTTGACAAACAAGCTATCAACTGTAGGTTGTTGTGGGTTTTCCGGACTTTGAGGCCGTGTTCTGTTAGTATTTTCTCCTGACGTTTCGCCTGCATCTGTGGCTGGCATCTTCGGAGGATCTGGTGGCATGGAAGTGAGACAGAGTATATATACTTGTGTAGTCCCTGGGGTGGAGGGAGCAACTGGTATGTGTTTGGCTACCAGTACTGAAGAACACAAGACTCAAAAATATGCCAATCAACACCACCCAGACTCTGGAGGTCCTTCTACAGGGAACAATACAATGGGTTGCTAATGTACTTAACACACTGTTATGCATATCCCCTGACTAACAATACACCCTGGGGGATATCCCATTTAACAATAGGCCATCACACAGGCCAACTGTAACATATGCAAGTTGCTCCCTCCCACCTGGGGACTACACAAGTATATATACTCTGTCTCACTTCCATACCACCAGATCCTCGGAAGATGCCAGCCACAGATGCAGGTGAAACATCAGGAGAAAATACTAACAGAACACAGCTTCAAAGCCCGGAAAACCCACAACAGCCTATGGATTCCGGCCGTGAAAGCCTTCAACTTTACATTAAAGCTATCAACTATTAAGAGGAAAAGCTCATTATCCAGGGCTGATGTAGTTTGTGTGCCAGTGCATTCATTCGTTAAAATTCCTGAGCTCTTAATTCGTCAGCTTCTGAAGACTTAAAGAAGTCTGCAGTAAACACTGTTCTCAGTTTAATGTGACAAGGCATCCAGCAGTAACTTTACTAGCTTTATTGTCCAGGAAGCCTGTGATCATATGACCTATACTTTTTTTCTTTTTTAATCCAGGCTTGGGGCTCCTGGAGCCCTGATATGCCCTGGATAAAGGTCTGCTGTTCAGCTCTTTTCTTCTCAGGTTTAATTTTCTTAGCTTCCTACTGATAACACATTTTCTCTGAGATAGGGCTAATCAGTGGGAGGTTCCTCTCACCACCCAAATTCTCCAGAGGTTGTATTTGTCTCAGGTTCATCCACTGTATGGAACTGGGGCAAAGTCTACTAGAGTCAGGCTTAAAGACTGAAAATATTGGTCACATGATCCCTGCATTCCTGGGCAATAAGAAGAGTTAACCTATTGTTGGAGGTCTACCTTTATGGTAAGCGTTTAGTGTTCATTCTTTCTTCAGATGGGCAAGTTTTGATGCTAGATACTTTATTTCCCTTAAGAATTTTAGAATTTCCTGGTCTTCTTTGTTTGTTTGTTTTTCATAGAAGGGGCTACCAGTATAGTCTTCAGTGATATTTTGGCTTAAATTTTAAAATTTCAGTTGACTACCCTTAATTGCTTTACTTCATTTTTTGTGTCTAGGAGATGCCAACAGACAAATTAGTGAATTCAAATTTAAGCTTTCAAAAGCTGAGCAGGATATTACTACTCTGGAACAAAATGTAGGTACCTTTAAGATTTTGGCATACATGAATAACACCAGTATGTATATTCTTCCACAGTAGAAATACCTTTATGTCTTCTATGTCATCAAAACCTATTGCTTGTACGGTGTCAGTGTGGAAATCATTTCATTGCATAATCAGGCTAGCAATTCCCAGGATTTTATGTTGAATATAGATGTCATCCTTGCAGGAGAACAGAACTGGTTGGTGTATTCCTAGTTGGTGGACTTGCATTTGCAAGAAAAGGAACCACTGATATTCTAGTTGGAGGGGGGGGAAAAGTGGCTGCTATTTAATATGTGGAAACTACATGTGAAAAGAAGTATTGCCACTACCCAACACTATAAAAGTCAGCATTCAGTTGAGTGCTGACTTAGGTAGTGTTGGGTAGAGCAATGCTTCTCTTACTTACTGCCCACTGAACATTCATTAGTGGTTCTAAAGCATTATTCCACCTGAGCATATATTTCAACTGAAATCTCTGCCTGGTGGGTTGGTTGCCTGAGGGAGACTAGAAGTTAATAGTTTTCAGTTCCTGTTATTTAAGATAATGTTTCAGATAGATGGGTCTTCCTTCTTTATACAAGGAGAAGAGTGAATTACCATTTTTAATCTCTTGCTTTTCTAGGTGGTACGACTTGAAGGACAGGTGGTAAGATATAAAACTGCTGCAGAGAATGCGGAAAAAGTAGAAGACGAACTAAAAGCAGAAAAGAGGAAACTTCAGCGAGAGGTAAAGTGTGAATAAACTTGAAGAATATAGATGTTAATGAACATTTTCTTCTTCTTCGTGGTCTCTGTGCCTCATACATGAGGAGCTTTCGCGCCTGCGCGGTAGCGTTCGGAAGACTCTAGAGCTCGTTAGCTTTGGCGGGAACCCCTCCCCCACGTCGGTACTGCGCATGCTCCTCCCGCCGACTAACGGTCTCGCCTCAGTTCTTTCTTGTCCGCCTCAGCGTACAGAAGGTTTCTGCTTGTTGGCTTGCTTTTCGATTCTGCTTTTTGGTGTTTTCGACTTCGGATTTGGCTTTTGACTACCCCTCACGGATTTCGGACTTGGCTTTGGACTTTCTCGATGGGTTTTTGACCCTTTTCTGGCTTTGACTACGTTTTCGGATCTCGGACTGTGTTTGGCGTTCTCGGACTTTGCCTTTCTTGCCTTGCCCCCGGTTTATGTCGGCTCTCTTCAAACACTGCGCCTCCTGTGGAAGGAAGGTCGCTCTCTCTGACCGACACTCTAAGTGCCTGATTTGTTTGGGTGAGGGGCACAACGTTCAGGCCTGCCCCATTTGCAGAGAGTTCACACACCAGACTCTCCGCAACAGGTCGGCAAGGCTTAAATCCCACTGTTGGGAGGAGTCTCTGCGTGCAAAAGACCCGAGACGATGGCCGAGAAACGCCCGTCCTCTTCTTCTTCTTCGGCAGCGGCGGCGGCTGCGGTGCCCTCGACCTCGTCGGTATCGGGCTCGGTACCGATAATGAAGTTGCCAAGGATACCGAAGATCTCGGCAACTCGGGCACGTGAGGACCCTGCGGGCTCGCAGGCCTCAACCTCCTCCTCCAGGCCGCTGACGGCGGCTCAGAAGAAGCGCCCAGCCACTGAGGGCCTGGGGGAGAAGGGTAAGAAGAAGAAGCGCAAGGAGAAATGACGCTCTCCACCAAAGGTGGTGCGACCCCTGACTCCACCACCCACCCAGCCCGCCGAGGAACCTCTGTTGATGGAGCTCCCCGTGGAGGAGGAGCCTCCGGAAGAGGACGTAATCCTCGAGGTGTCGGACGAGGAGCAGGTTGTGCAGGCCTCGCTTCCTCAACCGCCCGAGCTGATCGCGGAGATCACTCCGCCGACGCCGCCACCCTTGGCAGAACGCCAAGAGGAGGCTGTGGTCAGACAGCGCCCAGCCTCTCGACGCGACGAGTCCCGCTCGCTGGAGCAGCGGGCCAGGCCTCCATCCCCGCGATTGGGAGATGCGCCTGGAGAGGCATCGCTCGGGAGAGAGCGTATTCTCCTGCCTACCTTGGAAGGTACGCCCAGGAGCAGGTGTGGCACGAGCCGGCCGGCTCTTACTATTCGTACTCGCCGTCCTACAAGGACTGGTACCACCCAGACCCTCGGTACTGGTCGCCTCGTCGCCGGTTCCCTTCGCCACCGCGGGAGGCTCACTATCCCCGCTATGAGAGGTCACCCCTGCGTCGCTCGCCGAGTCGCCGTTGGTACCCAGAGCCCTCACCTCGCTACAGGGCTGTTTCTCCACCGCCGCGGACGACGGCTACAGCTACCCCACCGCTGGGGTTTTAAGAGCCAGCTCCAGAGTCTGCGCTGGAGGACGTCCACCAGTTTTCGGCAATCCTCCTCCGGATGGCCACAGCCCTTGGCCTGAGGGTGACCGAACCTCCTCCCCAAGCCCAGGACCCTGTCTTCCAGTACTTGGAAGCCCGCCCACCGTCGACCGCACCGCTGCCGTTCCTGCCTACCCTGGTGGATGCAATGAAGCAGCCATGGGCGAAGCCGGCGTCAGCACAGCCTATCCCTCATACGCTGGAGCATCTGTACAGGACACAGAAAGAGAACGCGGAGTTCCTCTTTCAACACCCTGTACCTAACTCCATAGTGATCGGGTCGGCTCAGACGAAGGGGGGCAATCGAGCACATACCACCCCTCCGGACTGTGAAGGACGGAAGCTCGATACCTTCGGCCGAAGGTTCTACTCGGCATCGTCCCTGGTTTTCAGGACGGTGAACACGATGGCATGCCTCGCGGCATACCATCGGAACCTGTTTGACCGACTCGGCCCGCTTCTCACTGACTTGCTGGAGGAGTCACGCGCCTCAGCCATGCAAATCTTCGGTGACGCCGTTGCGGTGGCTACGCAGCAGCTCGCCACCTCGAGGCACGCCGCGGAGGCTACCTCGAGGGTGATGGTCGGTGCCGTAGCCCTCCGACGCCACGCTTGGCTCCGGTCCTGTGGGCTCCAGGAGGACAGCCGTCGGCGCATTGAAGACCTGCCGTTCGACGGAGAAGGGCTCTTCCATTCCTCCACTGACGAGGCTATGGATCACCTCGTCAAGGCCCGGCTGACTGCGAAAAAGATGGGCATAAACCAGCCTGCCCAGACTCGCCGCTCTTTCCAGCCGAGGCCTACGTGGAGAAGGTCCTCCTCTTCATCGGCGTACCAGCCGCGGTCCCCGCGGTCGACCACGTCGAGGCCTTCAACCTCTTCGGCTTCCAGGAGGCTTCCCAGACAACGCCCTTCTTCGTCGTCCAAGAAGTCGTCCTCGGGAGCGAAGTCCAGGTTTTGACGGCCTTCGCAGGACTCCACCCGTGCCATCCTTCGCCCTTCCAGTAGAACTGTTCCATCACCCGAGCCTGGCCAGGCACCTCGACTGCTGGCGGAGATCACTGCGGACTCCTGGGTACCCCCATCGTCCGCCTGGGGTACGCCATCGAGTTCCAGGCTGTTCCGCCACGGGGTGTCTACTATTCCACCCCGGCCAGCTCGGCTCTACTGGAAGAGGTCCAGTCCCTCCTCGAGAAGGGAGCGATCGGAAAAGGCTCCCGCCTTCAGCCAAGACCACCGGCTTCTACTCGAGGTACTTCATGGTGCCGAAGGCGGACGGATCCCCGCGGCCCATCCTAGACCTCCGAGGGGTGAACGAATACATCCGCCCCAAGAGGTTCAAGATGGTCACGCTGCCGTCGATCCTCCCCCCTTTCCCCCGCCGAGGGGACTGGTTTGCGTCCATAGACCTCAAAGACGCCTATTTCCACATCCGATCCGCCTGCAACACAGGAGAACCTTCCGTTCGCGATCGAGGCACCCGCTACCAGTACCGGGTGCTGCCGTTCGGGCTTTCCACCGCACCGAGGGGTTCACCAAGTGCATGGCTCCGGTCGTGTCCTTCCTGCGGACGAAAGGCGTCTCCGTCTACCCTTACCTGGACGATTGGCTATTGGTGGCGTTGCAGACAGAAACTGTACAGGGACATTCATGGGACTTTGTCCCTTCTCACTCGGCTCGGGCTCAGGGTCAACCCCAAGAAGTCCCATCTCGAGCCCACCTGGGTTCTCGACTTCATCGGGGCAACCCTCGACTCGGTATCGGCGAGGGCCTTCCTCCCAGACGAGAGGGCGCGGACGCTTCATCGGGCGGTGTCCGCTGCCTTCGAGGCCTCGATGCTGTCAGCGAGGAGGATCCAACAACTCCTCGGCTACATGGCCTTGACCACTGCCGTAACCTACCTTTCCAGGTTCCGCTCGGCCGCTCCAGCACTGCTTTGTAAGGGCCTTCGATCCACTCTGGGACGACCAATGCCGCCGATACCGCCTGCCACAACAGGTACGTCGATCGCTCCTGTGGTGGCAGCCGTACCGGAACTTGCTGTCAGGCATGCCATTCCGCGAACCCAGGCCGTCAGTCACGATAACGACGGATGCCTCGCTCTTCGGCTGGGGAGCGCACACCGGGGATCTCCGGGTCCGAGGCCGGTGGATGGCGACGGTTTTCCTCCACATCAACTTCTCGAACTGTTGGCAAGCCACAAGGCCTTGAGAGCGTTCCGACACCTGGTCACGGGCCGCACGGTGTTGATCCTCACCGACAACACGACGGCGGTCTGCTACATGAACAGGCAAGGGGGGACTCACTCCACCACGCTGCTGGGCATCACACTCGAACTTTGGAACTGGTGCGTCCCGCTCCGGATACACCCTGTGGCGGTTCACCTGGCAGGGCAGGAGAACACCACGGCGGACGCCCTCAGCAGGGACACCTCCCATCACAAGTGGTCCCTGTCCGACGAGGCCTTCTGGATGCTTCGGGACCGATGGGGCGAGCCGACCATCGACCTCTTCGCGACCAGCCAGAACGCGAAGTGCCGCCTGTTCTGTTCGAGGGCCGGTCACGATCGCCGCTCCATCGGCGACGCCTTCCAGTTCCCGTGGGACGAAGGGCTGATCTACGCCTTCCCTCCGTTCCCGCTCCTGGGCCGCGTGATCGCGAAGATCATCGCGGACCAGGCGGACGCGATCCTGGTGGCGCCGTACTGGCCGAGGCAGCACTGGTTCGGACCCCTGATCGAGGCCGCCCGGGGCAGGACTCTCAGGTTTCCAACGGTACCGGACCTGCTGTCCCACTCCGACGGACTGGTGTTGCACCCGGACCTGCCGGTGTTGGTCCTCCATGCGTGGAGGATATCGCCCTAGACGACCCAGCCATCGGGAACGTCTTGACCGCGGCCAGGAAGGAGTCCACGCGAAGGAACTACCACTACAAGTGGCAGCGCTTCGTGGCCTTCGCCGAGGAATGTCGAGAGCCGGTATCGCCTGTCACCCTGCGTACCGTGCTCCACTTCCTCCTCCATCTCCGGCAACAGGGCCTGGCCTTCCCGTCGCTCAAGGTCTACCTCGCCGCGATCGTGGCATACCAGCCGCCACAATCCCCGTCGGCCGCTCTCTTCAGGGACGGTACCATCAAGCAGTTCCTGAAGGGCCTGCAGCACCTTTACCCGCCGGTATCGCCGCCGCTACCGCCGTGGTCGCCGTCATTGGTGCTGTCCCAGCTGACGAGGCCGCCCTTCGAGCCCATGGCCACGACGGATGACAGGCTGCTCGCGATGAAGACCGCGTTCCTAGTGGCCGTCACCTCTGCCAGGCGGGTGGGAGAGTTGACGGCGCTACGGTGCGATGAACCATACTTAGTTTTTCACCGCGACAAGGTGGTCCTCCGGCCTGACATTTCCTTCCTGCCGAAGGTGGTGTCCAACTTCCACCTTAGCCAGGACATCATCCTGCCGGCCTTCTACCCGGACCCGACGACACCTCTAGAGCGTCCCTCCACTCCCTTGATGTGCGTCGGGCGCTGGCCTTCTATAAGGACAGAACTGCAGCCTACAGACAGACACCCCACCTGTTTGGCTGTTATGGCAGGCGTCGGAGAGGCCACAAAGTATCCACCCAGCATTTCTCTAAGTGGGTGATACAGACTGTTCAACTGGCGTATGAGCTTGCCAGGAAGCCTCCGCCAGACGCTTCGGGCCCACTCCACCAGGGCCGTGGCGACATCTGCTGCCCTCCTGCGAGGCGTCGACCTGTCGGAACTCTGCTGTGTGGCGACCTGGTCCCAGCCGTCGACCTTCGTGCGCCACTACAGGCTCGACTGCCGTTCCAGGAGAGATGCCCGGTTCGGTCGTGCTGTGCTCTCTTCTGTGCTCTAGGATCTGGGACCTGACCCACCATCCTACTGGTAAGCTACACAGTCTCCTAATGTATGAGGCACAGAGACCACAAAGAAGAAGAACAGGTTGCTTACCTGTAACTGTGGTTCTTCGAGTGGTCATCTGTGCCCTCATACATCCCCACCCTGCCTTCCCCTCTTTTTCAGGTCCCATCTGCTTCGGCGGACCAGAACTGAGGAGAGACCGTTAGTCGGCGGGAGGAGCATGCGCAGTACCAACGTGGGGGAGGGGTTCCCGCCAAAGCTAACGAGCTCTAGAGTCTTCCGAACGCTACCGCGCAGGCGCGAAAGCTCCTAATGTATGAGGGCACAGATGACCACTCGAAGAACCACAGTTACAGGTAAGCAACCTGTTCTTATATTTAAAGCCAGACTGGGGTTATTTTTGTATTAGATTTCACTGGCAACTGTGACTGGGGAAAATGAAGACTGCCAGCTTTTGATCTGCAACCACTGGTCTTCTCTGGAAGCTCCAAATAATAAAATACCAGCAGGAATGGAAATTTCTTCTGATAGTGCAACTCCTTTCCCTTCTTTTTCTGTATATGAATTTGGGCTTAAATTTCTGCTACCTTTTGGAAAGGGCAGAAAGGTAAAATGCTGTAGCTACTATTTCAAAAACTTTTTGCTCTTGCAGAATTCTCCCAAATTGCAGGAATTAATGTAAAGTAAGGCTTATCTTTTGAGTCTTCTCCATCCTTCATGGACTATGCCTCCCTTAGGAGGGGGAAGTATCCTTAAGATGAATTACTTCCAGTTGCGCCACAAGTCAAATCAGGTACTGCAGATGTTTGGGATGTGACCCCTCCCCTGAGTTCTGATACTGCCTCTTCCACAATAACAGTGTTCTTTAGACCTGTTGTTTTTCTGCCTTTTTGTTAAGACTGTTTGGATAATTTCAGATAAATTATTGATGTACTTTTATATCTATTGTTTTGCTGCTTCTTGTATGCTTTCAAGTCGTTACTGACTTACAGTTACTTTAAGGCAAATGTACCACAGAGTTTTCCTAGGAAGATTTTTTTTCAGAGGGGAATTTACCATGTCCATCCTCTAAGGTGGAGAGTGGGTGGATGACTTCCCCAAGGCCATCCAGTGGATTGCCAAGGCTGAATAGGGATTCACACCCTGGTCTCCCAGAGTCCTAGTCCAGCATTCAAACCAACATACCATGCTGGCTGCCATTGTTTTGTTTGCTTCTGGGTAAACTCAGCTTGACTCATTTGCTTTTTTTTTAAAAGTCTTGTCTAACTTAGCCAGCTTCTACTGAGCTGTTTAAAAAGTGACCACTCTCACTCCATTTATTTTCTGCTGATGGCTGTTCACTGCCCAGATAAAATACCCACAAGTTGAACCATTGTTACAGCAGCTGATAAGGGGCAGTGTCACAATGTTAAGACTGTGCAGAAGAAAACAGATGGCCCGAATTGTGAATGAAGAGAAATAGAAATGTTGGATAGACCTGGTTCTTCTTCATGGTCTCTGTGCCTCATACATTAGGAGCTTTCGCACCTGTGCAGTAGCGTTCAGAAGATTCTAGAGCTTAGTAGCTTGGCAGGAACCCCTCCCCCATGCCTGCACTGAGCATGCTCAGCCCGCCGAGCAACGGTCGCTCCTCAGTTCTTTTTCGTCCGCCTTAGCGAAAGGAAGGTTCTTAGCTTTGCAGCTGCCTATTAGGCTTTCGGTTTGTGTTTTTGGCTTTCTCTTCGAACCCCCCCCCCTTTGTTCTTTCCATCTGCTTCTTCTGTTGTCTTCTTCTCCACCTTCTATGACCCCCTTCTAACTCTTGCATCCTTGTGATTGCAAGGTCGGGACTTTCCCCCCTTTTTTGCTGGGGACACCCTAAACGTATTAGCCTGTGCTGTGTTGTGGCTTTCGGCCCGGAAAAACCTCACTACCAGGAGCCAACGATGTTTTCGTGGCCACGCCCTCCTCGGTACCGGATGCTGGCACCGGGCTCGGTACCATTTTTTGAGGCGATCGGGTGCGGCATTCTCCAGTGAGGCTCCTACGGGCTCAGGTAGCCGAATCTTCCAGGCCGTTCCCTGCCACCCAGCGCAAACGGCCTCCTTCTCATGGCACCCGAAAGGAGATGGGGAAGAAGGAGAACAGGAAGGAACCTTACGTGCAGCTGAGAGTATGGACCCTCCAGAGATCCTCGAGGACCAAACCCTATCCTCGCTGCCCCGGCTCCCCGCTCGGTCACCCTGAAAGGGTGGACCGCCCGGAGGATGAGGACAAGACCGCTGGCTCGGCTATGCTTTCGGGCTCGCCTGTGCTCCCTGCCGTGGTCTCCCCGCTCAGCCACCCTTAGGAGATGGTTCCGCCCGGAGGACATGGATCAGACCACTGGCTTGGCCACGCCTTTGGGCCTGCCTATGCTTGCTGCTGCAGTCTCCCCGCTTGGCCACCCTTAGCGGATGGTTCCCCCGGCGGACAAGGATCAGACCGCTGGCTTGGCCACGCCGTCGGGCCCGCCTGTGCTCGCTGCCACGGTCTCCCCGCTCAGCCACCCTTAGGGGATGGTTCCGCTTGGAGGACAAGGATCAGACCACTGGCTTGGCTGTGCCTTCGGGCCCGCCTATCCTCGCTGCTGTGGTCTCTCCGCTCGGTCACCCTGATGGTATGGATCGCCCGGAGGACGAGGACCAGACCGCTGGCTTGGCCGCGCCTTCGGGCCCGCCTATCCTTGCTGCCGCGGTCTTGCCGCCTGGTCACCCTGAGGGGTTGGACCTCCTGGAGGATGAAGACCAGACTACTGGCTCGGCTGCACCTTCAGGCCCGCCTTTCGTCGCTGCCGCGGTCTCTCTGCTTGGTCACTCTGAAGGGATGGACCGTCCGGAGGATGAGGACCAGACCACCGCCTCGGCTGTGCCTTTCGGGCCAGCCTACCTACTGCTGCGGTAGTCCCACCCGGTCACCCTGAGGGGTTGAACCGCCCAGGGGATGAGGACCAGACCACGGGTTGCGCTGCGCCTTCGGCCCCTGCCTATCCTTGCTGCCGCGGTGTTTCTGCCGGTCACTCTCTGCCCAGAGGATGGTAAGAGTTCGTCCCCGCAGCGGCGGGAGACCTGTTTGGAGCGGGTAGGCTCTCTCTCTCAGCCCCCAAGGGCCCTTCTCGTACACATATGGCCGGGAACACCTTTACCAGGAGCAACCGGTGTTGTATCATTCCTATTCACCCATGTATAGGGCTCGATCCTGCCCCAGTGTGAGGCACTGGTAGGCAATTGCCTGCTGCGGTATCCATCCCATGGTTGCTACCATTTGGGCCACCAACGTCTCTTCACCTCCGACTGCTCCACCGGTCCCATCCACGGTACCGATGACAGTACCCCGATGGTGCCTATGACTTCACGGGCCCAGCAACCATAATGGCACACATTTTTCTTCCTCCAAATCGTGACCTTACGACTTGAAATCCCAGTCTGGCAGGTTGACACCGGCTCCTCACAAATCTCAACCCTGGCTTTCGGGAACGTGTCAGACCTGGCTCCATCTCTCTGGGACCTGGTGTTCGCGTGCGTTGCACAGCCTCCCAAAGGAACCTCCCAGACAGGTTCTACACTCTTCTGATGCATCTCCCAGAGGATCAACAATTGAGTGCCATACAATTCTTAATGAATCAGCGACACTTGATAACTAACACATCATGTCGGCTACTCATTCTGCAGAGGTGCCACTCCTGCGATGGTAGACCCTGTCCTCCTCCAGCGCCTTGCGCTGCTGAGATCCAAATCTGCAGGCGGAAAGCCGCAGATGCATTGAAGACCGCCCATTGACGGCCTGGGTCTACTCCATGCCACTAGTTAAGGCCCCCCTCACGGCAAACAGATGCGTGGCTCAGATCATCGAGTCTGCAAACAGACAGCAGGGAAAGGATCGAGGACCGCCCCTTTGATGGCCAAGGGCTGTTTAATGCTGCATCGCATAAGGCGATGAACCATCCACTCAAGGCACGCCTTGCTGACAGGAACCATGCCGCAGGTTGTCGTCCTCGACCTCTCGACCTCGGTTGCCTCACTCGACCCCGTCCCCAACCAGCTACTCTCTTCGGAGACCTCGATCTTCTTCTGCGAAGAAGTCCTCGTCTGGGGACAAAGTCCCGTTCTTGACCTCCTTCGCAGGTCGCCCCACGTCACCTCGGACTCGGGCAATCTCCCCATCATCCGTCTTGCCTATGCCACGCAGTATGGAAGTACACCCGCAAGGCGTCTACTATTCCACTCTGCCCAGCTCGGCTCTTCCAGAACAGATCCAGTCCCTGCTTCAAGAGGAGTGATCGAGAAACCTGTCCTCGCCCAGTACCACTGGCCTCTTCTCCAGCACAGACGATACCTACAGTTCGCGGTTGACTTCACCTATTACCAATACAGGGTGCTACCGTTCGTACTCTCTACCGCACCCAGAGTCTTCACCAAATGCATGGCTCCGGTGGTATCATGTCTGTGGGCGAAGGACGTCTCGATCCACCCCTACCTAGATGACTGCTTGATGGTGGCATCCTGTGGACAAGAACTCTACAATGACATCCATCGGATACTCACTCTTCTGTCCTGTCTTGGTTGGGCTGCGTTTACGGTTTTTCAACGCCCTGACGGTATCAGCGAGGAGAATCCAGCAACTCCTTGGCTACATGGCCTCGACTACCACCATGACTTACCAGTCTAGGCTTCGAATACCTCCGTGGGTGTGTCACTCCCTGCTATGGTGACAGTCTTATAGCCATCTCCTATCAGGGATGCCTCTTCAGGAGCCGTCTCCATGGCTCACGGTGACAACGGATGCCCCTCTTTTCAGATGGGGAGCCCACTGTAGCGGCCTCAGAGTCCAGGGCAATGCCCTCGAACTACTCGTCATCTGGAAAGCTCTGAGGGCACTTTCACCACCTCGTTGCGGGTCGTACAGTGTTGATCGTGACAGACAACACAACGGCAGTTTGTTATGTCAACACGCAAGGAGGGACTCATTCCACACCCTCCTCAGCATACACATCGATCTCTGGAACTGGTGTGTCTCGCTTCAAATCCATCTGGTAGCAGTGCACCTGGCCGGGCAGGAAAACACAGTGGACGCCTTCAGCAGGGAGCGGTCCCTCTTGACCAAAGCGTCCTGGATGATACGAGACCAGTGGGCGGCCCGACGATCGACCCCTTCGCCACCAACCAGGACGCAAAGTGTCGCTGGTACTGCTCGAGTGCCGGCCGGGGTCGTGACTCCATCAGTGACGCTTTCCAGTTTTGGGTGCAGTGAAGGGTTCCTCTACACATTCCCCATGTTTTTCCCGTCCTTGGCCGAGTGGTCCCCAAGATCCTCGCGGACCGAGCCAATGCTGCTGTCATGGCCCCATACTGGCCGAGGCAGCACCGGTTCGGCCCTCTGCTTGAGACTGCTCACGGTTGGATCTTCTGTTTTCCCGCCACACCGGACCTACTGTTGCACTCCAATGGCCTCGTCCTACATCCGGACCTGCTGCTCCTGGCCCTCCATGCCTGGAGGATATCGCCCTAGACGATCCTGTCATCGGCAGCATCTTGACCACGGCCAGGAAGGAGTCAACACGCCGCAGTTACCACTACAAGTGGTGGCGCTTCGTTGCCTTTGCTGAAGAACGACGAGAGCTGGTATCGCCTGTCAACCTGCCTACTGTGCTCCACTTCCTCCTACATCTCCGGCAGCAGAGCTTGGCCTTCCTGTCGCTGAAGGTCTACCTCGCTGCTATCGTGGCATACCAACTGCCACGATCCCCATCGGCGGCTCTCTCCTGTCACGGTACCGTGAAGCAGTTTTTTTCTAGGGCCTGCAACACCCTTTACCCACCGGTATCGCCGCCGCCGCTGCCGCCATGGTTGCTATCGCTGGTGCTAGCGCAGCTGACGACACTGCCCTTCGAACCCATGGAGACTGCAGATCACAGGCTGCTCACCATGGAAACTGCCTTCTTGATGGCTGTCACCTCTGCCAGGCGGGCAGGAGAACTGACAGCCCCACGATGCAACGAACGTACCTGGTCTTTCACAGGGACAAGGTGGTCCTTTGGCCTGACATTCCATTACTGCCGAAGGCGGTGTCTAACTTCCACCTGAGTCAAGACATCATCTTGCCCACCTTTTACCTGGACCTGACTACACCTTTGGAGCGATCCCTTCAATCCTTGGATGTTTGTCGGGCCTTGGCCATCTACAAGGACAGGACTTCCTCTTTCAGACAGACCCCACACCCTTTTGTATGCCATGGTCGGCGTCGGAGAGGCCACAAGGTATCCACCCAATGCCTCTCGAAATGGGTAGTCCAGACTATCCACCTGGTGTATGAGCTTGCCAAGAAGCTCTGCCAGATGTTCTTTGGGCTCATTCCACCAGAGCCGTGGCAACATCTGCAGCCTTCCTGTGAGGAGTCGACCTGCAGGAACTCTGCAGTGTGGCGACCTGGTCCCAGCCATCGACCTTCGTGCGCCACTACAGGCTCGACTCCCGGTCCCAGAAGGATGCTCGTTTTGGACATGCTGTGCTCACTTCCGTTCTTTAGGGCCTGACCCACCATCCTACTTGTAAGCTACACAGTCTCCTAATGTATGAGGCACAGAGACCACGAAGAAGAACAGGTTGCTTACCTGTAACTGTGGTTCTTCGAGTGGTCATCTGTACTCTCATACATGCCCGCCCAGCCGTCCCCTCTTTCTCAGGCCCCTTATTGGCGAACTACAGAACTGAGGAGCGACCGTTGCTCGGCGAGCTGAGCATGCTCAGTGCGGGCATGGGGGAGGGGTTCCTGCCAAGCTACTAAGCTCTAGAATCTTCCGAACGCTACTGCGCAGGCGCGAAAGCTCCTAATGCATGAGGGCACAGATGACCACTCGAAGAACTACAGTTACAGGTAAGCAACCTGTTCTTTCATACTTACTATAAGAGACTGGCAGTGCTCCCATAAGCCACAAGCTGGGAAGGCTTCTCTGTACTAGCTTTGGATTTATGGAGAAAACTGATTTACAGACTTAAAAGTAATACCCACCTCCTTCACGATTAGTATTATAGCTCTGGACAAGATAACCCATGTGGTTTGAAGCTGTTTCCACTTCCAACTTGTGTGCTGACGTGAGACAGAGATTATGCTATATCAGGGCTGACCAAGACTGAAAAGGAGATTGCTGTAAAGGTGAATTTATAAATTATGGTGTGAATCAGAGGTGAAATACTGGTCTTCAGTACTGATGAGATAAATTAAACTTTGGATGATTTCCAGTATAGCAGAAGGACTTTCACTCTCAGAGGTGTCACAGTGGCAGCAACTTAAAAAGCTCCCACTTTATAACCATTTAAATTGGTGAAAAATGCAAGGAACTTGGATGACTTTTTTATGAAAGGACTTGCAAGTTTAATTCTCATTGGTCATACTGAGCCTGGGCAGTGTACCTGGATTATCAAACATTAACGTTTGCCCACCTCTCTGAACTATTTTACAGCTGGCTCTGGCTGAAGGACTTGGGAGTTTCTATTTTAAAAAGGAAGTAGGTTTTACAAGACTGAATCTGCCAAACCCTCTTGTGGTTGAAAAGAAGAGCAACAGCACTAAGACTGGATGGAATGGCAAACTAATACGTTTAAAGCTGGACTTGCTGTGATTGATGTAGAAAAGGGGGTGGGGGGTGGGAAGAGGATGTGCCTGATGTTAAGAACAGCCTCCTTTACAGTTTAGCTTCTTTGTTTCTGGGTTTGATATTGAAGTGAGTATCTGTTAGAGGAAAGTGACTGAGGAGGCAGAATTCTGCATTCAGCTGTACGTTTCACTCTTTGCTGTTTGAAAACAGAACTCCCCTCTACCCCACAGCTGCATAATGGTGGCAGATCTAGGTCTGAGTATATATCCTCTTTGTCCTGTGTTGCCTAATATAGTCAAAGCGGCAGGGCTGAAATGTCTTGGAATTTTATTTGTGGATAAAGGTCATTTCAGAACAGCAGTTAAATTTCTTCTGGACTGTGCATGGTACACATTTTTTAATCTGAAGAAAGGTTGCACTAAAGCATTTTGTTTTTATAAAACTGCATTGGATTGTTTATAATTTCACTGTGTAAATACTCACAGAGCTATCAACTGTATTTAG
This sequence comes from Iguana delicatissima, assembly GCA_948472985.1. NCBI lineage: Eukaryota > Metazoa > Chordata > Lepidosauria > Squamata > Iguanidae > Iguana > Iguana delicatissima. The sequence goes on from CAOKZL010000479.1 coordinate 1,806,121, forward strand.
CATGTGTTTTGGCTCTTTTTTCAGTTAAGAACGGCATTGGATAGGATAGAAGAGATGGAGATGACAAACAGCCACTTAGTAAAACGACTGGAGAAAATGAAGGCGAACCGAACTGCACTTCTATCTCAACAATAGCAAGGAAACCTTAAAAAATTATGCACTGCTCCTTGAAATAACTTGCCCCAGCTTGTTTTAATACAGACTTCATTTGGCACAAACTTTGAACATGGAGCTGTTCAGTGAATTTAGTTCCATAATAAAGTGGCAAATATTCTGTAACTTGAGCAAATGAAAAAAACAAAACAAAACCCCAGCTTGAATCTTTATGCAAATGATGAGTTTTAGCAGCTTAAGTCTAGAGTCTGCTGGAGCCCAATGCTGTATGATTGACTTCCTGCTATAAACTGTCTTCACAGTTGTGAAATTAAGTTTATTCACTGAACTATTTTCAACCGCTTTAATAATGCTTGGTGCTTGGAGACAACTGCATGAATTCAAGAGGATGCTGCATTATAAACTAACCAATTATGTGTTCAAGACATCACATGGCACAAGTGCCTTCTATCTAGTGCAATGTAGACTTCAATGATTAGATTAAAATAACTTTTGGAATCAGATAACATTTATTTTAAGATACATTTGGGGTTGTGTTTGCTAAACTTTATACATTTTTGATGGAAAACACTTTTGTAAAATATTTAAATTTATATAAAATAGATATGACTGTATAAAATTTGCTTTATCGCCTGGGTGACACACACCTGAGTTTTAGACCTTACAAAGTACTATCCACAGCTACTCTTAGTGTAAGAGTAGTATGTATGTTTTGTTGTATGTTGTAAAACCTGGTGTGTCAGGTGCTTAAGTGTGGAGTGAAACATGGGTGGGTGGGTGGGAGAGATGTGGCAGAAAAATCTATTAAATGGACACTTTACTTAGTACTCTGTGTCTGTGTACATGTTTCGTACCTTGCTATTTTCTGTGCGCTAAGTTTCAAATACTGACTGCAATCATAAGAATGCATGTAACTCACAGGTATGTGAGTGTGTGTCTGTTCTTGAATGTTGCAGCAGGACTTCCTGGCACAGCGTTCAAACACACCACCCCAAGGCAGATGTCAGGTCTCAGGGTGCCCTTCCAAGGCCATCTATGAGTGTGTGTGTCAGCAGGGGGCGGGGAACAATCATGTAATGCCTGTCCTGTCACCAAGAGAAGAGAAACGAGATGAGATCACTGTGTAGGGACAGCGATCCCATTTCTCTTCCATGTGGTTGCAGTACTGGCAGTTTGTGAAGGGATATTGGGACACAGTGCTCTCTCTGTGTGGAATTTAGAACTAGGTCTCATTCAGAGTTCCCAGACTTCAGTTTTTCACTATGTTATTATAGCAGTTTATAATCCTTCAGGTAATTCAGAGCAACATTAACTTGAATTAATGTTGCTGGATAGGGCTTTGTAGCTAATTCGTCTCTACAGAAGTTCCCGAGCCTGCCTAGTTAAGATATTAAAGCAGTAATTATAAGATCTGATGTTTGTCTGGGCCTTGACTAGATTAATTTCACAATTTTATATTTTGATAGGTTCCTGGAAGCATGGAAAATTGCCTGGATGAATGATCATAATTCGCCATTTTCCATGTAGATGAATTAAGCATCTCAAAACTAGTTTTTTTAAAAGATGATGGTGCCTATGTTCACACATGGTGATGCTCCCAGGTGACAACATTGGTAGTATCTTCATTTCACACTCTACCGGCCCTATTGGCTGGACTTTTGCACTAATTTATACATAATTTATATACGGTAATTAAGCTTTCTTTTCCCTCAAACATATATTAATATAGATCTTTTTGATTTTATTAACACTTTTGCTGTAGGACCCTAATGTTTTTGAATTACAAACTAAATCTGAAAAGTTTGCCAGTCGTGTTTTCTCCAGCACAAGTTGTTGCACAAGAACTGGGTATTCTTAATTTCTTGGAAAGCTGATTAACAAACACCTCCACTGGTTTCTGACCTAAAGCATTCACTTTTCCACATCAATTAATCAGACATTAATTTTTCAGTGTTATCTGAAGTTTTCCAGCACTGACCAGCTATTAACAACTGTGGACATTAATTCATGCATGTGTGCTCAGCATCTCTCAAATACTTTGTACAAATCTGGTAGATTAGCAAGCTGCAAAATGCTACCATCTTCTGTGAAATTTTTGGGTGGCAAAAGATGTGTCCTTAAAGCTTTGTAAAGTACATGCTCCACTGTCCATTTCCATGATCTTGTAGCTGCTCCAGAATCTTCAGCCTGCAATAAGTGTTTTAAAAATGTGTAATTCTCAATTAAAACAGCTTTCAGTTATTTATTAGCTATGGATTTAAGAATAGAGAACTAATACATTTCATTTCTTTTAGTTATGTACTTAGTTTCACAAGCTGAATGACTTAACACTGAATATGGAATATGGAAATAACTATTAGTGGCCCTAAGACTGTTCCAGAGGGATGGGCAAACGGTCAATTTTGATTTCTATCAGTTTCACCTTGTTCAAATATTCAGTTAATTCTGTCTTATTTGCATTTTTAATGACCCCCAGAACAAAATTTGTATAGATGTTTAGAAGGTTTTTTTTGTGGCTTTTTTTAAAGAAAAGTGATTCAGAAAATTTGGAGAAGCACAAGCACTAGAGGGTAACTCTGGTTTGGTAAACACCTCAGAGCAGCTTGCATTAAAATGGAAATGAAGAGAATATCATCCATCCATGGGAGAAGGTACTAAAGATTAAGCCCATTTCCACACTAGATTGTTACAGTGCTATTATTCCACTTTCAACATCCTATGGAATCCTGGGGTTTGCAGTTTAGGGAGGGGCTAGTGCTGTATTGAACAACTTAGGCTGAAGAAAGGATTTTGCATCAAACTAGACAGCAAATTTAATATGTAGGGTTTTAGTCTGATTATTCTTTTCAAAAATTAATTTTGGAATTATTTATTGTTCCACCTTTTTTTTTCCTCAGGAGACTGATGTCTTTTCTAACCTCCACATTTCCATAGTCCACAAATACTGTTCTAGAAGAATGATTGCATTCTTGGTAGCAATGACAGGATCAGCACCCATCTCTACAATGTAAAAAAAACCAATGCATTCTAGCACATTACTTTTTTTCACCATCAAAGACATGGCATGATACCTTAGTAGTATCCTAGGGACTGAGTGGCATAACTCTTAGTGTTTGTGAACCCAGATTCAAGAATCTCTGCCTTACTAGAATGGCTGCATTTATGACCACAATCCATCATGAATTAAAAGGTTGTGGCTGCTGAAGCATTTATTACTCCTCTTTCTTGGTAGTCTAGAGCCCCCTCACCACAAAGATTTCTGTTGCTGTACTAGGGCTGACAAAGCCCAGCTGTATGTATTTCTTAAGATTCCACTACGTAATGAAAATCCTTGAGCATGATGAAAAAAAGGCATGTACAACTAGAAAGTACTGTGTGGGGTTATAGCATGGACATTTTGCTGAGCCTGTTATGGCCACCACGTTCATTGAGATTTTTGATTGATCATTAAGGCTGTACATGGTGCCATCACTCAGAAATAAGTATCTGAAGCATTCTGTGAGGATGACACACCAGTTCAGTTCTGTTTTCCCTAAGGTGTTACCTGTAACTTACCCTGTGGGAAAGAAAAACATGTCTCTTATCCTAGTCTAGATATATTACAAAAATGTATTTTTGATATTACACACTAAAAACAATCTTTGTGCATGTTACTATTTATGAAAAAAAAAATTAAGACACAATACCTGATGTGTAGTAAGATCAGAGTCTTCCAATATATACTGTTTTCTAATGGAGTAGAACAAGGCACATTCTTTACTAAGACTGTCAAAACATGCTTTTTCTTCATCCCAGTTCACCTATTAAAAAAAATATTTTGCGCTAAGCTTTCCAAAACATTTTTAAAGTAAGGAAGGCAAAGAAGAAAAGAAGGAAGAATTTAATATCAAGGACAATCATCTACTTTTAAAATACTGACAGGCTTTCTTTATAGATCTACAAGTATTGTATCAAACCAATACTAACCAATCCAATATTCTCTCTATGTATTTTGAAATGATGTCTAAAATTTTAAAGAGGAGATACGAGAAGGTTTTTGTATGGTCAACAATTGGTTGTGACTAAAATATGCCCAGTTTTAGAAACAGGCAACTTACGTAACTCATTACACAGTACTAGAAGCTTTACGGTAGGACTGGGCAAGGTACAGAAGAAGTCTTATTTTAAATCCTAGGAAGTATAGCTTAGTCTAATGTGAGTTTCTCAAATAACTTGACTGATATCTATAGAGGGTTACAGGCAATGGTAGCGCAGCACAGTGGTGAGCAACTGTAGGGTTTGGGAGCCAGTATTCTGCCTATGAAACTTTCCAGGAGCCAAACAAATGGTTTTGAAAGACCAGCATTCTTTAAAATGGTATGGGGAGGGTTACTCAGAACAACTCAGCAACTTCTGGAGGGATCAAAGGTCAAGAAAACTGCCTTGAGAGAGGTGTATGAGTCCCAGGGTTGCATTCTGCTTGCCCCCCGCCCTCACAAAAATACCATCACTACAAAACCAGCATTATCATACTTGTACAACTGTCAAAATCCAATGCTTTCTTTCTCTCTATACAAAACTCTTTAGAACTTCATTACACTAGGTTTTACCTTTGCTGGTTATGCTGGTGATTTTGCAACTGCAGGCAGAAGAACACAAATTCTTGATATTTTTTATACAGTATACCACTAAATTTAACCCAATTGTGCAAGAAATTCATGAGATTCTGTAGGGATACTTCTAACGTGAAAATTTCATCTGAACAATGGAGTTTCACCTGGCCCATAATATTTTAAATCTGTGCCCTTCTAGTTGTTGTTACATGCCAGCTTCTGTCAAAGCTATTATAAGGTCCTGCACCACATTTCTAGCACCTGAAAATATATGTACGTGCATATAAACTCACAGCTCAGGTTCTATGGCTACTGCAGAATCTGAGGAAGTGTCCAGTACTCCATCTGCTAAGGTTTCAGTTGTTTCAGCCTGATGATGTGGATGAGACTTAAGTGGATATGGATGAATTGGTACATCTTACTACATGTAAGCTTTACCCTTGCCCATTTTGGCTAAAAATCTAGCAGAGATGGATTGTTCAGGTCGGTCCAGGAAACAGTAAATGCTTGGCTGTGCCAGGGAGATGCCTACCTTGAAGGAGGCAGTGGTGGGCCCTCTCCTGAAGAGGACCTCTCTAGATCCAGAGGCATATGACAACTACCACCCCATTGCTAATATCCCCCTCTGAAACATATTCGTTGCTTGTATAAATATTCCTAGGAAATCGTAATTAACATCAACATACCTCTGTGGCCAAACGAAGGACAAACATAGGTAGGCCTTCCAATGGAGGAACATAATTATCAATCAAAAATGGCAGTCCTGTTAGATTCCCTTCCTGTAAATAAAATTTTTCATCTTTATTAATTTTGCCACCCACTTCAGAGCTGATGATACAAAGCAAGCTGAACTAGAGCATTTGCAAAATGAACTTGGTGCCTACTGGTGACAGAGCAGAATTAGCAAGGCAACCACTGTCTTACTTTCATCTTCTGCTGAAATTAAAGTAACTTTCTAAATAGCATAATTTTTTAGATACAATTTTTTAAATATAATTTTGAAAGAACCAGCTCTATCCAAAAGCTATACTAAGACAATACCTTTAGTAGGGTCAACCAAAATATCAGTTAGTGGTGAACAAGCTTTTACTTTTTGCTATTTACTTGGTCTAAGAAAGGTACCACTGTATTGCAGGTCCTGGATTTTTTTTTCTTCTGAACCAAAATGTCTATCGATTATTTCTGTTTTTGTGTTCCACCTATTTGTATGATTCCCTTTCCAATAAACAGTTTATGCTCAGAATTCTCTAAGAGAAAACAGCTTCAAAGGCTTCATTTGCAGCTTTCTATTCTTATTTTAATTGCTTGTAAAATCTTGTCCATTTTTTTCTTTCTCATTTATCCAACTCAGTACTTCCCACCCTTCTCTCAGTACATAATGGAAAAAGCACTGTACAATAGGTGAATGTTTTAAAAAAGATCATCTTCAGGAAAACTGCATATATACCTCATCAATTTCAAGAGAGAAATAATCTTTCAGCATTTCATTTTTCTTTGTTAGAAAGTCAACAATATATTCAGCAAGGCCTTCTTTTGGACCATCTTCTTCTGTCCAGCCACTTTCAACATTCTCCAAGGCCAGCATGGCTAGATCATAGAGAGGAGCTGGTTCCTAGATTTACCAGGAAAAAAGTCTGTAAAAAACAGTCATTACTTACTGTTCATACACCCTCTAAAATGATTGCAGTCTGTCAGAATAAGTTCTTTCCACCTCACATGAAGTGATATTTTCCAGAGTGCCGTTTGGTATTTTCTTTTTTTAACTATGCTGCATGTTACGTTATACGGATGAAATATCCTTCAGCTGTACTAACAAAATGTCAAGATATTTAAAACTCTTTTACCTATGGAAAGAAAACTCATCGACTAAACAGAAGTGGTTTTATTGCTCCGCCTGACATTTGGAATCAACAGTAGCTAAAATTCAGTGCATAAAAGGAGGAGTGTATTACTGGCACACAAAAGGAAAAAAACACAACATCTATTGTTAACAACTATCAAATAACTACAACAAAACTGCACTATGTATACAAGAACTAGATTCAGGCAGAAAAACAACTAACACATAAATACGCTTAACAGTTGGAGTTTCAAGTGGTTACCTTCATATGTCTTTCAATGATGCAAAACAAGGATGCTCCATGCTCTAAAGTACTGAGAAAACCACTGCTCATTAATTACTAAAATTCTAATTTAGCCCCCCACTATGAATACTTACTGACAATCTTAAAACTCCAAAGTTTCCGAAGTCATAAATAAGGATCTGGTAGAACATCTCTTGACTTGAGAAAGAATAAAAAATAAATTTGTTTTATGCCATTCTCTACTGTATATTTGATTCTAAGTCTTATTGTGGAGTTCCAATGGTTATCTTTGTCTATTATTTCTTAACCATGAATGTGAAGTAGGAGTACTGCAGCTTTGAAATATTTAGTGCTACATAAACTTGTTTGTGGAAGTTGGTAAAATTCTCAGTCTTCAAAATTATGTACGCAATATTAATCAGTAGGAAGAAGCACATGACTGACTATGTTGCTTGTGAGCTACAGTGACATGATAAACATAAATGAATGAGGAATGGGATTTTTAAAAAGCAAAACTTTTATCATTAATTATGAAAGCAAATGTGATTATGATACAACTTAGAAAGATTTCCCTATTCTTTTCTTACAATAGTAGGTCTCTTAGTATAGTGTTCTACCTTCTACCTGTCCTTAGTAATCTAGGAATAGTTTCCATCTGAATCAGCTGTTTACTCTTCTCTCTTTCTAGTTCTTCTCCATCTTTAGGCCAATTACCCTTCCAGTCCCCCAGTTGTTTCATTAGCTTTTACCCCCTCTTGGCTAGTTTTCTGCCAATCCCTTCTAGGTGCTAATGACACAAAGCTTCACTTCCTCTTCTTCATAGACAGATGACAACATGTGCCAGTGAGCCTTAAGTTTCCTTTGCATTTTTAGGTAGCAACAAAATTTCAACTAAGCAGTTAAAAACGATGCTACAATGCCCAAGTCTGGATAAATTGACTCCGTTCTGATTTCTTCTCCTACCACAACTGAATAAATCCAGGGAGCATCCATTTTATTTTGACCAAAATAAACAAGATCACTACCTGAGTTTTGTGGTATTGAGAAGGTACAGTTTTGTCTGATACTGCACCAATGCCCACTGAGGATTAACACAGCCAACAAATGAATGCTCATGCAGCATCTCTTGAAGACCTGAAATAACAAAAATTGCCTATATGCAGTACAAATATACAGAACCAATCATTTCTCCCCCTCTATGAAGTCCATAGTCTAGTCCATCACAGCAAAATGGGCTTTACATTTCAGCTGCTGTTCCGTTTTAAATACGCAGTCTAGCCCAATCTTACAATTCTTTCTACATACAAAATAAAGATTTGGAAGAAATTAAATTTTTAATTTTTTAACAGAATATAAGACTGTAATATACTTTTCAAATATTTAGGCTATTTCCTAGTAAAAAGAATTCAAGCCAACATAACCTTAATAATTAGTGCTTGGTGTACTTGCTACTCTGCATAGAAATCTCATGAAAAACCGTTCTATAAATAAGGTCCACAAATGTAAGAGGATGTGGAGCAGTTTTAACACTGTTTATTACCAATGAACTTTGGTTTAATTGTTTTGTATCTCCAGCTGACCCTGTCAAATTTTGCAACAAAAGATTTGATAATTAAGACTCAACTATTTAAAACTGTATATACTAGCTACATGGATTATGCTTCTAATTACTCATACTGGGAAACATTCAACCATACTTATAAACTCAAGTGAAGTTACTGGGTTTTACTGAGATGTATTCAGAAATAGGGTGTCAGTCTGTTTTTTCACACTTAACTGCCAGAACAGAAGTCACTAAACAGTTTTGGCTACTTGTGGCAAAATATAAAAAACACTATTGAAAATAAAGGTCCTTGAGTATTTCCACATCTTAATGTAACTGCAGCAGGCAAATGAATACCAGTCAGACTTCAGCTGCTTCTTATCTCTTGAGAATTTTGCTCTGAAAAATAAAAATTTACTGGACTTCAAAGCAGAATTCTTCCTGACCCCACTGAACTGCTTACACAAGCGGTCATGAAGGAGCCACCAGGGCTCTTAATGCCTACTTCGCTGTTTAAAAAACTAGAATCAGTATATTACTGCAATCTAGCCTCCAAATCTAACCCTTTTTTGCATTCCTCAGAACAAATTCTCTTCCTTGTTCCTACATTTGTAGCCAAAATACAGAAATAAAGCTTTGCATCTCCAGGCTGATATTTTTTACAAGTCATTAGATTTGAATGCAAGTTAATGCTTTCAGAAGCATTCAATAGAGTATTCAGAAGAATAAAAATGGCGACATTGCCTAGACTAGGATCCTCTAAACATTCTGGTAAATGAGCTTTTTCTCAGGATGAGATGTACCTTAAACTTCTTAATATCTAAGGCACTACACCTTGCTGCTATGTATGTTGTCATGCCTAACTCTGACTTGGACCTCTTTCTCCAAATAACTGAGTGTTAACAAGCAATCTTAATGCTATAAGCCAGTATTTAAAAGTGTAAAGTATACAAGCTTGACCATAACAAGCCAGTCCTCTCCTAGCAAAGGTAATCTTATCTTCAAGGGTATAAGGAAGCATAAGAACCATAGTGAACAGATAAACAGTAAGCTTACTTGCATGGGCTTGATTACTAATTTCCTCTTGAAGGGTCAATACACTGGTTAGGTTAATAATTCTTCTTCTTGGAGTGCAGGCAGCAGTCATTTCCTGCCTCACACCTTCCTCCATTTCCACATCACTGTCTGTTCGCTGTTTTTTTCTGCAGCATAAGAGAGAAGGTGAAATAGTCTGTTCTACAAGACATGCATGCCAAGCCAAACTAGAGTGTTTTAATGAACCGCACCGTAAACAATCACCCAAATACATTTCATTTGCAAAGTAAAAGCTACATTTGTAAGATTCTCTGCCCTCAGGTTTAATGGATTCAAACCAGGTCAATGAAGTCTATTCTCAAGCAGAAGAGGGTGCTTCTAGCTTCAGTCCTAGATAGTCAGATGTCAACTATGGCTGAAAGTAATTTTTGCTCAACTAAGGTTAGCAGACTAGGAGTGTTGTTGGATGTATTTAAGGCCACAGTAACAAATGCCTTGGCTACATCACATCTGGACTATGCATTATATGGGACTGCCTTTGAAAAGTGTTTTGGAACTCCAAAAAATTCAGAATTTTGTGAGGATGTGTGAAGCTGTATACTGGGAGCATTTTAGTCTTTTAATTAAATGCCTACACTGGTTTCCAAACTTGTTCTTAGGCTCAAGAACAGAAATGAAAGACCACATTATTAAGGTTACAGAAGAAGGGGTTTCCATCTGATCCATCATTCTCTGTTACTCACTTGTATGTAACTTGGCCTTCTCTCTTTTAAAAATATTTTTATTTCAAAACTGCAAATTAAAAGAATATTAACATCTGTTAATCTCGGGGCAATAAAATGTAATGTCTCATACTTTGGGGGATTGGAATGCTAGTGGTAAGACAGTAAATTCTGTTTTCTAATTTTACATCACATGCCCCCAAATCACACTATTAGATACATCTAAAATACAGATATATTAAAAAATACAGGTAAGAAAAATCTACAATAAAAAAAAAATCAAAGTCATCAAAGGAGTAACAAAATACTAACAATGTAACATGTACACACACACACTTTCTTCCACAACTTACATATTAAAAAGGCTAATCACAGCAACAAGTCCCTCCATATGAACAAAACTTTTTCAAATCTTTGAGTTAAGCCCATTGCTTTGCATCATAAGTAGGGGATAATTTTAAAAGACACAGGAGAAGATGCCACAAAACTTAATTTCTTTTGTCACTTCTTTCAAATTTCCAATATATTGTTTAAGAAGGGATCTTCCAGTTGTGAAAGAGATGCATTTTAAATCATGAGGAATACTAACTTCACTAGACTACTGGATGCCATATCAATAGATTCTAAGTACAGCCAAACTTTGACAGAACCTTCATGCAACAGCCAAATAATCTGCCTCATCTGACAAGCTGAACAGTAAAGGTCCAGGTTGGGAACTCCCAATCCACCACCTTTTTATTTCCTCTACAACACTGTCCTTGCAACTCTTGATTTTATTACTTTTTATTTTCATTTTTTTTACCGAAACACATTTTGTTGTTGAGGAGATTCAGAATAAGCCTTTACCACTGTCATAAAAGGAAACCAGGAACTGCAACGGGAATCATTCAGGCAAGGTAATACATTTTGGCTTTGATGTTTTACAGGATAAATTCTGCCACACCATGACTTTTGCCATTGTCTTAATTTTTGCTATACCTGGCCTTCGCTATAATATCGAGCCCTCACTGTAGAGAAAGACTCATTTGATCCTTCCTGCTGGTCTTCTGCTGAATGATACAGACCTAGTATTTTAGATGGTCTATCAGCTTCAGACCTTTTCTTTTGTTGCTCTTTTTAAAGAAGTAGTCTTACTGGATTGTTTTACTCTGCTGTTGTTTTTCAACATTCATTCACTAAAATTTCAAACTAGAAATGGACTTTTCTCCATTTTTAGCTTTTTTAGCAATCTATGGAGCTTTTGGTGGGTTCAAGGGGCAGAACAACTACTGTAGGTCCAGGGGCCTGACTTAAAGAATAGCATCTCTTCATCCATCTTAGGGATGTCCTTTTTTTTTTTTTCAAAATTCTGCCAAACACAGAAGAGGACCCACAGTTTATACTACTGATCAGCAAGAAGGAAGAAAGCAAAGGTCCTAACACGTTTTTTTCAACAACAGATACTAATACTCTATACTAACAAGAAATACTCTGGAGAGATCATGCTCACTTTGCAGGTACAGCTTCAGGAGGTATTGGTTGGCTTTCTATTGGTCTTTTTGGTATCTCCTCAGCTTCTGCTGCTGAATTCAAATCAGTGCATTCTTCCATCTCAACATCTTGTAGTCCAGTCTCTTTACAATTCTGATTCTTGGGGCTGTCTTCAAGTGCCACTGTAGCAAGCCCGGAAGTCTTTGATTTATTAAGCGGCTGAAGAAAAGCATCCAGTTTCTGGTCCCGGGAATCAGTTCGAACCATCTGATGGGCATAAACCTTGTCTCCCCCTTGACTGACTGATGAATTTGGTGACTTGACTACATCAGTTGAAGAGGCAGTAATGCCTGGTAGTAATGTCTTCATTAGAGATACAAATGAAAGAAAAGAAGCAGCAATTCAGCATCATTAGAACTGTATGAAGCTCTCCATCCCTTCTCGGAAGAAGAGAAATACCATTTCTGGGAGAAAATTCTTCAGGAAAACGCTCACAATTCTCATTCAATAACATTATAGCCTTAAGTATCTTACTCTGGATACAGCTCTACAATACTCCTTTGAGAATTTGGAAATTACAGTCCTTTTATCTTCTTCTTGCTTCTTCTCCATCCATTTGCTTAAATACTGTCTATATCTGCATAAAGCAAGATGACATCTGAAGACTGTGAGTGTTTGTGAATGGAGAAGAGAGACATAACATAATGACACCTAAAGGTTGTGAATACATGTGAATGGAGAGGAAAGAGATGTCTTTAGATAGACCAACATTCTGATCCAACTATTTCCACAACTAATAAAAGCAGTGCACCACTCACTACTCTCAGTGTCTGGTGCCACAGTAAATAGCTTAGGCAAATATCTTCCTTCCAGTTCCATTACATGACAGATGGCTAATGCCTTCTGGCTATAAATCCACCACATACCATTGACTTTATACTACCTGCACACTTAGAGTGACTGACAACTGGATGCTTAATATAGTATATATGCATTATAACTATATGCTTAATAAGTCAACTCTATCAGTTGTGACAAAATGTCCTTTCACTTCAACACATACTTACCTAGCAGAAAATCTCAGTTAGTTCCACAAGTTTTAAAATTTATCCTCAGAATGCATTTTGAAAATCAACGTTAGTCAATGTTAAACCATACACAGAGCTGGAATTTTAATAGAGCTACAGCAAGACTTTCAATAATGCTTTGATGCAAAGTGTCCGCTCTTTCCATCTGGTTTCATCAAAACAACTACATCAACAACAACCAAAAACCCTGCAGAGAAAGCCATTTCGAGGACAAGCAATGAAACAACCAGAACCTGAGGGGCAATTTGGTTATCTTTTTTACTAAACAATACTTTGTACTGGTTTTGTTGTTGCTAACTGCTGTCAAGTTGACTTCAACTTACGGTGATTCTATGAATGAGAAATATCCAAGAAGCCCTGCCATCTACAATCCTGCTCAGATCTTGCAGACTCAGGGACATGGCTTCCTTGATTTGAGTCTGTCCAACTGTAGTGAGGTCATCCTCTTTTCTGCTGCAATTATTATTGTCCTTTTTAGTAAGTCATGTCGTCTCACACTATGCTCAAAATATGACAGTTTAAGCTTAATCCTCTCAATTTGCCCTTGGACTCATTTATTTGTCCTTTTGGCAGTCCATGGTATCCACAGAACTCTCCTCCAGCACTACACTTCAAATTAGATGATTTGCTTAACAGTCTTTTTCACTGTCCAGCTTTCACAGTCATGCATAGAAATTGGAAATACAATTTCCAACAATCTTGACCTTGGTATTCACTGATATACTTCAGTTTCTTCATAACTTTCCTTTAAGTCCTAGTTTTCTTCTGATATTTTGACCACAGTCTCCATTCTGATTGACCAAGGAGCCAAGCTATAGCAAATCTTTGACTATTTCAATGTCTTCACTGCCAACTTTAAAGGTATGTAAATCATCTATGGTCATTATTTCTGTTCTCTTTATGTTCAACTGTAAACCTCCCTTTGCACTTTCTGCCTTGACTTTCTTCTATAATTATTCTGTCTTTACTATTTTCTGCTAGTAGCATCTACATGTAACATATTATAAACTGATGTTCCTTTCTCCGACTTTTATACCTTCTTCCTCAGAATCTAATCCAATTTAACATATGATACATTCAATGCAGAAGTTAAACAGATAGGGTTATCAAATGCCGTTGCCAACTGAAAACTATTGTTTCTCTATATTTTGTCCTGATGATGGCCTCTTATCCTGAGTACAGATAATATGCATTAGGATAATCAAAGTTGTGGTACACCCATTTCTTTAAGAGCGATCCACTGTTTTTCGTTATCTATGCAATCAAATACTTTGTTATAACATATAAAGCACAGGCTGATTTTCTTCTGAAATTCTTTGATGCACTCCATTATCCAATGTATGTTTGTGTATGATCTCTAGAACCTCTTTCTTTTCTGAATTCAGTTTGGACATCTTGCATTTCTTGCTCCACATATGGTAACAGTCTTTTTTGTAGACTTTTGAGGATCACTTTGCATGGGAGATTAACACAATGGTCTGGTGGTTACTGCAATCACTTGTGTCCCATTTCTTGGGTATAGGAATGTACATTGACTGTTTCCAATCTGTGGGCTGTTATTTTATTTTCCATATTAGAGACTAGTTAAGAAATCAGAACAAGGCTATGACCTGTAAGAGCAGCTATAAAAAACTAGATTCTCAAATACCAAACTCAGGATCATCCATGACACAGCATTTCTGATGTCTATGAATGGTAAAAGTGCAATACAGACGGACTGATTCAATCAAGGAAGCTACAAACTTATGTTTGCAAGACTTCAGTAGGGGTGTTAATAATAGGGTGTCTTGGAGACCTCTCATTCACAGGGTTGCCTTAAGCTGAAGCCAATTAGATAGAACAACAAAATTCATTTTATGTTAAGAAGTTGTGTCATCAGCCTTTTCAAGACAGAAGAAATCCACTTCTTGAATGAACCATGCTCACCACCAGTGAAGTTAAGACTTAAGGAGGTGCTCAACTAAACAATCCACTCACCTGTGTGAAATACATCCTTGATGAGTTAGAGCCCAACAGTTTGCTCTCTATGAGTTGCTGCACATGCTCTAAGATGCTGTCTTCATGAAGAAAATGAACTTCATGTTTTGTGGGATGCACATTCACATCTACATTCTGAGGAGCTATTTCAAGGCTACAAAATATTTTGGGAACACTACAGTATGTTAATGAAATGAATGACATACTAAGGCCTGTCAGAGTCAATGTTATAGCTAGATGTACGGATGCTCTGTATTTCTCAAAAATTAGACATTTTTTGCAGTCACCTTGACATTTTTAAACTACAGAGAATTGAATTCCACATTTTTCTCATTCATGTCTTTCTCACAGAGTCAATGCCTTGTCTTTTCATCCTCTGATTTCCCTAATTAGTTAATTTTTTTAAAAAGCTCCTGGATTTAACACTATTACAGTATCACTGCAAAAACTAAACTGATAGTACTACCTGCATATTTTCTAATTCTGTGTATTTGGTTTACAAAAGTAACATGCCTTCTGAGTACACAGGAAGGATGACAATTTGAGGTACTTTTGTTGAAAAAATATTTTAAAATGTACAGCAGTGCTAAATAGTGGCATAGTGTCCATGATACATTCAAATATCAAAATAACGTTAAATATTTCCTATTTTGTTTGCTACTTAATTTATACTTTTTAAATACTGGATAAATACAAGATGCAATAATTGGTACTTAAGTGGGCTCATTTTTTAGGCTGCTGTGTAATCCTATACAATTACTCAGGCATCTTGCTGTGTTCAGTGAAACCAGGCATATGTGAGTAGGACTATGGAAGTATTTTTTTTGTCACATATCATCTTTATAATACTGCTCCCTATGTAGAACACAATGGCATACATTAGAAACAAGTTCAGATTGAGCCTCCCTCATCTGAAATGCTTGGAACCAGAATTGTTTGATTTTGGATTTTTGGATTTTTTCCCC
Organism: Iguana delicatissima; assembly: GCA_948472985.1. NCBI lineage: Eukaryota > Metazoa > Chordata > Lepidosauria > Squamata > Iguanidae > Iguana > Iguana delicatissima. Next base: position 1,821,711 of record CAOKZL010000479.1, read on the forward strand.
CACCTTTGGCCCTTGAATGTTGGCATATAGTACCTTTTTGGAATATCATCATGTCACATTCATTCACTGCTCGTATTATACATGAGAGCCAGGTTGAGAGAGACTAAGGATCTGTGAAATGGTGGGAATCCAAGTGTAGTGCACACCTCCTGCCATTCCATGGATCCTCAGGGTCTCTCTTTTTGCTACCAGCTGCCTGCTTCCACCTTCAAGGAGGTGACTGTGACAGATCTGAGAGACAAGACAGCAGGAGCACTGTAGCTGCCACCTCACAGGTAGAAGTGGGTAGCTGGCAGCAAAGAAAGACTGTGGATCTGAGAGATGAATGGACAGGAGAACTGCGGCTGCCACCCTGATGGCAGAAATGTGTGGCTGGTGGCAAAAAGTTTCAGGTTTTGGAGGTTTTTAGATTTCCAGATAAGGTAGGCTCAACCTGTAATACCAAAGGGGATTTAGAACAGTCAAAATACAGGAGCACAAAAGCCTAATTAAAAAAACAACATTTTAACTGTCTCTGAAACAGAAAGAGTGAAGAAGCCATATGTACCTCCCATATGGCAGCTTCTAGGAGTAGGGAGCTGCCACAGAAAATCCTAACTCAAGAGTTGTCACCTTAGCAGCATGTGGAAAGACAGAAAGAAGGGCCTTCACAGAAGAACTCCATTCTCAGGCAGTTATACAGAGTTGGACAATTAACCCGATAACAAGTGATTTTGCCCTTTATAGGCAAGCACCAGCACATTTAATTATGTTCTGAAATAAATAGATATCCAATGGGGATGTGCTGAGGAGAGGAACATGGTCAGGGAAAATGTAAAATGAGCACCATAACTCATCAACCCATATAAAGCTTGACTGTAGTATTCTGAAGTGACTGAAGTTTACAAATGGCCCTGAAAGATAGCCCCATGTAGACTCTGTTAAAATAGTCATGAGGTGACTATGGCATGGATACCATGGCCAGATTTTAAGGTTCTAGACAAATAAACCGCTGACATTCCACTTTTAGTTCTGTAAAAAGCCCTTCAGGCCACAACTAAAATCTGAAAACAAAAACAAAAAAAACCCTGGTCCATGGTTCAGTCCAAGAGCAATCCCAACTGCAAACCTATAGCACTTCTAACGTAACACAAAAATTTAAACTGAAATTTTTGACTGATCATATGTGAAGAATATATCTCTGGAGTGCATTTAGTTTCAGTTTGTTTGTTCCCATCCAGCCCAGGTCTAGGACATCCACAGTCTCCTTGGGTTCATAAAGGAAAAGCTTGCTACCTTTTCTATTGGTCAATCATAAACAGCAAATTTATTTTACCTTATGTACAAAAATGGATGTGTGTTTTTGGGTAAGTAAGCAGCATACACAGTTTCTATTGCTTTTCGCAAAGCACTTGATTCAACCAGCCGATCTAGAAAGGAAATATAAATAACAGGGGAGATAAATAAAGCAATTATTTCCTTTGTCATACTGTTTTTATACCCATCTCTCATCAAGCTTCAACTTTCAGCATTCAGCAATTGGCAAATGTACAGTAAAATGTGTCATCACCAAATGTCCCCAGAGCATGGTTATAAACTAACACCCTGTTTCCCACATATACATTTATTTTACAAATAAATAAGGCTGTCCAACAGCTAAAGTCATGATGGCAATATATTACTTACAGACTTAAGGCAATATGCCTCCCAATATCATCTACTGGGGGACATAGCTGAGAAGGTGAATTTGTATTCAGGTCTTACTTGTAGGCATCCCATGGCATCTAGTTGGCTACTGTGGAAGCAAAATTCTAGACCAAACAGGTATTTGGTATGATCCAACAGCACTCCTCTTAAGTTCTTATAAACTCACTGACTTTAAGTGACACTTAAACATACTTTACTTTTTCAGGATTAAGAATTTGAACTTCAACTATCAACCGTGTGTAAGGATTACCCAATGAAAGTGTGAAGAATGAATTAGCTTCCTCCTTACTTCAATCAGAACAGAATATCTAGTTTATCAGAAGACACAACCTGAGGCCTCCAAAGGTGACATGTAGCCAAGCTTTAAGGTGACATGTAGCTAAGCGATTTTGAAGGAGACGACCCTGTATTTCTTCAAGCATTTTCAATGCAGTGGTATGCCCAACACAACTCCATTTCCCTCTTACACTGTTTGGACAAATTCTTAGTTCAGTGTTACACAAAGAAGTCTGTGGTACCCTAGCACAGCTGTGAAGAGCAGACTGAAAGCTTTTATATTTATTATTATCCAGTTGCAGTCAAACTGTGGCTATTCTTAATTATGGTTTATTGAAACCAAACAACTTCAAACCATAGTATATGATCCAGGCATGTCTCTCTCTAAGCTTAAGTAATATTAACCATAAATTAGTGTTCTAACAAGCAAAAACTTTGGATCTTCCTTTTGTGGCCATATCAGAAAAAGCCCTAAAAGATTACTTAGCTTTAAGTATCTGAACTTATCCACTCTTCTTCAAGTGTCAGCCACCCCAAAATTGCATATCGATTCCTTTTTTAAAACTATCTTACAGGATAAAATACAGCGGGCTTTCATTATTCGTGAGCAAAACATTCATGAATTCAACTTTACAATTGTGAACAGAAATCCAAAGGAGCTGGATCCAATCCTGGTTGCTTGAGAGGAAGCAACCAAGGTAGATATGTTGCCTCTGCCAGCTATGGCAAAGTGGGATGTAGCTTCCTCTCTAAGCTGATCCCTGCCCTTTCAGGATTTAGGGGGTTAGATCCAATCCTAGTTGCTTCTGAGGAAGAAACCAGGACAGATAGACTGACAGCCACGAGAGAGTAGGGCATAGCTTCCTCTCCGAGGTGCTCCCTGCCCTTCCATGAATTGGTTTGGGGTTCAGTCCTGATTGCTCACAAGAAAGCAACTGGGATAGGTAGGCTGCCTCTGCCAGCCATGAGAGTGTGGCATGTAGCTTCCTCTTCAATCCTGGTTGCTTTTGAGGGAGTATGATGGAGAATAGAGGGAGTGGTATCCGGAGTGGTATAAAGATGCCAAGCAACCACAATAGCCACTCCAGAGAGAAATGCAGCCCCTTTAGTGTGAAGGAGGGATTGAAGGCCTCAAAAAAACAAAGACATAAACAGTAGGCACTAAACTGAGAGGGAATCAGACTTCAAGGAAAAAGGGCTGAGAGTCAGTTCTTCAGCCACAGAGAGTTCTCACTCAACCAAGCACGGGGTATTTTTTCCAAGAAAGCATAGAGAGAAGGGCAAAAGAAAAATCAACCTACTATTTCGATCTGGTCCGTGAGAGTGACATAGATTTAGTATTTGGATCTATCCCTGAGTACCAGGGCTTCTTCTTAGCATACCTAAAGCATTCCCATTTGAAAGATCACAGCACAGTAAAGCAAAGACAGTGAAGCAGCAGGCAGACAGCGACACTTGGCAGCACAGAGAGAGACACAGAGCATCTCTCTTAAGACGGTTCTCTCCTCCTGAGTCAGGATAGCAAGTATAAAATACCAGCTATTAATGTTTAATGTTTAATTAATTATTGCATATGAGAGCCAATGCAGTGTAGCAGTTTGAGAGTTGGACTATGGCTCTGGAGACCGAGTTCAATTCCCCGCTGGACCATGGAAACCCACTGAGTGACCTTGAGCATGTCATATACTCTCAGCTCCAGAAAACCCTGTGATGGGTTCACTTTACGGTCACCCTAAGTAGGAAATGACTTAAGGCATGCAACAACAACAGTGATCACATAGGTATAGTAATGAAACAAACATTTACCAAATGACAGCATGCTTTTCTAGCAGCCCAAATGCTTAGACTCCTCCTGATCCCCCTATAGGCAGGTAGTGATCTGGGTTTAATTTTTTTTTTGTGTCCTACGTAAGTTCTGGGAGGAGGGAGACTGCGAACCGTTGGCAACAGGGAATTAATATCTCACTGTTTTGCCCTATAGCTTTTCCCCTGGGTACCTGCATGCTGGGACTTCCAAGCAAGACTGATTGCTTTCTCTTATGGAGTCTGAACAGATTGCTGCTGGTATAATGCTCTAGAAAATTATCCCCATTCATTTGGTAACTATAATGTTATCTGCTGCCACCTCAAAATGTTCCTGGATAATTTCTAACTTTTCTGTGGTGACACAGGTTGCCTGTCTTTCATCTCAGGGGCCATCTGGTCTTGATGCCTCCCTCTGATTTTTAAGCTCTGCGAGTGGAAGCAGAATTCTCCCACTACATTCATCTTGAATGTTTAAATTTAGTGAACTGCATGCTCAACTGAACTGGCTTTTTTAAAAATTCGGTTTTGCTTTGCTTTATTATATGAATTAAGTATATATTATAATAATAAAATATGTGTTCTGTGAAATGAATAAATACGGTAGCTGATTTTTTTTAAAATCACATTGTAAAAGCAAACTAGGCCAGTAACAACTAGGAGCAAAAAAACCAAACCAAACCAAAAAAACCAAAGTGCGACTACACATTTTTCTGTGTAAAACACAAAGATTCAAATTAATAAGAACAAAAAAAAGTAGGGATGGGCCAGCCTAATCCTCAAATCTGGGAAAGGATTCGAGATTCGTGAATCTGAATCTGAATCCTTGTGCTAAAAAAGGCAAAGTGAATCTTTCGAATCCACCAACCAAACAGTTTGCTGGAGACAGGATGCCTGAAAACCTGGGCGACCAGACACACAAGGGGAGAGGGCAAGTAGGAAAGCTTTTCCCTTGGAATAACAATGGCCTTTGCTAACAATTTCAGAAATTACATCTGGGGCTGTATCCTAAGATATTTAAAGCGAACATTTCATATTTAACTTCAGAACTTGACTGGAAGGTACAGTCTTGAGATTTCAAGGACAGCTGAAAGATTCCTTTGCATACTCCCTTGCAAAGCAAGTTCATACACAATTCTGGGGTTTGTAGTTTTACAAGGGGTCACAGCCTTCTCTGCCAGTGTGCTGGTGCATCATGAAACTACAAAACCCAGGATGCCATAAGGAGCTATGCAAGAAAATCCAGTTTTGACCTAGATTATCTCTCTACTGTAGTATGTGGCCCTGTTACCGCAGGCAGGAAAAAGTGGGATTAATCCACATTTTCCTGCCTGTGTACAAAGGGCATTCATGTCATTTTCAATCTGAGGAGATCCTGAGGCAAAACTATGACAATTGTCCTGGCCAGATTTCTTCAGAGTGAGGTTTGCCTTTGCTTAGGCTTTTGCTAAGGCTGAGAGAGTGTGTCTTGCCCAAGATTATTCTTCTTTCCCTTGCTTTCAAACCCTTTTTAAAAAAAGGATTCGAAAGATTCAAGATTCATGAGATTTATGGATTCCCAGAACCTTCCAGGGATTCGGATCCGGATCTGGATTGGGAAAATTCCGGATTCATCCCATCCCTAAAAAAAAGAAAAAGAGACAAAAGAAAAGAAAGCGCATCATGCACGAAAAGAATGAGAAACTAGAAAAGATTCAGAGACAAACTAAAACCAGATGATTACGAACAACTGCATGTCTCAAATCCTCGTAGTTCTTTCAATCTGCTACTAACAGCTCTAGAAAATTAATGAAGAGATGAAGGAAGAAGGAGATACTTGATTATATAGCTTCAACGACTTCATACAATCTCTCCCCAGAAGCAGTGCAGTCAGAGTGCTGGTGAAATTCTTGTCCAAGATGCACATTAGAACTATCAATGAGCAAAGCCCAGCTTGCATCCTTCTCCTACACCTGACACCACTTGGATGTTTTCCTTACGTGTTCATGTTGAAGGCACTCCATCTGGCTTTTATCCAGGTCTCTGTATTAGCCCAAATCACTTCAGACTGTACTCTTCTGCTTCGGACATGAACTGAAGCAGTCTGATTCAATCTGGAGCTGCTATAAAGAGGTCTATAAAAAATGCCCAAATCACTTTTTTAAAGTTGGGGAACTGTGTGCACAGCTCAAATATTTAAGGTCTTCCTGCTAAAGAAAAGGGTCTTGTTCAAAATCTAGAAGTGCTGCAATAATAATAATAATAATAATAACAATAATAATAATAATAATAATAACAATAATAATAATAATAATAATAATAATTTTATACTTACGATTTATGAAAAGTAAAAAGATACATTTCTTCACCGAATAGTTTGCATTGGTTACATAACCCTTCATTTTAAAAGCCAGTGTTGCATCTTCACAGCTCACTTCAACCAATTCTCTAGAGACATATAAAAAGTAATTAATTTACCCATTGCTTCTCAGGTCTCTAAGAAGCTTTGATAAACTTTGGATCCATATATCTGGCCAATATATCTGGTCAATACCCATCTTATCCAACTAAGATTTAAAGTGACAAAACTGAAAAGTGAAAGAATGTGCCTGAAGCTACTAAAAGTATTTCACAATGCAGTCCTATGCATCTATACATAGTAGGCCACGGTCTTCAGAGGCCTTAGTCACTGGAAAGCAAAATTACATACTTAAACCAATACAAAATATAATTGATCAAACTACTGTCAGCACAGACTGCCTTGTTGCAATAGCTGAAACAGGAAGCTTACGGTACTTCATCATCCTCGCTCACAAAATGGGGTCATTTCAATAGATGCTCCTTCTTTTGAGGTGGCCATTTTTCGGACCTCAACAAAATCACACCAGAATTAATTTAACTGTGATACATTAACTTAAATTATAGACACTGAAGGGAACCATTCTTTCTAGCTACATCTTTTGTAGGGTCCCATTCTGTGGCCTGGTGCGGATTAATATATTGTCTCCTAGATTATCATGAACTGGCCAGGATGAAACTTGGCAACCGTTGCCCCTCTCCTTTAATCATGCAAGGAGGAAAAAAAAATCTCTATCAGATAAATCATAATTCCTCATGATGTACCAACCTAAGAAACTATAGCTTATTCCAACCGTGCCAACCTAAGAAACTACTGTTTATTCCAACTGTGACTGGTAAAACCACTATTATGTAACCATAATAATAATAATGATGGAAAGAAGGGCTAAACAAGAGCTTAAGCACTGAAATACGACGACAATGTAGAACATTCCTAATGAGCCTCTCTGGAATCCTCGTATGTATAATACACACACACACACACACATACACACATAATAAAATCATCATATATGTCTCTGTGTGTGTGTGTGTGTATATGTATGCATAAAATCAGTTTCATTTCCCTTCTAGGACAGCTATGTTTAATATATATTTTGGACCTTAGGTAACAGTGGCTTATGCCAAAGATTTGTGCCTTCATACGCATTCTTTTCAGACACTAGAAGGTCAGATCAACACACAAGAGATTTTAAAAAGGAGAGAGATTTATAGCTGTCTAATCTCACAGAACAGGTAAGTCTTCTGCAAACAAGCTATTCTGCACAACTTACTGGAAAAGTAATGCCCTCTGTTCTGCACTGCATCTGCTAGCACAGCATGAGCACTGACTGCTCAAGCCCTAAAGCTGTAGTTGCAACTTCTAAATTTAGCAACATTTTCACACTGACCTCTATGCCAATGCTGGCAGGGGTCCTAGAGAACAGGCAGCAAACCACTCAATTTGTTTTATGTTGGAGCAATTATGAGAGAAAGATCTCCGCTACAACTACAGCTGAAAGCCTCACGGCATTCAAAGGGGACATCCTGGTGTTTTGTTTTCAACAGAAATGTCTTTGAACAGTCTATTAAGACACATTTATTTACTCAAAATACCCAAGGCCCCCTCTCCAACTCGCTTCACAAGAGCCATCTTTTCTTTGAAACCTTTGGCACAATCACCTACTGCCAATATCCTAAGCACACAACTAAACACAAGCACAAGAAGCAAGCAGCAGAATGAAACTATTCAGGGAACTAAAGATACAGACTTCCCTATTTAACCATTTTTCATTTTCTCTCTCCTCCTCATTGTTTCAACTCACAGACTATGAACTTGTTACTTTTTTTTTTAATTAACAGCTGCAGCAGTAGCTTAAGGACTGGAATTCATTTAGGTATGCTAAGAAATCAAGAGCTCAAGGCACAATTACAGTGGACATTCAGTAGAACCAAGTAAAAATGGTTTTCTAAAACAAACAGATGTGGTATGAATATAGCATTATGAAAATAAAATGAAATAACACATACAGAAATGAAATAGGATATGAAACTTGGCTAAATGTATATACAACCTATCTTTAACTATCGCCCCCATTCTATAGCTGATGATGACAAAGCACTGCTTCTAATAAATGGTATTTTCCTGATGCTATTTCAGTCTATGTAAGGTTAACACTGTTTTAATTACACTTCATGATGAGCATACCTGCTTACGGCATTTCCAAAGATGGATCGAATGTTGTCAACAGTTGTAGCATTTGACAATGTTCTAACATCTGCTACTGTTTCACCTTGCTAAAAACAGAAGATATTAACCTTGTATTTACCATACTTGTTGCTACATTAATCAAAAACAAAGTAGTGAAACAGACAGGCAGAATTGAAACTAACTCAAATACATTTATTAAATCAATTTTTAAACCAAAAAAACAGCTTCATCTTGAGCATAATACCATTGTCAGAGAGTAATATTCCACTGTCTCTTTATCAGCACTTTGACTCAAAAGGGTACATTTTGTCTGGGTGTGTGAGCCAACAACTGAAGACAAAGTATAAAGCTCCTGCCAAGATACTTTATTAAAATGTATGAGACAGTGTCTACTTGCTTGCCTCTTGCTCTCAGAGGGATTGTCCTGGACTCACTAAATGCTGTCTTTCTGTATTCCTAAACATTACAAAAAGCATCACTGCATCACCTATTGACTAACTGTAAAAAGCCCTGAGATTTTGAATGTATTTTAAACTCCTCTGGAAGAATGGGGGGGGTGCGGATATAAATGTGACTCTCCAGATATTCTTAGCCTTCTAATAACACTATCCAGCACAGAGTCCAGAGTCTAAAACATCTGGAAGGACACAGGTATGTATCTAATTTGAAGCTTAGAACCCCTATCTTGTTACGCAGAAGGCAATCATATTTCTTCTGTGCACCTGGAATTAGCCCTTCCAAGGCCACTCCAGCTCTTACACACATCTTTGTAATCAAAAGGAACAACACCCTCAGAACCTCTGAGCAGGTTTCCTCACAGTCCTTCACATGTGTCTCTCACGAGTTTTGTGCTTTCACCTGGGTGCCTACTTTAGACAAATGCTTCTCAGGCTATTTGATGTGAGGGGCTAGAAACTGTTGTTTTGCAAAGTGCCAGGGACTGCAATGGAATTTATGCCAATTGGGTACAAGCGTTTGTTTCTTTCCTGAAAACTTGCCAGGGACCAGCAGCCAATGGCCCAGGGACTGGCACTGGCCCAGGAACCATCACTTCGTGAAGCACTGCTCTAAATGCAAAAAGAAACCTGTTGAGATATAGCCTGATTTAATGTGACATTTCCGCTTTCAACATTCATCATCTGTACTCACACATGTAGCAGACTCTACATGTAAAACTTTGCTTTTTGAAACTCAATTATTCTCTTTTTACTTTCTTTTTGGATTTGTCCTATCACTAAGGATCACCATATTCACTTGTTTTTGGAAACAGAATCATAATTATGAAAGAGAACGCACATCCATTTGTGTTGTCTGTATCCCACAGCTCAAAGACTAGAACCCAGATATCTGAAACTTGAGAGTCATAAAGATTTATACCTTGGAGCTATTTTGTATTTGTGTGTGTATGTGCCTTCAAGTTGCCCGTCAACTTCAGAATTTTCTGAGGCACAGAATACTCAAGAGGTAATTTTCCTACTTCCTTTCTCAGAAATATAGCCTACAGAACCTGCTATTCATTGACAGTCTTTAAAATAGAGATTAACTTGACTTAGTTAAAATCTGACTGTTGTCCGCAGTTTTCATCTTCAGTCACTAGGTATCAGACATCCCTAACCTTTGTTAGAGATGAAACTGCAGTCAGGTTTTCGACATTCATTTATCTAGACAGTCTCTAAGCAGTTCCAGTGAGGTCTCCTCCCACAGGGCCTCTGAACATTTCCAACAGTTGAAAAAAGAGAGGGGAAAGAGAAAGCACATTATTTAAGTGTGAGGGAGGAAGGGAACAGGCTGAACAAACTCCAAGAGTATAAGAGAAACACCACTGAGAAAAATCAAAGAAGGAGGGATGACAAGAATAAAGGAAAAAGAGCAGAGGAAAAACAATGAAAGATAACAAACTAATTTGGAAAAGCTGGGTACTTCTGTAAGGATGGAAAAGTGTAACTCTCTTCAACTCCTACTGAAATTATTCCCCTCTTCTTTCCCCAGAAGGAAAAAAAAAGTTCCTCTAACTAGTGCAAAGGCAGGCATTTTGTAGCCCTCCACATGTTATTGGACTGCAACTCCAACCTTACCAAGCCAGCATAGCCAATAGTGAGCCCTCACGTCTGCTGCAGCTCATGGGAGCTGGCCAAAGAACAACACACACGCAAAACCCCAAACAACATAATCCAAACATTGTGATTACAAGACAATATTTGGATAACTATTCCTTAAGCTTAAAATTGCATTTAAAGTACATTGTTTTACTTTAATCAACAACATATTTTTTAATTCTTTTTATTAAGACAAATATATACATCAGACATCTCTACCTTATTACATCATTACGATTTTCTACATCAATAAAACCTAACCAATACCATGAAGATTTATCCATGTCCCATTTACAACTTTATTTTCATAATATGATTTCATTATCAGAATTCCAAGTCTTTCTTTCAGTCGCTTCACTTCCTGCTTTCTTTGACTTGGTTCTTTTTAAAAAAAAATATGGTTGAACATTCCAATGACCACAACTTTTGTTTTACTCACCTTTTTAACAGAAAAGCTGACACCAGAGTTGTGTATGGCATATCTGGGAGAAAAGCGAGACATATACAAAGCTCAATATGTAAAACAGTGACAGAATTTCAAGCACACAGTAAACAGTTAGTAAATCATACAGAAACTGGTTGAACTTCTTGGCTTTTAAATTAAATCTAATTTTTAATGAAGATGAATCTAGAAGTTAAGTTAGATGGCTGCTATTAGAACAACATGCAATCATCTCTTCCTTGATTCCCTGGTAACATGAATAAAAATGTGTATGTGCGATAATCCCCCAGGAAAGTCTCTACTATTTTCTGATAGCAGTACAGTGTCATATGCATATTATGCATTTTTGATGTTCCTTCCTCCAATTGTCATGCTTCCTTCCTCAGGGTCTAATCCAGCTTTGCATGTGTTCAGTATACAAGTTAAACAAGTAGGGTGTTAAAATGCAGCTTTTCCTGACCCTCTTGTCAATTGGAAACCATTCTATTGCCCCATATGCTGTCCTAACAGTGGCCTCTTGTCTTGATTACAGACTACCCACTAGGATAATCAAATGCTGTGGTACACCCGGTTTTTTTAAGAGTGATCCAGTTTTCATTATCTACACAAAGACTTTGCTATAATCTATAAAATACAGACTGATTTTCTTCTGAAATTCTTTGGTGCACTTCATTATGCAATCTATGTTTGCAATATGATCCCTAGTGCCTCTTCCTTTCTTGAACCCAGCTTGGACATCTGGCATTTCTGGCTCCATATAAAATAGAAGTCTTTTTTGTCGAACGTTGAGCATCACTTTGCAACAATCAAGTGGTTACTGCAATCAATCATGTCCTCTTTCTTGGGGATTGGAATGTGTATCGATAAGCCATTCTTTTGTTTTCCATATTTGTTGAAAGGTTTTAGTAAAAATCTGAGTGGATTCTGTCTCGTTGCTTGAAACTGTTCTATTGATATGCCACCTCTTCCTGATGATTTATTTCTCTTAGGTTCTTTTGAGTTCAGTTTCCACTTCACTTGTAGGTTCATCTTCAAATGCTTCTTCCTTGAATGAATCTGCCATCCTTTCATCTCTTTTATACAGTTCTTCTGTGCATTGCTTCCATGGCTTTTTATTTCTTCTTGATCATGCAGTGTATTCCCCTCCTGAAAAAAGGGCATCCTCACTCTTGCTTTAAACTTCTCTTTGATATCTCAGATCATGTGGAAAATGTATCTTGCTCTTCTTTTTTGTTGTTGTCTTCTATTTCTCTCCATTGTTTGTCTATCATCCAATGAGGCACTTCTTTATTTTTTGGCCACAGATATTATCTTTTTGCATTGTTCCCTCACAATGTCCCTGGCTTCAGTCCTGACTTCTTCTGGCTCCCAGTTCATTAGGCTTTATAGCGCAAATAGATTTTTTTACATTACCTTTAAATTCTACAGAGATGTTCTTCAGGTTGTATTTTAGGACAACAGTTAGTTTAGTGTTCTTCTTTAGCCTTACTCTATTTTTTGATATTAGTAATTCATGGTCTGTGCCATAATCTGTCTTGTTTTTGCAGAGATAAGTCTATTTCAGTTTTTGCAAGATAAGTCTTGTTTTTTCAGAGAGCATGGAGCTTCTCCATTTTTTGTTTCCAGTTATACTGTATATCTAATTTCTATACTGGCCATCAGCTGATGCCCACATACACAATCACCTCTTGGGGTGCCTGAAGAATGCATTTGCAATGAATGAACTGTTGGCTCCACAAAATTCAATCTGTCACTCTCTTGCTTCATTGCTTGATGCTAGGCCAATTCTCTTTTAGTTCTATTCTATTTGCTACTTTTGCATTCCTGTTTCCGTGTGTGTTCAATTTCCTCCTGGGCTCCAGCACAGAATCCTTCAGTTTCTTCCTCTTCTGCCTCTGTGGTTGGAGAATAAACTTGGGAATATGGTTACATTTGATGGGTTGTTATTGAAGTCTTATTGATATTATTCAGTCAGACTTTCCATTATATCCCTTGACTGCTTTTTGCTACATCTCTCCAATTAATGCCACCTCATTTCTTCTTAGATTTGCATTTCCTGAGTAAAAGCTTGTGTCCCATTCCTGTCCACTTTAACTCACTCACTTCAAGTACTGCAAAGTTTACGTGTCCCATTTTTTTTGTTTTACAGTGCCTAGCTTCCTCTGATTTATCCTTCTTACATTTCATATTCCTATGTATTGTGCAGCTTCAGATTTCCCTTTCACCACTCAGCACTCTATTATAATTAATCCTCTATTGTAATTACCATCAGTCCTAGTTTTGCTAGCCTCTGGTGAGAAAGAATGGGTTTTAAGAGTTCAAACAACATCCGGAGGGCCACAAAGAATTCCACTCCTAATATACAATTGAGTCACCTAGGAAACGTACAACCTGCAATCATCTGTCATCAACTACATGACTCATAACAAAAGTATGAAGCCACATATTTTGATCTCATGTCTCTTCAGCTTTCTTTTGTTGGATTTATAGTCCTGGGAGCAGAAGAACTTCATCATGCTGATGAATACAACTGAATTCACACACTCTCTTTCAGACTTTTACACAAATAATTCTGGAATCCTTCTTCAACTGTCAAGTGAACACTAGGTAATACAAATACTATGTGCATGTTCAACTGGCTTCAGTAGAATTCTTCCCAAGCCCCAAACCATGATCCAGCTGTACTCGTGCCAGTACACTGACATCAGCATGAAGGCACATCTGTTACTATTTCAGGCTCCTAATTTGTCAAATATGTCATTCTTGGCTAGGAGGACAAGAATATCTTAACATGAAACAAAACATACAGACAATTGAAAGCAGAGCTGCTCCCCTCATTTTAAAAAAAGTACATTACCTGCTAACAACGTCCAGTATTTTTGCATATTCTTCACTACGATTTTTTAAAGCTTTTCTCCTGGTGGCTACATTGTAAAATAGATCCTCAACCTACATAAAGAAGCAAAGAGACAGTTTTAAAATAAAGATTTCAAAACAAAAACCTGGATTATTCCCAGTACCCTTATGTGGTGCCAGAAGGAAGAAAAATCACATCCAACATGTAGGATGTGAAAATGGTTTGTCTCCACATTTAAAATATGTTCTCCATTGTCTCAATGTTAATTACATGTCAGATGGGGAAACAGCCTCATGTTGCAATTCCTGTTCCCTATTTTCTGATTGTTTCAACTGAATTCCTTAAGGGACAGAACTAGAAATCTTCTCATTGCAGAGCATTATCTCAACTGAGAAGAACATCTGAACGTTGTTAACAAGCAGAAGAATAATGTTTTCAATTCAAAACCTGATCTATATGCCTATTCCATTTGTTTAAGGAATATGAAACATCCAAATCCATTTTCATTATAGTATGACAAGGAAAAATAACAAATTAAATGTGTTACACAGAAATAGGTTTTATGTAAATTACATGTTTATAACAGTGCTTTTCAGAAGTGTTCAACCCCCATTTTGACTTTTCCACATTTGGTTGTATTAGAAACCAGAATTAAAATGCATTTAATTAGCACTATTACCACTTGACCTATACAAATGCCAGTGTAGTTTTGTTTACTTAACTTTTGCATCAAAATAAAAATATGTTGCATCTTCTCAGTGTTGAATATGCTATGTACATCAAAGGGTGACAATGCTAATTAAATCCATTTCAAATCTGAGTTATACCACAACCAAATGTGGAAAAGACAAAGGGTGTGTGAGAATACTTTTGAAAAACATTGTCTTAAGCCTTATTTTTCCACTGACCATACTGCTGACCAATTTAAAACAAGTTATTACACTGTTTACTCTGTTTAGATCCAAAATCACTGATGTGAAAAGACTTTAGATGTGACTATATATTTCATTTATGGAAAAGTTGCTACTTTCCACTAGCTGGTGTAACAGATTCTGGGTGTAATGACTTCGTATTCCAAGAGATCATATCATGAAGTAAAGCAAAAATGAAAAATGTTCCTATGTTAGTAAAATAAAGGACTTAGACTCTTTTCTCCTTTGTTTGTTCTCTCTGCCATTCCCTCCCCCTCTCTCACACACATACATACATACATACACACACACACACACTCCAACATCAGGTAACCCAAGGTTTCTTACAATTCTTTTTGGGCAACTTATTCTTCCTAAATACCATCTCTGGAAGTACAAACAACATATTGGCAGAATTTTTCTGCTGATAATGACATATGCTTCAGTTGACCTATCAGAGTGTAGCTACCTATTCTTGTTTACATTTACAATGAAATTTCAACATTAAATGCTCTGACACAATCTCCAAGAAGAAAATGAAGACAGTTTAAGGATTAAATCTACTCCAAAAATGTACCATATTCATCAATTCTTAATGTCACTATTCAGTGAACACATATTTGGGCTGCAAGGTCCCTAACAAGGCAGTACAAAGCAGTTACTTTGTCTTTAAAATACTGAAGTATCCCATGAACAGTTACATTCAAGAAATTCCAATCTGAAATCTGTAGATAACACACATGGGTGTAACTTCCTGTTAGGCCATCATATGTCTATCTTTAGTTGTTGCAGAAGGAGGTAACCAGTACATTCTTGTGTACCCCCCTCCCTGTCAACAGGCACAACCTGAGTTTGGATATACCAGAAGTCTGGGAAGACAACAGGCATTCCTTTCTCACACCTGCAGCTAGATAGTGCTCAGGAATCCCCCTTAGCCACTTACTGGTCATGGCAGTGCATGGTCTTGAGCTGACTTTGTGATGGAATGGAAGGGAAGACCTGTTGGAAGCATGCCAGTAGAGCTTTATGTTATCTCTACATTGAATTTCAGCCACAGGAAACTGATAAAAAAGAGAATCATGTTCCATTTTTCATTGTACTCAAATAAGCATATATTCTGAACAAAGCAATTCCAAGAGATTCCAGTGCTACAAAGCTTGACAAAGAAATACACAGACTTCTTGTTTTAGGATTTAGGATGCTCTCCGCCATATTTAAAACTTACAGGTGTGAGTATGTGCCTTCAAGTTGCCTGTTGACTTATAGAGATTCCATGAATTTCACAAGCTTATCAGGATTCCAGTTTATCTGATCTAAAGTCCTTCCGGATTTTAGATGTCATAGAACCAGTTATAGTTGCTCAACAGTGCAAAAAGCCACTCTGCATATGATAAGATTTATTATTACTTCAGGTGCTACACAGGTGAGGGCTGTCACTCAGATTCTGAGGTAACGCTAGCTCCAAATATTTAACTCCACTAATGAAAGCAAAACATTCTGAAGTGTACTGTTATAGGATTGAGTCAAGCAGCATCAATGTACTAGGGATATACCGCTCATATACCTCTGAATGCCAGCTGCTGGGAAATCTAAACAAAAAGTACAAGGTAACCCTATTTTGTTTCGAGTTTCCCTTAGACATCTTGTTGGCCACTGTGTGAACAGAATGTTGGACTAGTTACAGTTATACTCTGATCCAGCAATACTCTTAAGCAATAAATTCCTAGAAGTTGCTGCTATGTCAGAAGAGATATCAAACGATTTGGGAATGCACCCAATCCAATATGCGAAGAATGAAAAACAAGGCACTTACTGTGATCTGAGTTCCCTGGTTTCCAGCACAAGGTTTGGGAACAGATTTCAATTTTCCATCAGAATAGTTTGCCCTGAGAGCAAAACAAACCAACAAAAATATAGAAAATTAGTTACTCAGATCACATACTAGAAAGCTCCACAAGGTTTATTTCATGTCAGTAGAGCTTTAGGAGGAGATGCTAAATTCTCTGTGCAGTGCAATGATCTAGCCACAATAAACTCAAGTCAACAGACTATTCCCTTAGGTCTTGCGCACCAAGTCGTGCCATAAGTGAGCTGCAGTTGCTTTGTATCCAAATGTACTTGAGAGCTGGCCTCTTCTAAAAATTAATACACAGGATCAGATTACTGATTCATCTGCCATCTCTGCTCCCTGTAAGCTAGGGGAAATTTCTGTTACAGCGGACCCTCTCTGGATCTGTAACCACAGATCACCATGTCCTATACATAAAATGGGGGCAATGTGAACACAAGATGTGCTGAAGTATCCACACATATGCAAGCACTCACATTTTTGGCATCCACAGGGGAACCTGGAACCAAACTCCCACAAATCCGGAGGACCCACTGTACTATAGGGAATCTATAAGTTCCATTTTAGGAACTTTATTCCATTTTTAATTTCAAAAAGAATATATTAGATATTAGAAAGTACATTAGACAATCCAGACCCTCTTATAATTCAGCGTACAAACAGCAAAAAGAAAAAGGGAAAAAAAAGAAAGAAACTGCTGCCCTCCATTCAAAACCAGTTTTCTTTGCACCAATACATGACTGACCTCGAGTGGCTAAACATCATATTGCACAACGTTGGAGAGAAACCGTACTCTTTTTTGTCGACTGCTTGAAAACTTCTCAACCTCTCCAACTGCCATTTTCCCCCGCTAATGTGTTAACTATACTTGTTAAGTTAACATTACCTGTCACTATGAGTGTTTCATAATTATGAATGCCAAAGCTACTTATATTTCTTTTGTATTGTAACAGCAGTGCTGTTGTTTTCTGCATTTACATTCAAATTCACAGCTATGAGTCTAGTTGCAGTTGATGATCAGCATATATGTATCTAATCTACATTTTTTAAACAAATAGTTCCAGTGTACAATTGACATCAATGATCAGGATTTCCACTTAAACCTCAGCCCAAAGCCAATTTTAAATACAATGAAGCAGTCTTGGACCTGAATGTTTCTGAGCATTTACAAGAGGATGTTTTTCTTTAACTACTAAGTATGATCTAGAATCCAACCAATGAATTTTGAATTTACAGTTTAATTTGAGAGGCATGCAAGCAACACATTGTCTGTCTGTCTTTCTAACTAATTACTGCCCACTTCATCTGCAACTCAGATTCCCTTTATAGTTTCTCTGATGAGAATTTTCAAATGATTTTGTAGGAAACTTTCAGTGAATCTACAGAATGAATCCATTTTTGTCTTCTGTGCTTCTACCACTTTTTAACAACATCGATTTTCTGAGCCTGAGAGCGCATGCATTCAACAGGCCACCTGTATGTTATCTAACACTGACTCAAGCTTTCAAGGCCAGACTAAATGCCTCCCTCACTAATCAGGACTTAAAGGTCCAGTGAGGTTCTTGTGGGCACCTACTCAAAAATGTATGAAAGTTTGTGGCTAGTCAGCTAGTGAAAATCAATGAAAATCCCCTGGGATTTCTAAGAGTATTTAGCTGAGGGCTAAACAATTTGTTGGCTCTTCTTCTCTTATTATGTTTGTCCTTTTGATTCTGGTATGCTGCCTATGTAAACTCCTGCTTCAGTACACATAGGTAGGTTAGGTAAGCTACATTGATTTAGCTTTGTTTTTTTGCCTGTTTGTATTGTTCCCTAGATAGACAGACAGACATATTTTATACTGAATACTGGCTATTCATTTGTATGGAAAAGGAAATAGAATTTATACAGTAAACTTTGGAAAAAATACTATTGATATAGCTATATAATACTCCAAAAGTTACTCTATAAATTCTATTTCTATTTCCCTTTTTAACCAAAGCTATCTCCTTACAAAGGAGGGAGAGAGAGAGAGAACTGTGTATCTGTGTCACTGGGTAGGCATATGTGCATGTTCCCTTTCAAACAGCTTTGTTACTGAATCCAAGCATCTTGTCTTTCGATTACTGGCATTGTTAAAGTCCATCACTATCACCATCACAAAAGCTAGCTGCAGAACAGAAGTTAAAAGTGTGGCTAAAGAAAAGGCAATTAACTATTGTTCTTCATAAACATTCACATAAGCACAAATCTACATCCAAGTTACTACAGATCTTATAAAAGAGTCTAACATTCTCCTTTAGAAAAAACTTTTTTGTTGCTGCTAATGTTAAACAGTATGACATGAGAAACTATCTCTGCCTCTGAAGAGGCAGGAGGAGGTGAGCTTGTGTTTTTCACGGCTGATTGTCTGGCTGCCCTGTTTGAAGGCTTATGTGTATGTTTCTGTTTATCTTGGGTTAAGCGTTCTCCCTAAGCATGACTGTTTGGGGAAAGGCTTCTGCTAAGTCACTGACTTGGTTAGAATAGAGGCAGCAGTTGCTAGCTCTATATTGCTGCTGCCTCAGTCTCTAGAGCTCCACAAACAGCAAGAGCAAAATGGCATTTTTTCCCCCTGGGTATAAGTACAGAGATTGGGAAATAAACAAGATGAACTCGAAGAGGAAGATAAATATGTTTTAATAAGCATTACTGAAACCAAGTGGGATGAGTTTCATGATTGCAATATAAATTGCCCCCATGCTAGACTGAAGACTTGGGTGATGCCTTCCTAAAGCAAATGAATAAACATTTAAAAAAGAAAGAGTAGTAATAGGTGACTTTAATCACCCTGATATTTGCTGGAAGTCAAACTCAGCTAAGAATATAAGGTCCAACAAATTCCGCACCAGCTTTGCATACAATTTCATTGTACAGAAGGTTGAAAAGGCAACAAGGGATTCAGCTATTTTGGATTTTCTCCTAATTAGGAGTGATGGAAGAAGTGGGTTCCTTGGAGGGGGGTGACTATGTACTGTTGGAATTTGTTAAACAGAAGAAAGGGAAAGCCAAACGCCTCTCTGAACTTCAAGAATGCTGATTTCAGTAGTCTAAAGGAAATATCAGGTGAGATTCTATGGTCAGAAATTAACAAAGGAAAAGGAGTTCATGATGTACTGACATTTCTTAAAGGCAAGGTATTGAAGGCATAGTTGCAAACAAAACCAATGTGGAAGAAAAAGGAGAAGTGTCTGAAGAGACTAGGGTTGACATTTAAAGAATTTTCATATGAACTGAGATTGAAATGAGATCAGTATAAAAAATGGAAGAAGGTGGATATTACCAAAGAGGAATACAAATGTACAGCCAGTACTTGCAGGAGAAAGGTCAGAAAAACTAAAGCCACTTCCGCACTACAGTGTTATAGTGCTATTATTCCATTTTCAATATCCTGTGGAATTCTAGGTTTTGTATTTTACTGAGGCCAAGGAGCTCTCTGGCTGAGAATTCTAAATGTCCCTCTCTAGACTGCAACCCCAGGATTCCATAGGATGTTGAAAGTGGAATAATAGCACTATAACACTGTAGTGTGGAAATGGCCTAAAGCTTAACTAAATCAGGTTAGGCTTGCCAGAGAAGCTGGAAATAATAAAAAGGCTTCTTTGGCTATGTTCAGAGCAAGAGGAAGAACAAAGAAATGGTAAGGCCACTGTGTAGAGGGAAGGCTGAACTGTTCAATACCATTTTTGTTTCACTCTTCTCCCAAAAGGAAAACAGTACTCTAACTGGCAAAAACAGAATAAATCATGCAGTAAGGGGAAAAAAATAGGCAAAGAGGTAATAAAGGAATATCTAGCTACTTTAAATGCATTCAAATCTCCAGGCCCAGATAATCTGCATCCAGGAGTGCAAACGGAACTTGTAGATTTAATCTCAAAGCCACTGGCAAACGCCTTTGAGAATTCTTGGAGAACAGGAGAGATTCCAGCAGATGCAGGAAGGGGAGCAAAGGGCCCAAGAGGACACAAACAACTCCTGACCAGCCAGCTTGGTGTCAATACCAGGATAGGTTCTAGAACACATAATTAAAGTAAGTCTGTGCACAGTTGGAAAGAAGACTGTGATTACTAAGAGCTAGCATGAATTTCTCAATAACAAATCATGTCAAACTAATCCTACCTCTTTTTTTTTTTTAACGAAGTTGTAAGCTTCATAGATCAGGAGAGTGTTGTGGATGTAGTATATCTTGATTTCAGCAAGGCTTTTGACATGGTTGCCATGATATTCTTGTAGGCAAACTGGTAAACTGTATGCCTGGACAGCATTACAGTTAGGTGGATCTGACAGACCTAGTCCAAGGAGTACTCACCAACAGTTGCTTGTCATCCTGGAGAGAAGTGACAAGTGGGGTGCCTCAGGTTTCTGCTCTGGGCCTGGTGTTCTGTAACATCTTCATAAATGATTTAGATGATGGAACAGAAGGCATGTCTATCAAATTTGCATTTGACATCAGAAGGAGCGCTAGGGAATATGCCCAGACAGCAGTAACAGAATTCAAAATGACTTTGAAATTCAGAGAGTTGGGCCAAAACTAACAAAATGCATTTCAACAGGGATAAGTTAAGGTAGTACATCTAGGCAGGAAAAAATGACATGCACAAATATAGGATAGGTGACCTCTGCCTAGAAAGCAGTACATGTGAAAAGATCTAAGGTCTTAGCAGATTGCAAGCTAAACATGAATCAACAATGTGATGCTGCAGCCATGAAGTTAATGCAACTACAGGCTGCATGAACAGGCACACAGTGTCCAGATCAACGGTAGAAGAAGTGCCATGCTATTTTGCACCAAGAATACTACACCCACCACAGTTCAAGAAGGATACTGAGAAGCTGGAACATGTCCAGAGACCAAGGGTGACCAAGATGACCAAACCAGGCTAATGAGGAAGGGAGGTGGGTGTCTCTTGCTTGGAGAAGAAAAGATTAAGAGGTGACATGATAGCTATCTATAAATATCTCAAAGGATACCATAAAAATGCTTATTTTCTGCTGCTGCAGAGACTAGAACACAAACTATTCAAATTCCAAGAAAAGAGATTCTACCTCAACATTAGGAAAAACATCGTTACTCTACAAACTGCTTGACACTGGAATAAGTTGCTTTGGAGGATGATGGATTCTCCGTCTTTGGAGATCCTTAAACAGAGATTGGATTGGCATCTTTCTTGAGTGCAGTAACTGTACATTCTTGCATGTGAGCGGCTGGACTAAATGACCCTTGTAGCCACCGTTAGTTATAAGAGTTTATGATTCTTACCAATCTACTTCACACTATCCAGTGATCTACCATTCACTCCCAACCCACTGTCTTCCATCTCTGTTCAAAATAACAGTTCAGTATGCTTAGGGTTCTTTACTCTGATTTTTTTTAATTAGCTCCACATTTGATCATAAATTGTAAATGGTAACCCAGCGCTGGCATCAACCGTATCATCAAAATTTACAGACCACAAATAACCTACCTGTAAGCACACTTCCCATCAGCAGTTTTAGATGTTATAGTGACGTGGGCAACATGACTGATGCTAGCCAGTGCCTAGAAAGGAGAAACGCAGTTTTATGAGCTAGCTAAATCCACTTAAATGTTAAAGATAGAACGTATTTGTTTGCTGCTTCTAAAAAAGCAGCCAGTAATAACTGAAATATGCAATTAGACCCTCTGAAAGTCTTTCATTAGAGGAGATCTTACTCCCAGTATTAGGTAAAACATTCGAAATCGGATTCACTGAAAAACAGTTGTTATTTGGATCATTTTAAATTGTTGTTTGTGAAAGGTTAGTACTGAGTTGGCCAAGTTTGTCGATGACACCAAATTATTTAGTAGAATTAGAAGAAAAGTAGATCTCAAAGAGATCTACAATACCAGCAGGCAACTGCTAGGCATGAGGAGGCTGCATTAGTTTCCAATGGGATTTTAGAGGTTCCATCCACAATGCCCAATTTTTCCCCTAAGAAGGCCCCCATATATCCCCAGGGACTATGGGAAGAATTCTGTCATTTTTGCAGGGGTGGGCGGCTGTACTGATTTAGGCCCAGGAGAAGCTTTTGTTTCAATCAGAAAGTAGAATGGAAGTAAAATTCTGGTCTACTTTCTGGTTAAAAAAAAACTCCTTTGTGCCACAAGCAGCCAAAAAACCAACCCCCCCCCCAAAAAAACCCTCTTCTAGCTACTAGAAGGTATAAGTGGGCATTTTTACTTTGAAGGTATCAACAAAAGCCTTGGAGGCTGTACGCCACTTTCTTATTCCTGTTCTAGACAGATAACTGTTCTAGAAGCACATGTATGAAAACAATAAATGACTTTCAGCAGAAGCCAGAAGCAACTGACCAAGAAATGGTTCTTGAGGTTGTGATGGACAGTCTGACAATAAGTCAGTATGTAGCTGTTGTTTTTTTAAAGGCAAAGATCATATTAGCCTGATAATAAAGAAACTGAAAATCAAACTGCTTATAACAGGATGCTTTTTTGCTCCTCCACCTTAGAAACATGGAATTGATAGAACTAGAAAAGACGCAAAAAAAAAAAAAAGGCAGGGAGTGCAAAATGTTCAGGAGGTTGGAACATCCCCTATAAAGAAAGATTTTAGCATTGGGGAAAAAAATGGTAAAGAGAGACAATACAGATGTGTATAAAATTATGCAGGTTGTCATGAAAAGGACAGGGACAAAAGATTCTGCGGTCATCATACTAGAATTTGGGATCATGCACTGAAGCTGAATAGTGAGAGACTCGCTAGAGACAAAAGGATGTACTTCTTAAGACAGTGGTTCTCAACCTGTGGGGTCCCCAGATGTTTGTGGAC
This sequence comes from Iguana delicatissima, assembly GCA_948472985.1. NCBI lineage: Eukaryota > Metazoa > Chordata > Lepidosauria > Squamata > Iguanidae > Iguana > Iguana delicatissima. Next base: position 1,844,983 of record CAOKZL010000479.1, read on the forward strand.
TTCAGCTCCCAGAAGCCCCAGCCACTATGGTCAATGCTCAGGGCTTCTGGGAGCTGAAGTCCAAAACATCTGGGGACCCACAGGTTGAGAACCACTGTCTTAAGACAAGCATATTAAACTGCAAAATTTTCTTCCACAAGATATAGTGACATCTGCCAACTTGAATGGCTTTAAAAGGAGATTAGACAAATGGTAAAGGTGACATTACACATCTCAACAACATACCTCTCCTCTGAACCCATATGTAGAAATACTAGCTAGATCTTCAAAAGTCTGCAGTTTACTTGTAGTGAATCGCTCACACACAATATCCAAATCTTCCTTCTGTAAAAGGAAAACACAATTCAGAGTTTTTGCAAATGTGTCTGCATTTCTTTAAATGAAGCATGAACACAGCAAAACAACAGCAACTAGATTTACTTACCCGAATTCCACAACCATTATCTTGAATCTGAATTAATTTCAAGCCACCATCCTTAACTGTCACTTGAATGCTGGTAGCTTTGGCATCCAAACTGTAAGTACAAGAAGAAGATCTCACCCTACAAATGCTTAAGGTATTCTATTTCTATTCATAATCTGCCCAACAAAAACATATATTTGTGCAAGAAAATAGCACTTTCCATGTCTTAGCTTAAATCTGATGTATTTACTCCCCTGTATCTGCAAACTTTGGAGAATTTATTTCACCCTGGAGAAGTTATAGTACCCTAACTTCCAAGTGCCTGGAGAAAATTATGCAAACTTAAAACAGAAATAGATCCTTTGATTTGGTTAGCTGTCACTTTAATGAGGGGTGAGGTGCTGGTGACCTGTAATGTATCCCTTCCAAAAGTCTCTAGTATGCTAAACTCCTGCACTTCTGTCAGCTCCAAACTGTCACCACGCAAGCCACACATGAGCGTTATCCTTTCATGCACTGGAAACCAGTGAAATTAGGACAGTTCTTGCATGTTTCATTTCCCTCACTACTTAAAGAGTGCTGGGAAAGAAAGTTTATAAGGAAAGTCGTTGTCACATGCCTTCTTTCCATGGACAAGGAAAGGTTAAAAAAGTTTTTTTTGCCTCACAGTGATCCTTAAGAACTTCACTGGTTTAACTTTATCCATCCCAGTGATATTGCACAGTTAAAGCCGCCTCCCACCCAGGGATCTACACTAGCAGCAGTGAGTCAGGGTGGGGGTGGACTAGGGAGGGAAGGATGAACTCTCATCCAAATAATACTGCCCACTATTGCTACGATTGCAAATCCAGCAGGACTTGCAGGAAGGTGTGTGTGTGTGCATGTATACATTTACAGGACGATCCTGGTGCCACAGAAGTTGCGCCACCTCTGGTCTAATACGACAAACGCTTCATAAAATTGCTAACTTGCAGAAGCACAACTAGAGACTGATTTAGTGTGTACATTTCTGGACTAAGGATCCAATTTTAAATACACCTCCTATAAAGTTCCACTGAACTGAGAGGGATGGATACTTAGTAACATTACTCATGAATGTACAGCAAACACATAATGAAACATGCTTAGTTCAACAATCTGACTATCTGAAAGACTGTATCTCTCTATCTGAACCTGTTACAACTGTAAGATCTACAGGAGGTGACTTTGTCTCAGTCTCATTACCATCATAGGCTTGCTTGGTGAGAACACAAGAGACAGCCTTCTCAGTGGTTGCTCCCATCCTCTGGAATTCCTCTTTGTTGGAAGCTAGGTCAGTTCCCTTTCTGCTCTCTTTTTGTTGGCAGGCAAAGACCTTTCCATTTGAACAAGTTTTTAATACATAATCACTTGCAGGGAGGCAGCAAATTGGGGTGTGTACTTTTGCATGCCTTCCAAATACTTCTATGTGATAAGTTCAATTGTTCTAAAAATTATACTGTTAGGTTTTGATTCCTTTTGTGAGTCACCTTACATCCCACTCTGGGAGAAAGGTGGCACATAAATGAAACAAACAAACATTTGTTACGCGGCAGTGAACACCAGTTTAGTTTCTAATACAATTGCTTTCCCACAGTATGTGTGTGTCTTCAAGTTGCCTGCCAAATTACAGTGACCCCATGAATTTCACAGCATTTTCTTAGGCAAGGAATAATCAAAGGTGGTTGTGCCAATTTCTCCCTCTATATACTTGCATGAAAACCTAAGAACCAGCTTGATCATTACGTTTCAAAAACTACCCAGTCCTTAGAATGACTAACATGTGCAGAACACAACAACAACTGCTCTCCTATCTTGTGTCTCCAGCACCTTATTTGACTTTTCCACCACCAAAGAATGTGGAGATTTCAATTAATGATGGCTAACAAGTTCTGATAAACTTGCTCTCCATTAATTTTCTCCTATATATGTACACACACACATATATACATACACACACACACACACACACACACTAAAGCTACGTTCTAATATCCTGAAAAAATTAGATCCTTTCTGATCTTGGAAGCTAATCAAGGTCACCCCTGGTTAATACTTGGATGTCAGACTGCCAGACAGTACCAGATGTTGAAGGCTACATTCAGAGGAAGACAATGGTAAATCTCCCTTAAACAAACCCTAACAAGAATATCTTGCTATCTACTCTTTCCTCGCATCCATTATTTTACAAACCTCCTCTTCTCCCCACAGGTCTTCAGAATGAATATTAAGGATACTGTAAATCAGTGGTTCTCAACCTGTGGGTCCCCAGATGTTTGTGGACTTCAGCTCCCAGAAGCCCCACCCACTATGGTCAATGCTCAGGGCTTCTGGGAGCTGAAGTCCAAAAACATCTGGGGACCCACAGGTTGAGAACCACTGCTGTAAATGGAAACATTTCCATAGCCTTTATAAACATTTAACACACAGCTAAAGCAAAATACTAACATACTGGGTGATGAATGGTAAGGGTTTTTGTTTCCAAGGGTGCCACCAGGTAAAGAGGAAGCCTCAGTGTCTGATGTCTCTCTTTCCCTGTGGGTCCACTCTAACAAGAAGAACCTCAGTGTAGGAAAATGCAAATGGCTGGAGGAATGCTATCTGTTCCCATCCTCTCACTAAGCAGGGGTGGGCAAAGTTTAGCCTACAAGTCTCCCCTTGGGGCTGCTTTTGTGGCTCACAGAGCCCCTCAGTGATTAAAAAAAATGCAATATAATCCAAGATGTCCAAAAATGGTTCCTGCAAGTGTGGAGGGCATTTCCACATTTTTGGAGCCCCCGGATCCTGCAGTGATAAAAACAAATTTGCAAAATTTTTCCAAGAAATATTTTTTTTGGCCTCAAAATATTCCCAAATGCTCTCTGGCACCTCAGGGAGGCCCCCTCAGAAACATGCCTCCATGTCCAACAGGGGGTGAAGAAACCATTTTTGGGCAGAGGGAACAGGTGCAGTCCTCCAAGGCTTTCCCGGAGGGCTAATGTGGCCTCCTAGGCTATTTCCACACTACACTGTTATAGCGCTATTATTCCGCTTTCAATATCCTGTGAAATTCTGGACTTCTGAGGCCCAAAGAGCCCTCTGGCTGAGAATTCTGAAGGCCCTTCTGTGAACTGCAAACCCCAGGATTCCACGGGAGGTTGAAAGTGGAGTAATAGCTCTGTAACAGTGCAGTGTGGAAACGGTCCTGGTCTTTCCAACCCCTGCAGCAGAGGTTATGCCCGGGGTGACACAAAGCGTTGCCCGTCCGTGTATCATCTCCCTCCCCGGGTAGGAAGCTTACGGCGCAGGCCGCCTCCCCGCTCCGGGGCCCCGGGGGCACAACGTTACCAGTTCTCCACCATCTCCTTAATGGCGTTGGCCGGCCTCTGGATGACCTCCCCGGCGGCGATGCGGTTCACCACCGCCTCATCCAGCCGGCGGATCACGCCAGCCACCAGCGCCATGGAAGCAGCTAAGAGCCGGGACTCCGGGGTCCGCGCGAGAAGACGACCGTTTGACGAGACGGTCGCGGGAGAGCGAATCGCACGGTGGCGAATGTGAAGCCGTGGCTCTGCGCGGAGACAGGGCCGCTGCGCTGCGCAGGCGAGAGAACAGAAACGGCGCCCTAGAAAAGTTATGGGGACGGAAAGGGAGGGAGAGAGCCGGGAAGCGGCCGCGGGAGGGGAAGTTGGGGCTGAAAGAGAGGCAGGCCCAGGGGTGAAAAGGAACTCGACGGCTCCCGCCCGAGGAGACGGACCCGCGACCCCGCCTCACAGGAGACCCCCTGCGCCGGCCCGCCGGCCCGCCCGCCTCCCACCCCTCAGGCACGGCCAGGCAGGACTGAAAGGCGACGGAAGCCACCCGCTGTATCAATCTCCCGCCAAAGCCACCGGGCCGCCGGGCCCACAGAGTCGAGCGCGCTGCCGATTGGACCGCCGTCGCGTCAATCAAACGGGGCCTCGGCCTTCCCTCTGACAAGTTCCGTCGAAAGGGAAAGGACGCATAGATGTATGCAAAAATGAGAGAGAGAGTGGCACAACAACTTCCTGTTTCGTTTCCTGGCAATTCCCCGGACCGGAAGCGAGTAGATCTGAAATCTTGATGTGGCTCCGACCGTGGCTGCGGGCGGAGGTTTATTTCTCTGTCCAAGCCAAAGAGAGGGGCCCAGGGCGCTTGTGTTTCTTTTAATTTCCTGTGGGAAATTATTGGCTTTAAAGCTTTATTTTTTTTAATGCTGCAAATGCAAATATTCTCTATCTCGCTCTGGGGTGTCAGAGGCCGTTTCCGCACGGCACTCTTATGGCGCGATTATTCCGCTTTCAACATCCTATGGAATCCTGGGGTTTGCGGTTTCGGGAGGGGCCCAGGATTCCACAGGATGTTGAAAGTGGAATAATAGCACTGCAACAGTCTAGTGCGGAAATGGCCTGTGTGTGAGAGAGAGGAATTTGTGTCTGGCTTTTCGGAGAGGGACGCCTTGACTGCAAAATCCCAACCGAACTTTGTCTCTTTGTGTTTTGCTTTCATAGATAAATTTTAAAAGCATTATGATTTCTATTTCAAAAACAATCCGTGGAACAGTGGTGGCTGGTGGGTTCCATGTCACGGGGGTGGTGAATCCACTTCACGTTTTAATCTGGTCTTTAAATTAAGGCCATTTCCGCACTAGCCCGTTATAGCGCGATGATTCCACTTCCAACATCCTCTGGAATCCTGGGGTTTGCAGTTTCGGGAGGGGCCGGCTGGCCCCTCCCGAAACTGCAAACCCCAGGATTCCAGAGGATGTTGAAAGTGGAATCATCGCGCTATAACGGGCTAGTGCGGAAATGGCCTAACTCTTCAAGGGACTGAATCCATGGATTCACTACCCGACTGACATGCTAACCTCCCGCCACTGGTGCTACAGGAAAAGTGTCCGCCCGCCTACCATTAATTGCAGACTTTGCTTTCTGCAGAACAGCAAAAACAACCTATATGGGTTTTTTTTTTCCTATCTTCATATTTTATCAGCGGCTTTTCAGTGATTAACACTCCCCCCCTCCGAATGTCCCTTCAGTTACAACTTGCCAGAAAAATCAACAGCATTTGATGAGACAGAGTGTGATATAGACATTGTAAGACCAACAGCATGCTTGATAACAGGCCAAGAATATTGCCAGGTTACTGCACATTGGGGGGAAAAAGATTTTGTTCTCTTTCGGAAAGGTGCTGATATGAAATGTGAGAATAAGACATATTGTCAGGTTTTTACATTTTCTCCTGAGAAATCCTGATGAATGAAGAATGAAGAAGCCCCAGTATCCAGCCTTTGCCTCAGTTTCAAATTAATGACAACAAGGTCTGATCCCGTCTTTAATCTCTTTATGAATTTATTTTTATTTATTACATTCATACCCCATTTCTCCACCAAGGATTGCAAGGCAGCCTTTAGTGCTTTCCCCCTACTCTGTATTAGATCCTTACACAAAAAAAATATTTATGGTAGGTTAGACAGAAAGAGTGACTAACTCAAAATCAGCCAGTAAGTTTTAAGCTCTAGTGAGGATTTTTGATATAAGAGAACCTCCCTGTTCTCCCCTCCCTACACCCACACATTCCCTTACCTTCCTTTCCTTCCTTAATTTTGACATTTCTTTCTTTTTTCCCATCTTCTTTGGAAGAGAGAGACATCCTTGTACCTATCACACTGTGTCATATCTCCTTGAACTTCAGGATTAAAATTCTGTGCAATTTTGAGCAGCTTGAAAACTTCTGAACTAACTGGTTGGTGGAAATATTGAGAGTATGTGATGTAGGCCCAGCAATCATATTCATGTATGCATAGTTATTTTACAAATGGCCTGTTAAGAATCCTGGTAGTGACATATGCACCATTCCTCTTCCTTTCTCTAGCAGGCTATAGCTGGGACAAGAGGCAGTCTGTACTATCTGTAACCATCAATTGTTTTGTCTGTTATTCTTATTTAAATTGCATTCTTTTTCTATTTACTTTCAAGGCATTACTGCTATTGATTACAACACATTTATCTCTGTTAAAAAAAAACATACATTTAAATTGTTGATTTTTTAAATTCACACTGCAGTGTTTCAATTATTATTGTTATTTTGGTCACATTGCATTCACTTGTTGCATTCTACTGTGGAATAGGTTTCTTCTTCTGGTCCTGTGTAGTCATTTGGACCTACAGTATTACTTATCTTCCCTTTTCTGTGTTGAGGATTTCTGTATCAAGTAAATATTTGTTTCCACCACAATCCTAACTTTGCAGACTTTATCTCTGGTTGAGTATTACCCATTGGAGTGTAAATTCAAAGCCAGATGAACACTTTTCTCATATGTAACCAACACATAGGAGCGTTGGGGCTACATCTATTGGTTCCAAACCCCTGTGCTCCCTTATCCCACCACTGACAATCATGTATTGATGACAACTGGTGGTGAGGGAGGGAGTGTATAGGCTTTTCACATCAGCGGTAACAGTGTGCAGTGGCAAATATCAAAATTTTATTGAAAACATAGATGAAGCAGGACTATTTGGCTGGACACATAAAGGATAATTTTATGAATGACCGCTAAAGCAGGCTGGAGAGTCTATCCAGCCCACAAGGTTCTCTAGCTGTTATCTCCAGCTGGCGCACTGAACTGACCTTTGCATGTAGCATGGTGGGAACTGTGTGCCCTTCAAGGTGGACTGCAACTGCGAGCATTCCTCACCATTCACTATGCAACTGGGAGTTGGCAGTCCACCTGGAGGACTACATGGTTTCCACCTTTGGACAAAGGAAATAGGATTGCAAAAACTCCTAGGAGAAATTATCTGAAATCATTTGTATTTTAGTCAAAAGCAGTAATTGCAAAGAAAAGGCATGTCAACCAAGCACACCCAAAACGACAGTTTACAGGTTTATTACACTTAGGCCATTACCGCACTACACTGTTATAGTGCTATTATACCATTTCAATATCCTGTGGAATTCTGGGGTTTGTAGTTTACTGAGGCCACAGAGTTCTCTGGCTGAGAATTCTAAATGCCTCTCCCTAAACTGCAAACCCCAGGATTCCACAGGACGTTGGAAGTGGAATAATAGCACTGTAACAGTGTAGCACGGAAATGGCCTTAGAAGAAAAAGTGAAAATGACACAGTGTAGGCATATTTATTCAGTTTATGCTGAATTTATGCTTTTTGTTGTTGTTGTTGTTCCTATATGCCTTGAAATTGATTCCAGCTGAGGGTGGCCATGTTGTAGAGTCTTCTTAGCAAGATTTATTCAGAGGTGGTTTGCTACAACCTACCTCTTAGGATCAGATAATATGTCTTGCCCAAGGTCATATTTATTCAGAAATAAAAAAAAGACTGGGATAGCTACTCAGATGTTTAGGAGTAAATACAAGCAAATTCTATGATCTTCCAAAATCTACCCCTTTTCCTGTAGTAGCCACAATTATGATAATTGACATAGCGATACAAAGTCATCCCTTTGCCAACATATACATGTGTATCTGCCTCCACGTTCACAGGAAGAAAATGAATCAGTGGCTGGAATCACGAGCATGAAAGAGAAGGGAGTCATAAAAATATCTGTCTATAAGAAATTAAAAACACTTTTTAGAGGGGGAAAAAAAAGGAGGAAGGAAAAAGTAATCTTGTGACATCTTTATGACAGACCAATTTATGTCACTAGAAGGTTCCATGGATGCAGTGGGCTGTAGGGTTAGTGTTAAAGATGACACAAAGGAAAAAAATTAATAAATCAAATGGCTAAGGTAGTGAGTATACCCCAAATCTATGGAAGTAACTAAAAAAAGGTACATCATAAAATGTAACTTAACTCTACATTAAGCTACACTTGTAATGTGACATGTGGTCTCGTTAAGCTATCAGTTAATTAAATCAGAGTGATAAAGAGACAACAAATTGTACATTTCTCAACTGGTTCTGTACCAGTACCTGATATTCTTTGATTTTTTTAAACACTTTTTCTTGCTGTTTTGTTAGTTCCTCAGGGTTGGAGCAAATACTGTGTTCATCTTACAAGATCCGAGCCACTTATTTTATTTTATTTTTCTTTATTAATTGTATACTTGGTATTACATAAAACATGGACAATAATGTTGAAAAACCCGCAGGGGCATTACCATCAATAGGAAAAACATCACAGCCAACACGAGGCAGCAGGCTAACAGTCTTTATTGCGGGCAATAGATCAAGTAGCAGACTATTAAGTTACAGCGCAGCGAGCCATCTCCTCGTCCAGAGCAGAAAGGAAAGGAAACAAGAAAAAGGCACAGCCTGTTCAAAAGCCGTGTTTTTAAGTATACATATTCAAGAACAAGGAGTTCCCTTAACCATAACAATGTTGCGGCTACACGCAGCAGAAGACCTTGAATACGTTTAGGTTTCACATGGGAAGCTAGACTAAACAACTACAAGCAGCTTTGCGTTCTCACCCTCTAGTGGTGGGAAAATATGAAGCCAGGAGTAACAACAGGTCCCATCATGCTTCTCAACCTGTGACACTCCCCTACTCCTTGCGAAATATTTTCAGCTACCTTGCTTTGGAGACTCCATCAACCCCAGTTTGCTAACGTGCTGACTAAATGCATTAGCAGGAAGTGGCTTGGTAAACACATCAGCCACGTTTTCTTCTGAAGACACATAGGTAAGGGACACTTTTCCTTCTTGTACATATTGTTTCACATTGTGAAATTTGATGTCAATGTGTTTTGATCGTGAAGACACCCGGTCAGACACTGCCATTTGAATGCAGGCTTGTGAATCACAACATATTTGTATTGGTAATGGCACAGACACATGCAGGTCTTGTAGCAACTGCAAGAACCAAACCAACTCAGTACAGAGCACAGATAGGCTCACAAACTCTGCCTCTGCAGTTGATAAAGCAAGACAAGACTGTTTTTTTTAGCCTTCCAGTCGATTGCTACACCACTAAATTTGACAAGAAAACCAGTTGTGCTTTTGCAGTCCACAGTATCCTCAGCGAAATCACTGTCTGATGAACAGACAAGGTTTGGCATCTGATCAGGACAAATGCTTAGGCAATAATCAAGGGAACCCTTTAGGTACCTGAGTACCCTTTTCACACCCTGCCAATGATACTGGGTTGGCTTAGCACATGCTCTGCCCAGAATGTTGACACTTAAAGCAATATCAGGCCGGCTAGTACCAGCTAAGTACAAAAGGCTCCCAATGACAGACTGATATAGGTGTATATCAGGAAATAATTCCTCACAGGTATTTTTCAAAAAACCTGGCACCATTGGAGTTTGTACCGGTTTGCAGTCAGACATTTGACACAATTCTAACAATTTTACAATCTTTTGTTTCTGACACAGCAGAATACCTTTTTCAGTTCTCTGTACTTCAATTCCAAGAAAGCTCTGTACTGGGCCTAGGTCTTTCACCTGAAACCTTTTCCCCAGCTCTTTCTCAAACACTTGCACTTGTTTTTGTGTAGCACTGACCAAGCATAGATCATCCACATATGCAAGGAGAATTTCCAAACTCTCCCCTTTCCCTCGAATATATACACAGGGATCAGCAAGGCTTTGTATGAACCCACACCCTTGCAGGGCATTGTGTAAACAAACATTCCAACACTTGGCAGATTGCCGTAATCCGTAAAGCGCTCTCCTCAAAAACCAAACTTGGTTTTCTCTCCCCTCTACTACAAACCCATCAGGCTGAAGCATGTACACTTTTTCCTCTAAATCAGCATTAAGATAAGCAGTAGAGATGTCGAAGTGAGTAATAACAGCTTTTCTCTGAGCTGCTATGGCAAACACCAATCTGATGGACTGGGCTTTCACAGTCGGGGAGTAAATCTGATCCAGATCACTGGTATCTTGCAAGAACCCGCGTGCCACTAGGCGCGCTTTATATTTCACATGCCCATCAGCAGTGGGTTTCAACTTGTAGACCCATTTGCTGTCAATTGGCTTCACACCCTTGGGCAAATTACAAAGAGAATACACATCATGCTGGATAATGGAATCCATTTCACTCTGCATTGCATCCCACCAGGGTTCTGCCTGTTGCTCAGGCATTTTCACAACATCAGTAAAGCACTGAGGCTCACAGTTTACAGCGCACACACGAACTGCGAGAGACTCAGGGGGAAAAACGTTTAGGTGGAATGCTTTTCGTTTTTCTTTGAGACCGTCTGGGGATGGGACGATCCTGCAAAGGTTCGTCCCTGTCCTCAGCACTGCGAGACCTTTTCACTGAGCCTTCGCGTTCTCTCTCCCCTGTGCAAGACCTTCGCACATCACTTACAGCTCTTCTCCTTCACGCGCCTCTCTCCTCCTCTGTTTCAACCCTTGAGGAACTGGGAGCGGAGGCTGGGAGTGGAGCAGAGACTGAAGGCTGCAGTGGCTGAGAAGCTGGCAGACCAGCCACAGGGAGAAAAACTTCAGACGCTGCCTGAACACGCGACCAATTAGCGTGTTCCTCAAAAGAGGCATTCCTAGACACCACACAGGAATTGCCACCAGCGTAAAAACGATACCCCTTGCAGTTGGGCTCATAGCCAACAAAACGCATACGCTGGGCCTTAGGCTCCCCTTCCTTCTTTGCCCCTTGGGGATGTGCACGCAAGCAAAACTCCCAAAGACTCTCAGATGTGCAATGGAAGGTTGTTTACCAAACAAACACTCATAGGGAGTAGTATTAACCACAGAACTCCACAGCCTGTTGTGTATGTAACAGGCAGTCAGAATTGCCTCACCCCAAAAACTCAGAGGCAGATCTGCATCAAGCAGCAAACTATGCATTCGAGTCTGCAGAACTCCTGCATTCCGCTCAGCCACTCCATTCTGATGAGGAGAATAGCCGGCAGTCGCCCTGTGCACTATACCCTGTTTTTGATCCATTGTTGCAAGTTCTCCGACAGGAATTCCATTCCTCTGTCGGTTTGAAGCTTTTGCAGGGAATAACCAAATTGCCTTTCAACCAAGGAACACCAGTTCTTGAGAACTTGACACACATCAGACTTTTGTTTCAACAAATAGCAGAAAATGAACCTGCTAAAATCGTCTACGAGAATGACGAAATATCTAGCTCCCCCTAGGGAAGGTTTACTCATAGGACCCACAATATCACAGTGTACCAACTGAAATGGGGCGGTTGGTACACGAAAACTAACTCTCGGTGCTGGGAGTTGTTTAGATTTAGCTTGCTTGCAAATAGCACAGTCAAGAAAGACATTACAAGGCTTCAAAGTACACCCTTTACAACAACCAGCAAGCCTCTTTAACACAGGAAAGCTTGCATGCGCTGCGCGCCGGTGGAGGAGATGAAGGCACTCATCATGTTGTGGGACATTGCCATACACATTACACACAGTGTGTCGTGGCTCAAGAAAGAACAGCCTCCCTTCTCGTGTAGCCACAGCACATACCACCCCATCTTTGAGGATTTTACCTTGCTTCCCATAGAACTCAACCTTGAACCCTGACTCTGTTAGTTGCCCCACAGAAAGCAAACAGAAATCAAGAGAGGGAACAAACAAAACATTTTTCAAACCCATGTCAAGGGCAGGGACAAAAGCTACACCTTCGCCACAAACTTTAGCCTTTGTCCCATCAGCTAATGTCACAGAGGAAACACTGGCAGAATCCAAACAGTCAAATAAATCTTCAGAATTGACCAGGTGCTGGGAACAGCCGCTGTCTAGAAGCCAAACGGAATCACCTGCCTCCTCAGAGTCTGAAACAGCATCTCCCAGGGCAACAGCAACTCTCAGCCGTCCTCTGGCCCGACCTCCTCTGCCTCCTCTGCCACGGCCCCTGGCACCGGCGCCTGTGAAGCTTTGCTCCCCTTGCTTCAGGAGCGGGCAATCACGCTTCAGATGAGAAGCAGACCCACAGCGAAAGCACCTTCGCACAGCATGGGCTCTCACCAGCCCCTCCTGCCTCGCCTCAGCAGCCGGAGAACTTTTTCTCCCAGCACAGGCCTCTGCAACTGGAGCCGGCTGTGTGGGAGTCTCTGCATTCCTTGCGCGCTTTTCCTCTTCTTCCAGCAGACGAGCAGAAACCAAAGGAACGGTTAACTCCCTCTCTGGCATGGATTGAAGAGAGGACACCACCAGATTCCAGGAACTATCAAGAGAATTCAAGATGCAAAATACCTTGTCACTTTCAGGCAACACTTTGCCTCTCTCCCGAAGTGACGAAAACAGCTCCAACATCTCAGCCAAATGCTGCCTCACCGGGACACCGGGGGCCAGTTTCATCCCATATAAACGGGCGCACAGGGCGTACTTGGCGGCTGCTGATTGACTCAAAAACAACTCCCGCAGCCTCGCCCAGGCTTCTCGAGGGGTGGCAAGATCCCTAATATGTGTGAGCTGGTCATCCTCCACAGCCAGAAAGAGGACAGACATGGCACGCCTCGTTGCCGCTGCTATCTCCGCAGCAGTCCCCTGCAGAGTCGGGGGAGCTGTGAAAGCACCCACAGCCCCTCAGCTTGCAAATACTTTTCCATGCGAGCTGACCATGCCAAGTAATTAGTTGCATTTAGCTTAACGAGAGGCAGGCCCCCAGGCACCACATGAGCCATCGTAAAAACATCTCAAAAAACACCTCTCAAAACCATCCTCTGCGACCATGTTGAAAAACCCGCAGGGGCATCCATCAATAGGAAAAACATCACAGCCAACATGAGGCAGCAGGCTAACAGTCTTTATTGCGGGCAATAGATCAAGTAGCAGACTATTAAGTTACAGCGCAGCGAGCCATCTCCTCGTCCAGAGCAGAAAGGAAAGGAAACAAGAAAAAGGCACAGCCTGTTCAAAAGCCGTGTTTTTAAGTATACATATTCAAGAACAAGGCGTTCCCTTAACCATAACAATGTTGCGGCTACACGCAGCAGAAGACCTTGAATACGTTTAGGTTTCACATGGGAAGCTAGACTAAACAACTACAAGCAGCTTTGCGTTCTCACCCTCTAGTGGTGGGAAAATATGAAGCCAGGAGTAACAACAGGTCCCATCATGCTTCTCAACCTGTGACAAATAAATCATTACCAAATAGTTCTATATTATGACAAAAGTGCTAATTTCCCCTCCTTCCATTCCCATTCTCTATTGATGGCCGTACAAGGTATTTTAATATCCATTCCCTATAATGTGGAATATCTTTTTAAGAGTTTCTATTACTTCTTTGTACTTCCTTTTCTCCTTTAACTTTCTCAGTCCAAAAACTCCACTTATCCCACCAGCAATTTTCTTTATTGGTCCATTATATTTTCCTTTTTTTCTCTATTAGAAAATCAAATAAAATATATTCTGCTATATAATGTGACCAGTTACTTTTATCCCAGCATTATTTTTCCATCCCAAAGCTATTACAGCATATACCACTCTTAAAAATATATTTTATTACATAATCTTCTCATTCAATGCCAGTTTCTTAAATTAAAGGTTAGATGGTTCTCTTTATTGAATTGGAGTTCTCTCCTCATTATTTTATCTCTTGAATAATTTCTAATCAAGTTGTTTGTATGAAGGGACACTCCCACCACATATGAATATATGTCCCTTTTTGCCCACATCCATGCCAACAATTTGAGGGAAGATTTTTAGTTGTCATTGAGATCTGATGGGGGGGCTTTATACCATTTGCCAGTTAACTTTAATTGTTGCTTTCTAATCTTTATGATTTTGATCTTAATTATTTGGGATACAGAGTATTATTTCTTCTGTATTTATTTTTCAGGTCTTTCTCTCATACTCCAATCAAACCTTCCTTTATTTTAAATTGTTTCTGCAAAAGTAACTTATATGCCTTACCTATTAAACCTTTTTCTCCTCTAACCCTTCTTTTCAATATTTCCTCAAATAATGACAAGTTATCACCTATTCCTTTTATTACTTACAGAATTCTTACTGCTGACATTAAATGGAGCCAATATCTCTTACCAATTAATTTGATTAATTTTTCAATCCCAATTGGTTTCCCTCTTTTTCAAATAATCCCCTATTATTCTGCACTATTTATCCTTTATTTCTTTAATTACTCTTTCTGCTTTTGATTTCCACTTTTATTTAAACATTCTATTGGTTATTATTTCAAATTTTCTATTTTCATACTTCTATGCCATTTACTCCTTTCATGTAAGATTGATTGAAAAGGACCCATCTTTGCACCCACAACCTTGTTACTCCTTAATTTCATTTGAAATATAGATATATTATCCATATTATTCCCAAGCTTCTCAATTCTAACCCATCTTTTTCCTGCATATTTAAAATCTAATATTTTAACTCTTTGGGACACTCCAAAATATAATTCTAAGGATAGAACTCCCCAGTCTCTTTTTTCTTGATGGGTGTAAAGTAATGCATTTGATAATCTAAATTATTTTAGTTTGTGATTAAAGTTTAAACATAATTCCAAAGTTAACAGATTTTAAACAAACAGGGCAGTTTGGAAGAGAGTGGTAATCTTTGTATCATGTGTTCTACTCTAGACTCAATGTAGAGGCTCCTTATCTTTCTTAGGAAACTGAATTCTGAAACTCTCAGACCTGGGACTTTTGTGTGGAACCCCATGGGAATCAGTATAGTAAAGAAAAGGTGAGGGGATTATAAGAATGAGAACTGGGTTTTTCAAACATTTATATAGCTGTTTTCTTTCTCGAGTTCATAGGAGGGGATAGGAGAGTGAAATTGCATAAGCCTTTCCAGCTTTGTTCTGATAGGACTTCTAATTTATAACTTAAATAAAGTTTAAATCACTACTATTTAATTTCTTCCTTCTAATGCAAATACAATTGAGTTACTGGGGTTCTTTTTTTTAGCTTATTAATGATTAATTTAATGCATTAACAGTTTCCTGCTACTTTCCTGCCTCTGGTCTTGGCTAATGTTTAGAAAACACAGGCAAGCTGTTCAGTGCTAGGAGCCCTGCAAACATGAGTTTCTTGCCAAACTCCTGCAGAGGGATCCAAGAGTACAGTGGCCTCCCAGAAAATGTTGAGTCCTCTGTTTGACAAATGCAGCTGCTAAAGGAAATGAAACCTATTTTCACTTTCATGGAATGAAACTAAGCTACTTGCAAATAGCTTTTCCTCCTCCTGAAAACGAAAGCAAAACTGGCCACTGTTCTAAACAAACTGATACTGTTTACACTTGTACCGTGACTGTTACTTTCCTACTTTATTAACAAAGTATTCCTCCTTCCCCCACTCCCCGTGCTGATGTTATGCATACTTACTCATCAAACTTCCTGGTGTTGTGTACTTGTTGAAACATGACTGTCATAATAAATAGGTGAATTTTAGGAAGTTAAATACCTGTGTTTTTTGGTGTACTGGTGATGTGTCTTAAAGGTTATCTGTCTCAGAAGATCAGAATTTGGGGGCAGAGTGGCAGAGGAAGGGAAAATGAGATTCCCCGGTTCTTAATTTACTACATTCTATCCCTTTGAAAGAACTGGGTAAAGGCTATGTGGCTTGCCTAAGTCCACCTGTAATCTTATCCCAGAAAACATCTTTGTTGTTGTTGTTGTCGTGCGCCTTCTAGTCATTTCTGACATATGTTGACCATAAAGTGGAACCTTTTGCGGGATTTTTCTGAGCAAGATTTGTTCATAGTGGGTCTACTTTTACCTTCCTCTGAGTCTGAGAGAGTGTGAATTGTCCAGGGTCACCCACTGGGTTTCTATGGTGGAGTGGAGATTTGAATCTTGGTCTCCAGAGTCACAGTCCAGTGCTCAAACCTCTACACCATACAGGCTCCAGGAAACCTCTAATGGCCATATAGAAGAGATCAGGGCTTGGAGATCAACTAACTAACTAGCACAGAGAACATTCCCAAAGTATGCTACATAACAATTGTTCTTTACTCCTATCAGCGTATTAGCTGGATGTAGCTCAACTCAATATGCTCTTTCAGGTGTAAAATCTCAATGGTGTCACCATTACTCATCTGCCCTTGAGGCTAGGGCTGTAATACACTGGGAGATTTTCCTTCCTGAGCTTCACTGAAATTAACAGGAAGCACATAACAGCACTGCTGAAATTTCAGACTCCAAAGTTCCACTAATTTAAGTGAAATTTAACTAAATTTAAAGTGTTGCTAAAAGCATTTCAATGTAATAAGGGCATGTGAAAATATTTTACTGCAGCTGAAGTGTAAAGAAAATTGCAGTTAATGGCACCCAGAGCTAGTGAAATGACAGCATCTTCTCCCATATAATTGGCAGACTAGAATCATGGTGCCATTGTATATAAAGGGGTTATAACATGTGACCAAAAAATTGAGAAGAAACTAATTGGCATAGCTTTCATGATTTATTCTAGGTAGTTATTACTGAACTTCAAAATGTGGAAAGAAACAGGTGAAGTGTTTACTAAGGCAGGGATGGGTTTTAGGGCAGGATGGCTCTATCTACATTAGTTGGGTGATAAATCTGTAATGAACAGTATTTCTATGCTGCATGATGCGGAGGCTTATTTGGGGAAATATTGTTCTTCAAATAATATGGACCCAAGTTATATAAGGCTTTTAGGAAAGGATCTGTTTCTTGTAAATGCTAAAGTACTAAGTTGACTAAGTTAAATTTACATTACACAATACAACATCAGCACTAATGTTTGAGTCCTGCCCTGTTACATTTTAAACATGAATAGATAGACCATTTAGAAACAAGTTCCTAAGATAGCAAAAGAGATGATCTGGTGTTGGCTATTAACTGGAACCCAGTATCCTGCACCAGGACTAGGCACAGAGCTGCAAAGGAAACTCTGAATCTGGTTAGAAAAGGAAAACACACAGCACAGAGTTGTTGATCAAAAAGCTCAAACCCTCCTCGGCTATTCAGCAAGGGGGCAGATGAAACAAGTTTATTGAACACACACAAGCGTTATATGTTAAGTTAGAAACCAGAAGACAAACTAGTAAGTAATTCTACTGTACATGTTTGGCTCAAATCAGTTCAGGATAGTCTTTCAGTTGCATAGCTCCTTTATCTCTGTTCTACAGACAAACGCCATTTCCACCCTGCACTGTTATAGTGCTTTCAACATACCCACTTTCAACATCCTGTGGAATTCTGGGGTTTGTAGTTTACTGAGGCCCAAGAGCTCTCTGACTGAGAATTCTAAATACCCCTCCCTAAACTGCAAACCCCAGGATTCCATGGGATGTTGAAAGTGGAATAATAGCATTGTAAAAGTGGATTGAGGAAATGGCCAAAGCCAAGGGCTGAGACAAGATACACAAAAGAATGCTTGTGAGACTACAAAATGACTTTACCCTGGTTCAGTATTTAAAGCTCACACTGAGAGGTGGAGAAAAAAAAAACCTCCTGAAGTCACTTTTGAAGACTACAGCTGTCAGTCACTCCCAACCACAATGGCCACTGGCCAGAGAATTTTGGAAGTTGCAATACACAGAGGTAAATCTAATAAGCTTTGATCCCATATCCTATAAAGCCTCCATTTGTCCAAAGAATTCTATACTTGACTACTTAAAAGTTCCACCTGGAATAAGTTTCAGCTACACCGGGTATTGGATTGCAGACTGAATGTCTTTTCCCAGTACACTGTTATAGTGCTATTATTCCAATTTCAACATCCCATGGATTCCTGAGATTTGCAGTTTAGGGAGGGGCATTTAGACTTCTCAGCCAGAGAGCTCTTTGGCCTCTGCAAATCACAAATCCCAGAATTCCACAGGATGTTGAAAGTGGAATAATAGTACTATTAACAGCATAGTGCAGAAATGGTCTTAGTCTGGAAAGACTGAACCTACTGGAAATAAAAGCATGGTTCCATCCAAAATCCTCACTAAGGCCATTTCCGCACTACACTCTTCTAGCACTATTATTCCACTTTCACTACATTCTTATAGTGTTCTTATTCCATTTTCAACATCCTATGGAATCCTAGGGTTTGCTGTTTAGAGAAGGGCCTTTAGAATTCTCAGCCAGGGAGCCCTTTGGCCTCAGTAAACTACAAACCCCAGGATGTTGGAAGCGGAATAGTAGCGCTACAACAGCACAGGGCGGAAATGGCCTCAGGCAGCAGCACCTCCATTTTCTAATAGCGAATTAAAAGCTGCAAATCAGCATGCCTCGCGCTTAAGATAATCTAATAAAGAACGGATGGAAAAGACATAACAACCACATATTTATCTATTTTTATACATATATACATACACATACATATATATACATACATGATCAAATATCAAATAGATAAATACAGCCTGCTATACTGTAAATAAACATCCTAAGGAATCGTGGGGTTTGCAGTTTAGGGAGGGGCCCCTCCCTAAACTGCAAACCCCACGGTTCCCTAGGACGTTGAAAGTGGAATGATAGCGCTATAACAGTCCAGTGCGGGAAGCCTATACGGCTTTTCGGTCCCTTAGGTTGCGCCAAGGTGCGCCAGATCCCTCCAGCCACAGCGCAGAGCCTGCAAAAGCGAGCGGGAAAAAGAAAGCGGGCTTTAGTTTCGTTTTTCTCTCCGGGGAGGCAACGCGGCCCCGGCGCCGGGCGGGCCAAGGCTCCTCGGCGCGGAGGGCCCGCCTGTTTCCCCCAAATGACGACGACGAGGCTGTCCCCGGGCGGGGCGGGGCTTCGCGCGCCGCCGGGACGATGCTGGGCTCGCTCCGCCGCGGAGCGTCCGCCGTTCCTGGCTCGGCAGCGGGCAGCGGGCATCGGCGCGCGTGAAAGCCGCGGGCATCGGCGCGCGGGCTCCCGTTCGCGGCGCCTCCGGCGGGGCGGTCGGCGTCCCTCCAGGTAGAAGGCTGGTGCGGGCGGGAAGGCGCACAGATTTCGGTTAAAGGTTCTCCAGCAGCTGCTGCTCCGGGGTGGGTGGAGCGACCAGGGTTTGTTTCCCTGGCCCTCCCAGCGCTGCTTGCTTTCCCGTTTCAGACTTGAGCCTCCCAGCCCTACTCTTTGCACGCCTGTAAGTCAGTGGGACTTTCTGTCTCCCTGCCTCAGAGTAAGGCCATTTCCGCACTAGCCTGTTATAGTGCTCTTATTCCGCTTTCAAACTCCTGGTGGAATTTCGGGGCTTATAGTTTCTCTGGCTGAGAATTCTAAAAGCCCCTCCATAAACCGCAAACCTCAGGATTCCATAGGATGCTGAAAGTGCAATAGTAGCACTATAACAGGCTAGTGCGGAAATGGCCTGAGTCCCATTGGGGTCGGCGCTTAGGTACTTCCAAGGGAGCAGGGCTAGGGAAGTAACTTCCCCGCAGATGGAACTGCACGATCCCTAAGGCAGTGCCTTCTCCTGTCCCTTTTCTTGGAGGCACGGCTCCACTAAACAGTGACCGAGGGCTTGAAGATCGGGGATTGGGAGAGAGACAAAACAAGCCAGCTTGTCTTTGTGACTTGGGGCAGGTCGCGCGCTCTCAGCCTCGGAGGGGGGCAAAGGCAAACCTATTCTGAACAAATCTTGCCAAGAAAACCCCCGCGATGGGTTCGCCTTGGGGTCACCGCATGTCGAAAATGACTTGCAGGCGCAGCAACAGAAGGAGCCAGCAAGGAGATGGAAGGAATCTGGAGAGCGTAAACTTGCCAGCGCACCCTACTGAGAAGGAATGTTAGGAAAGCCCTCTCTTCTCTAAAAAAAAAAAAAAAGGGGAAAGGGTTGGGGGAAGGACAAGGGGCCAGGGCCGCAGTTCCTGCAAATTGTATTGAGTCCTCACCTAGGCTTAGAGGTGCACCTGGGCCATTTCCTCACTGCACTGTTACAGTGCTATTATACCACTTTCAACATCCTGTGGGATTCTGGGGTTTGTAGTTTCCTGAGGCCCGAGAGCTCCCTGGCCGCTCCCTAAACTGCAATCCTCAGGATTCCATAGGATGTTGAAAATGGAATAATAGCACTGTAACCATCTAGTGCGGAAATGGCCCTGGTTAGACCGTGATGGGAAGAAAGATGCCTAACGGTTGTCGTTGGACCATCCTTGGAAGGGCTGACTCGCCTCTAGAAAAGGAGTAGTGTTGTCACATCTGCTCTTTAGATCTGGTCTGGTCAGGAAAACAAATGATATCTGGCTGGCCTTGGTGGGACGCCTGCAAGATTTATTCCACAAAGAGTGAGTGATCCCTGGCGAGACCTGATGCTTGTAAACCGGCAGAAATTTTGTTGTTGGCGGTGGCCTCAAGTTGGCTTCGGTTTATAGCAATGAGTGGGAGATCCCCAAGACACCCTGTTATTAACAACCCTATTAAAATGCAAGACCCTGGTTTCCCTAATTGAGTCTAGTCCTCTGTAATGCAACCTTCCTCTCTTCCTACTGCTTTCCACTTTGCTGAGCATCATCCTTTTTCTAGTGAGTCACATGCTATGTCCAAACTACCATAGCTTCATTTTATTCCTTTTGGCTTCCAGGGAGAGTTCTAGCTTAATTTGCTCTGAGCCGCATTTAACTTTGGCCATTTCCACACTACACTGTTATTGTGCTATTATTCCACTTTCAACATCCTGTTGAACTCTGCAGTTTGTAGTTTACTGAAGCTGAAGAGCTCTCTGGCTGAGAATTCTAAATGCCCTTCCCTACAACAGTGCATTGAGGAAATGGCCAGTGTTTTTTGGCAGTCCATGTTATCCATAGAACTTCCTGTGAACTTCCTGTAGCCCCACATTTCAGATGAGGTTTGTTTTCCTCCTGTCTTCCTTCAGTAAAAACGGCATTGCTTGTTTTTTCCTGATTGTTCAGAGTAGGGCCAGGGGAAGATTTCCATAGAGTTTGGGGAGATCTTTTAAAGAGCAGTTTCAGTGTGGAAGTGTTTCACGCATCTTCCGGCGTTTCTGCATCTGCATTGTTATAGTGCTGTTCCACTTTCAACATCCTGTGGAATTCTGGGGTTTGTAGTTTACTGAGGCCAAAGAGCTCTCTGGCTGAACATTCTAAATGCCCTTCCCTAAACTGCAAATCCTAGGATTCCACAGGATGTTGAAAGTGGAATAATAGTACTGTTAACAGTGCATGGTGGAAAGGCTCTATGAAATTAATTTGACTGTGGTGGATCTTTGGTGCTTTTCTGCCATCGTGGGGAGAATAGAGTGGGTTGGCTGGTACTTCCTTCAGGCTTTCCGAGTACACACTAAGCTCTTGCCTTAGTCCAGGGCTTTCCAAATGGTGTGTCGTGACACATTAGTGTGTCACCTGAAGTGTGTTGGTGTGTCGCTTTCCTGGGCTGAGAAAGACCTGAGGCTCACCTGAGCCATTCGTGCTGCCGCTGCTCTTGCTGGGGTCTTTTCTTGCCAGAGGTGATGGCAATGGGCCAGGATCGGGCAGTGGGGCTGCCTTTCCTGCTGCTGCCACCTTCACCAGAGTCTTTCCTGTTGAGAGCGATGGCAGCTGGGCAGGATCGAGGGCTGCCTTTCCCCACCCTAGATACTCCTATGGGTACTGCAGATGCATAATTGCTTAGTTTAACCTCTGGTTTGCTGGTAAAACTGAATTACTGTGTTGCGAAATGATGCAGCCTAAAAAGTGTGTCACCAGCATGAAAAGTTTGGAAAGTTCTGCCTTAAGTCCATTCCAGGAAGACATGAAAGAGGCTCTCATTCTGATTCTTCAAGCCTTGTCTTTGCTGTTACTTTATCACATGTATCCTGAAGGGCATATTGGGTATATTTTTGAATATAGAGTGATTTTTATTTATTTAACTTTTTAAATGCTTAAGTTCCTCCCAAATTCCATGTGAAATTATTTTTGTAAAGAACAGAGCTTGGAAAAGTTACTTTTTGATGCAACAGGTTCCAGAATTCTTCAGACAATATTAATTTGTACTTCAAAATAACATTCCAAAGTGTTCCCAGTATAACAGGGACAAATTTGGGAAGGAATTTAGGCATTTAATAAAACAAAATGCACATTGATAAATGCTGGCCGATGGATTCTTGGAGCTGTAGTCTAAAAAAGTATTATTTCCATGCACTTGTATGGCATACAGGATCCAGCTTCCCAAATAATTTCTGCTTAGACATATGAGTAACTACTACTTATTTCATCACCTCACAGCCCCATTTGCTATACTGTCCCTGTTTTGGAAAGGTTTCTGTATAGCACAATTGAATACCACAGGTACCTTTATTGAATTCGATCCTACTGTAGTCTTTACAGTCTTGTCCTTGTAATCATGAAGAGGCAAATACTGGAGAGCACCCAAAGGAATCTGAGAAAAAAAAAGGAGCTATGTCTCCAGGTGTTCACTGGATGGTCTTAGTTTTATTTTTATTTTTATTTTTTTTTAATTTTTTATTTTTTTTTGCTTTAGAATAAGTCCAATGCGTTTTGGCCTATGTATAAGTATCAGTGACCTTTTTCTGCAACTACATAAAAACAAATACCAAAAACAGTTGAATATAAAAGGACAATATATATAAATCATAATACATTTCAGTTTTTGTGTATTGCTTATGAAGCCTATGTATACCAATATACTATCTAGCAGCAGAAATTTCTGGAGCTGAACATCTCATTCCATTTGCTGGACCGAGAATGAATTAGAGGATCAGGCTCAAAGTATTGTTTTGTTTTGCTTTTTTAGCAGATGGCAAGAAAAATGGGGGAGAAGAGGAAATAAGATAGCTTTCAAGGACATGTCCTGCAACCAGGATAGAAAAAGATCAAAGTGTATTTGAAAAAGTAGAAGGAGATTGGGTTCTTCATTTAGTCTTCCAAAAACCAATTATTTTAATTTTAAAATCCAATCTGCTGCTGCTTTTTTTAAATAGAGCCTTTTCATTATTATTATTTATTTTTAGCTATAATCCAAAATTCAAGGTCAGTTTCAGGGTGACGGCATTCCAAGAAATGACTTACCAAGGGAGTACCTATTTTTTGTTTCTTATATTTGAAAGATATTTGCCTGTATGTTTTTTTAGAAGCATTGTGTCTTTCCCACATACATCTTTAGGCACTTGCATTGTACAGCTCAGATGACAAAACTGCTATTGTAGGTGGTAAAGTGTGCCAAAGTATACCTCTTTTTGTTAGTGTGATTTGTAAATTCAGTTGTTTTGAAGGTATGTCTGACATAGAGCCAGGCCATTTCTGCACTAGACTGTTACAGTGGTATTATTCCACTTTCAACATCCTATGGAATCTTGGCGTTTGCCAGCTCCTCCCTAAACTGCAAACCCCAGGATTCCATAGGATGTTGAAAGTGGAATAATATCACTGTAACAGTCTAGTGTGGAAATGGTCTCAGTGGCCACAGGGTGGTGTCCTGTGGGTCTGGCTGCACCCATCAGAGTGTTCATTGGTGTTTGTTTTTGTTCCCTGAAATTGCTATTCACTAAAGCATCTCTGACGTTTTTGAAATCTAGGGCTTGTTCTAAAACAAAACAAAACAAAATAAAACAAAAAACCCCCATCTACTCAGCGCTTGAAGTTGTATGCCACCATTTTTCCTTGTAACCGTGAGTCACCCCTCGGTGTCAAATTGTCTTTCACTGGGTATTACAGGACAGAATCATGTTGGGTATTGTAACACTGTTAGTGTGTGTGTGTGCAGTAGCACAGGTTTTTTTCTGTTTTTTTTCCCAACGAAGTGAGCTTCAACCTGATGAAGGTCACAGTGTCCTCTGAAACACAGCTGGTGTTATATGTTTAGGATGTTTAGTCTCCAGAGTTCCTATCCCATGGTAAAACTCTAAGCCTGAGAATGGCTAGTAGTTTACATGTAACATGTCACATGGTGTGTATGTATGGAAGTGGATTACTGCTGATTAAAAGTTTGCTTCTTGCTCTGTGTGTATACTTAAACTGCTTCATGGCTTGTTGTCAGAAGTGTAATGCTTTTATCATGTGTCCTGCTTTGCTGTAATAAATAGCTGATTTAGTCTAGATGCAATGCCTCGCTGCATGGCTGTTTTTTCTGCCAGGAACAATCAGCATGAGCTTAGTGTAGCCTTGTACTCTGGACATGCTCAGGAGGCCTCCCTATACTACACTCAACAAATTAGAGTCTTTGAAATCTATCACTTAAAATTATCCTTTACTCAAATTTAAAACCTTTCAAAAGAATAGTTTAACTGCATCTTTATAATATTATGAACAGGATATTTCTTATTTCCTGTTTAGAAAAAGCTTCCAATGTTCTTGCAATGTGGATTAGAGGACCCTACTATACTATAAATAAGAGTGCATATATAAATTTTTATTCCATATATGCTCCATAAACCATTTCCTTTATCAGAATGAATCCCTTCAGTTTTGGCGATCCTGTTGCTTATGCAGACTACATGAAAAAACAAGGAAATCAAGACTTCAAAAATGGGAAGTATTCTCTGGCCATCAAAAAATATGAAGAAGCAATAGGCATAAGGACTTATATATGCCGAACACAAAGGTAAGATTTTTTTTTAAAAAAAAAACTAAGACAAAGACAACATAAACTGTCTGCTGCTGTTCTAGATTTTATTCTGCTTAAACTCAGGTTGGATAGCACTTATTTGAGTGTTTACTGTTTTCCTGACATAGTGATTGTTAGGAAGTTCTGACTTACAATAGCAAGGTCATTTTTTTCACCTAAGAAGAGCTTTCCTATATAGCTGAAATAGTCATATTTCACCCAAAGGAAAGAAAATACAGAACTATTCTTTTCCCAAACCAAGGAATGATTATTCATGACAGTTAGCAAAAAGAGTTGTGACTGTCTATTCACCTAGCCTGTGCAGGTCAGTGGCTAAGCAAACCACTGGCATGACTCTGAAAGAAAATCCATGACAAAGAATGGAAAGTCTTGTTGTAGAACAGGGGTGGGTAAAGTGTGACCTGTGGGTTGCATACAACCAGTAGCCCCCCTACCGGGAATAAAAAACCAATGCTCCAAAATGCCTTTTAGGGTGTGTGTAAGGCATTCCATCATGTTTTGCCTCAAAATGTTGTCTGCAGCATATGTGTGTGGCAGTTTTCGTCTATTTTGGCCCACCCTGAGTCAGTTGAGGCCTTTTTTTAAAACAAAAAGTGACTTCTGCTCACTTCCTGTTCTTTAAATGGTCCAGGAGGACCCAAAGACATGGTGAAAATGTCCCCTAGAGGGCACTTGGGGCAAAAAAAATTCTGGGAATGGATGTGGTGGTGGGCTACAGCCCTCCAACGTCTCCTTGAGGTCTAATGTACCCCACACCTGCCCATCCACAGTTGCCCACCCCTGTTGAAGAATGTCAGGATTAGTGTCATCTGGAAGATGTTGCAAAAAGTGAGAGGATACAGAGTACTCATTAGTATGAAAGCAAGGTGCTGAGTGTGAAAAGTAGATTCAGTATTGAGAATAAGTTCAGGGACATTTGAGATTTTGCAGAAAAGCTGTAGTTCAATGATACAGAACATGTTTTGCACCAGAAGTCAAAGATTTGCTGCCTAGATCTCAAGGTATGGTTGGGAAGAGACTCCTATAGATCTGAGAACCTGGGCTAACAAGTACTGGAAACAATTCTGAGCTAGAGGGACCAATGGATTGGTTCTTGTTTCCTTGCGTTCTGAAGCTTACGTAGAAAAAGTGCATGGAAATGTACTCTAGTCAACTTTATATGAAGATGTTCTGCATCTTCTTCAACACCATTCCATATATCTCAAAGCTGAAAGGTTTTCAGTTTTTGGTGATACATAATTTGCCTACTGTTAGGATAGCAATGAAATTAAAATTTTCCCCTGTTCCTTTTATAAATGTCAACAGTCCTTGATTGATTAGGATATAGAGATTTTGGAAAGCAAGCTGGAGCTCTGCTCCAGTTACTATTGCCAGTGAAAATTTTCAATATGACAAATGTACTCATTCTTTGAAAGATTGTCTAAAATGCGTTGGAGTATTTGTTGATGTGTTAGTATATCTCAGGCATAATTTGATTTGGGTATATATTATTCTGTAAGAAATATTTTCAGCCACGAAATGGTACCTTTTGAAAAAAATCTCATTTAAAATACTTTAATATTTACAAATATTTTAAACTAGAGTACTCCTGCCAAAGAATAGGGTGGTTAGTTGAAATTCAGCATATAAAAATTAGACCGCCTGCATCTGTATACTGCTTTTAGTTTCTATCCTGTCAGTCAGCCGTAGGAATTGCCAGGGCACAGTGCTACAGGGGCAGTAGAAACCACAGTCACAAGTAGAGACCTCCAGATATATTGGACGTAACCCCTGTAATTCCATTGTGGACTCACCTTGAAGGTACCAGACTGGACAAGACCGGTCTAGTTTGGTAACCCTATGCTTCCTGGCCTGTGGTTCACAGCACTGTTAACAATCTGTTGTCTGATTACTTCTTTCAGTAGTATTTAGAGTGCATGGGAATTATACAGCCCTCTGGATGATGTGATTCCAAAAAGCCTTAGTAAGTACAATCAATATTGAGGAAGGCTGGATGTTGTACTCTTACCAACATCTGGAGGGCCCGCATGATTACTGCAGATGAAATACAGCCTTAATTCCAACTTTTTGCAGTCGTGAGTTCTGCTTGGCTTTTTTTCTCATCCCTTTAAAGTGCAAATGACAGGCATGACTATTTACATCAATGGCTGTGGGAAAACCATTGGAACAACAGAGGAGAAGCCTGCTAACTCAGCATAGGAGAACCTTCAGTGAGGTCCAGTGTACATTAAAATGTCCCTTTTGTGTTGCATGGTCTTTCACTCAACATTTAAAGTTTTGATTAGCAAATATTTTGAAGTAATATTAAAAAGATAATTTGTGTTTATGTTTGATGAAGTGACATCAGTTTAGGGACTATATTCACATGGGGAAACTTATCTCTATTGCTCTAAGTGTCTAAGCCACATAATGGCCAAGTTGCTGTCTGATTATGTCTGTATCTATATATCTTTAAACGATTAATTGTTGAATGTAACACTGGAAGCGTGCTTGTGATTTTAACCAAAATTCAAAAATGTATATTATGATATAAGCTTCCAAAAGCTTGTGCCATAGTACATCCAGCATTCCGTTAGGTGCCCCAAGATTTTCCATTGGTTTTACTGTAACAGACTATTATGACTACAACTCTGGAAGGAATTTTTAGGTTATTCAGCTGTTTAATGGTTTTATGGAGATGTAACTATTTTTTTTCTCTAGATGCTTTACGTCAAAAGAAGAGGAGAAAAATTTGTGTGCATTTAATTTTGCAAAACATGTGATATGAGACTGTTTCTTTTAAGCGATTACCTTCAGATTTCTCCTCTTCTAGGATATCTCGCAGCCGAGAAATGGCTGTTTTACTGTGCAATCGATCAAATGCCTTCTACAATTTAAATAAATGGGGAGAAGCCTATTATTCAGCACAAGAGAGCCTCCAGTGGGATCCAACCTATGTTAAGGTACACATGGAAGACCTTTTGTGTTGCATGGCTATTCGTTTATAAACCAAGATGTAAAGTTCTGAATGGCAAATACTGGAAAGCACTGTTAAAGAGGCTATTTGTAGTTAGCAGAAGACACAAAGCTGGAATGGGTGGCGAACGCACTGGAAGATAGGAACAGAAGTCAAAAGGTAAACTAGAAAACTGAACAGAAATTAATAAAATGAAATTCAACAGAGACAAATGCAAAATTCTACATGTAGGCAACAAAAACCAAATGCACAGGTATAAGATGGGGAATACCTGGTCAGCAGTGCTATATGCAAGAAGGACCTTGGGATTATTGTTGATCATAAGTTGAATATGAACTAGTGGTGTGATGTTGCAGTAAATAAGGTGCATACCATTATAGCCTGCATTAATAGAAGCATAGTTTCCAAGTCAAGGGAAGTAACAGTCCCACTTTATTCTGCACTGGCAGGCCTCATCTGGAGTATTGTGTTCAGATGAGGCACCTTATTTTAGGAAGAATATAAATAAGTTGGAGCAGGTTCAGAGAAGGGCGACAAGGATGATGAGAAATACAGAAAACAAA
The DNA here is from genome assembly GCA_948472985.1 of Iguana delicatissima. Classification (NCBI taxonomy): domain Eukaryota; kingdom Metazoa; phylum Chordata; class Lepidosauria; order Squamata; family Iguanidae; genus Iguana; species Iguana delicatissima. The sequence continues at coordinate 1,873,273 of CAOKZL010000479.1, forward strand.
ACATATGAAGAAAGGTTGAAGGAACTGGGTATGTTAGGTTTAGTGAAGAGAAGACTGAGGGACTGCAGGATTGCAGTCTTTAAATAGCTCAAGGGCTGCCACAGAGAGGAAGGGGCAGGCCTGTTCTCTGCCACCTCAGAGGGAAGGTCCAAGTCTAGTTGTTGAGGTTACAGAAGAGTAGATTTCGATTGAACATTAGGAGGAACTTCTTGACAGAAAGAGCAATTTGGCAATAGAACTAATTGCCTAGAGAGATGGTGGAATTTCCTTCTCTGGATGTCTTCAGAAAGAGGTTAGACAGCTAACTGCTGGAGAACCTGCTTTAGTTGGAGATCCCTGTATTGCGCAGGGTGTTGGTTTTGATGGGACTCCTTTCAGTATTATGATTCTATGATTTATTTATCTCCGATGAAGAGAAATGAGCTTGGGGTTCACATAGGAAGAAATTGAAATTTGTGCTTGTTCATTGACATATTGGAAAACTATATATGCTGTGTTTGGCATATGCGTGTCTGAAAACAGCTGCTTTAATGAAAATAAATTACAGTACATCCTCCAGTTAGAGCACTCCAGAGGTCCTGGACGTGAATACAAGGATATTTAGGAAACCATCAGGCACAGAAGTGTCGCACTTGCACCCTACCCTATGTAAATCTGGTGCCTTATTATCTGAAGTGTCCTTGCAGTTGTAAAGGAGGATTTAATCTGTGCTGGATTGGAACTTCTCTCCTTCCAATTAGACATTTAGGTGCTACTGATTATGTTATTTAAAAAAGGAACCTTGAACCTGCTCCACTTCAGGCTTTCTGTTCTATAAATTTTCATTGAGTTAAAAAGCAGATGGGCCAGACCTGTTGTCTGTTTCCTCATAATGCCAAACGTAACACGTTTCAATAGAATTGGTTCACTCATCAAGTTCCCAGTTACCATGTGTACCTAACTTATGAATAATATTGTCCATGTGTAAACCAGACCTTGGCTTAAAGCAGCAGTGGGCAATTGCCAGGGGGTCTTAAGACCCACCCTCCACATTTCTCTCTCTCTCTCTCTCTCTCTCTCTCTCTCTCTCTCTCTCTTTCTTTCTTTCTTTCTTTCTTTCTTCTGAAAAATATTCTCAGCTGAGAAATGCTCTCATATCCTATGCATGGGACAGGGGCAATTTTGCTGTTTTATGCACAGGAGAGAAGCTCTTTAAACTCAGAAGTTAACATAGAGTACTTTATGGGGAATATCTGTATGTTTTTTCAAAAAACTTTGAAGCTTTTGGAGGCTGGGGGGGGCTCAAAAACTTGCAACACATTTCACACACCTCTGGTTTATATTATCTGAAGAATTATAGAGTGTTTGTCAATCTTCTTCATACTACAATGAAACATAATTGATCTAATATTTTATTTCACATTTGAAATTGGAGAATAAGAAAAATAGTGCATCCATGATACCAAGCAGAGAAGATGGGTAGGGCTGTCAAACAATAACAGCAACCACAACACAGCCTGATGACGTATATCAAATTATATTGTTGTTCACAAGCAGGTAGCCGGCAGATTACATTGAGGGCTAATTTGGTGAATTTATTTTTAAGGTTGGCTTATTTGATGGGATAGTCTGATGGAGGTAGGAAAGTGAAGTGTTCAGACATTTTGTCACAGGTTGAGTAGCATGATGGGACCTGTTGTTACTCCTGGCTTCATATTTTCCCACCACTAGAGGATGAGAACGCAAAGCTGCTTGTAGTTGTTTAGTCTAGCTTTCTGTGAACGCTTCCCGTGTGAAACCTAAACGTATTCAAGGTCTTCTGCTGCCTGCAGCCGCAACATTGTTATGGTTAAGGGAACGCCTTGTTATTGAATATGTATACTTAAAAACACGGCTTTTGAACAGGCTGTGCCTTTTACTTGTTTCCTTTCCTTTCTGCTCTGGACAAGGAGATGGCTCGCTGCGCTGTAACTTAATAGTCTGCTACTTGATCTATTGCCCGCAATAAAGACTGTTAGCCTGCTGCCTCGTGTTGGCTGTGATGTTTTTCCTATTGATGGTAATGCCCCGGCGGGTTTTTCAACATGGTCGCAGAGGATGGTTTTGAGAGGTGTTTTTTGAGGTGTTTTTACGATGGCTCATGTGGTGCCTGGGGGCCTGCCTCTCGTTAAGCTAAATGCAACTAATTACTTGGCATGGTCAGCTCGCATGGAAAAGTATTTGCAAGCTGAGGGGCTGTGGGGTGCTTTCACAGCTCCCCCGACTCTGCAGGGGACTGCTGCGGAGATAGCAGCGGCAACGAGGCGTGCCATGTCTGTCCTCTTTCTGGCTGTGGAGGATGACCAGCTCACGCATATCAGGGATCTTGCCACCCCTTGTGAGGCCTGGGCGAGGCTGCGGGAGTTGTTTTTGAGTCAATCAGCAGCCGCCAAGTACGCCCTGTGCGCCTGTTTATATGGGATGAAACTGGCCCCCGGTGTCCCGGTGAGGCAGCATTTGGCTGAGATGTTGGAGCTGTTTTCGTCACTTCGGGAGAGAGGCAAAGTGTTGCCTGAAAGTGACAAGGTATTTTGCATCTTGAATTCTCTTGATAGTTCCTGGAATCTGGTGGTGTCCTCTCTTCAATCCATACCAGAGAGGGAGTTAACCGTTCCTTTGGTTTCTGCTCGTCTGCTGGAAGAAGAGGAAAAGCGCGCAAGGAATGCAGAGACTCCCACACAGCCGGCTCCAGCTGCAGAGGCCTGTGCTGGGAGAAAAAGTTCTCCGGCTGCTGAGGCGAGGCAGGAGGGGCTGGTGAGAGCCCATGCTGTGCGAAGGTGCTTTCGCTGTGGGTCTGCTTCTCATCTGAAGCGTGATTGCCCGCTCCTGAAGCAAGGGGAGCAAAGCTTCACAGGCGCCGGTGCCAGGGGCCGTGGCAGAGGAGGTCGGGCCAGAGGACGGCTGAGAGTTGCTGTTGCCGTGGGAGATGCTGTTGCGGACACTGTTTCGGACTCTGAGGAGGCAGGTGATTCCGTTTGGCTTCTAGACAGCGGCTGTTCCCAGCACCTGGTCAATTCTGAAGATTTATTTGACTGTTTGGATTCTGCCAGTGTTTCCTCTGTGACATTAGCTGATGGGACAAAGGCTAAAGTTTGTGGCGAAGGTGTAGCTTTTGTCCCTGCCCTTGACATGGGTTTGAAAAATGTTTTGTTTGTTCCCTCTCTTGATTTCTGTTTGCTTTCTGTGGGGCAACTAACAGAGTCAGGGTTCAAGGTTGAGTTCTATGGGAAGCAAGGTAAAATCCTCAAAGATGGGGTGGTATGTGCTGTGGCTACACGAGAAGGGAGGCTGTTCTTTCTTGAGCCACGACACACTGTGTGTAATGTGTATGGCAATGTCCCACAACATGATGAGTGCCTTCATCTCCTCCACCGGCGCGCAGCGCATGCAAGCTTTCCTGTGTTAAAGAGGCTTGCTGGTTGTTGTAAAGGGTGTACTTTGAAGCCTTGTAATGTCTTTCTTGACTGTGCTATTTGCAAGCAAGCTAAATCTAAACAACTCCCAGCACCGAGAGTTAGTTTTCGTGTACCAACCGCCCCATTTCAGTTGGTACACTGTGATATTGTGGGTCCTATGAGTAAACCTTCCCTAGGGGGAGCTAGATATTTCGTCATTCTCGTAGACGATTTTAGCAGGTTCATTTTCTGCTATTTGTTGAAACAAAAGTCTGATGTGTGTCAAGTTCTCAAGAACTGGTGTTCCTTGGTTGAAAGGCAATTTGGTTATTCCCTGCAAAAGCTTCAAACCGACAGAGGAATGGAATTCCTGTCGGAGAACTTGCAACAATGGATCAAAAAACAGGGTATAGTGCACAGGGCGACTGCCGGCTATTCTCCTCATCAGAATGGAGTGGCTGAGCGGAATGCAGGAGTTCTGCAGACTCGAATGCATAGTTTGCTGCTTGATGCAGATCTGCCTCTGAGTTTTTGGGGTGAGGCAATTCTGACTGCCTGTTACATACACAACAGGCTGTGGAGTTCTGTGGTTAATACTACTCCCTATGAGTGTTTGTTTGGTAAACAACCTTCCATTGCACATCTGAGAGTCTTTGGGAGTTTTGCTTGGGTGCACATCCCCAAGGGGCAAAGAAGGAAGGGGGAGCCTAAGGCCCAGCGTATGCGTTTTGTTGGCTATGAGCCCAACTGCAAGGGGTATCGTTTTTACGCTGGTGGCAATTCCTGTGTGGTGTCTAGGAATGCCTCTTTTGAGGAACACGCTAATTGGTCGCGTGTCCAGGCAGCGTCTGAAGTTTTTCTCCCTGTGGCTGGTCTGCCAGCTTCTCAGCCACTGCAGCCTTCAGTCTCTGCTCCACTCCCAGCCTCCGCTCCCAGTTCCTCAAGGGTCAGAACAGAAGAGGAGAGAGGCGCGTGGAGGAGAAGAGCTGTAAGTGATGTGCGAAGGTCTTGCACAGGGGAGAGAGAACGCGAGGGCTCAGTGAAAAGGTCTCGCGGTGCTGAGGACAGGGACGAACCTTTGCAGGATCGTCCATCCCCAGACGGTCTCAAAGAAAAACGAAAGGCATTTCACCTAAACGTTTTTCCCCTGAGTCTCTCGCAGTTCGTGTGTGCGCTGTAAACTGTGAGCCTCAGTGCTTTGCTGATGTTGTGAAAATGCCTGAGCAACAGGCAGAACCCTGGTGGGATGCAATGCAGAGTGAAATGGATTCCATTATCCAGCATGATGTGTATTCTCTTTGTAATTTGCCCAAGGGTGTGAAGCCAATTGACAGCAAATGGGTCTACAAGTTGAAACCCACTGCTGATGGGCATGTGAAATATAAAGCGCGCCTAGTGGCACGCGGGTTCTTGCAAGATACCAGTGATCTGGATCAGATTTACTCCCCGACTGTGAAAGCCCAGTCCATCAGATTGGTGTTTGCCATAGCAGCTCAGAGAAAAGCTGTTATTACTCACTTCGACATCTCTACTGCTTATCTTAATGCTGATTTAGAGGAAAAAGTGTACATGCTTCAGCCTGATGGGTTTGTAGTAGAGGGGAGAGAAAACCAAGTTTGGTTTTTGAGGAAAGCGCTTTACGGATTACGGCAATCTGCCAGGTGTTGGAATATTTGTTTACACAATGCCCTGCAAGGGTGTGGGTTCATACAAAGCCTTGCTGATCCCTGTGTATATGTTCGAGGGAAAGGGGAGAGTTTGGAAATTCTCCTTGCATATGTGGATGATCTATGCTTGGTCAGTGCTACACAAAAACAAGTGCAAGTGTTTGAGAAAGAGCTGGGGAAAAGGTTTCAGGTGAAAAACCTAGGCCCAGTACAGAGCTTTCTTGGAATTGAAGTACAGAGAACTGAAAAAGGTATTCTGCTGTGTCAGAAACAAAAGATTGTAAAATTGTTAGAATTGTGTCAAATGTCTGACTGCAAACCGGTACAAACTCCAATGGTGCCAGGTTTTTTGAAAAACACCTGTGAGGAATTATTTCCTGATATACACCTATATCAGTCTGTCATTGGGAGCCTTTTGTACTTAGCTGGTACTAGCTGGCCTGATGTTGCTTTAAGTGTCAACATTCTGGGCAGAGCGTGTGCTAAGCCAACCCAGTATCATTGGCAGGGTGTGAAAAGGGTACTCAGATACCTAAAAGGTTGCCTAAGCATTTGTCCTGATCAGATGCCAAACCTTGTCTGTTCATCAGACAGTGATTTCGCTGAGGATACTGTGGACCGCAAAAGCACAACGGGTTTTAGATAACAATAAGTTACATTGGGTGCAATAGTGTTTTTCATCTCAGTTCTTCTTCCAAAGTCTGTTTATTAGATTTTTCCATTCTTAGTTCAGAAGACATGCTATTATATTGGTGATGTTAATTTTTGGGAGGAGGGGTGCTATGCTGGTCTGTCAATGTGTTATTGTAGTAGAATAAAGATTCCGTTGGGACTGACTTCTTTCCTTTCCTCCTTTCTAGGGATACTACAGAGCTGGTTACTCTCTGATTAAGTTGTCACATCCACTAGATGCAGCTAGAATGTTTTGTCAAGGTTTGAATTTCCTCTCGGATTCATCAGATGTGGGCCAGATATCTGATTTTATAGCTGGCATCTTATCAAGCGTTAACAGTAAGTGGCATGAGGAAATATGACTGCCCAGATGTGTAATCTAGAGTTAAATGTTTGCAACTGCTTTGTTTTCCCTATCAGGGAATGCATAGAGATCGTAAAAGGCCCCCAGCCCTGACTTACTAGTCTTCAGCTATTGCAAGCAACACGAGTCTGTTTTCCTGTTGATTGGGATGCATCAGGATGACATTTCTGCTCCCTCCCACAAGTGATCTCCAGTGTGACAGTGAGAAGCAAGATCCGTGTCTCAGTTCCTCCTCACACCAGAGATCACTTATGGGAGGTGGGGTGCAAATACCAGTCTGCTACATCCCAGTTGCCCAGAGAACAGACCTTCATCACCTCAGAGCAGCTACTGGGGAGAGGGTTGGGCTGCGATACACTACTTAGCTATATCACTAATGTATTTACAAAACTAAGCACATGTAGAATTCCAGCCTCTATTTTCATTATACAGTTGCAATAATGGCAGCTTGGAAGGTGAGTTAAATGTTGTCTACAGTATCCTGTAACGTTTGCAAAATGAGTTTGTGCCTTTAGTCTCTTTGTCTGCTATTCCAATTATTTCTCCTTTTGGCCTGGTTCAGAAAGGAAGATAGTTGCATAGAAGCAGCTTCTGGGAGCAGACTAAGGAACTGAACTCATAAGCACATCCTATCTAATGTGACTCTTGTTTGCATATGTGCTCAGGCTGATGTGTCAGGCTTTGCACATGCAGTGTTGCACACAGCTGGGTTAGGTGTCATGTTCTGTGGATTTTTGGGAAAAAAAGAGATAACACTGCACTCATTCACACCAAGTTGATTGAGAGTTGGTCTATACATGCAGTAAAATGAGGTAGTAGATTGTTGAGGTGGTGGAATGGTAAGTACCAGTTCAAATTATAGGTAAGTAATCATACTTTTAAATGTTTTCCTATGTGAGATACTCCTTCTAAAGACAAATCCTGCCTCAGTCAAATCCTGGGATAGAATCTTTCTCCCTGCTCTTTTAATTTTCTGCTTGCAGGATTTTTGATATATGGAAAAACATTCAGATCTGGAATTGCTCTATCTGCAGATGAAATAATTTTAATCTGTCTCCTACCAGCTCAGCTTCTTACATTTCTAAATTGTTCTGCTATTCTTAGGCTGAGTCCAAGTTGCAACTGAATAGGCCCTGTCTATATTTGTCTCTATGTCCCATTGAGCTAAATAATTGAAGGAT